>CM075979.1:69537937-69611582 GCA_038087875.1 Malacoraja senta | reverse complement strand
TGCTGATTTACGAAAAAAAGACACAAAGTGGTGGAGTCCACATTGAAACAGTCACCTATCCATGTTCATAAGTTTGTACGTTTTCGGAGCAGAATCAGGTTATTCAGCCCATCAAGTTCACTCCGCCATTCAATCACGGTTGATCTATCTTTCCCTCTCAACCCCATTCTCCTGCCTTCTCCCCATAAACCCTGACACCTGTACTGAGCAAGCACTTTACTCCCTTATCTGAAGCACTGTTACTCCAGCACATTGTGTCTTTTTTGTAAACCAGCATCTGCGATTCCTATCCACGTTCTCCAGCGCTTTGTGCCCTTTTAACTGCATTTTGATGTCAGAATAAGAAATTTTACAGAGGTCCTGCAGCAGCCTGGAACTCGCCTGGATCGTGTCTCTCCAGAATACAGTGTAAAGCGATGATGTACTGCCTGATTTTCTGTGGGTCAGGAGGGTATGTGAATGTCACTCTGATGTTCCTTCTGTTTTATCTTCTATTTGCAGGCCTTGGAGCTGTTGACAAATTGCTATATAATGGTGCAAGGGGAATACCGTGTCTGCACTGGGCTCGTACTCTGGACTGAAAGAGGTGAGTACGTCAAGTTTGGGGCACTCGCTCTATGACCTTACCGAATAGTGAAAGGCCTGGATGGAGTGGACATGAAGAGGATGTTTCCACTATGGGATAGTCTAGGACCAGAGGCCATAGCTTCAGAATAAAAGGACGTACTGTTAGAAAGGAGATAAGGAGGAATTTCTTTAGTTAGCGGGTGGTGAATCTGTGGAATTCATTACCACAGATGGCTGTTGAGGGCAAGTCAGTGGATATTTTTTAGGTGGAGATTGACAGATTTTTGATTAGTACGGGTGTCAGAGGCTACGGGGAGAAGGCAGGAGAAATGGGGTTGAGAGGGAAAGATCGATCACCCATGACTGAATGGCAGAGTAGATTTGATGGGCCGAATGGCCTAATTCTGCTCCTAGAACCTATGATCGGTAGACTTGCTCAGTGTGCAGACTAAAGCATATATATATATATATATATATATAAGACCAGCGGGCTGTGGCCTGTAGAGGAGCTGTCGAGACCGGCCACTGTTTGTTCCCTGAAGACGAGAGGAGGACGAAGAGCGACGGTGGACACGAGAACAAGGGTTGGTTGGATGGGTGAACCAGGATCTCGCTTTCCGTCTGCGTGAGGCATCCCCAGGGCATAAAGGCTGAAGGTGGCCAGGTGAGGAGAGGGACGACGGTTTTCTGGCCGATCCGGACCAAGGTGACGGCTGGAGGTCCTGCAGCAGCCTGGAACTCGCCTGGATCGTGTCTCTCCAGAAGACCAAGCGCGTGGACCGGACTGGACTTTGGAATGGCGCCAAAACCTGGCAACTCTTGCATGCAATCTCAGTGGACTATTTCTGTACACTTTGCTAATCGGGGATTGTGGTTAGGTACGGCAATACTGAACTGGATGCAAAAAAAAATCCACTATGTTTCAGGCATGATATTCTTCGATTTAAATCAGAATTCTGATTTTTTTGTTTTCCTAGAAATTAATCTGATTTTTCGCTTCGACTAAACCCCTCGATTCAACTAAACCTCAACTCAACTACGAGACCTCGCCTCGACTAAACTTCACCTCACATTTAAACCTCAACTCACTAAACCTCGTCTCGACTAAACCTCCATCTCACGACTTAACTCCACCTCAAACCTAATCCCCGCCTCGAAAATCACCGCCTCGGGGAGTGGCTGCGGGCGGGGGAGCGGGGCTCGGGCTCGACGTCAGCGCGAGTGCGCCCCTCACCTCCCCACCAGCTCTCTCTGGCAGTGTGCCTGCGTCGCTCTCCGTGCTCGGCCCCGCCCCCCTGGGTGGAGCTGCCAATGGCCGGGGCAGGACTAGAAATAGCGGAGCGGGTGAGAGTGGCGATTAGTCGATGCGCGGATTAGGTGTGAGGCGGGAGGTTTAGTTGAGGTGAGGTGTGATTTAGGTGCGAAGTGAAGTCTAGTGATGTGTGAGGTTTATTTGAGGGGCGAGGTTTAATGAGGTACGGTTTAGGCAAGGTTTAGGTGTGAGGGGAAGTTTGGTATTGCGGTATCATCGAGGCGAGGGGTTTAGTGAGGCAAGGGGATTTGTTGAGGTGTAGGTGAGGAGAAGTGATCGTAGGTGAGGTGAGGAGAAGTGGGTGTCTGAGCTCAGGAAGGGAGACAAAGGTGCTGCTGAAGGAGACAAGACCACTGACTTCTGTGGCAGAGAATCCACAAATTCACAACTCTGGCCGAAATAGTCGTGTAAGTGGGACAGGCCCTTTAGCCATTTAGAACGGAGACAAGGAAAAACTTTTCACAGAGAGCTGTGAATCTGTGGTATTCTCTGCCTCAGAAGGCAGTGGAGGCCAATTCTCTGGAGGCTTTCAAGAGAGAGATAGAGCTCTTAAAGATAGCAGAGTCAAGGATATGGGGAGAAGCCAGGAACAGGGTACTAATTGTGGATGATCAGCCATGATCACAGTAAATGGCGGTGCTGGCTCGAAGGGCCGAATAGCCTACTCCTGCACCTATTGTCTATTGTCTATTTCATGAAATATATATCTTTTGGGGTTTTATTTACTGGTTATGTGTTAGAACAATCTAAGCTTCTGTTATTAAACTACCAGCAGAAAACTTGGGAATCACTTTCAATTTATTGAAAATGCAGGAGCTTCCTGAACCCCCACCTGCCCCTAGACCCCGCCGGGGACCTAGCTGGCCTCCTGGACCCCCGGCCAATACTTTCGACTTTTTTTTTCTGGAGGTGAATATCATGCCTGATGTTTGTACATGCGATAATAAAGAACCATTAACTATTGGCATGACAGTTAATCCAGAGCCCAACGCCACATGTTCAGATTTGGTCTGAAGAAGGGTCTAGATCCAAAACGTCACCCATTCTTTTCTCCAGAAATGCTGCCTGTTCCGCTGCGTTACTCCAGCATTTTGTGTTTGTAAACCAGCATCTGCAGTTCTTCCTACACATGAGATGTTGTCAGGATGTGAGGGCCTGAGCTATAAGGGGAGGTTGTGCAGGCTAGGAGTTTATTCCTTGGAGCGCAGGAGGATGAGGGGTGATCTTATAGAGGTGTATAAGATCATGATTAACTCAGCGGTTTCAGGCAGCATTTCTGGAGAACATGGATTGGGGATGTTTTGGGTCAGGACCTTTCTTCAGAATGATTGGGGAGAGTTAGGAAAAGTTTATTTTCTCCCCCTCCCCCACAATCAGTATTTCAGGTTGGGGGCTCTTCTCCTTTAGACAAGTTCCCATGCAATAATATTAATTGTTCTCTTAACTTTTCCAGGCTAGAAAAGTAGTGATTGATACCATGAAGAATATTCACCCTATCTACAATATCAAGGTATGATTGATTTAAATAAGAAACAAATAATGTTGGCAGGATGTGTCAGTACTACTGGCCAGAAGAGTTGCCAACGAATACTGAGATGAGTATTTGACAATCATGTCATTTTCTTCCATAAGGAGTGCTGTATGGTAAGTCAATGAAACATTCAAAGCGGTGATTTTAATACTCTGTAATTATAACGTTGTAAACTATATACTGCACACTAGTATTTACACCAGTATTTTTCTCTTTGCACTACCTTTTGTACTTGTGTATGGCTTGTTTGTACGCATGTATACTATTGTTTGATTTAACCAGATAGCATGCAATGTTCATAAGTCCTATGAACAGAATTGGGCCATTCGGCCTATCGAGTCTACTACACCATTCAATCATGGCTGATCTATCTTTCCCTCTCAACCCCATTCACCTGCCTTCTCCCTATTACCCATGACATCCTTACTAATCAAGAATCTGTCAAAGGTTTTTGCTGTATCCCAGTACATGTGACAATAACATACCGATACAGGGCTCGAAATTAGCGGTTGCCCGGGTGCCACTGACCACTCAAAGCGCCGCCGGGCAACCTAAACACCGAGTCATTTTGCCCGGCTTGGCAACCAGATACTGGTTTGTACCGAAGATAGACACAAAAAACTGGAGTAACTCCGCGGGGTCAGGCAGCATCTCTGGAGAAAAGGAACGTGCCGTTTCGTGTCGGCGGCGGCTGTGCGGGGCAAAGATACTAGGTGCGGGGTGAGGAAGGGTCGGAGCGAATGACGGGCCCCGAACAGTGGCCGCGACAGCGGCTCCATCTCCTCCTCCTCCCGCACCCCGCCCGCCCTGATAAGGGCCGCTGCTTGTAAATCAGAGGCCCTTATCAGGGGGGGCGGGAGGAGGAGGAGATGGAGCGGGGCCTGTCATTCGCTCCGACTCGTCTGAAGCAGCTGCACCAAAGATCTTATAGCTATAGGATCTTTGAGCTGCACTGCCCGGCCCCGCACCTTGCTGTTGGCTGGCGGAGGAGGGAGACGGTGGCGATGTTGTCCGAGGAGCGCTGACCTTCCTTCCTCCCCACCTCGCCCCCCTCCCTCTCTCTTGTACACCCCCTCCACCCCCCCCCCCTTATCCTGGGACCCCTCCACTCCATCCCGCACTGATCCCCATTCCCGCCTCTATTCAGTCCTCACTGACATCCTGCCCTGATCACTCTATCCACCTCGCATTGATTCTCCTGCCACCCCCCCCCCTATCCATCCTACACTGGTTCCCCAATTCACCCTGTACTTACCCCTTTCCCATCCATCCTGCACTTCTCCTCCATCCATCCTGTCCTAATCCACGCATTCATCCCGTACTGACCCACCCTCCATTTACCCTGCACCTTCCCCCCTTCCCCTCATTCATCCTGTAGTGATCCCCCAATCATCCTGCACAGACCATCCGATCCACACTGTACTGACCCCCCCATTCATCCTGCGCTGATCTCCCCCCCCCCCATCCATCCTGTACTGATCCTCCCATTCAAGAAGAATGGGGGGAACAGTCTGAAGAAGGGTCTCGACCCGAAACGTTGCCTATTTCCTTCGCTCCATAGATGCTGCCTCACCCACTGAGTTTCTCCAGCACTTTTGTCTACCCCCATCCATCCCGTACTGAACCCCCCCCATTCAACACCACTGACATACCTGGTGCTCTCCCCTCACAATTTTACCTACTCCAACCAACACGTACTAATTCACCTGCCTCAATCCATCCATTCTGCACCGACTGCCTTCTAACCCCCACCCCCGCCATCTATCCACCCCGCACTGATTCCCCCCCCCCCCCCCCCTCCCTGACCCTATTGTGCTGGAAATATCTTCATAGCGAACATTGACTATGTTTGATAAGGAATGCAATCAAATGTGTTTTAATTCCCAATGTTATTATTTGTTTTAATCCATAAAGATGGATTAATTAAATTGTGAACACGTGAAACATTAAAACCGCAGTGTTCGATTGTCACTGCTGCCGTTGACACGTTATTACAGAATTCATTTTAACGGCAAATCAATGCTCTTAATATGGAGTATCAGTACTGTAGTTATTTAATGAGCAACATTCACAACGATACGTACGCATATATGTTACCATGGTCCAGGATTTATTGACACAGGTTGATCATACGCTGAATAATCCAACCATATTTTTGTTTGGAAGTGGAAAGAACTTGCATTAATTGCAATGTGTAAAAAGAGTTGAGATACTGTCTTATAATTTTGCTGCATGTCATTGTGGGATATATCATGTCTTGATTGGTGAATATGTTTAGTTTGTGACTTTATTTGAAGCAGAAATAATATGTGAATATGTAAATAATATTGAGTATAATTCCGACTGGTAACTACGCACTTCGTCCGAGCACATTATCGCACGCGTCATGCAAGCCATCTTAAATGACCACCTAAACTGTCATTTGGCAACCTAAAAAGCTGCCAAGGTTGCCCGGCTGGCAACAGGGAAAAAAGGTTAAGCGAGAGCCCTGCAATACCCCTATGTTTTGAAACTCACACTGACTCCCAGTTAAGGGCTGCCTCCATTTTAAACTCAATTTTAAACTCCTTATGCCAATTTGCTTTCATTTCACTCACCCATATAAAAGATCCGAAACTTTTTTATTTCAGTATTTCACTCAGAATTAACTTTGTGTAAACTTTGTGTAATGAATCAAAAATGCACAAGAGAGGGAGAAAAATTTTCAAGCTGCAACTTCAACATGTGTGGAAGTACATAAGTTCATAGGTGCTAGGAGCAGAATTAGGCCATTCGGCCCATCAAGTCTCCGACATTCAGTCATGGCTGATCTATCTTTCCCTCTCAACACCATTCTCCTGCCTTCACCTCATAACCCTGGACACCTTTACTAATCAAGAATCTATCAATCTGCACCTTAAAAATATCAAATGGCGGCCTCCACAGCCGTCTGTGACAATGAATTCCACAGATTCACCACCCTCTGACTAAAGAAATTCCTCCTCCTTTCTAAGTCCTAGAATCCCAATAGTGGAAACATTCTCTCCACATTCACTCTATCCAGGCCTTTCACTGTTCCTAACAGAACTTAAAGCAACATATTTGTTCCCTATGTTTGATTCATTCTAATGCTAAGTGTCTCTAAAAGTTTAAGGATTGTGCATGGCTCATATGTATGATACTTATGTGGGCTAAACTTTGATCTTTTCGAAGACGTTGATGATTAAACGGGAATTAGCAAAAGACGAGGAGCTAAGAATACAAAACTGGGAGCGCTTTCTGCCTACGTTCAAATCCAAGAATCTAAGCAAACGCAAAGTACCCAAGAAGAGGAGGATTAAGAAGGAGTACACACCTTTCCCTCCACCACAACCAGAAAGCAAGGTGGGTACTCTTTGCTCCTAATCTGGCAATCTAGTCATGGTAGGATAGTTGCTTTGTATCTCTGCTGCATGACTGAGATCCACAAACACAGCTACTTTGCAAGTACCCACAGATGTGTGAAGACCCTTGTGGTCACTTTCTAACATTCAATCCCAGACACTGAGATTTTCTTTAGAACCAGCAGTAGACATGATAGTGTAAATCTTTGTGCCATAGGCAGTGGTTTACTCTGGCATGGCTTGATCGATCTGTTGAAAGATAGAAAAAGAGCACAGACACAAACCCTGTGGCCCACCGAGTCTGGGGCGGAAATCACTATCAAACCATGGGGGGGACACGACTTTTTAGTGCCGCGCGCGAGGCTTCAGCCGTAGGCTCCGTGGACGGTAACATCGGGAGCTGACCTGGTTGGTGACCGACTCCGAACTCCAGCAACAGCAGCTTCGTCCGCCTCGAATCGTCGGGCTCCAATCGGCCCGTTCGCGGGGCCTTTCATCACCCGGCGGGGGCCTTCAACATCAGGAGCCTCGATCGCCTCAACGCAGCAATTTGACCGAGGGGCGATGGAAGATCCCGCGGCCGATTTTAAGCCGCGTCGGGCGATGAAAGGTCCTGCAAATGGGCCGATTCAAGCTCAGCTCTATGATCTGCTTCACTAGGACATCTCCCTCCTCCAATCACCGTGCTCTATCCTCAGTCCCAGCCCCCTACTTCCGCCTCTGACCGACACCTCCCTCCTCCAATCATCGCGCTGAATCATGTCCCGTCCCCCCATTGCCTACTGACCGACGTCTCCCTCGATCATCTGTCCCACCCCCACTGTCTCGTGGAAAGCGGAGAATTTTACTAGATTTTTTTTCACCGAGTTTTTAAATCGAGATTACAAAACATGGGGGGATTGTACCCCACCTCTCAAAACATGGGGGGGGGGGCTTGTGTCCCCACATTCTCCCCCCCCCCGGGATTTCCACCCATGCAACGAGTTGACGCCGACCATCAATCATTTTAGTTTAGTTTTAGTTCAGAGAAACAGTGTAGAAACGGGTCCTTCAGCCCACCGAGTCCACACTGACCATCGATCATACATACACTAGTTCTATCCCACACACGAGGGACAATTCACAGAAGCTAATTAACCTTCAAACCCCTACGTCTGGAATGTGGGAGGAAACCGGAGCACCCGGAGAAAACCCACGCAGTCACAAGGAGAACGTACAAACTTCGTACAGACAGCACCCGTAGTCAGGATCGGACCCAGGTCTCGCGCTGTGAGGCAGCAAATCTACCGCTGCTCCAATGTCTCTGGTATGTTTCTCTGTGTTCAAAATTGTACGCAAACGCAAGTTGTTATTGCTTTATAGAGATAGTTAAAGGCTCATTTTAACATTGAAGGGTTTGGGATTGATAAATTAAAGGAAAATATACATCCCCTGTCTGCTGACTATCACCAACCTATATTGATGTTGTTATTATCTAGGTGGATCAGGAACTGGCAACTGGTGAATACTTTCTCAAGGAGAAAGACAAGAAGAAGATAAAACTCCATGAAACAAAGGTCAGTCTTTAATGTCTGAAGAAGGGTTTCGGCCCGAAACGTTGCCTATTTCCTTCGCTCCATAGATGCTGCTGCACCCGCTGAGTTTCTCCAGCATTTTTGTGTACCTTCGATTTTCCAGCATCGGCAGTTCCTTCTTAAACACAAACGTCAGTCTTTAATGTTTCATTGCTACAAATTGATGAGGGGGGGTGGGGAGGGAAGAAATGAAAGCTGAATAATCTATTTGCTTATTTATTGATAATTTGTCTCAGTTTGATGACCAAAGGGATTGGAAGTCTATTATTCCCGATGAATCTTTATAATTGCCTAACATTCTGTATTTGTATCACCAGGCGAAAGGAGCAGAGGCAACAGCTAGACGAAAGGAAGAAAGAAATAAAGCTTTTATTCCTCCTAAAGAGAAACCCATGGTTAAAGCAAAGAAAGGTAAAATCATTTTGTTTTTACAAACAAGTAAAATTCCACTACATAAAACCTGTTTTAAGGATCCTTACCAAGTGCTCGTGTTTTTTATAGTTCAGTGTGGGGGTTGGTATTATGTAGTTGAAATTATATTTATCAGGACTTTGAAAAATGCTTGGAATTAAAGGACTAAATTACATGGAAATAATGCAGAAACCAGGTTTGTGTTCTCTGGAATTTTGTTGTAACATGATTGATTGAAGGGGAACCAAGGACAGATAGAAAATATTTCTGCTAGACTTAAGTCCAAAAATTGGATTGAATTTAAATATTTTCACACATGACAAAATGCCTGATCAAAAATTAATAATAAATCTGAGTGGTTTAGTTTAGAGACACAGCATGGAAACAGGTCCTTTGCCCCCACCGAGTTGGCGCCGACCAGCGATCACGCCATACACAAGCACTATCCTTACACACTAGAGACAATTTACAATTTTTATCGAAGCTAATTAACCTCTAAACCTGCACGGCTGGAGTGGGAGGAAACCGGAGCACCCAGAGAAACGGGGAGAACGTACAAACTCTTTAAAACAGCAACTCTACCGCTGCACCACCGGTTAATATATAAAAATTATATTAATGGACACAGGGAAAAGATGGGTGTATGAGGATATGTGTCAGAAAAAATCAATCGAGGACTCGGACTTATGGCGAGCGAGACTTTATTACTTGATATCACGGAGGAACTGCCCCGGGAGACAGTTCTTCACGAGCATTGACAGCGTGGGTTTATATACTGCCGAACAAACAAGTGTATGTGCGGACTAGCCCAGATTTGAGTTCCTTAAACAGCTTAGTCGGGGAATTGCAATTTGATCAAAACTGCCTGAATTACATTACTCAGACCCATACATTAGCGCTGTTGGATTTGCAGATAATAGATAATAACATCACGCACAAAGAAACAAATATCTGTACACAATGCTCAATCATTCGGCCAAGGCTTTCCTAAATTCTCTCACAATGTGTCACAGGGTAGACAAAGAGTAGAACTGACTTGTAAATGTTTTCTTCTTAGATTGGTTATTAAAAAAATAAATTGTTGCTATATTTAATCTATGATATTTACATTGTGGAAAAAAACCCTCTGTTTCAGCTGTAGAAACCAAAGTTGACATACAGGTTTTAAAAGAAAAAGTGAAAGCAGCCAAGAAAAAGAAGCTAGGAGCTCCAGCAGCAGAGGAAGTTGCACAGAAGATGGCTCAAAGGGAGAAGAAGAAGAAGAAATAAATCACCTTAATCTTCCATCTTTCCCTAACGTGTTTTGGACAAGCACCATTGAACTACTGGAATAATCCAGATGACTGGAGTTCTTCTCATTGAGGCTGTGTCGTGTTTCTCGCGACAACCAATGGTCAAAGTAAACAGCCAATGAATGTGAAAGATCTGGCACCAGTCGGAACAGAAGAGTTCAGCAATTGATGATTGACAATGGGGCTGGTTGGGTTAGTACGTGATTTCTCCCAGCTACGTACTACCTCAGAATGGTTAACCGGTTTAGATCTTTTGTTAAACAGATGTTGACAGCTGAACACCAAGTGCTGAGGTTGTTACCAACAGTTGATTGTGATCAGGACTTTCTATAATATTTTTTAAGTGAGGTAGGGGAAATACACAGTTTGTTGGATGTATATTTCACCTGACTGAGGGTACACTGCATTCAAATGGCTACTGAAATGTAATTGAAATTGTGCAGATCACAACGATCCTACTGTGTCCATTCTGTGCGAGTATTCTCAGTCTGGCTGTTGCCTGTCAAGATAAAATCATTGTTTGTCAGCAGTATTGGAAATTGAAACCTTCCATGAATTTCAAAGACAGTAAAATCTGTTTAATGTGCTTCTTGAGATGGAACAGTTTAGTTTATTGTACATAGTACCATGCAGAGAAAATGTTCTGAAAATTCTGTGGTATTTGATACTTCATGCCTTGTGCACATCTAAAATTAACAGATTTCCTTTAATTAAATGTTTCTAATTATTCATCTGTTGTGCAAATGATGTTGCAAAATGTCAGGTGTAGAGCTAGTTAGTTATGTAGCACGGAAATGGGCCTTTCAGTTCCACTTGCCCACCAAAATGTATTTCTGTGTTAGTAGTCCCATTTGCCTGGGTTTTGGCCCATATCCCTCTAAACCTTTTCCATCCATGTACCTGTCCAAATGTTTTTTCAATATTAGTATTGGACATTGCTTATAGAGTTCTCTCAGTTGTGTTGTTCGTTGAATTTGGTAAGTTGGAAAAAGACGAATAGTTTGAGATTTTCATTACCACTGGTCAAGAACATATTCAAGCTCTGAAGCCTCCATGGCAAAGAGAGACGTCAAATATTCGAGTCAGTCACACAGCATAAAAACAGGCACTTCGGCTCAACTCATCTATGCCGACCAAGATGCTCCATCTAAGCTAGTCCCTTTTACCTGCGTTTGGCCCATAAACCGTTAAACCTTTCCTATCCATGTACCTTTTAGATATCTGAGGGATTATGGGAAATGCTAATGTAACGAAATGTTTGAAAGATGAATTTATAGTTTTGTCAGCTTAAATTTTACAGGACACAGATCCAAACAAGAACTAATAATAGAAAATTGTTTAGTGCATTGGCATGTTAAGTAGATTTAATGATAAAGATGCATAGTGGGACAGCTAGTGGTGTTGCTATCTTGCAGTTCCAGCAACAAGGATTCAATTCTGATTTCTTGCACTGTCTTTGTGGAGTTTGCATGTTCTCCCAGTGATATTTGGGTTTCCTCCCACATCCCCTAAACAGTCTGAGCTATACAGCATGGAAACAGGACCTTCAGCCCACCTTGTCCATGCCAAACAAGTTGGTATTCTGTGTTAATCCCAATTGCCCACATTTGGCTCATATCCTTGTAAATTCTTCTGATCCCTATGTATCCAAATGTTTTGTTGGTTTTTGCAGGTTAATTGGCTGCTAGTTATCTCTAGTGTATTGATGAGAGGTAGAACATGTATAGGGAGGGGCTTGGGAGATGGTGGGAAATAAAATAGGTTGGGATATGATTAGTGTAAAATTGGTTGCGTGATGTACCAAGTATGCTGAAGGGACTGTTTTCACGTTATCTTTACAACTCAGCGATGATAAGTTAGAATAATTTAAGAACTAATTAAAAACCTACAACCTGGGCAGCACAGTGGCACAGCGGTAGAGCTACTGCCTTACAGCGCCAGAGACCCAGGTTCGATCCTGACTACGGGTGCTGTCTGTACAGTTTGTGCACACGCCCCGTGAAATCGCATAGGTTTTCTCCAAGATCTTCAGTTTCCTCCCATACTCCAAAGCCATGCAGGTTTGCAAGTTAATTAGCTTGGTATAAATGTAAAATCCCTAGTGTGTAGGGTAGTGTTAATATGCGGGGATCGTTGGTCGCTGAAAGGCCTGTTGTTTTTTGTGCTGTATCTCTAAACAAAACCATTCAGATATTTCCTCTAACTTGTCTTAAAAACTTTGCATTGACAAGGTTGTCTGACGTGACTAAAGTAGATCCAAGGAACTCTGCCTCATTTTATCAGCTTTCATGTTTGATTAATGAAATGTTTCTTTTATTGTTACTGTTGCAGAGGTTCACGATACAGGTGAGTAGGTTTACAAGTGAGGCGGCCTGATCTCGTGTACACATCTGTGTTCGGGGTCGCAGCTGGCAGAGTTGAGGGCGGGTGTGGTCGTGACGGTGTATGCCCTCTACGGCGGGGCTGTGCCACCTGCACTGGTTGATCAATGTCCAAGTGTGTCGGCATAAGACAGTCCACGGAGACAGTCTCGTGCCTGCCGCCCATGTTGATGACTAAAGTTGAGATGCCATGTTGCGGCACCTGGAAAGATCCCTCGTAAGGCCTTTGCAGTGGCGTACGGTGAGAATCGCGGCAAAGGAAAACAGACTGGCAGTCTTTGAGGGCGGGTGGGACGTACAAGGGGGTGAGTCCGTGGCGGAACGTCGGGACGGGAGAGAGCGTGCCCACCTTCTCCCAGAGGCGCGTCAGCATGGTCAATAGACGCAGTAGTAGGCCATTCGGCCCTTCAAGCCAGCACCGCCATTCAATGTGATCATGGCTGATCATCCCCAATCAGTACCCCGTTCCTGCCTTCTCCCCATATCCCCTGACTCTGCTATTTTTAAAAGCCCTATCTAGCTCTCTTGAAAGCCTCCACCGCCTCTGAGGCAGAGAATTCCACAAACTCACCACTCTCTGAGAAAGTGTTTCCTCATCTCCGTTCTAAATGGCTTACTCCTTATTCTTAAACTGTGGCCCCTGGTTCTGGACTCCCCCAACATCGGGAACATGTTTCCTGCTTCTAGCGTGTCCAAGCCCATAACAATCTTATATGTTTCAATGAGATGCCCTCTCATCCTTCTAAACTCCAGAGTGTACAAGCTCAGCTGCTCCATTCTCTCAGCATATGACAGTCCCGCCACCCTGGGAATTAACCTTGTAAACCTACGCTGCACTCCCTCAATAGCAAGAATGTCCTTCCTCAAATTAGGGGACCAAAACTGCACACAATACTCCAGGTGTGGTCTCACTAGGGCTCTGTACAACTGCAGAAGGACCTCTTTGCTCCTATATTCGATTCCTCTTGTTATAAAGGCCAACGTGCCATTCGCTTTCTTCACTGCCTGCTGTACCTGCATGCTTACTTTCATAGACTGATGTACAAGGACCCACAGATCCCGTTGTACTTCCCCTTTTCCCCAACTTGACACCATTTAGATAGTAATCTGCCTTCCTGTTTTTGCTACCAAAGTGGATAACCCCATTTATCCGCATTAAACTTCATCTGCCATGCATCTGCCCACTCCCCCAACCTGTCCAAGTCACCCTGCATTCTCATAGCATCCTCCTCACAGTTCACATTGCCACCCAGCTTTGTGTCATCTGCAAATTTGCTAATGTTACTTTGAATCTCTTCATCCAAATCATTGATGTATATTGTAAATAGCTGCGGTCCCAGCACCGCGCCTTGCGGTACTCCACTAGTCACTGCCTGCCATTCTGAAAGGGACCCGTTAATCCCTACTCTTTGTTTCCTGTCTGCCAACCACTTCTCTATCCATGTCAGCACTCTACCCCCCAATACCATGTGCCCTAATTTTGCCCACTAATCTCCTATGTGGGACCTTATCAAATGCTTTCTGAAAGTCCAGGTACACTACATCCACTGGCTCTCCCTTGTCCATTTTCCTAGTTACATCTTCAAAAAATTCCAGATTAGTCAAGCATGATTTCCCCATAATAAATTCACCTTTTTTGGTCTTCAAGGGTCCAACTTTGGTCTTAACTAATTTTTTCCTCTTCATATACATAAAGAAGCTTTTACTATCCTGCTTTATATTCTTGGCTAGCTTACCTTCGTACCTCATCTTTTCTCCCCGTATTGTCTTTTTAGTTATCTTCTGTTGTTCTTTAAACATTAGCCAATCCTCTTGCTTCCCGCTCATCTTTGCTACATTGTACTTCTTCGCTTTAATTTTTATACTGTCCCTGACGTCCCTTGTCAGCCATGGTCGTCCCTTTCTCCCCTTGGAATTTTTCTTTCTCCTAGGAATGAACTTATCCTGCACCTTCTGTATTATTCCTAGAAACACCTGCCATTTTTGTTCCACTGTCATCCCTGCTAGTGTATCTTTCCAGTCAACTTTGGCCAGCTCCTCCCTCATGGCCCCGTAGTCCCCTTTATTCAACTGCAACACTGACACCGATCTACTCTTCTCCTTCTCCAATTGTAGATTAAACCTGACCATGTTATGGTCACTGCCTCCTAATGGCTCATTAACCTCGAGGTCCTTTATCAAATCCGGTTCATTACATAACACTAAATCCAGAATTGCCTTCTCCCTGGTAGGCTCCAATACAAGCTGTTCTAAGAATCCATCACAAAGGCACTCTACAAAGTCCTTTTCTTGGGGTCCAGTACCAACCAGATTTTCCCAGTCTACCTGCATGTTGAAATCTCCCATAACAACCACAGCATTACTTTTACTACATGCCAATTTTAACTCCTGATTTAACTTGCGCCCTATGTCCAGGCTACTGTTTGGGGGCCTGTAGATTAGTCCCATTAGGGTATTTTTACCCTTACAATTCCTTAGTTCTATCCATACTGACTCCACATCTCCTGTTTCAATGTCACCCCCTTGCAAGGGACTGAATTTAATTCCTCACCAACAGGGCAACCCCACCCCCTCTGCCCACCTGTCTGTCTTTTAGATAGGTCGTGGGCGGTTCCTGATGTGCACGTGCTGCTGGGATGAAATCCCCTGGGACTGTAAGCGGGGCGCCGTACACCAGTTCGGCCGAGGTAATTGCCAGGTCCTCCTTCGGGGCAGTGCGTATGCCCAGCAGGACCCACGGCAACTCGTCCATCCAGTCCGGGCCCGTGTCTTTCTGGATGTCTTCAGGTGACGGTGAAAACGCTCCATTAGGCTGGCGGCTTGCGGGTGGTAGGCTGTAGTGTGGTTCAGCTGAGCGCCAAGCAGCCGGGCCATTGCTGACCACAACTCGGAGGTGAACTGCACACCTCTGTCAGAGATGTCCACAGGGCACACCAAAATTGTCAATCCAGTGGGAATGAGGGCACATGCACACGTCGCAGTGGAGGTATCCGAGAGAGGGAAGGCTTCCAGCCATCTCGTGAATCTGTCCATGATGGTGAAGAGATGAGTGACACCTCTGGATGGGGGCAGCGGTCCCATGATGTCAACGTGGATATGGTCGAAACGCCGGTGTGGCAGGGCGAAATTCTGCAAGGGCGCCTTGATGTGACTGAATCTTTGAGGTTTGACAGGGGATGTATGCCCTGGCCCAGTTGCCGACCTGCTTGCGCAACCAGTGCCACATGAACTTGGCTGCCACCAGAGCCGTTGTTGCTCGGATAGAAGGGTGAGCCAAACCATGAGCCATGTTGAATATCCGGTGGCTGCAGGGATGATGGGTCTTGGCTGTCTGGTAGACACTTCGAAAAGAAGCGTGGTGTCAGCGGGCCCGAAACGCACATCCTCCAACAACAGGCTTGAGATGGTGGTGCGGTAGGTGAGCATCTCATCCTCTCGCTGTGCGGCCGCTAGGGCCGTCTAGTCGACATCTGGGGCCAAAACATGGATGGCATTGATGGGGGTGCGAGACAACGCATCTGCGACCAGTTTGCTCTTGCCCGCGATGTGCTGAGCACAAGTCGTGTACTCGGAGATGTAGGCCAAGTGACGCTGCTGCCGGGATGACTAGGGATCAGACACCTTGTCAAAGGCAAACGTGGCTGGCTTGTGATCGATGAAAGCTGAGAAACACCTGTCCTTGAGGAAGTAGCGGAAATGCCGGATGGCCACGTAGAGCGCAAGGAGCTCTCGGTCGAAAGCGCTGTACTTCTGCTCGGGGGGGGGGGTCTCGGGTGACGACTGAAAAAGGCGAGGGGCTTCCAGCTTCCATCAATCAGTTGTTCCACTACTCCACCCACGACTATGCCAGATGCGTCCACCGTGAGCACGGTTGGCCCGTGGATGGACCAGCATAGTCGCCTTTGCCAGTGCCTCTTTGGCATTGTTGAAAACGGTCGTGGCTGCGTCATCCCAAACAAGCTCTCACTGTTTGCTGGCCATGACCTTGAACAGCGGTTGCATGATCCTGACGGCTGGTGGCACGAAACGGTGATAAAAATTTACCATGCTGACTAACTCTTCGAGTCCCTTCACCGTAGAGGGTTACCACTGTAGAGGTCCACGAGTTGTGTAAACATGGTTTAATAATTAACCGATACAGCCCAGTCGCTCACGCGCCCAAAACATGAGTTCAACTCCAACTGCCAATCCTTCGAATCTTAACTACCAATCCTTCGAAATTCCAACTTCCCCGCCCCCGACCACGTGATTGATCGGCTGTGATCACGCCCGGTCCACGTGAGAGTTCGAGCCCGACCATCGAAGGTTCGAGATATAAGTGGCTAGACCACAAAACTGCGCCACACTATTATTATACATTGGTCACTGATTCAGCAGTCTAATCATTGAAACATCACCATGAACTAATGGAGGGTCCCAACCCGGAACATCGCCTGTCCATTCCCTCCACAGATATTGCTTGACCAGCTGAGTTCCTCCAGCACTTAGCGTTTTGCTTGTGATTCCAGCAAATGTGTCTCCATGGACTAGCAGGTGTCTGTAATCCAACTGGACTAGAATATCTGATTACAGGGGTGTTACCATGTCAAGTATTTTTGCTTAATATATATATTTTTAAACATAATTTAAAGCAAACGAACACTGCTTTGACTGATATCACAAATAGTAAATTTTGTCCAGGATTTCATTGTCCTATCAGGGACACATGACAATAAACTCATTTGAACTTGGATCCAATGAGGTTTTGTGGTTACTGGAACAGCCAACAGTAATTGTTTAGAAATTGAACATCTTCCAAGAAAAATATGCTGGAGCGAAGTTCTAAACAAAAGCTAAATATTGGAAGTGTTTGAAAGATGAAACCAAAAAGTATTCAAAGTATGAACCCACAATTCAGCAAATATTCACATTTTGAATCTGCTAAAGTGAAAGGTTTTGATTTGTTGCTGAATAAGCACTTGTTTGCTACAGCAAAGGATTGGGAAAATACTTGGAGCCCATTAAACACAGATCCATTAAAACAAGTAACATTTAAATATTTTTGGGTTAAAAGGAGGGGCTGTGAAATGCTACAATGAATTTAAATGGAATAAAAAATAAGCAGCGTGTGCTCTGATCTGGCAGCAAATATTTCTGGATGAATAATTTGCAAGTTTCATCTTGTCAAAACTTGCTTCTGATTTATTTATTGCAGCCTTACAGGGATACTGACTGGCTTCTGATTTCCTACCATCCATGGTAATCAGTATGGTTAAAGATAAACATTTAACAAAGCACTGATAGACATGACAGAATTGGTGACTGAAGTCCTTTATTAATACATTTGAAAGACTTTAACTATTTTATTAGCAATTCTGAAACACAAAGCTAAGTTTCATAAATAACATCCGTTACCCAATTTCAAAATACTGAATTTGGACAAGATAATTTTAAATATTTTCTGCAAACTCTAAAAGTCAAAAATTGATTTTCAATAAAATTGTTTTTAAAAGCTGTGCACAGTAACTTGAAAGAGTCAATTTCAATCAGGCAGTATTTAGAACAGCAAAATGTACAGACATTAAATTCATTTTTTATACTATGCAATGTTGGATTGCAATCTGTTCAGCACCCCTCATGCTATTGAGATGTATATTAAATGTCCAATTTGACTAATCTCGTTTAACAATAGTGACTGATGTTGAATGTAATTTTTCAGGTTGAGTTCCTGTCTTGGCAAACATTATATAATGAAATTTTACTACTGGGTCAGGCAAAAAGAATAATAATACCCATCAAAATTTGAGTCTTTATGAATTTGTCAGGCCTGACTGGTTTTCTTAATCTTCTGAAAATGTTGGGTTGTAATGGTAATGCCTGAAACAAGAGGTCACTACTCTGTTAGAGTATCAATTTGTAAGGCTTTGGAATAATAGTTGAGCATTACAATTTTCTGACGTGTACTTGGCAAGGATCAGCAGATCCTAATCTAATAGAGCTTTGATACACTTGTAACATAGCTCGGTGTCAAAACAGAAAACGGTGGCAATACTTATCAAATCAGTGGTACAAGAAATAGTTAACATTCTTGGGTGATCTGAAATGTTAACTTTAAACCTCACACTAAGGTTGCTATCTGATCTGCTGAATACATCTACAATTTTGTGATTCAGTTCTAATTTCAAGTCTCTGTGGCGTTTTGCTTTAAAACAGCAATGCTGCCATTAATTTATTTAACCTGAAGGATCTTGTGGAAAAACTTGGCAAATGTTTATTTTGCAGGTGTGGCTGTGGTAACTTAGCAAGGGATCCTATCAATTTTTCCACATACATCACATTAATACAAACGAAAAGTATTGCAGATACTGGAATAAATTCCAAGTATAAATGGTCAAATGAAAATATTTTGCAATCACTCATTGTTAAAATAGGGGCATCATGTAAATGTTTGAACTAAAAAATGCTGTAAATGGCGGAAATCTGAAACAAAACAATTATTTAAACATCCAAATTGTCAATGCTTAATGTCAGTCTTGTTATATTTTGCCACATGTTGAATATTTCCAGCATTTTACTGTTTTTGTTTCATCAACCTCCTTAAAGATGAGTAAAATGACATTTGGCAGTGAATCAACCTTGTTAAAAGCAATTGGAACTGCACTTACGGAGCTAACAAGAAAGCCTGCAAAACGCAGTCAAAACTGCAGGTAAGCTTTTCTCAAGACATTTTCTGTCTATAATATTAGTTGGCCAACTGGAATCAAATTTTTTTTGTCAACTTGTTTGCCACCATGGATTAAATGCCAGCATTACCTACATGCCAACATATTATACGTAGTCACAAAAATCATTATTATATTTGGCCAGAGATTCTGATTGAGAAGGCTACAATCTTAGTAGATAAGATGGAGGAGTTTTTGGGGAAGAGGCAGGTGCAATTCCCGAACAGCTTGGTGATCAAATAAGGCTCACCATTTAAATCTCTTGGTTTAGCCTGTCAACCAGTTATTTTAATTTTAATTGTTTTGTCAATATTTGATTTGCTCACTAGATTGAGTGCTTTGCAAAAACATGGAAGGTGATGAGAATTGCTGAAAGCAAGCCTACTGTAGAAAAAAGAATTGTTTACAAAACCTGAACTTTGCATTCTCTCAACTTCACTCCAAAAAATCATGTAAAGATAAATTACATTAAAATAATTATTGTAGAATATATATTAAAATAATAGTGATAAGAAATATTAGTTGATCATGTAAGGAAATGGAAGCTGCTCCAAAGTCTGGCATCCAGTTAGGGTACTCTGCCAAATAAATTAAGGGGAAACATTTAATTAATTTGTACAACAACATTAACAAACAACAAATATTTAATAATACAAAATACATACGTTGTTGTTTATCACGGGTTGCATCAGCTAAGAATGAAAGAGAAAATTGTAAATGTAAATTGTAATAGCTTACACTTCAGCTTTTACAATAACTTCCATGCAATGATGGTACAAGAAGAATAATTTAACTTACTGCATAACTTGCTACTGCACGTGGTGCAACCTGAACATGATGTTGTGCCTTTGGCATATGGAGATCTTCCAGCATAATTTCCACTGCATGAAAACAAATAGAGTTGGATGGAAACAAATTATTGTAGGTACAATTCTCATAAGGTCATAAGCGATAGGAGCAGAATTAGGCCTTTCGGCCCATCAAGTCTACTCCACCATTCGATCATGGCTGATCTATCTCTCCTAACCCCATTCCCCTGCCTTCTACCCATAACCCTTGACACCCTGCATGGTAATCTTAGAATTTACCATGGAAACACCAAAATAAGTTCAATATCAGAAGTTACATTCAGGGACAACGTCCAAATGTGCAGCAGTGACTCACCTCCACGTGCCCACCTCTACCCTTGAGACATGGACCACCTACAGGAACACTAGAAAGATACCAGCAAAACTGCCTCTGCAAAGTGCCCCAGTAAGATGCGCATACCAACAACAGTGTCCTCTTAAGTAGAAAAATCACTTGGTCTGGCTAGGATATGACTTAGGAAATGGCAATAATTGCAGCAGCTTTGGGAAGAATCAGTTTTGGATGTGGACGATGGAGGGATATATTTTTTCAAAATGGACTAGAGAGAGAGAGAGAGAGAGAGAGAGGTTATTTAGCCACTCTAGCCCTTTCCACCATTGAATACAATCAGAGTTATACATCCTATCGGAAAGACAGAAAGGTGGGCAGAGGAGGTGGGGTAGCTCTGTTGATTAGAAATTAAATTCAGTCCCTAGCGAGGGGTGACATAGGATCAGAAGATGTAGTCATTGTGAATAGAGCTGAGAAATTATATAGGTAAAAAGACTAATGGGAGTTATTTACAGGCCCTCAAACAGTGGCCAGGATATAGGGTACAATTTACATCAGGAGATAAAATTGACATGTAAAAATGGCAATGGCAATAGGAGATTTCAATATGCAGGTAGACTGGGAAAATCAGGTTGGTACTGGACCCCAAGAAAGGGAATTTGTAGAGTGCCTCCAAGATGGATTTTTCGAGCAGCTTGTAGTGGAGCCTACCAGCGAAAAGGCAATTCTGGATTTAGTGTTATGTAATGAACTGGATTTGATAAGGGAACTCAAGGTAAAGGAACCATTCTAGCAGAACCTAGTGGTGGCCTGGGGAATGACAAACCCTCGCTATTGGCTTGCACGGTCACGTGATCCTGTGAGCGTTTTCGCGGATTTTTAGTAAACCATTCATTCGAGCTCCACCATGCTCGAAGGAGCATCGTTCATTTTGGCTGTTTAAAACTGACTCGAGTAATTGCTTTATTTTCGTTAAAAATAAAGAATTTTATTGTACCAGATTGTCTCGACTCGCCAAACTGGAGACCCCTTCAGTCCGATCGTGTATTCGGACTATCGAACATGCAAGCCACCGTTAACCCCGACGCTCAACTCCCCCAGCAAAATTCCGTGGGCCTGAAACTGTCCGCTTTCTGGGCAGAGGAGCCTCAAGTGTTCGCCCACATTGAGGCCCAATTCCCCCTCCAAAATATCGTCGCCGGCGCCACCCGATATCTCTACGTGGTCGGGGCGCTTAGCCAAGAGACAGCCACGCGGTTGCTGCCTTACCTGCAGGATCCTCCAGCAATCGGCAAGTACGAGGGCCTCGAGGTCCTACTGCTCCGTACTTTTGGGCTCAGCCGCCGAGATCGCGCCGCCCGCCTGCTCCACATCTGCTCGCCGATCGGAAGCCATCCGAACTAATGAGCAAGATGCTTGCGTTGATGGACGGCCATCAACCCTGCCTGCTTTTCGAGCAGGCATTTCTACAGCAAATGTCCGACGACATCCGGCTGCTCCTCGCCGGGTTGGACTTTGCAGAACCCCTGCAGCTCGCCGAACGGGCTGACGAATTGTGGCTCGCGAAGCAGGACGGCGGGTCCATCAACCGGGCGTCTGCGCCCGTGCATCAGCAGCTCCGCAGAGATGCCCAACCCTCTGCAATTGTCGCCGCGCCGCAGCTGACCGCCGGAGACCGGGGTAAGCGCCAGTGGTGTTAGTACCACCAACGATGGGGTGCTGAGGCCTGCCGATGCCGCGCCCCCTGCTCATTTGCGGGAAACGCCTCGGCAGATCATCAGTAGGGGCTATCGCGATCGGCCAGAATCACCATCTCTACGTTCGAGACCGCCATTCGCTTCCTGGTGGACTCCGGGGCCATCGTCAGCATCCTCTCCCCAACTGGGCTGGACACCCGTGCCGGTAAGCGAGGCCCCGTCCTGACTGCCGTCAACCGTAGCACCATCTGCACGTATGGTACACAAACCCTATCCCTCAACTTTGATTCCCGCCCATATGCCCAGACTGTTACCGTTGCGAACGTGGCCCAGCCACTGCTGGGCGCCGACTTCCTTCGGGCCCTTTCGATCCTGGTGGACGTGCGGGGCGGGCGCCTCGTTCACCGGCGGTCACCAGCCCCACGACTCCGCGAAACCCCCCGGCCCGCAGCCGAACGTGGTGGCCGAGGTCGAGGGCATGTATGCCTCCCTGCTCGCGGAGTTCCCAGATCTCCTCACCCCCCGTTTTCGTGCGACTGACCTCAAGCATGGGGTGGTGCACCATACCCCCACCGCGGGACCGCCAATACATACACGGGCGCACAGGATCCCGCCCGACAAGCTGCGCATCGCCAAAGAGGAATTTAAATTGATGGAGGACATGGGGATTGTACGGCGCTCGGATAGCCCGTGGGCGTCTCCTTTACACATGGTCCCTAAAGCATCTGGGGGGTGGAGACCATGCGGGGATTATCGGCGCCTGAACGCCATTACACACGCAGGATTTCACAGCTCATCTGGAGGGCGCCACCTTTTTTCGAAGGTAGACCTGGTCCGCGGCTACCACCAGATCCCCGTTCACCCGGACGATGTGCCTAAGACCACCACCATCACCCTGTTTGGGCTTTTTGGAGGGCTGCGTATGCCATTCGGGTTGAAAAACGCCGCATAGGCGTTTCAGCTGCTCATGGACATGGTGGGTAGGGGATTGGACTTTATATTCATCTACTTAGATGACATCCTGGTTGCAATCCGTTCCCAACAGGAACACTACACGACCTGCGGGCGCTGTTCCAGCGGCTCCAGGACCATGGACTGGTAGTCAATCCTGCCAAATGCCAGTTCGGCCTCCGTACAATTTCATTCCTGGGGCATCATGTTACCTCGCAGGGCGCAACCCCGTTACCCACCAAGGTAGAGGCCATCCGGCAGTTTCCACGGCCGCTCACCGTCAAATGGCTGCAGGATGTTGTCGGCATGGTGAACTTTTACCATTGTTTCGTGCTGGCAACTGCCAGGATCATGCTCCAGCTGTTCCAGTGCCTCGCCGGTAAGCCACGGGACCACGTGTGGTCCGCCGAGGCTGCGACCGCGTTTGACGGCGCGAAAGAGGCGCTGGCCCAAGCCACCATGCTACTACACCCGCGGGCCGATACCTCGACTGCCCTCGCGGTAGATACCTCCGATACGGCCGTGGAAGGGGTGCTGGAGCAGCTCATTGATGGCTGCTGGCCTTTTTCAGCCGTCATCTGCGGCCCCCCGAGCTCAACTACAGCGCGTTCGACCGGGAGCTCCTCGCCCTGTACCTAGCTGTCCGTCACTTTCGATATTTTCTGGAGGGCTGGTCGTTCACGGCTTACACTGACCACAAGCCCTTAACGTTCGCCTTGGCCAAGGTGTCAGACCCCTGGTCTGCTCGACAACAGCGACACCTGGCGTTCGTGTCAGAGTTCGGGAAGGCGGGAAGAGGCCGGGAAGTTCAACACGGTTGCCGACGCCCTGTCCCGCCCCGCCCTCCCGGCTGTGGCGGCCGTGGACCATGGAGTGGATTATGTGGAGTTTGCTGCAGCACAGCGCTCGGGTGACGAGATGGAAGGCTACAGGATGGCCGCTTCCGGGTTGCGGTTGGCTGACATTTCTTTCGGCCCCAAGGGAGTGTTGGCCCTTTGCGATGTGTCCACGGGTTGCCCCGCCCTATTGTCCCCGTGGGTTGGCGCCACAGGATTTTCGACGCCATCAATGGCCTGGCCCACCTTTCCATTCGGGCGACTTCTGCGCTGGTGGCGGACAAATTTGTCTGGCGGGGCCTTCGCAAGCAGGTCGCGGCTTGGGCTAGAGCCTGCATCCCCTGCCAGACGTCCAAGGTTCAGCGTCATGTATGGGTTCCAGTACAAGACTTTGTGGTTCCCTCGGGCCGTTTCCAGCATATCCACGTGGATTTGGTGGGTCCGCTACCACCATCTCGCGGTGCCACACATCCCTTCACAGTCGTGGATCGGTTTACGGGGTGGCCTGAGGCTATACCGCTGTCGGACACCTCCGCCGTGTCTTGTTCTCGGGCTCTCGCGGCCCATTGGATTGCTCGTTTTGGGGTGCCTGCAGACATTTCCACCGACCAGGGGGCTCAGTTTACTTACTCGTTGTGGGCTGCACTGGCGAAACTGTACGGGGCGCAGTTGCACCATACCACTGCTTATCACCCCCAGGCCAACGGGCTAGTGGAACGTTTCCACCGGCACCTGAAATCGGCGCTGAAGGCACGGCTCACTGGTCCGGACTGGGTCGACCAGTTGCCTTGGGTGCTGTTAGGCATCCGCACAACCCCTAAAGCCGACCTGGATACGTCGTCCGCTGAGTTGGTGTATGACTATTTGCGATTCCCGGGGATTTCCTTCCAGCGGCTCGAGGGCAGCCGGGGTCTGCCTTGACTGTTTTGGTGAGTCTCCGGGAGAGAGTGAGCAGCCTGGCTCTTGTCTCTACCTCGCGGCAGTGCCGTGCCGCCGAACCTTAAGAACTGCCTGTTTGTGTTTCTCCGAGGGTCCATTCCGGGTGTTGCTCCCCGGCGTCGCGACTTTCCTGTTGGATGTCGGGGGCAAGATCATCTCGGTCGCTCGCCTTAAGCCTGCCCACCTGGATGTGAACAGCCTGGTGGTGGTGGCGCAACCCCGGCGTAAGGGCCGTCCGCTGTTGGTTCCGGTGGGACCTGTTGTGCCTGTTCCCCTTTCACCCGTTGTTCCTGTTCCTCCTGCACTGTTACCGTTCCCTGGCTGTTTCGCCAGTCCCACCTGTAGCGCCCTACCCGCCCTTTGTTACCACACGTCTCGGTCGCCATGTCCGGCCTCCCGTTCAGTTCCGTACCTCGGGTTCTGGGGGGGTCCTGTAGCGGCACCTAGTGATGGCCTGGGGAATGACAAACCCTCGCTATTGGCTGGCGCGGTCACGTGATCGCGGGAGCGTTTTCGCGGGCTTTTACTAAACCATTCATTGAAGCTCCACCCTGTTCGAAGTAGTATCGTTAATTTTGGCTGTTTAAAACCGACTCGGGTAATCGCTTTATTTTCGTTAGAAATAATTTTATTGTACCCGATTGTCGCGACTCGCCAAGCCATTAGGAGGTAGCGATCACAATATAAGTTTTAATCTGCAATTTGAGAGGGAGAAGGTGAAATCGGATGTGTCAGTATTGCAGCTGAGCAAAAGGGACTATAGAGGCATGAGGGAGGAGCTGGCCAAAGTTGACTGGAAAAGGGCCCTAGCAGGGGTGACGGTAGAACAGCAATAGCAGGAATTTCTGGGAATAATCCGGAAGATGCAGGATCTTTTCAATCCAAAGAGGAAGAAAGATTCTAGGGTGAGAAAGAGGCGACCGTGGCTGGCAAGAGAAGTCAAGGATAGTATAAAATTATAAGAGAAGGCATATAACATAGCAAAGATTAGTGGGAAACCAGAGGATTGAAGCTTTTAAAGAACAACAGAAGGTAACTAAAAAGGAAATACGGGGAGAAAAGATGAAATACGAAGGTAAGATAGCCAATAATATAAAAGAGGATAGCAAGAGTTTCTTCAGTTATATAAAGAGTAAGTAAGAGGCTACAGTGGAAGTTGGACAGCTGGAGAATGATGCAGGTGATAATGGGGAATAAAGAGATGGCAGGTTGAATAATTTCTTTTGCAACAATCTTCACAGTGGAAGACACCAACAACGTGCCTGAAATTCAAGAGTCAGGGGGTGGAAATTACTGGAGTGGCTGTTACTAGGGAGGTGCTTGGGAAGCGGAAAGGGCTGAAGGTGGATAAGTTACCTGGACCAGATGGACTGCACCCTAGGGTTCTGAAAGAGGTGTCTTTAGAGATTGTGGAGGCATTGACAGTGATAATTCAAGAATCACTAGAGACAGGAGAGGTCCCAGATGATGGGAAAATTGCCAATATTACGCTGCTGCACAAGAAGGGAGCAAAGCAGAATAGTGGGAACTGTAGGCCGGTTAATCTAACTTCGGTGGTTGGTAAGATTTTAGAGTCCATTATAAAGGAAGTGGTTACGGAGTACTTAGAAGTTCACGATAGAATAGGCCTAAGTTAGCATGGCTTTGTGAAGGGGAGATATTGCATGACAAATTTGCTGGAATTCTTTGAAGAAGTAAATAGCAGGACAAAGGAGTCAGTAGATGTTGTTTACTTAGATTTTCAGAAAGCCTTTTATGAGGTGTCACATATGAGGCTGCTAAGGAAGATGAGAGCCCAAGGTATCAAAGGGCAGATACTAGCATGGATAACAACGGGTGAGGCAGCATCTATGGAGCGAAGGAAGTAGGCAACGTTTTGGGTCGAGACCCTTCTTCAGACGAAGGGTCTCGACCCGAACCGTTGCCTATTTCCTTCGCTCCCTAGATGCTGCCTCACCCGCTGCGTTTCTCCAGCATTTTTGTCTATCAGGAATAAGTAGGTTAACCTATGATGAGTGTTTGTTGGCACTGGGCTTTACTCGCAGGAGTTTAGAAGAATGAGGGGGGGGGGGGACATCAATGAAACATACAGGATAGTGAAAGACTTGGATAGAGTGGATATGGAGAGGATGTTTCCACTAGTGGGAGAGTCTAGGACTAGAGGTCATAGCCTCAGAATTAAAGGACGTTCTTGTAGGAAGGAGATGGGGAGAAAATTCTTTAATCATAAGGTGGAGACTCTGTGGAATTATTTGCCACAGAAAGCTGTGGTCGTCAGTGGATATTTTTAAGGCAGAGATAGATAGATTCTTGATTAGTACAGGTGTCAGAGGTTAATGGGAGAAGGCACGAGAATGGGGTTGGGAGGGAGAGATAGATCAGCCATGATTGAATGGTGGAGTAGACTTGATGGGCCGAATCGCCTAATTCTACTATTACTTATGATCTTATGCAATATATCTGTGAACTAACTCTGTACTCTGCATTTATCCCATACTGTTCCTTAATATCTTTAGTTATCAATTAGTCTCAGATTTAACATACATGACAGACCCAATTTTTATTGTAATTTGAAGACAAGTGTTTCAAACTCCCATCACCTTTAATGTTTATAATTAAGGTGGAAAGGATTTCTCTTTATCTATAACCATATATGTAGTATTTTGAAAACATTAACCTTTTATTCTTTTAAATGCATGGAGTACAATCCTTCATAAAGATCACAGATTTCACAATGAATAATTCTGTTGATCAGTTACTTATAAGATGATTTAAAAATTACAATAGACCACATGTCATTTGCTATAACGTGTCCAGTTGATATCTTCTGACATACATGGCAATTGTTACCTCTACAGATGCACTGAAGATTGATAAATGTGCTCGGTGCCTTCTGACGTGAAACGATTTTGTAGGACAAAAATATCCCAAATTGGTCATGATCACTGCTTTCTGGATTCTATTTTACATTTATATGCATAGGCTCAAAAGGGTAGTTATTTAGATAATGGTAATTACCTTAAAACATCCGGCTTGATCCAATCCCATCTATAAACTGAGATTGAATTATAGCCTTTTCATGTAACATTGCTATCATTGGGTAATGTTTGAGAATTTAAAAACAATGACCTTATCACTTATCTGAATACACGCCTTCATATTTTTACTCATGTTTTTTTTCCAATAAAAAGAAAGCAATGGCATTTCAATATAAACTATTATTTAAAAGAAAACCTTTAGAAACTTACGCTGGTGCATAGTTACATACAAATACTACTGCTGATCCCTTTAATCCAGAGGATTTAATTCCATTGGGACATTTAGTAACGGCACAACCAACTTTGTAAGTATTCTCCCAGACAATCTGGAAAATAAATAATGTGGGTACAATGTTTAGCACAATACTTATTTTGCAAAGTTTAGTTCCATAGTCCCCCCACTGGCCAGCAATATTGGAATTGGTGGAGAGGTGGAATATTGCATTGGGGGACCAGCCCTCCCGTGTGCAGCTGGGACCCAACGGGTCCCACTTAGTCTAGTGGAGTATAAAACAAAAACATAGACAGCACAAGCTCTTCGGCCCACCAGGTCTGTGCTAATGATGATGCCAACCTAACTAATAACATGAATCTCTTCAGTTCAATTTATTTAATGAAAAAATATTGTGGAATAATCCATATTCATTCTGTTCAAATCATAAATAAATAATGTGACTGGCAAAATAAATTGCAACGGTAGAACATCGAAGCCACCTCAAAATTCCCTTTTGATATTTTTTATCATTAAAAACCTGAGATTTGAATTTTATGTTTTTGATATTCACAAACTATTTTCATTAATTTCAATACAGCTCGACAAGAGATTTCTACCCAATAACAATGGACAAGGTTTGAGAATTAAAAAATCTCAAGCAAAAAACAAGCTTCTGGAGAAACTCAGCAGATCAGGCAGCATGTGGGGAGAGAAATGGACAGACCATATTTAGGGTCGAGATCCTTCTTCAGACAGATGCTTTGATTTGTTGAATTCCTCTAGTAATTTAGATTATTGCTCAAAATTGGAGGGAGGGTAGCAAACGTAACCCCACTTTTTAAGAAGGGAGGGAGAGAGAAAATGGGGAATTACAGACCAGTTAGTCTAAAATCGGTAGTGGGGAAACTGCTAGAGTCAGTTATTAAAGATGGGATAGCAGCACATTTGGAAAGTGGTGAAATCATTGGACAAAATCAGCATAGATTTACGAAAGGTAAATCTTATAGAATTTTTCGAGGATGTAACTAGTAGAGTGGATAGGGGAGAACCAGTGGATGTGTTGTATCTGGACTTTCAGAAGGCTTTCGACAAGGTACCACATAAGAGATTAGGATACAAACTTAAATCACACGGTATTGGGGGTTCAGTATTGATGTGGATAGAGAACTGGCTGGCAAACAGGAAGCAAAGAGTAGGAGTAAACGGGTCCTTTTCACAATGGCAGGCAGTGACTAGTGGGGTACCGCAAGGCTCAGTGCTGGGACCCCAGCTATTTACAATTTATATTAATGATCTGGATGAGGGAATTGAAGGCAACATCTCCAAGTTTGCGGATGACACTAAGCTGGGGGGCAGTGTTAGCTATGAGGAGGATGCTAGGAGACTGCAAGGTGACTTGGATAGGCTGGGTGAGTGGGCAAATGTTTGGCAGATGCAGTGTAATGTAGATAAATGTGAGGTTATCCACTTTGGTGGCAAAAACAGGAAAGCAGACTATTATCTAAATGGTGGCCGATTAGGAAAAGGGGAGATGCAGCGAGACCTGGGTGTCATGGTACACCAGTCATTGAAAGTAGGCATGCAGGTGCAGCAGGCAGTGAAGAAAGCGAATGGTATGTTAGCTTTCATAGCAAAAGGATTTGAGTATAGGAGCAGGGAGGTTCTACTGCAGTTGTACAGGGTCTTGGTGAGACCACACCTGGAGTATTGCGTACAGTTTTGGTCTCCAAATCTGAGGAAGGACATTATAGCCATAGAGGGAGTGCAGAGAAGGTTCACCAGACTGATTCCTGGGATGTCAGGACTTTCATATGAAGAAAGACTGGATAGACTCGGCTTATACTCGCTAGAATTTAGGAGATTGAGAGGGGATCTTATAGAAACTTACAAAATTCTTATGGGGTTGGACAGGCTAGATGCAGGAGATTGTTCCCGATGTTGGGGAAGTCCAGGACAAGGGGGTCACAGCGTAAGGATAAGGGGGAAATCCTTTAAGACCGAGATGAGAAAAAACTTTTTCACAGAGTGGTGAATCTCTGGAACTCTCTGCCACAGAGGGTAGTTGAGGCCAGTTCATATATTTAAGAGGGAGTTAGATGTGGCCCTTGTGGCTAAAGGGATCAGGGGGTATGGAGAGAAGGCAGGTACGGGATACTGAGTTGGATGATCAGCCATGATCATATTGAATGGCGGTGCAGGCTCGAAGGGCCGAATAGCCTACTCCTGCACCTATTTTCTATGTAAAATTCCACCATTTGCAGTCTTGTGTCTAAAAGGAATCTCGTCATCCACCTCAGAACTCACAAATCTGGAGTGGAATCAAGTCACCCTCAGTCCTGAAGGACTGCCTAAGAAGAGAACTAGAAATATGCAGGTAACATTTTTAGTACTGTAAGGTACCTACCTCATAGATTCAATCCTGCCTGCAGGTGTCAGATTTCCAAAGCTTGATAAATCTAACCACCAGTAGTTGAATACCGAAAATATAAAAATCAAGGCAGATAACCTTCATATTCAATAAATAAACAACCACTTCCCATCAGCAGTAGCGCTTATCCCTGGCCCCTATCCCTACTTTTTGTCAAGTTAACAGCTGACTTCATTCAAGGCCACCAATTTGGTGAGTTACAATCCAGTCTCAGAAGTCTTCTTTCTGCAAATAATACATCAGGTGCAAAATAAACCAGAAATATGACAAAAGCAAAAAACCTGTATATGCTACATATATGAAATAAAGACAGAAAATCGTTTAAAGGCTCAGCAGATCAGACATTTATAAAGACCAGTGAAAAGTCATCTGTCTGAAATTAATTCTCTTTGCAGATGCTGCTGAGTATTTGTGACATTTTCTGCTTTATATATTTGGTGAACTTTTCTTCATTTGGCAGTTCAAAGTTAACAGGATTTACAAGAAACAAGAATATTACCTGGGTGTAATGTCCACATACAGAATATTTTTTGCAGGTATTTGTATCATGATCGTAATTCGTTACTTCACTATTCCATGCCTTAATAGCTTCTTTGGTATTAAAACTGCCTGTTGAAGCATAAAGGTTTTCTCCTACAGGGTAGAAGGTTGGATGCACTACTCCATTTTTGTTCAGGTTTGGATTATGCTTAAACGTGCACTTTTTGGTCCAAGCTTTTGCAGATTTGGCAAGAGCTTCATCCCATGTCTAGAATGGTAAAAAAAAAAAAGACAATACTAACACATTTCTACACCAGCTGACTCCTCTGCCATCTTAACTAACCTTACCAGGTTTCATAGATTTTAAGGAATATGAGGTTAGTTCAACAAAGTGGAGCTGGAGTAAAAGATATGCCATGATCTTATTGAATGGCAGAACTGGTGCATGGAACCAAACTATGTACTCTAGAATTTTATTCTAATGTTCTCGTGCTGTAGGTATGGTGCATAAAGTGCAGCTTCAACTAAAAGCGGCTTCAACAAACTGCAAATGTCAGGAATTTGGTATGCACGTGAATTTGTAAATGATGGGTACCACTACTAAAAAGATTACATTTATATGAAGTGCCCAGATTTAGATCGGAGTACAGATGAATAATGCTAGACTTGAGAATTTGGTCAGAATAGGAACGTGCTGCTAATGTAAACTGGGAAGGCGAAAGACACACATCAAAGGGAAGTACATTAGGGTAAATAGTAAGAATTTAACCACATTGAAACCACATTAACTTCTTTGCTTGCTTGAATTCAAAGAAAGGAAATCTAAGCTTGAAAGTCAGCTCCAGTCAATGCAGAGCATAAAGGAAATTATGACTTTTCTACATCATATGCTCGGGATGTCCATACCGGAGCTTCGGAATAGTAAGTGTGATCTTTTGAAATTGCAGGAAGGAATGTTCAGGAATCTTCCACTTGCATGTCTGTCTGGCTGTGGTACTCAATATTAGAGATTGGTTGGAGTGACAACAATTTAATGTCCAGAGCATGGGTTATGCAGCAACAGATTGCACAAATGTTGGGGGGGGAGGGGACGACGACGACGGAGACAAATATAGCCTGGAATTACGGTATGCATAGGGGATTTCATCATCAGGTATGCAATTGTTTCTTCGATTGCCAATATGAAATTAGATTGTGGTGTCCTGAGGATAAAATCCATTTTCATCCTTGCATTTATGTACCTAAGGCAGCCCTGCTTATTATTTTTGCAACGTTCTCCACTTCAACAACGCTCCCCAAACTATTTGATTTAAGCACTGCACACTTTACCGACACCAAATTTCAGCACCCTCCCCTTCTCCAGAGATTAGGTAAAGCATAAAATTGAAGGCAATAAATCAATAATCAAGGTTGAAAATCAAAGGAAGGAAAGATCGAAAAATAATACAACTGCTTCACCATAATGGCATACACCTTATACAAAGTATCTTGGGCATAACACAATGTAAAAGCCCAGGTTAGACCTGGAGTGATCTGAACAGGTTCAGCACCTTTTTGAAAGTGTAACATGGGCTGGCCAGAATGACACTTCAACTCCCAGGAGTTAGATTTCAAGGCAATATTACACAATAGGATCACATTCCTTGGACTTTCAAAGGTTAAAGAATGTACTGAGTTAACATTTTAAGACATGAACTACCCGTTGGGAAGTTGGAATATGGGGCTATGCTTGAAGAAAATACTGTGCTTCATGAGTGGAGTTAGGAAATGTTTCTACATGGAAGGGGTGTTGGAACTTTGGAACTCTTGTGGATAGCAATGTATCGACCAGGAATATTAAGGGACATGGGAAATAGGCCATTCGGCCCAACTCATCCATGCTGAACTAGCTGCCCCGTCTAAGTCTGTCCCATTTTCCTGCATTTGGCCCATATCCATGAGTCTGCCCAAATGTGTAGGAAGGAACTGCAGATGCTGGTTTAAACCAAAGATAGACACAAAAAGCTGGAGTAACTCTGCAGGACAGGCAGCAACTCTCGAGAGAAAGAATGGGCGACGTTTCGGGTCAAGACCCCTCAGACCAGTCCAAATGTCTTTTCAATGTGGTTATATCTTCTCTGGGAGTTCGTTCCATAAACCCACCATCTTCTGTGTGGAAAAAAATTGCTCCTCAGGTTCCTATTTAATGTTTCCCCGCTCACCTAAACCTATATCCTCTCATTCTTGATTCCCCTACCTTGGTAAAAGGTTCATTCATCTTATTAATTCCCGTCATGAATTTATACAAGTTTATAAGATCATCCCTCAGCCTCCTATCAACGGGGTAAAAAGACTCAACCTATTCAGTCTTTCCTTCCTTCTCAAATCCTCCAGTCTTGGCAACATTCTCACATTTTGTTTTGTATCCTTTAATGTTTAATGACTGGAAAACTCTTATACTTGCAGTGATGAAAATTTGGGAAAACTTCCTCGTGAATCTTTCCTGCGCAATGGCATTTTGCTGTAGCAGGCTGACCAAAAATGAACACCATACTCCAAGAGTTGAGTGATGGTCTGCTGAATGATAGAAAGGTTTGGAGGGGCTGTATGGCTTTCTGTCCCCAATCAATTGGATAGTATAGGTTGGAGGGACAGAATTGCCTCCTATTCACAATTCACTGGATAGCATAGGTTGAAGGCCGAATGATAGCAGAGGTTGGAGGCGCTGAATAGCCTCCTATTCCCAACCCACAATATGATAGCATAGATTGCATGGGCTGATTGGGCTTATTCCTAATCCACAGCATGAGAGCATAGGTTGGAGGGGCTGAATTGCCTCCTATTCCATCCCAACACTAATAGCAGAGATTGGAGGCTGAATGGCCTATTCCTAGCCCACAGTATGATAGCATAGGTTGGATGGGCTGAGTGGCGTCCTAATTCCAACCCACAGTATGATAGCAAAAGATGGATGGGTTGAGTGATCTCCTATTCCTACTGACAGAATGATAGCATCTGTTCCGGGTTCGCCACAACGTAGACCTTTTCTTGAATCGCCTCCACCTCTGTGCCTCTTTCTGTGGGAAGGAGTACTCACCATCCAGTGATGATCCCTTCTCCACCGGTCTCCCTCCTCTTGGACTCCCCCTAACAGCCTTCTACCTTCTCTAGACCTTTTATATTTCTAATTGCCGGCGTGACATCAACCGTCTCAACTTTTCCACTCCCCTTACTTACTCTAACCTCATCCCCTCTGAACGTACAGCCCTCCACTCACTCTGCAGCAACCTCAACATTATCATCAAACCTGCCGAGGTGCCGTAGTAGTCTGACGAGCTGACCTCTACCGCACTGAGGGCAGGCGACAGGTCTCGGACACCTCCTCCTACCTATCCTTAGACCATGATCCGACAGATGAGCACCAGACAATCTCAGATTTCGTCACTTCTGGCTATCTGCCTTGCACAGCCTCCAACCTTATCGTTTCCCAGCCTCCTAGTCCCAACCCAAAGAATTATAGCATAGATTGGATGGGCTGAATGACCTATTCTCAACCAACAGAATGATAGCAGAGAATAGAGCGGAATAGTCTCCTATCCCTTACCGACAATAGCAGAGATTGGATGGGCTGAATAACCCCCTATCCCTACCAAACTGAATGATAGCAGTTATTGGATAGGCTGAATAACCCTATTCCCTACCAAATTGTATTATAGCAGGGATTGGAGAGGCTGAATGGCCTCCTATACCCAACCCACACCTTCCTGACTCAGAATCATTTAAAAATTCCGACACGTTTTTGCCTGACACGACGACTTTCTTCCTCCTCAGCCACTCCCGGGCCCCAGAGTTTGACATTTTTTTAAATATTTATAGCCCGTCTGTATTTTTGCGGCCCGGCTCCGTCGTCGTCTGCAGAATTGGCGGGAAAGTTGCGGGTTGACTGGACGGCGCGGGAAAGCCCGGGCCCAACTGCCGGCCGCTTCCAGATCTTTCCATTGGCTGCGGCGACCATCGAGTTCCCCGGACCCCCACGCCCCCGGCTTCACACTTTACCATCTTAAACATGTTGCCGGCCGCTGGGTTCACCATCGACCGATAACTGTTGTGCTCGGTCACGCAATCCGCTTTAAAACCTGGGTCGGTGATGGAGTAGACGGCGGCGGACGCCGGTAGCGGCGAGCAAAGGGCGAGTAACAGCAGCCGTGCAGCGACCACAGCAGCCATGGCGGGCGGGCAGGCAGGAGCGCGGGTTCCCGAGCTCGCGCATGCGCCCCCCTCCCCCATGGCCTGAACCATACAGCAATGGTAACATTAGCCCTTCGGCCCTACTCCTCCATGCTTACCAGGATACCCATGATTTTCCTCCACCTTTCTCTACACCTCCTCTATCAATGTTGTTTTGTTCAAATGTTCATGTCATTGGAGCAGAATTTGGCCATTGGGCTCATCAAGTCTACTTCTGCAATCATACTGTGTTGGGAATCGGTTATTCAGCTCATCCTATCTCTGCTATGGCTGATCTATCATGCCTTCTCCCTATAACCCCTGACACCCGTACTAATCAAAAATCTATCTTTGCCATAAAAATATCCATTGACGCCCTCCACAGCCTTCTTTGGCAATGAATTCCACAGATTCACCACCCTGACTAAATGAATCTCATCTCTCCTTCCCAAAAGGAATGTCCTTTTATTCTGAGGCTGCTCCCTCTGGTCCTAACCTCTCCTATTGGAAACATCCTTTGAACATTTATTCCATCCAGGCCTTTCACTATTCAGTATGTTTCAATGAGGTCCCTCCTTGGACCCCCCCTGTTGGCAGGTGAAACTGCAGATGCTAAAATCTGGAGCAAAACACAAAATGGTGCAGTGGTGGGATATGGATTATCTGGAAATATCTGTTGAGAAATTGCAGATGGAGTTTAATTGCAACAAGTGTGAAGTGCTGCAATTTGGTAGTCAGAGTATGCAGTAAATGACATGACCCTTGGGAACATTGCACAGGGGGGATGTTAAGAGAGCAGCACAGTAGGAGAGCTGCTACCTTACAGTGACAGAGTACAATCCCTGCCTCAACTATATCCTCTGGCATCTCGTTCCATATCCCCACCTCGCTGTGTGTGAAGAAGTTGCCCTTCGGGTTCCTTATTTTTTTCTTTATTTCTCACCTTAAACCTATGTTTTCTGGTTCTTGATTCCTCTACCCTGGGAAAAAGACTTGCTTATCCGGTACGGGGTTGGTATTGATGGCACTGCCCTGAGCTGGTTCATCTCCTACCTCAAAGTTAGGTGTTTCTCGACTAACATAGGCAACTCTTTCTCCTCCCCAGCTAATCTCTGCTGTGGGGTTCCACAAGGTTCCATCCTTGGCCCCATTCTCTTCTCCCTGTATATGCTCCCCTTAGGCCAAGTCATTGAAAGGCATGGCATTTCCTTCCATTGCTATGCAGACGATACACAACTCTATCTCCCCCTGAAGCCCAAAAACCAATCAAATCTGCTTAACCTTACCCGCTGCCTCGAGGATATAAAGTGTTGGATGGCCCAGATCTTCCTCCAACTAAACGAGAGTAAATCTGAGGTCATCCTTCTCGGCCCCTCGGACTCAATCAAAATGATAGCAGGCAGCCTTGGAAGCCTTACCCCACTACTCAAACCTCACGTCAAAAACCTTGGCGTGATATTTGACTCAGCCCTGAAATTTGCCAAACAAGTCAATGCCGTGGTAAAAGCTAGCTTCTTTCAGCTTCGGACGATAGCTAAAATAAAACAATTCCTCCACTTTGATGACCTCGAAAAGATCATCCACAAATTTATCTCCTCCCGCCTAGATTACTGCAACTCCCTTTACACTGGCATCAGCCAATCTTCCCTGTCCCGCCTGCAACTGGTCCAAAACGCCGCAGCGAGACTTCTGACGGGCACCCGAAAAAGGGATCACATCACCCCGATCCTGGCCTCTCTCCACTGGCTCCCTGTGCGGTTCCGCACACATTTCAAGATCCTCCTCTATGTCTACAAAGCCCTCAATGGGCTTGCCCTCACCTACATTAAAATTCTTCTCACCCACCACTCCACCTCCAGGTCCCTCAAATCGGCAGACTTGGGGTTGCTGAATATCCCGCGGTCTAGGCATAAGCTCAGGGGCGGCCGCGCCTTTGCGGTTTCAGCTCCTAGACTGTGGAACAGCATCCCCCTTCCCATCAGAACTGCCCCCTCCATCGACTCCTTTAAGTCAAGACTAAAAACGTATCTATACTCCCAAGCCTTTCTTGACGTCCTCTGAGCGAGGGCTATATGTATATATGTATGTAGTTTGTTTGTTTATACTATTCTTATAACAAATGTAAAGCACTTTGGCCAACGAGAGTTGTTTTTTAAATGTGCTATATAAATAAATGTGACTTGACTATACTTGACTATCATCTCATATCATAAACACCTAATGTCACCCCTAAGCCCCTCCTGTCCCAACTTTATTCATTTTGATTGTTTTTCATAAGCAAAATCTGTTAGATTTGTCTAATTTTTTTAACAGCTGAGGAGATTCACCAGGATATAATAATTCAGTCAGGAGAGACTGGATAGATTGTAATTGTTTCCTTAAGTTGGAGGAGGATGGGGATGCAGCATCTGATTGAGGCAAAAACAAATTGAATGATAGGTATTAATAACAAAATTTTCAGAGTTATCAAAGACTAGAGGACATGGATTTATGGTAAAGAAGAAATTTACAGGAGATCTGCGAAATAATTCTATCACCCAAAGGATGGTTGAAATTTGGAAAATATTGCCTGCCGGGTGGTGGAGGCAAAGACTCTCGTAACCTTTAAGTGTAGAGAATGACAAGAAGTTGGCTTTTCATACATGTTTGTAAAATAAAATTTAAGCGGCAATGGAAGGAATATCCAACATTCGTGGCCAACACAGAAATCAAGTCAACATTGAAAATGAGAAGGGATGGGTAGATTATGAAATGATAGGAAAGATAAATGTCCAATGTCTGATCTGGATGAGGTAGTGGAATCTGTTAATAGCGAGAGTGCCTGAGCACTAATAGTAAGGATTTATTGCAGGCAAATCATGTTTAACTAATCCAACTATTTTTTTAAGGGGTTCATTAACATGGTAGATAAAGGAACAGCTGTGAATGTTATTATCTGAGCACAACCGTCTTTGCGGCAGTATTTTGTGGCCTGCCTAATAGACCACCACATCCTTGAGAGGTAAAAGTGGTCCTCAATAGCAGAATCCAGACACCTAAAACACACTTTTAGGCTTTCTGAAACAATTCTCAAAAGACCTCCAATGGTGAAATTGCTTTGGTATTCTGCTAATTGCCACTTTCACTGGGGTCATGCCAATTTTTTTAGACTTTACCCCTAATTCTGCAAAAAGGACTGAATAGACTGGTGGGGAAAAACAGAGATAAAAAGGTAAAGGATCCAAGAAAAGTCTTGTCAGTCAAATAACCCATTAATGGCAAAGTTTACAGTAGAAAATTGTCAGGAGAAAATGTCCCAGAAAGGATATCAAGCATTGTCAGCCCACAAATAATAGAGAAGTCCAGTTTTCCAGAAAAAGTTAGCCAACATAAAACATGCATTTTATTAATGTATGGTTTATAAAGCTATTACAATTATATACACAATGTTCAATTAATACAATTTAAAATGATAAAATACTTGAAATTGTGCATGACAACTGACATCCATTTGAAATTCAAATGAGGGAATTACTTCACTAAAGAATCAATCAATACAACATAAATACAATATGTTCCGGATTAGTATTGCAAACATTATACAGCAATCACTGTATGATTACATATAGTAGCAGGATCAATCAGGAGAGATGGGTGCCTATCTGAAATTTTCTGTTGAATTGGGTAACTGAATATTTGAATCTACACAGGATTCTATTGGAATCCCCATTGTTGATTTCAGAGCAGTCTTTAATCTTTTTTTAATGTGTTTGATATGTTTAATAATACCAAATCCGACACCCTTTCTCAGAAATCCAGGTTTGGTTCATTTAAAAATCTGTTTCATCCTTATGCACTGCCAATCCCAAATGCTTGCTAAAACACATCAAATACTCATTAGTAATGATGAGGAGCAAACAATTTCTCAGATACATTTATCCAAGGCCCTCAAAAAATACTTGATTATTAAATATTGACGCATAGTAACATTAACTACAATTAGATAAGAATACAGACATATAATTATTTGACCATTGAACCTCACCTTTAAACAAATAAATACTAAATTTGATTTTTCAGAAATGTAAACAAGAAAAATCCAAAAGAATCACATAAAGTGATGGAAATGCTGCAATGTGGAATGATTAACAGAGTCAGTTTTAAATTGATGACCTTTCTGCCTGAAATTCTGCCAGTTCGTTTCCTCTCTGCCAAATACTGCCTGATATTCTGAGTATTTTCAATAACTTCAATCTTTGTTTCAAATTGCCATTGTCTACCCTATTTAGTTTTTGTTCTTTAGCACTATAAAATACATAAAGATTGATACTTTTTTTTGAATGTCATTATATTTTATGCAGAGTGCCATTTGAGTGCTAGATGATTTTTACCTTAACTCACTGAACTATACAAGATGCGTATTAGTTCTTAAAGCCTAATTTGCCCTGAATTATGTCCATCAGATGACGTTACCCTGTTGGTTATATAACTATTTCAACAAGCTAAAAAAATGGCCAAGGGAACAAAGCCTGCAGCCACCAGTAGTTTTCCTCCATTCTAATGGCTGAAGTGGAAATCAGTTAAATTTCTTTCTTTCTTTCGTGCAAGGAGTTCAAGGCGCCTTTTACTGCATGTTAATAATTCCGTCCAGTACGCAATGTAGTACTGTATGACATACATTAACAGACAGTAAAGGGAATAAATTACAAATAATTCTGTTCTCATCTGTTTGGTATATGTACATAATCTCTTTCTGCTATTCCTGCAGAATTAAATGTAACATGTAAAAAAGAACCTCAGACGCTGATTTAAACCGAAGATTGACACAAAAAGCTGGAGTAACAGGCAGCATCTCTGGAGAGAAGGAATGAGTGATGTTTCGGGTCGAGACCCTTCGTCTGAAGAAGGATCTTGAACCGAAACGTCACCCATTCCTTCTCTCCATAGATGCTGCCTTCCTACTGAGTTACTCCAGCTTTTTGGCTCTATCTTCGAATTAAATGTAATGCTGGATGTCATTTCCACCGGGTTTTTTTTAGTTCTTGCATTGGTTTAAATTTTTGACACCATAAATATAAAGTGATGGTAAAAAGGCTACCTAAAATAATTTTAAAATTCTCAGTTATTGACAAAATCTTTTATTCAACACAAGGATGCATTGGTCAATATTTGTGATGAAATTAAAAGTTTAGTTGCTGAGTTACCCCAGCATTTTGTTTTCTATATTTTGCAAACTAATTGAGATGATAAATTTGAATCCCTTGAACTAGTATCTAAACTTGAATATATTCAGCAAAACTGGAACATTTTACAAATATAATTTTTCCTCCGAGTATGTAAGGATATAGAAAACTGGAGGTAATGTGTTTTTTAATTAAATGTAAGGATGGAAGTATATCCCTATTTACATTTGTTAGCAATGCTAACAGCGCTAATGATGATACTGCTGAAACAGAGGAAAATTAGGAAAGAAAAAGGTAATAAATTACATGAAATTTGTCTGGGGAGTTACCATAAAATGTGTATTATAATAGATAATAGTAGCAAAAAGCATTTTGACAATAAAATGGATGCTGACCCAAAATCTGGTTTCCATTTAGGATATTCTGTAAAATATGAAAAAAAGAATATGTAGTTTGCCATAATAACATTAACAATATTTGGAATAAGCTATTTATATTAATGTATTAAAAACATACGACTGATTGCTTCTCGATCTGGATCACCTGATAACAGAAAAAGAAAGGTGCAAGTCAAATAAGTTGCTGAAATTAATAATTAAAAATTTTCAATCTATTTGACTTCTTAACTTACTGCATAACTTGTTCCTGCAAAAATCTGGACCACAATAGGTACAAGGCGCCCCTTTTATATAGGGTAATTCTCCTTTAAGATTTCCACTGTAAAAATAGTTGAAATCATAATTTTTATTTGTCATGCAAGAGGTACAGAATTTTGAAATGCTTACCTCCAGATACAGGGACAGTTTCTTCCCAGCCGTTACCAGTCTACTGAACAAGTCTCTCACCAGCTAAAGTGCAGTCCTGACCTCCCATTTACCTCACTTGAGACCTTTGAACTATCTTTAATCGGACTTTATCTTGCACGAAAATTATGTACCCTTTATCATTTATCTGTGCACTGTGGATATCTTGATTGTAGTCATGTATAGACTTTGAGTGGATAAGTATTTGAAAGATCTAGGAAAGATTGAGGATAAAAAGACACAAAATGCTGGAGTAACTCAACGGGTTAGGCAGCATCTCTGGAGAACATGGATAGGCGACGTTTCGTGTCGGGACCCTTATTGGGTCCAGCATCTGCAGTTCTTTGCTTCTACTGGGAACTGGCACAGAAGAGTTGCTGAGACCAACATAGATCAGCCATACTGAATTTTCTATCTTCTTCTATATTTTGGATTTGGATTTGAAAAAGCCATTGCATGCATTGCATGCATAGTAGGAGTTATGATGTGTGCCTTCCCCCACAGTGGTAAATGATTGTGGGGGGATGATTTTTTTGTGTGTTGTGTCTTTGTTAGTCTGTGTTCAAGATGGCGGTCAGAGGGGAGAGTGGACGCTGACGCGGTTTAGCTGCCGCTGCTCTCGCCTCAAATTGTGTTTCTGATTTTCTTTTTTGTCCCTTTGAAATGAATTCTGTCCTTAATTTGTGTATTGTGATGTTGTTGATGTCCCTATTATTTTTTATTTTTTATTCTGCTTATATGTTTTGTAATTCTGCTTATCTGCAAGGCGTCCTTGAGAGTCTTTGAAAGGCGCCCTATAAGTGTAATGATAAATAAAAATAAAAAATGATGAAACAAAAACAGATACTGCAGACAAGGCAAACAAAATTATACTGTGGTTCAGGAATAGATATGAGGAAATATTAAGTAGTGTTTTCACATTGGGATCATAGGAAGATTTTTTTTTTTTTTTAATGATCAATGCTTTACATATTTCTGATCTTTTATTGCTGGTAAAAAAAGACGTTCTGCGGAAATTTGATATCAATTAATAACTAGGATTAAAACAAGAGGGATACAACTCAAATGCAGGCAAATAGAATTAGGATGGATGAGCATCTTGGCTGCCATGGATGAATTGGGCCGAAGGATCTGCTTTCAGGCCTTTGTATCAATCATTGTTAATTTCAATATGCTGATACATTTGCTATATTTGCACCTGAATGGGGACTATGGCACATTACAGTGAAGTCAATACCTGTGCCAGGGCGGCACAGCAGTTGAATTGCTGCCTTACAGCGCCAGAGACCCTGGTTCGATCCTGACTACGGGTGCTGTCTGTACAGAGTTTTTATGTTCTCCCTGTGACCATGTGCGTTTCTCTGCGTGGGTTTTCTTCCGACATTCCAAAGACATACTGGATTGTAAGTTAATTGGCCTCTGTAAATTTTGTGTAGGATAGTGTTAGTGTATGGGGATCGCTGATCGGCGTGGACTTGGTGGGCCGTAGGGCCTGTTTCTGCGGTGTATCTCTCAACTAAAAAAAATACAAAAAGAAAATTACGGCACAAGTTGCGTGTGGTGCAGTGACCAAGTCCAATGAAGGATTGTAGTGTGATATATTCTAACAAGTCCTGGTCATTTTCTATCTTCGCATATAAAACTCTTATCTGTCCAAGTGCTATAACTATTTATAAAATATTGCAGCAACAGTATTTTCCAGCTAGTAATCAATCAATTGCTAAAATGTTGCAACAGCTTAATTATGAAATTGTCAGATTGTTCATAAAAGTGAAAATATTAAGATCATTTTTTGTCATTTAAAAAAAGTAACATTGCAAAATAAATATTTATGTTGGACGTAACATTGCAAACATGGCATTTCAAGCAATAAAATGAAAATACTCACCTGGGGGTGTAATTACACACAAACAATATTCCACTTGTCAAGTTAGAATTTTGAATCCCTTTCTGACAATGATTAGCACCACAGCCAAGTTTATAACTATCTCCCCACATAAGCTAGAAAATAAATAAAAATTATTAATTGTTCTCAAAAGGAAGATTAAACTTTATATCGATCTAATGTGGTTAATTAGATACAATACTTTTTCTTTTAAGAGACTTTTTATGTACATCACATAAATATTTGTTTCTATCTTTAAAGAACCAAGTTGCATTTTTAACTGCCTTGGATTCTTTTTGACAAGACAAAGCTTTAAAGGGTTTGCAATGGAGCATCTATGTTCCTTCATTTCTATGGACTGGAGGGGGTTTTAAGAAAGTAGATTCAATGTCACCATCTGGAAACTATTTGTAAATACCTTTTACAGTTTATGTGTGGAAGCATGTCCTGAAGTGCTGCCATGCCTCACAGGAAACAAAATGTTTCAAACTAATTCTTGCAGGCCACGTAAAAATATTTGGATTAAAGCAAGTATATCAACGCTTTTTGCGGCTTCTTTGGAAGCCAGCCACCTGAAAGGACCACTTACCGTACAAATTTGGAACCATCAGACACACTGTCCATTTTAAAGATTAGAGAAAGCCTTTTGGGAAGGCAATGGAAGATTAGTAAGGCTTGCTGCTTAGATGATTTCAGAGCTTTCTCATTGCATTAATAATTCTTGCTGATACATAGGTACTATGAGAAAGAGCACAATAAAGTGAATGAAGACTACATGAGCACTAGAAGATGTGAAAGTGGGATAACACAGAGCTGGTGTGAATGGATGATCAAAGATCAGCGTGTACATGGTGAATCGCTTCATTCTATATCCTTCAATTAAATCCATTTCAGCTCCAAAAGCTAATCTTTTGTGAAATCTCCCAACAATCCATCACTGCCTTGGCTTCATTCATTTCCTCAGTAACATTAAAAGTAGAACTAGCACTGTGCTAAATCAGTCTGTATTAAGAGATGTAACATGCATTCAGGGATATAGAGATCAGGAAAGGACTTTTGTTGATCATTTAGACTTCCAAGGAATAAATAGCACTATTCAAGTCGAGTGTTGAAAGTTAATTCTGGGATTATCCAAGGACATCAGGCAAAGTAGAATAAATTTGCTGATTTATTCATCATGTGCAACTAGTTCCATTAAATATGTATGAAAAGTTCTATTTTCTCAGTTACATATAATGAAATAGTACTTTTAAATAATGTATTAATTTAATGGAACCAGCTGCAAATGGATACTATTGGAAAATTATAACTTGTACACATCATAAATAGAAACGAATGCAATCAAACATGCAAGTTGCTAAGATCGCACCCTTATATCAAGCATTTCATTTGGCAATTTTAATTGCTGGACATAAAATCCAGAAAACATTTAAGAATTAGGGAGTATGATCTTAATATAAAGGATTAAATTACAGACAAATTTCTTTATGAAGAATGCTGTAATTGTTTTTACCCCAACTGGCTTTGATGTTCAACAATAGTGTATTTATGGCTGAGATAGATAGATTTTCAGCAGAGAAATCAATGAAGACAAAACTATAATCTTGAGAGTCGGTTTGTTGAATTTATTTCTGCTCTATTTCATTCTTACAAGCAGATATTTATCACCCATTTCACACTCATCCAAACTGAAGAGTAGTATCTTGAGGTGATAATTTATACTGCGTATTCCCCTTTACTGTGACTAAATATGACAATATCAAACAGGAAGCATAGTAGAGAGAAAGGCAAGGATTACCTGGGTGAAACGGTCACACTTTTGTTGCTTTGCGCATGTATTTTGGTAATAATCAAAATGTTTGCCATCTGTGTTCCATTCTTCAATAGCTTGCTCCACAGCAAATTTTTCTGGTAATGTAATGTAGAGGTTTTCTCCAATGCTTTTAAAATATGGATGGCCTTTTCCTGGCATTTTCAGAAATGGATTATTTATGAACTTGCATGTCTTGCTCCATGCTTTGGCAGTTTTAGCAAGTCCTGCATCCCAGCTCTAGATTTGTGCAAAAAATAAAATTACATATATGCAACAGCATTTCACAGCGCAGCATTTTAAGTGACATAAACAAAGTAAACCTATCTGAACATATTGAATTTGATTTTCAGTGAGCTATTCAGTGAGAAATCCAAGCTGTTAAATCTATTCCTAAAAGGGACGCCGTTGAGTATGGGTGCCCAGCCTGCAACTGTTCGTCCTTTCACCCTTTTTTTATTTTTAGTGTGTCAAGTTTTTTTTTTGGAGGTCTAGTCTTTTGATGTGGGGGTGGGGGGAAGGGGGAAACTATTTCTCAGTCCCTACCTGGTCGGAGATGCGGCTTTCCTCCGAGCCGCATCTTCGCCCCTTCCTCGCGGCCTACCAGCGGGACTGGAGCGGCGTTTCCTGCTGGGACCGGCCAGAACCTCAGCTTCGGCAGCGGCACAGCGCTGAAGCACCATCACGGAGCGGGCGATGCCTTACCCGGTTCGCCGTGTGGTAAATTCTGGAGTGCTGGGACCACCGAATCCAACATCGCGGAGCTGTGGTCGCGGAGCGTCCAGCGGCGCTGAGTTTAAACACCGCGGAGCCTGGGATCTCTGGCCGAGATCGCCAGTGTTGGAGCTCCGACCAGCGCGGCCTGTGGACTTCGGGAGCCGTGGTCTCTGGCAGCAAGCGGCCATTCCAGACACTCCAGGCCACTGAGAGTGTTCCTCCGACGCCGAAGCTCCATCATCCGGCGAAAGGGCCAGAAACATTGGGCTGCCATCGCGCCGACTGCAGAGGCCTCAAATAGGCCCCGACCACGGGTGAACAAGGGGAAGAGGACTGGACTTTGCTGCCTTCCCTCTCAGTGGGAACCATTGTGGGGGGATGTTTTTATGTTTAATGTCAAGTTCTTTAATGTTGTGTTTTATTTTTATTGGTGTGCTGCAAATGGCAACTCAAATTTCACTGCACCAATTGGTGTATGTGACAATAAATGTCCTTTGTCCTTTTGTCCTAATCTCAGCCCAGACCAAATTCTGTCTCCTTTAGACACCCAATTTACAAATCACCCTGAGGTGGCATAGACATCATTAAAAAAATAATAATAATCTGGAATCTGGGCATTTGTTTCTATCCCTAATTGCCCTTGAGATGATAAGCTTCTGTTTTGAACTGCTGAAATTCGTCTGGTGAAGGAGCTCCCGCAATGCTGCCGGGGAGGGTGTTTTAAGATTTAGATGGTGAACGACCTGTAATATATTTTCAGATCAGGATAGTGTGCAGCTTGGAGGGGAATCTGGTGGTGGTGTTCCCTTACATCCGCTACCCTCATACTTTGTGGTGGTAGAGGCTGTGGATTAAGGAGGTGCTGAGGGAGTGTATTTTATAAATGGAACACACCACAGTTACTGCTTTCCGTCTCCCCCCTTCCCAGTCCTCCTACCAGTCTTAAGCCCCTGTCCCACGATGCGAGTTTACCCAAGAGCTCTCCCGAGTTTAAAAAAAAAATCAAACCCGTGGTACTTCATCACGAGTATTTTTTTACTCTTGGACATTTTTCACAGTTGAAAAAACTTCACGAGTATCTGTGTTTCCCGAGTACCTGCCGTTAGCATTACGAGCCGCTGCGAGACAATCACGAGCTCTGAAGTACCCGCTACGTACTTACGAGTTTGATTTTTTTTTGAAACTCGGGAGAGCTCTTGGGTAAACTCGCATCGTGGGACAGGGGCTTTACTGTCTCGGACTATCTTTGTCCCGCCCACTCCCCAGAAATCATCCTGAAGAAGGGTATCGACCAGAAACATCACCCATTCCTTCTCTCCAGAGATGCTGCCTGTCCCGCTGAGTTACTCCAGTATTTTGTGTCTACCACAGGTACTGCACATCAGCAGGGCTGCCAACATTGGGTGAGAGTTGGGAGTGCGAAATTGCGAGAGACCAAGACCGAGGGAGCGTAGCGACCGGGGAGGGGGAGGGGGGGGTGTGGGCGGAGGGTGTCCCCCCTCCCATTGGTACGGAACTTTTGCATTTTTCAGCTTGAAATTGTGCAATATGGTGCATACTGTAGCGAGTCTTTTAACTTACACTTGAATGCAATATATATGCTTTAAATTGGATTAGCTATGAATAAGGTTAGACTAAATTACATTCCTAATTACATTCCACAGTACAGCCCAGGCTCTGGTCAACACGTGCAGCACATGAATGATCTTAGTGTATTCATGTATGGAAATCAGGTTATAATCAACCTGGGTCTCACTGCACACCTGGTACTATTCCTGGCCCTGACTCCAGTTGCATACCTTCTCTCATTCCCATCCCTGAGTTCAGCCTTACACCTGGCCCCCTATTCTACCCTGATCATAGTTGCTTACCTGCTTAGGTTCCCAGTGCTGAACACTCCCCTGGTCCCAGCTTTGACTGCACACCTAGTACTATTGCAGACCTTGACTCTGGATGCACACTTGGCCTTGCTCCTAGCCCCTTTGCACTGACAATATATCTGACCCACACATAAAGCCCCATATCTGACCCCCTGGACTTAACCTATTACGTTCAAGTCCACAGGTGCTTATAGACAATAGACAATAGACAATAGGTGCAGGAGTAGGCCATTCGGCCCGTTCCTGCCTTCTCCCCATATCCCCTGACTCCGCTATTTCTAAGAGTCCTATGGCCCCATAGCAGAATCGTCCACTTCGCGGGGCTGGAAACCGGAAGTATCCTGAGCTAATTCTGCTACCACCATCATCTATTGCAACAAGTTATGGCTCCCACTGATTGTCGCCGGAAGCTTGCGTCCTTTTCAGGACGGACGATGACAGCGAGGTCAACATTTGGAACATGGAAGAGGGACATGAAAGAAGAAGAGCCCTATCTAGCTCTCTCTTGAAAGCATCCAATGAACCTGCCTCCACCGCCCTCTGAAGCAGAGAATTCCACAGACTCACCACTCTCTGTGAGAAAAAGTGTTTCCTCGTCTCCGTTCTAAATGGCTTACTCCTTATTCTTAAACTGTGGCCCCTGGTTCTGGACTCCCCCAACATCGGGAACATGTTTCCTGCCTCTAACGTGTCCAAGCCCTTCACAATCTTACATGTTTCAATTAGATCCCCTCTCATCAAATTGCAACAGAAAAATTTAAATATTTGGGTATTCAAATTACTAGAAAATATGAAGCATTATTCAACGCTAATTTTATACCTTTATTAAATAAACTCAATACGTTGATTAAATTTTGGAAAACACTTCCTTTATCATTAATAGGTAGAATAAACGCTATAAAAATGATTTTTCTACCACAATTATTATACCTATTTCAATCTATACCATTATATATACCAAAATATTTTTTTTTTAAATTAGACTCTAATATTACTAATTTTATTTGGGATTATAGAACACACAGAATTTAAAAAAAAACACTTATGTAAACCAAAGGATGTCGGGGGACTTTCACTCCCGAATTTTTTGTATTACTATTGGGCAGTGCATATTAAGAATATAATTTACTGGTTGGACAGTTCTACTCAACAGACAGAATGGATAAGAATGGAGAAAGAGGATTGTTTTCCTTGTAATAAAGGAACGATCCTCTTCTCCCCGAAAAAACTGAACAACAAAATATATAAGAAGAACCCAATTATACACGATACAATAAGAATTTGGAAACAAATAAAATAATCTCAAAAATTAAGAAATTTATCATTGTTAATGCCAATAGCAAATAATCCTTTATTTAAACCATCTCTTATTGATAAAACATATAACCAATGGGAAAGAATGGGAATTAAAAGGATCGGTGATATGTATGAAATGGGAAATCTATTATCATTCCAACAATTACAATTAAAATTTAAACTGAAAAATAACCAATATTTAAAATATCTTCAGCTTTGCGATTTCATGAAGAAATACATACAAGGATATCAAAAAACAACTTTTGATTTACTGGAAGAAGCAATGAATATTAAGGCTGACACAGAAATTAATATCATATTTATATAATAATTATATAATAATTTATATAATATAATATCCGGTAGGCGGCGCGACCCACGTCGCAGCGGCCTCTGCAGTCCGTCTGTCTTTTTTTTTTGTTGTTGTCTCGTTTGAGTGTAGTGTGTAGTGTATAGTGTTTTTTTTTAACTGGGTATGTGTGGGGGGTGGGTGGGGAAACTTTTAAAATCTTTTCCCTGTATGGAGGACCCGACCTTTCTCTGTCGGGTCTCCGTTGTCGTTGGGGTCTAGCACCGTGGAGTGGCCTCCAACCGGAACGACCTGGGGCTCCAGTCGCGGAGCCTGCAGACTACTCACCATCGTGGAGCAGGCCGAGTTCGGAGCGTGGAGAGCTGTGGTGGCGCGCGGCTGCGACCCGACCCCGGAGATTCGGAGGCTCCAGCCGCAGGTCTGGTGGACGGTGATATCGGGAGTTCGCGGGTCCCTGGTGGGAGACCGCTTTTCGGAGCTCCCGCAACGGCAGCTACTCCCGCCCGAGTTGCGGGGTTGAAGATGACCTGGAGCGGGGCCTTACATCACCTGGCGTGGCTTTAAATGGCCGCGGGACTTGCTAGCGCCCGCCGGGGGCTCCAACATCAAGACCCTGGAGCGGGGCCTTGCATTGCCCGGCGCGGCCTGAATGGCCGCGGGACTTACTTACCATCGCCCGCCGGGGGCTTTGACTTTGACATCGGGAGGAGAATGGGGAGTGCAAGGGAGAGACAAGACTTTGCCTTCCATCACAGTGAGGAGGAGATTCACTGTGATGGATGTTTGTGTCTTGGTTCTTTTCTTGTTGTATGACTGCAGAAACCAAATTTCGTTTGAACTTCATTTGAGGTCCAAATGACAATAAACGGTATTGTATTGTATTGTATTGTATATAATAGTATTTTAAATATAGACCTACCATCGACAGAGGTGCTTAGAAAAGAGTGGGAACGGGAATTAATGATAAAAATTACGACGGTTACATGGGAAAAGTATTTGATATATATACACAAATGTTCGATTAATGCAAGACATAATTTAATTCAATTTAAAATTTTACATAGATTATATTATTCAAAAACTAGATTGAATAAATTTTATCCAAATATATCCCCCATTTGTGATAAATGTTCATCACAAAACGCAACTATAACACACTCTTTCGTTTCCTGCATAAAACTTTATAAATTTTGGAGTGATATTTTTGAAATATTTACAAAATTATTCAAGATAAGAATGGAACCTAATACTGAAATGATTATATTTGGAGTAATGGAAGATGGGAATAAATTGAACTCATCTCAAAATTAATTTTTAAATTATGGTTTAATAATAGCAAAAAAACTAATACTTAAATTCTGGAAAAATACACCAATACCAACGCTTAAAATGTGGATTTCAAGTATGTTGGACACCGCACATCTTGAGGAAATGCGATTCCTCCTAATAGATAAATCAGACCAATTCTTAACGAGTTGGTCTCCATTTGTCGTCTTTTTGGAATCATATGGTGCAACACAATTGTAGAAACTAACTGTTCCAGGACTGGGTGAGGGATGGTCAAGATTAAAAATAATGATCTCCTTACTTTTCTTTTTTTCTTTTCTACTCTTTTCTATTTTCTTTTCTTCAATTTTCCTCTTTCACTCTTTTTTTTTCTTTTTCACACACTATATACCTCACGTTTTTCTATCTTTTACTATCTACTTTTTTTTCCTTATTCTTCTTTATTATAATAAAAAAAAATAAGAAGCTGTACATAAAATGTATTATGTCATTATATATTAGGCACTTTGGTGCCATATGATTGTACTTACTTCTAATAAAATAAAAATATTTAAAAATAAATAAAAATAAAAGATACCCTCTCATCCTTCTAAGCGCCAGAGTGTACAAGCCCAGCTGCTCCATTCTCTCAGCATATGACAGTCCCTCCATCCCGGGAATTAACCTTGTAAACCTATGCTGCACTCCCTCAATAGCAAGAATGTCCTTCCTCAAATTAGGGGACCAAAACTGCACACAATACTCCAGGTGTGGTCTCACTGGGGCTCTGTACAACTGCAGAAGGACCTCTTTTCTCCTATATTCGATTCCTCTTGTTATAAAGGCCAACATGCCATTTGCTTTCTTCACTGCCTGCTGTACCTGCATTTCATAGACTGATGTACAAGGACCCCCAGATCCCGTTGTACTTCCTCTTTTCCCAACTTGATGCCACTTAGATAGTAATCTGCCTTCCTGTTTTTGCTACCAAAGTGGATAACCTCACATTTATCCGCATTAAACGTCATCTGCCATGCATCTGCCCACTCCCCCAACCTGTCCAAGTCACCCTGCATTCTCATAGCATCCTCCTCACTGTTCACACTGCCACCCAGCTTTGTGTCATCTGCAAATTTGCTAATGTTACTTTGAATCTCTTCATCCAAATCATTGATGTATATTGTAAATAGCTGCGGTCCCAGCACCGAGCCTTGCGGTACCCCACTAGTCACTGCCTGCCATTCTGAAAGGGACCCGTTAATCCCTACTCTTTGTTTCCTGTCTGCCAACCACTTCTCTATCCATGTCAGCACTCTACCCCCAATACCATGTGCCCTCATTTTGCCCACTAATCTCCTATGTGGGACCTTATCAAATGTTTTCTGAAAGTCCAGGTACACTACATCCACTGGCTCTCCCTTGTCCATTTTCCTAGTTACATCTTCAAAAAAATCCAGACGATTAGTCAAGCATGATTTCCCCTTCGTAAATCCATGCAGACTCGGACCGATCCTGTTACTGCTATCCAAATGTTCGGCTATCTAATCTATTATAATTGACTCCAGCATCTTACCCACCACCGATGTCAGGCTAACTGGTCTATAATTCCCTGTTTTCTCTCTCCCGCCTTTCTTAAAAGGTGGGATAACATTAGCTACCCTCCAATCCACAGGAACTGATCCTGAGACTATAGAACATTGGAAAATTATCACCAATGCATCCACAATTTCTAGAGCCACTTCCTTAAGTACCCTGGGATGCAGACCATCAGGCCCTTGGGATTTATCAGCCTTCAGTCCCATCAGTCTATCCAACACCATTTCCTGCCTAATGTGGATTTCCTTCAGTTCCTCTGTCACCCCAGATCCTCTGGCCACGAATACATCAGGAAGATTGTTTGTGTCCATCTAATGCAGTAATCCTTTATGGGGCACTTCACAGACCAAATTATGGATAACAAAATTGCTATTCATTGGCTTCCTTGTTAGTTACTTTGTCAAATAAGTCATCAATTGGTTGAGCACAATTTCTCATCCATAAAATTATACTCACTCAGCTGTATAAGTATTCTGTTACCATTTCTTTCATTTTCCTAACATACTGTCCTGAAGTCATTTTCACCCCCAAAATTTTCAGTATTTTGCTGCCTTCCTCTCAGCTGGCACTTTTCCGAAATGCAAAGTCCAATAACTATATATTTAAGCAATATTATTCTATTAAATGTGATCTTGAGAGTACATAATATTTTCTGTGGTATTCATAACACAACAATGATAAAAAGATCTTTGTTTTGATTGCACCTACCAACATGCATACATTATTACATTACAGTTAATATGTACCGAGGGCAAATTTTTGTTCCAATGCTCCCCATTCCCAATTACTTTTACATTTAAGTGATTGAAATCCAAGTGAAGTTTAAATGGCATCATAAAAGTAAAACCTCAGGAATGGATGATATTCATTACGTGGTTGGTTGGGGTCAGTATCAGCACAGTTACTATATTAAACTTTGAATCTTCAGATGTCCTGGTTCAAGCTAAAACTAAAGACAAATAATAATCTCCTCACACATTCCCCTGCAAGTATCTCTGTCACTCCTTTAAAATATGCCCCTTCTTTGAACAAGCTCTTAAATATCGCATCTGAATCAGTTTCTATCTGATTACACTCCTTTAGGATTTTCATCTACGTGTCCCCAAACAACGAGATTGGGGACATTTCTATTCCACCTGTCAAAGGAATTGGGGGGGGGAGGGGGGTTTAGAAATAGTCAGTGAGGTAAATGTAAACATAATTGAATGGCAAATGACAATAGTGCTACCTTCCCAATATTTAACTGAAGGAAATAATGGGTTATCGGAGCTGTATGTTGTGACAAACTGTGAATTGGCCTGCACTGCTTTCTGTGGCAGAAAATTCCACAGATTCACAACTCTCTGCGTGAAGAAAGTTTGTCCTCATCTCAGTCCTAGCTGGCCTACCCTTTATTCTTAAACTGTGACCCCTGGTTCTGAAATCCCCCTACATCGGGAACATTTTTCCTGCAGTTACAGTAAGTGAAATCTAGCAGGAAGCAGGATGCTTTCTCCAACCACTCCCATTTGAAGTCCACTATCTTCCACCGTTTCTACCCAGTGCTTCGTACTTACTTCCAGCAGCCACTGGTTGTCCTCCAGGATGCATCGAGTCGCAGCCTGATCCATGCCGGTCACCTGGGCGAATTTGGCACAGCGACTCTCACGGCAGCGGCGCAACGCTTCCGACGCCTCCGATGGCCTGGGACTCTTGCACTGAGGCTGCTCCATGGCCGGAGCTGCAGTGAGCGACTCGCCAGCCCAGCAAACACTCGCCATCCCCGCTTCCCGTCCGCATCTGTTCCCGCCGCTGCTTCTGCTTCCAACACCCATGGCCCATGCAGTTGATATGAGTTTTGAAATTTTTGTTGATCACAGAATTTCTCACGAGAGCGTGAGAAATTTGTGATCAGCGTGAGAATTTGGTGAAATGCGTGATTCTCACGCTCAATGCATGGGAGTTCGCAGCCCTCCCTCTCCCCCCTCTCTCCCTCCACCTCTTTCTCTCGCCTCTCTCTCTCCCTCCCACCTTACTCTCCTACCTTTCTCTCTCCCTCCTCTCTTCCGCTCTCTCCTCACCCCTTCTCTCCCCCTCTCTATCTCTCCCCTCCCCCTCTCTCCCTCTCTCTCGTTTCCCCCTTCTCTCTCCCTTTCCCTCTCTTCTCTCCCTCAGCTCACTCTCCCCCCTCTCCCCTCCTGTCTCTCCCCTCCTCCTCTCTCCCCTTTCCCCTAACTCTCTCTCCCTCTTTCTTCACTCTCCCCCCCTCTCTATCACCCTCTCTCCACACTCTCTCCCCTCTCTCTCCTTCCCTCTCTCTCCCCTCTCTCCCCCATTTCTTCCTCCCACCTCACTCTCCCCTTTGCTCTCTCCCCTCTTTCTCCTCTCTCTATCTCCTCTTTCTCTTTGCCCCCCCTCTCTCTTTCCCCGTTTCTCTCTTTCCCCCTCTCTTTTACGACCCCTCTTCCCCCTCTTTCTTCCCTCTCTCTCCTCTCTCTTCCTCTTTCCCCCTCTCTCTCCCCCCTCTCCCTCTCCCTCTTCTCTCTCCCCATTCCCTCCCTCTCCTCTCACCCCCTCTCTCTCCGCCTCCCTTTAAGAGTATCTGTCCCTTCGGCATAGAGACTATCACGGCAGCGGCGCAACGCTTCCGATGCCTCCGATGGCCCGGGACTTGCACTGAGGCTGCTCCATGGCCGGAGCTGCAGCGAGCGACTCGCCAGCCCGCAAACACTCGCCAGCCACGGCTCCCCGCATCTGTACCCGCTGCTAGTTCTGCTTCCATCCCTCCCTCAGCCCCGGTTCTCCAACACCCGCGGCCCATGCAGTTTATCTGAGTTTTGAAATTTTCGTTGATCACAGAATTTCTCACGACAGAGCGTGAGAAATTTGTGATCAGCGTGAGGATTTGTTCAAATGCGTGATTCTGACACTCAAAACGTGCGAGTTGGCAGCCCTGACATCAGTGATGAAGGACAGAAACATGTAGGAGTGGATGGGGCAAATTAAGCAAGTGGCTATGACCCGGCTGGTGGTTAGCCTTTTTTAAGAATTGTTGGAGGTGCCCTTATCCAGGAACATTGGAAGTATTCCATTGCACCCATGACTTGTCTCTCATAGTATTAGTCACAGTTGCATAACATGGTTGCCTAGCTAAAGTAGTCTGATGAAAGAAAGTGGAGTATTCCATCGCTTTAGGAGTGGATGGGGGCAAATTATGCAAGTGGCTTTGACCTGGCTGGTGGTTTGCCATTCTTAAGAATTATTGGAGGTACTCTTATCCAGGCACATTGGAAGTATTCCATCGCACCCCTGACTTGTCTCATAGTATTAGTCACATAGAAACATAGAAAATAGGTGCAGGAGTAGGCCATTCGGCCCTTCGAGCCTGCACCGCCATTCGATATAATCATGGCTGATCATGATTATATTCCCAGTATATATACTCAGTATCCTGTACCTGCCTTCTCTCCATACCCCCTGATACCTTTAGCCACAAGGGCCACATCTAACTCCCTCTTAAATATAGCCCAATGAACTTGCCTCAACTACCTTCTGTGGCAGAGAATTCCAGAGATTTACCACTCTCTGTGAAAAATGTTTTTCTCATCTCAGTCCTAAAAGATTTCCCCCTTATCCTTAAACTGTGACCCCTTGTTCTGGACTTCCCCAACATCGGGAACAATCTTCCTGCATCTAGCCTGTCCAACCCCTTAAGAATTTTGTAAGTTTCTATAAGATCCCCCCTCAATCTTCTAAATTCTAGCGAGTGCAAGCCAAGTCTATCCAGTCTTTCTTCATATGAAAGTCCTGACATCCCAGGAATCAGTCTGGTGAACCTTCTCTGTACTCCCTCTAAGGCAGAGTTGCATAACATGGTTGCCTACCTAAAGTAGTCTGATGAAAGAAAGTGGAGAGTATTCCATCACATGAAAGAGAAAATGTTTCAGGTCTAGCACCCGCGTTCAGAACTTTGTCCTGTACCTGAAAATGTAACTATTTATCTTCCTTCTGTTGGACCTAATTTGATCTTCCACCATTTTCTGTTTATTTTTATTTCTAACTAGACTAAGTGGGACCCGTTGGGTCCCAGTCATCACGGGGGGGGGGGGGGTGTGGTGGGGGTTTGTGGGGTGGGAGGGGAGGTTTGTATGTGGGCGGGAGGGGTTTGTGAGGGGGGGGGAGAGGGATGTGGGCGATGGGGTGTAGGGGAGGGTGTGTGTGTGTGGACGGGGTGTGAGGGGCAGGGAGGATGTGGTTTGAGGGAGGGGAGGGATGTGTGGGGGGAAGGGGTGTTGTGGGGGATCTGGGGAGAGGGGGTTGTGGGGGAGAGGTGGTTGTGGGGGAGAGGGGTGGTTGTGGGGGAGAGGGGTGTGTGGGTGGGGGGTTGTGGGGGGGGGGAGGGGTGTGTGGGAGAGGGGTGTGTGTTTGAGGGGGGTGTGTGTGGGAGGGGGGTGTGTATGGGAGGGTTGTGTGTGGGGGAGAGGTGATGGGCGGAGGGATGTAGGGGGAGGGGTGTGGTGGGGAAGGGGGAGGGGTGTGGGGCGAAGGGGTGTTGGAGGGAGGGGTGTGGGGGCAGGGTGGGCGTTGTGGGGAGGGCCGGGCTGGGTTGGGCCGTTTCCGATCCCTCCCTCCGAAAATTGTGGAGACCTCCGTCGGCCATCCAGAGCCTCCCGCAGCTGCAGTAAAGACGTGAAGGCGCAGGAAGGAGCGGACCATCGCGCGGAGTGACAGTAGAAGGGACCAATCCGCGCCGCGTTGAATGGCAGGAGAGGCAATCGATCTGCCCACGTGTGGTTTTTAAGATTTTTAAACCTCGATAACTCTTACCAGCTTCCACCAATCGGAACGTAATTTGGTGCAATCGCAGTACTGGAGAACGTTGAGTAAGCTGGCGAAAATTCGTAGCACTATCACGTACCATTTTTGCTTAAATAGAATGATCGCCAAACCGGAAGATAACAAGATCAGAGTTTTAGTTATGTATAGATTTCCAGCATCCCCAGTATTTTGGTTTCCTTCGTATTCCATCACATGCCTGACTTGTGTTTTGTAGATGTTGAAAAGTTCCTGGAAGGTCAAGAGGGTCTCCCTTCTCTGTAGAAGACCCAGTTCCTGCTCTTGCTTTGTCAGTTCAGCTTCTGTTTAATGCCCAACCTCAGGACTTTGACAGACACAAAGTGCTAAGAGTAATTCAGCGAGTCAGGCAGTACAGTGCATTCAGAAAGTAATCAGACCCCTTCACTTTCTCTACATTTTGTGACGTTACAGCCTTATTCTAAAATGGATTAAATTCATTTTTTAATCATCAATCTACGCACAATACCCCATAATAAAAAAGCGAAAACAGTTGTTTAGACATTTTTGCAAAGTAATTAAAAATAAATAACTGAAATATCACATTTACATAAGTATTCAGACCCTTTACTCAGTACTTTGTTGAGGCACCTTCGGCAGCGATTACAGGCTCAAGTCTTCTTTTGTATGACGCTACAGGCCTGCTACACCTGTATTTGGGTAATTTCTCCTTTTCTTCTCTGCAGATCCTCTCAAGCTCTGTCAGGTTGGATGGGGAGCGTCGATGCACAGCTATTTTCAGGTCCAGAGATGTTTGATTGCGTTTCAAGTCCGGGCTCTGGCTGGGCCACTCAAGGACATTCACTGATTTGTCACGAAGCCACTCCTGCGTTGTCTTGGCTGTGTGCTTAGGGTCGTTGTCCTGTTGGAAGGTGAACCTCCACCCCAGTCTGAGGTCCAGAATGCTCTGGAGCAGGTTTTCATCAAGGATCTCTCTGTACTTCGCTCCATTCATCTTTCCCTCGATCCTGACTAGTCTCCCAGTTCCTGCCGCTGAAAAACATCCCCACAGCATGATGCTGCCACCACCATGCTTCACTGTAGGAATGGTATTGGCCAGGCAATGACGCTTGGCATTCAGGTTTTTCAATCTTTGTTTTATCAGAGCAGATAATCCTGTTTCTCATGGTTTGAGAGTCCTTTAGGTGCCTTTTGGCAATCTTCAAGCAGGCCGTCGTGTGCTTTTTTACTGAGGAGTGGCTTCTATCTGGCCACTCTACCATAAAAGCCTGATTGGTGGAGTGTTGCAGATATAGTTGTCCTTCTGGAACGTTCTCCCATCTCCACAAAGGAATTCTGGAGCTCTGTCAGAGTGACCATTGGGTTCTTGGTCACCTCCCTGACCAAGGCCCTTCTTCCCCGATTGCTCAGTTTGGCCAGGCAGCCAGCTCTATGAAGAGCCCTGCTGGTTCCAAAGTTCCATTTAAGAATGACGGAGGCTACTGTGCTCTTCAAGACCTGCAATGCTGCCAAAATTGTTTTATACCCTTCCCCAGATCTGTGTCTCGACACAATCCTGTCTCGGATGTCTATGGACAATTCCATTGTCTTCATGGCTTGGTTTTTGCTGACATGCACTGTCAACTGTGGGACCTTATATAGACAGGTGTGTGCCTTTCCAAATCATGTACAATCAAATAAATTTACCACTGGTGGACTCCAATCAAGTTGTAGAAACATCTCAAGGATAATCAATGGAAACAGGATGAACCTAAGCTCAATTTTGAGTGTAATCGCAAAGGGTCTGGATACTTATGTAAATGTGATATTTCAGTTATTTCTTTTTAATTACTTTGCAAACATTTCTAAAAACCTGTTTTCGCTTCTTCATTCTGCGGTATTGTGTGTAGATTGATGATTTAAAAAAATTAAACCATTTTAAAATAAGGCTGTAACGTTAACAAAATGTGGAAAAAGAGAAGACCCATCTCTTGGTCTTGCTGGGTCAGTTGGACTTCTGGTCAATGATCTGATTGATCAACTCTAGGAGATTAACAGTGGAAGGACCTGTCCAAGAGACACTGTTGAAGACCCATCTAACTGCTCTTGCTGGGACAGTTGAGCTTCTTGTTAATGGTCAACTATAGGATAGTGACACAAAAATGCTGGAGAAACTCAGCGGGTGCAGCAGCATCTATGGAGCGAAGGAAATAGGCAACGTTTCGGGCCGAAACCTTGCCTATTTCCTTCGCTCCATAGATGCTGCTGCACCCGCTGAGTTTCTCCAGCATTTTTGTGTACCTTCGATTTTCCAGCATCTGCAGTTCCTTCTTTAACACTATAGGATAGTGACAGTGGAAGGACCTATGCAAGGGGCACTGTAGAAGACCCATCTCCTGCTCTTACTAGGTCAGTTGGGCTTCTGGTAAACGGCCATCTCTTGGACATTGGCGGTGGGGGGGTTCAGAGCAAGGTCACGTGACCCGACCCGCCACGTGACCGCGAAGCGCGGGAAAGCGCGTTAACCGTCAATGGCGGGCGACAGCCCCCGGCGCCATTTGCAAAGAAACGACCAGTCAAAGAAAACCTCGCCTTCTGCCCACTCCCGCTTCCACCACCCCTCCACGGTAAAGTTTTGGGGTAGGAGATCCATCGCCTTCCCTCACACCGAGGGGTACCGGCCGCCCGACTCGAAGCCCCGTAGCCGACCGTCGAAGAAAGACGGCGAGCGGACAGCCGGTTACCATGAAGTGCATGTTGGAGGCATCCGGCACCACTGCCGACCGGTATTGGTTGTGCGTATCCACGCACTTCCTGACGAACATGGCGGTAGTGCGTAAGTGGATGGCGTGCTCGGCCGAGGAGAGGGAAAGCAGCGAGTGAAGCCACAGGACGCCAACGGTCGCCGCCATCACAATGGCGGGCGGGTGAACCTGCTGACGGCAGGCCAGCAGGAGGCGCTGCAGGCGAGGGGGCACCGGCCACGACCAGGGGCGGGACGGGCTCAACGTGACACCACGCCCCCTCTTGACACAAGATGCCCCAAGTTACAGGTAATCAAGAAATCAAGTTACAAGTAATCAGTCTGAAGAAGGAAGGGTCTCTACCCAAAACATCACCCATTCCTCTCTCCAGAGATGCTGCCTGTCCCGCTACGTTGCTCCAGCATTTTGTGTCTATCTACAGGTAATCAAGGTTCCGTTTAGTTTGTTACATGTACCGAGATGCAGTGAAAAGCTTTTGTTGAATACTAACCAGTCAGCGGAAAGACAACCGAAAGATTACTAATCGAGCCATTCACAGTGTATAGATATATGATAAAGGAATAACGTTTAGTGCAAGATCAAGTCCGATCAAAGATAGCCGGGAGTCACCTGTGAGGTAGATTCAGGTTCAGGACTGCTCTCTGGTTGTTGGTAGGTTCAGTTGCCTGATAACAGCTGGGAAGGAACTCCCTGAATCTGGAGGTGTGCGTTTAAACATTTCTATACCACTTGCTGGATGGAAGAGGGAGTGAATCCTTGATTATGCTAGTGGCCTTGGGGAAGCAGCGTGAGGTATAAATGGAGTCAATGGAAGGGAGGTTGGTTTGTGTGATGGTTTGGGCTGCTTCTACAGTTCTCTGCAATTTCTTGTGGTCTGGGATTGACCTGTTCCCAAACCAAGCTGTGATGCACCCTGGTGTTTTATTTTATTCTTTAACTAGACCAAGGGGGACCCGTGGGTCCCGTCCTCTCAACGCACTTTTTTTTTTGTAGGTGGGGGCGGCCTTCGGTGTCACACACACTAACCACCCCTCACACACACTAATCCCTCCCTTGATATTATATTAATATTATTAATTTGCTCCTTTTACCCCATCCCAAGCCCTATCCACGCACGCATAACCCCCAACTGCGCAGGCGCGGCTAGAGAGGGGGGGTGGAGAGGATGGGGACGGTGGTGGAGAGGGAGGGGGGTAGAGATTGAGGGGTGGGGGGGGCGGCGTCACTGGGGAGGGCAGGTTCCTGAACGCAATACTCCACCACTCACCCATAGGTCCCAATATTCCCCACTCCCAAGCGAGGGAGGGGGGGGGGCAGAGAGGAAGGCCCCCCCCCACCCCCTCTCCTCCCCCTCTCTTCCACTTTCCACCCCCTCCTCCTTCCCCCCCTCTTTCATCCCCCCCCTCCCCCCCTCTTTCATCCCCCCTCCTCCCCCCCCCTCCTCCTCCTCCCCCCCGGGATTATTCAGCGTATGATCAACCTCGGTGAGATCAAGTGCAGGCTTGGCGATTGCTTCGCACAACACCTCCACTCAGTTCGCAATAACCAACCTGATCTCCCGGTGGCTCAGCACTTCAACTCCCCCTCCCATTCCGAATCCGACCTTTCTGTCCTGGGCCTCCTCCATGGCCAGAGTGAGGCCCACCGCAAATTGGAGGAACAGCACCTCATATTTTGCTTGGGTAGTTTACACCCCAGCGGTATGAACATTGGCTTCTCCAATTTCTGGTAGTCCTTGCTTTCTTCCTCCTTCCCCTCCCATTCCCAGCTCTCCCACAGCCTACTGTCTCCGCCTCTTCCTTTCTTTTTCCCGCCCCCCCCACCCCTTCCGGCATCAGTCTGAAGAAGGGTCTCGACCTGAAACGTCGCTTATTCCTGCGCTCCATAGCTGCTGCCTCACACGCTGATTTTCTCCAGCTTTGTCTACCAACGGGATGCCACCACTGGCCACATCTTCCCATCTCCTCCCCTGTCGCTTTCTGCAGAGACCGCTCCCTCCGTAACTCCCTGGTCAATTCGTCCCTTCCCACCCAAACCACCCCCTCTCCTGGCACTTTCCCTTGCAACTGCAGGAAATGCTACACTTGTTGCTTTACCTCTCCCCTTGACTCCATTCAAGGACCCAAGCAGTCTTTTCAGGTGCGGCAGAGGTTCACCTGCACCTCCTCCAACCTCATCTATTGCATCCGCTGCTCTAGGTGTCAGCTGCCCTACATCGGTGAGACCAAGCGTAGGCTTGGCGATCGCTTCGCCCAACACCTCCGCTCGGTTCGCAATAACCAACCTGATCTCCCGGTGGCTCAGCACTTCAACTCCCCCTCCCATTCCGAATCCAACCTTTCTGTCCTGGGCCTCCTCCATGGCCAGAGTGAGGCCCACCATAAATTGGAGGAGCAGCACCTCATATTTTGCTTGGGTAGTTTACACCCCAGCTGTATTCCAGTGGCCTCCAATTTCAGGTAGTCCCTGCTTTCGCCTCCGCTTCCCAGGTCTCCCTCAGCCCACTGTCTCTGCCTCTTCCTTTTTTTCTTCTCGCCCCCCCCCCCCCCCCCCGCACCCTCACATCAGTCTGAAGAAGGGTCTCGACCCGAAACGTCGCCTATTTCCTTCGCTCCATAGTTGCTGCCTCACCCGCTGATTTTCTCCAGCATTTTGTCTACCCATTCACACAATATCCTGACAGGATATTCCCGAGGACATTGAGGGAAGTTAGTGTAGAAATAGCAGGGGCTATGACAGAAATATTTCAAATGTCATTAGAAACGGGAATAGTGCCGGAGGATTGGCGTACTGCGCATGTTGTTCTGTTGTTTAAAAAGGGTTCTAAGAGTAAACCTAGCAATTATAGACCTGTTAGTTTGACGTCAGTTGTGGGCAAATTAATGGAAAGGATACTTAGAGATAATATATATAAGCATCTGGATAAGCAGGGTCTGATTAGGAACAGTCAACATGGATTTGTGCCGGAAGGTCATGTTTGACTAATCTTCGTGAATTTTATGAAGAGGTTACTAGGGAAATTGATGAGGGTAAAGCAGTGGATGTTGTCTATATGGACTTCAGTAAGGCCTTTGACAAGGTTCCTCATGGAAGGTTGGTTAAGAAGATTAAATTGTTGGGTATAAATGGTGGAGTAGCAAGATGGATTCAACAGTGGCTGAATGGGAGATGCCAGAGTGTAATGGTGGATGGCTGTTTGTCAGGTTGGAGGCCGGTGACTAGTGGGGTGCCTCAGGGGTCTGTGTTGGGTCCACTGTTTGTACATCAATGATCTGGATGATGGTGTGGAAAATTGGATTAGTAAGTATGCAGATGATACTAAGATAGGTGGTGTGGTGGATAATGAAGTAGATTTTCAAAGTCTACATAGAGATTTAGGCCATTTGGAAGAGTGGGCTGAAAGATGGCAGATGGAGTTTAATGCTGATAAATGTGAGGTACTACATCTCGGCAGGACAAATCAAAATAGGACGTACATGTAAATGGTAGAGAATTGAGGAATGCAGTTGAACAGAGGGATCTAGGAATAACTGTGCATAGTTCCCTGAAGGTGGAATCTCATGTAGATAGGATGGTAAAGAAAGCTTTTGGTGTGCCGGCCTTTATAAATCAGAGCATTGAATATAGAAGTTGGGATGTAATGTTAAAATTGTACAAGGCATTGGTGAGGCCAATTCTGGAGTATGGAGTACAATTTTGGTCGCCTAATTATAGGAAGGATGTCAACAAAATAGAGAGAGTACAGAGGAGATTTACTAGAATGTTGCCTGGGTTTCAGCAACTAAGTTACAGAGAAAGGTTGAACAAGTTAGGTCTTTATTCTTTGGAGCGCAGAAGGTTAAGAGGGGACTTGATAGAGGTCTTTAAAATTATGAGCGGGTTAGACAGAGTTGACGTGGATAAGCTTTTTCCATTGAGAGTAGGGAAGATTCAAACTTGGGGACATGACTTGAGAATTAAGGGACAGAAATTTAGGGGTAACATTAGGGGGAACTTCTTTATTCAGAGAGTGGTAGCTGTGTGTAATGAGCTTCCAGTGGAAGTGGTGGAGGCTGGTTCAATTTTATCCTTTAAAATTAGATTGGATGGGTATATGGACGGAAAAGGAATGGAGGGTTATGGTCTGAGTGCAGGTAGATGGGACTAGGGGGAAGTATTTATTTACAACAACAACAACAACAAATGTTCGGCACGAGATGGCCTGTTTCCGTGCTGTAATGGTTATATGGTTATAAGTTCTGTTATCCCACTTTCCTCACCCACTCCCTGCACATTAGGGGCAATTTTACAGAGACAAATTAACCTACAAAGCCAATGCATCTTTGGGATGTGGGAGGAAACCACATGCTTGTAGGGAGAATGTGCAAATTCAACACAGTGCCTGAGAACAGGAACAAACAGATCTCTGGCGTGTGAGGCAGCAAGTCCACCAGCTGTGCACTATATTTTATTTTCCAACACACAAAAAATTATACGATGATAACTTTGGTTACTAAAAAAAAGAAACTATCCAATTTCAGTCTTAAATCTCTCAGAGTCGCTATGTCCCCCTTTACAGCTACTGTATGTTTTAATTCAGTTCAAGACTATGGGGCAGTACATTGGCCATAAAGTTGCGGCCTAAAATTGCCAGAGTAAGGATTTCATTGTTCTAACTGGGACGTGAGAGAACAACACACTCTTGACTCTTGACTTGCGTCGCTAATGTGTGGGATAGAACTAGTGTACGGGTGATCAGTGGTCGGCGTGGACTCGGTGGGCCGACGGGCCTGTTTTCATGCTGTATCTTTAAATTAAACTAAAAACACTAAAACCAGAGGAAATCTAAAGAAGGGTCTCTACCCCGAAACGTCACCCAATTTCTTCTATCCAGAGATGCTGGCTGCTCCATGGAGTTCCCCGCGGATTAAAGAATGGAATAGTCTTCACCCTACCATAGGTATCCAACCAGACGCAACTAAATTTAAGGTGGCTCTTTTTTCCCAAGAACGCTTTTTTGCTTAAGTCCAAGTCAAGAGTCAAGAGAGTTTTATTGTCATGTGTCCCAGATAGGGCAATGAAATTCTTCTTGCAGCACAACAGAATATGTAAACTAATACAGAACAGGAGATAAAAGTTCAGTGTGTCTATATACCATAGACCTATATCTCCACAATAAATAAACAGATAAAATGCAATAGGCTGTTATTTTTCAAAGTTTGAAGTTTGGTGGTGGTGGGTCCACCAGTTTAAATTCCATTTGGAATATTTTTGGAGGGCCAGGAAACCAAGAAGCAAGAGTTACTTCAGGGAGTTACTCCAGCTCCAGGCAGTGATTCTGCGTTGGTTTTCAGCGGTCGCGGTGAGGCGGCAACCGGACAGCTATGACGGCCAGATCTCCCACAATGCAAAGGGAGGGAGAAAGTGGCAGACGCCAACCAGTTGCCGTGGCAGTGCGCATGTGCAGTGCGGCACATGCGCACAACCACGGCCGATGATGTGCTGGCCGTGGTTGTGCGCATCTGCAGGGGGAGGATGTGCAGGCCGTGGCAGTGCGCATGTGTAAGGCGGCCTGCCGTGCCGAGCAGAGACCCGAGACCCAAGAGCCAGACCCGGACACGCTTGGCGGGCGGAGACGGAGAGTGACAGTTAGATAGAGAGGGGACCCGCTCAGAATTAAATGATAGGATTAAACACAAGCCGTGCAAAATGGCATGTGTTTTTAGTTTGCCAGGCGGGACTGTAGATTGCCATTGGCACCCGGGCAACCGCTAATTTCGAGCCCTGAGTTTTTACTATGACATGACAGTTACTTGTGACTCGTAATAGCTTAGATGTTGAACAGTAATCATCAGAGAAATGTCCAATTTCTAATGTCCAATTCATAAAATGAGTGAATATCTTGGATGCTGCCCGAGGAAGTCCCTTGTCATGGGCTGATATGATGTTGGGTTATAAATCAATGATGACTTCAAGAAATTGGCTCAACACTTAATATTTAATTAAATTGTCAAACATGTTGCAAAAGCAATAGTCAATCTTGAATGTGCAATAACTTAAAAGTTCCAGATGTGTTTACCAGAAGTGTTAAGAACATTTGGATGACTTCACTTGTCCACACAGTGTCACAATTATACGTAAATGATTGCTGATCTTCTGTGACAGAATAGTGCATATATCCCGTCAAAATGTATAAAAATGAACGCCAAGGGCACAAATTACAATTTGGTTACAATTTGATGTTAAATTAATGCTCTTCTACATGATGTCCTTAAATGCATTGATTCAAATTTGTGCTAAAAAGCTTTAATTATTCAACACAATATCTTTGTTTGAAACATAATTTATTTCAGAAAACCAATTTCAACTAATTCATTTGTCAGAATGGGTTTAGGCAGAGCCCATCCAGTAATGTCAGATGACATGAATCCAGTCCTGTCCATTATTCCAGTGTGTATGGGGCACAGGACAAAAATCAGTCTTGATTTGGCAGTGACAAACCTTGAAGCAAATATACAAATAATACGCTTGATATATGAACTAAATTGCTTTTTGAAGCGTATTAAAGAGTTTTACATTGCATTTCACTATATTAGAATTAATCTTTGTTGCTGAAAACTTAATATACCAAGCTCCATTTTTTATATTGGGGTGATATTCTTGCCATTAATGAGCAGAAGTATTCACCAGAAAACATCAAAGCACAAAAAACCCCAATATATGTCTCCACAAAAATGGTTCTATCCAATCTTATCTTAAAAACAAAATTTAAACTTCAACCATTCCCCAGAAAGGGAAATATCCCACAGAATGTTTTCTTTTATAGTCAATAATTGTCCTAATCTAAAATATCCAACACCCCCCCCCCCCTCATGCTTTACTCCTTATATGTTACCCATAATAATGTATAATATCCACAACTCCCTGGTTAGCTCATCCCTTCCCACCCAAACCACCTCCTCCCCAAGTACCTTCCCCTGAAACCGCAGAAGATGCAACACCTGTCCCCATTACTCCTCCCTTGACTCTGTCCAGACACCCCGACAGTCCTTTCAGGTTAGGCAGAGGTTCACTTGCACCTCCTCCACCCTTATCTACTGAATCCATTGTTCAAGATGTGGACTCATATACATCGGCGAGACCAAAAGTAGACTGGGCGATTGTTTCACTGAATACCTTCGCTCAGTCCGACTGAACCTACCAGATCTCCCGGTTGCTAATCACTTTAATTTTCCTTCCCATTCCCACACTGACCTTTCTGTCCTAGGTCTTCCCCATTGTCAGAGTGAGGCTAAACGCAAATTGGAAGAACAGCATCTCATATTTCACTTGGGCAGCCTACAGTCCAGTGGTATGAATATTGAATAGCTCTAACTTCAAGTAACCTCAGCATTCCCTCTCTATCCCTCCCCCACCGAAGTCGCACCAGCTCCTCATTTTCACCCAACAAAAAGCTAAAAATGTGTAGGAAGGAACTACAGATGCTAGTTTAACCAAAGATAGACACAAAAAGCTAGAGTAACTCAGTGGGACAGGTAACATGGATAGGTCATGTTTTGGGTTGAGACCCTTCTACAGCATTTTGGTTTGGTATCATTTATGGAGCCATAGAGCGGATGGAGGTTTGGCCTAATCACTTAGGATTCACCAGCAATGTTGCGATTTAGCAGATTTCACATGGCATCCAGCCTGATCTGAGAATGTTAATATTTAAAATGGGTCTGTGTTTTGTGTTTACTTGAAAATTTATATATTTGCGATTGGAATTGATCTAGTTTCATGTGGATTAATGAAAGTTTCACTTTTTTCTCTTAACCGCAAAATCCAACATTCAGGGATGCAACAAATACAGAGCTGGAAGAAGGTTAATGTGTATTATATATAGGCAAACATGGTGGTGTACTTCTGTTGTACAAGATATACTCCAATGACAATAATAATAATGAGCAATGGTCTGATTACTAAAACTGTAATACAATAATTGTCACACGGGGAATTTGAATGTCCTGCAAAAAAAGAAAAAATGACGTGAAAAACAGATTGTACTCTCTTAACACTCTAAAACAAATCATTTAAAGATTTAATATCAAAATGTACTCACTTGTCACATCACGTGTTGCATTTCCTAAGAAAAATAAAACATAAGGATGAATAATCTTTGTTGCAAAGTGAGAATTATTTAATTCATCTCTGTCAGTATTAAAAGTCTGAATGATTAGTGAAATATACAAAGAGATTATGTGACTCAAACTTACTGCACAATTTATTTTCACACCATTCTTGTGGGCACTTAGTACATGCTTTTCCTCTTGAATAAGGATGCTGTGGATAATTTCCACTGTGGGAAATGAAGATACATAAATATGAATGTATTATTAATAGCACCATCTAAGTAGAACTTAATGGAAGAGAGACTTACGGTGGTCCATAATCACAAACAAAAATGGATGAAGGCGCAGAGGTGAAGCTAGTAATTCCGTTTGGACAGTGGTGAACTGCACAGCCAACCTTGTAACTTGATGCCCAGACGATCTTTAAATCAAAATATGAGGGAAAAATCAATCATTATGATATTCTACTCTCAAGCAAATCTTCAAAGTTCATGGGGACACTTTGACCCTAGCCAGTTAAAAATGGTGCAAATTATTCTCCAGGCGAAAACTTAACAGGAGCTCTTGCTCTAAAAGGTTTATCCCACTCTTCAATGACACACAGTTAAGATCGACAGTCTTTCTTTATTAGCACCCTCTGGCAGAGTTTGGTACTTATTGTAGATTCTTCACTTTTCAACAAAGATAAGAAGAGAAACCAGGGTCAGATGTTCCATGAGATCTTAAGAAACAAAAGTGGGAGTAGGCAATTTGGCCCCTCGTTCCTGCTCTTTCATATTACAGCTGATCTTTTATCTTAGTATTATATATCAAAAAATCTACTTGTTTGCCTCAAATATATTCAGGGACTGAGCTCCAAGAACTTCTTGGGTAGTGAAATCTGAAAAAAAACCAGCAGTATCTGAGTGAAGAACCTTCTTATTAGAATGTTTGTCACTTATTGTGAGACTGACAGTTTCTCAATGATCCAGCCAGGAGAAATACCACCCCTATATCCACTCTATCAAGAATTTAGAGTGTTATATTGAGATCGAATTTCATTCTCCTGATGTCAAGAGACTATAAGTTCAGTCTACTTGAATTCTCCTCCCATGGCAACTCTCCCATTATCAATCCCCTGGAGAGAAAATAAATGTCACCAGAGTGACATTAATAAATATATCAACTTCATTTAAATAAACTATTCTAATATTTTAATCCTTTTAAAATATCACCTGATAACCATCTTCCATTAGGCTTTGCCCGTGTGTAAAAAAAAAAAGTCCCTCACTGTATTAGGAAGGACCCAAAGTGCTGGAGTGCAGGTCAGGCAGTTCTTCTCTCCAGTCCTGCTGAGGTACTCCAGCATTTTGTGTCTATCTTCGATTTAAACCAGCATCTGCAGTTCCTTCCTACACAGGTAAGGCAGCATCTCTGGAGAACATGGTTATGTGATGTTTCGGGTCAACAGTCTGTACTTTGCACTGTATAAGCTCAGTTTGTAATTACTGGCTGTGTTTTTGAACATGATGCAAAGAACTAGGCACTTAAAATTATCAATAAGATATGCATGAAGTACAACGTATCCTTGCATTACAGAGGGATTGAGATATTGTGATTTTCTGAAATGCGAGCCCTTTTTGCCTGCATTGAATCCTACATTATAAGTGGAGATGGGTTCCTATGCCAATTTTTTCTCCACAGAAATGCTCCAGAGGATATGCTGTCTAAAGACAAGGGAAATCTGATTGTATTGTTGGTAGAAGAGAAAGGATCGGTATGTTATTAACTAGAAATGGATATCACATTGTTTAATAAAGTATTATTGTACAAGTGTCAAGAGCAGAGATTACCGTGTCAGTTTCTAAAACAAATCTCTTAAGTGACTTCTCATTGTGAACCATATTGCCTTTGGTAAATTAGTCCAGTTCTCTGTAAACATTCTGTGACTTTTTTCACATTAATTCCGTGAGCTGTTTTTTTTAAATCCCGTATCTCAAATTTTTTGGTAATGATTTGTGATTTATTAGGGGAAAATTTTCCTTAATCTGAACTGGTGCAATGCGTGAATACATCGTAATTAGCGCCGACGCATAAATTAAAGTTTGTTTCTTCTGTTGAATCATTCAGAAATAATTTAATCCTGTGATGTTGACGATTTTGTTCCCTTTGAAGTGTTCCCAAGAAGTCAGTTTATATTAATTGCTTGTCAAATAATATAATACTACAGAATAGTTGAATAACAACAATGGCATTGTTGGTCAATGTATTAAAATTTACTGTTTTAGCATAACCAATAAGAAGTATATGCAGGAGTTAAAGGGAAAGAGTGCAGGAAAAGTCACAGAAGTTTCCAGAAGTAATAGGAGGGAAGGTAAGGTTGGGTAAAATCAGGATCAGTGTGAGAGGAGGGGAATTGAATACTGATTTAAAGGTGTTTATTTGAATGCATGTATGTGACCAAGTTTGAAGATGATACGAAAATAGGTAGAAGGGCAGGTAGTGTAGAAAGAGCAGGGACTCTGCAAAAGGACTTGGACAGGTTGGGAGATTGGGCAGATAGAATATAGTATAACAAAGTAGGGAGTCTTGCATGTTAATAGTATAAATAAAGGCATAGACTATTTTCTAAATGAGGAGAGAATCCAGAAATCGGAGGTGCAAAACAAAGATCCTATAGTTTCTTCTTTAGTTTCAGAACATATTAAAGTTAAATTATAGAAACTGTGATTTGAACCACAGATGTCTGGAATATTAGTGCAGTCCCCTTTAATGATTCCATCATCAAGCATTAAAACACTTGAGTGCTGGTCACTTAAAGGTGGCAGTTAATCAAATGTTTGATCTCTCCCCTCCCCCTTTCTGAAATGCATCTACTGAACACAACACGCACACAAGAACCCAAGAAAATAGAAGCTGGTGTTATTCATTTGGCATTTCAAGATGGCCGTGTCATTCAGTCTGATCTATCCATGTTTCAACCCATCTGTCCCGAAATCAGATTGTAAAATGTTGGATAATCAAGCTTTTACAGTAAATGGAACTGAGGTACTGGTGAGCCATGATCTAATAAATTGTGGAATAGGTCTGATATTCTTGGCACTTATATTTAAAAAAAAAAAAAGTTTTAGAATTGAATTATGAGGATGCAGAAACTAAGTATCAGCCTAGAAAGAGGTTTTCAATTATAAAGCAACCAGTTCAAGAAATACAAAAGTTCCCAATTTCCGACCGTCAATGAGCAATCTAGCTTGTTGTGCCTGGTTACCACTCAACATTTAGTTTCTCTCTGACCCGACAACAATCATCTCATACAAGTGATAATAATCATGGACATATCAGCAGATAGACACAAAAAGCGGGAGTAACTCAGTGGGTCAGGCAGCATCTCAGGAGAAAAGGAATAGGTGAAGTTTTGGATCTGAAGAAGGGTCTCAACCAGAAACGTCACCTATTTCTTTTCTCCAGAGATGCTGCCTGACCCACTGAGTTACTCCAGCTATGTGTGTCTATCTTCGGTTTAAACCAGCATCTGCAGTTCCTTTCTACACATCGTGATATCACCAGTACCAATTCCCTATTCTTCACCAGGGGCTGGAAAAGCAAGCCAATCCACAAATATTTCCATCCATACTGTTGGGGAGAAAATGGACAGGTAACATATGTAGTTCATTTAAATATATAATATAATCGGAACAACTATCATGAATATATCACTTATTGCTGAAAACTAGCTGTTGAGAATAATAGCACTTTTTGATTATCATTTTGACTGATGAAATTATTTGTGCAATATAGATTACCTGGGTGTAGTGGCCACACACATTTGTGCATCTTCGAGAATCATAACTGTAATGTTTAACCTCATCATACCAATTTCTGATTGCAGCAGGAACATTTACTTTTGAACCTGTTGTAACATAGATGTTCTCCCCAAGAGTCTTGAATACTGGATGAAGTTTCCCTCTTTTTTTTAGGTCGCTGTTGTGTCCAAAAATGCATTTCTTGCTCCATGCAAGGGCTACCTCAGCAAGAATCCCATCCCACGACTGGAATAAAAAAATAACACATCAACACTTGAATTAGAGAAATGCAGCTAAGAATTCAAAAACATTCTGCATTCAAAATGTTTATTGTGTTCCCAGTACACCGATTAACGGGAAGAATGTTTTCACTTGCATTGAGACTGAATAATGTTTATGTTCACATTTCCTTTACTCATTCCACTTGAGGAGGATAAATAAAGAAAGGTTTTAAATGACCAAGCACTCGGTGGAGAAACTTGGTTGTTTTTCTTTTAATAAGAACATACAAAATTACTATTTTGGGTAAGCCATAAAGAATTATTAGACTAGTTCTTAACATAAATTTTAAACAGCTAGTTCAGAAGTGTTCTCTTTGAAGTCATAGAAGCATGAAAACAGGCTCTTCAGCAAACTAAATCGTTTGGTGCCAGCCATCGACCACTCATTTTACATGAATCCCTTTTTATTCTATCTGCATGTAAATCCAGATGTTGGTTTGCAGATGATGAAGGGTTCCAAACTGAAAGATCACATATCGATGTTCTGCAGAGATTCTGCCTGATCTGCTGAGTTACTCCAGCACCTTGTGTCTATTTTGATATAGGGAGGTTGCACGGCAGTCGGGTCACGACCCGTGACCCATACTGTTGCCACGCTACGCCAACTAGAGTACATGCGATGAACTGCAGGTAAGCACTTACCATTGTTTCCAGCGTAGCGGGCCCGTTAAAACCGCTAAAATTGTCCATTTTTGCGCTGTAAATAATTATGGAAATCGGTAAGCGTGAGAGACATTTATCCTACTTCAGAATTCCAAAAGTGAGGAGAAATGACAGTAGGGAGAAGCGACAGCTGAAGGGACAACAACAGCTAAAGTGCTTGGCGAACATTGGCCGTGCAGATATCGAGATTGAAAATATTGGGGAATTATCGCGTTTGCTCACTGTATTTCATCAACAGTAAGGCATTATTTGTGGTTTTTCTTGAGTCCTTTGGTATCTAAAAAGTTTCAGAAGTGATAAATCTGGCTAAATTTTTTAAATCGCCCATGGTTCTCAAGTGGCTTTTTACATACAAAAATAAAACGCTTCTGAAGCAAAATTTGTCATTTAAAAAATCGCAAACCATATGTGGGTTTTGAATTACATTTTACTCAGATGCAAGCCAAGGAATGGCATAATTGTTAGCTGTTAATTGAACACAATCAACCTCAGCAAATTGACAATATCCTATTGAAAGGGAGTGGGTGTTTAAGCTGTCAAGACATTTCATTATTTGCCAAAATATACATCTCAATAGCATAATGATAAAAAACGTACTTTTCCACACACCACTCGTACGTCTGGTGATTTTTTGAATGATAAATTTAGCTTCAGAAGCGTTTTCCTTTTGCATGTAAAAACCCACTTCAGAACCATGGGCGATTTTAAAATTTTACAGCCAGATTTATCACTTCTGAAACTTTTTAGATACCAAAGGAATCAAGAAAAAACACAAATAATTCCTTACCGTTGATGAAATGCAGTGAGAAAATGCGATAATTCCCAATATTTTCGATCTCGATATCTGCACGGCCGATGTTTGCCAAGCACTTTAGCTGTTGTTGTCCCCTCAGCGCTCGCTTCTCTCTACCATAATTTCTCCTCACTTTTGCAATTCTGAAGTAGGATAAATGTCTCACGCCTACCCCGATTTCCACAATTATTTACAGCGCAAAAAATGACCTTTTCAGCGTTTTTTGACGGGTAAGAAGTATGCGTTTCATGTATTAACAGTATTTGCCGGAAGCTGCCATGTCCTCCACATGGATTGAGCTGGTCCGTGCGTCACGGCCTTTGACCCGATGACCTTACATGCAACCTCCCTACACTACAATGCTGAGAACATAGATACATAGATACATAGAAAATAGGTGCAGGAGTAGGCCATTCGGCCCTTCGAGCCTGCACCGCCATTCAATATGATCATGGCTGATCATCCAACTCAGTATCCCGTACCTGCCTTCTCTCCATACCCCCTGATCCCTTTAGCCACAAGGGCCACATCTAACTCCCTCTTAAATATAGCCAATGAACTGGCCTCAACTACCCTCTGTGGCAGAGAGTTCCAGAGATTCACCACTCTCTGTGTGAAAAAGTTTTTCCTCATCTCGGTCTTAAAGGATTTCCCCCTTATCCTTAAGCTGTGACCCCTTGTCCTGGACTTCCCCAACATCGGGAACAATCTCT
>CM075979.1:69370956-69537737 GCA_038087875.1 Malacoraja senta | reverse complement strand
AGTTTCGAGATAGCGATCCCTTTAATTCTCTGGTCTCTCTGCTCTGGGACTCCTCATCTAATGAAGCTCATCACAGGTCCAAGGGACAGCAAGGCACATTGCAGCTTTTGAACTTAGTACTGAGTTCAACCAAGTTTAGTCAGAGGGTGGTGAATCTGTGGAATTCATTGCCACAGACGGCTGTGGATGCCAAACAATGGATATTTTTAAGGCGGGGTTTGACATATTCTTGAACAGTAAGGGTGTCAAGGGTTACGGGGAGAAGGCAGGAGAATGGGGTTGGGAGATCAGCCATGATTGAATGGCGGACTGGACTTGATGGGCTGCATGGCCTATTTCTGCTCCTATAACTTTGAAATTATGAATTTATAATCACCACCTCCAGCATTTTAGGTCTTTGTTTCAAATTTCTAGCACACCTGTATTTTGCTTTTCTTATATAGTAACTCAATTGTCCCTGTGAACAGACCTAAATAACTGCAAGTAATTTCCAGTATACGTCCCTTCCTCCTTTCCATCACCCCTTGTTATTTCCTTATTCTCAGAAAGGGGACTTCGACCTGAAACGTTCAGCCCTTTTTTTCTTTCTATATTACGCTGCACGACCTGCTCAGCGTTTTCAGTATTTTCTGTTGTTATTTCAGATTTCCGGTATCTGCAGGTTTTTGGTTCCAATTTTGGTTTCACGAAGCGCTGCAAAGAAAGCAGCTGAGTGCAGGTTCTCCGGCGGTGCTTTAACAGTACAAATTGAACGACATTACAACCGCGCGAATCGTTTTACAAAGAAAGTCAATGCCTACACTCCCAACCTTTGTACTCACATCACCTTAAAAACCACACAGCCCCAGTTCTCTCTAAACATCACATTGTAACCGTACAATTAACAAGCATTGCAACTCTTGACAACTGTTGCAGTGTCGCGAAGTGCGTTATTTCTTCATACCATGTACAGCATGTCGCTGGCGGGAGGGTCGACGTGAGAGCGGTATAGATTGTGGGTATCGACGCAGTTCTTGATGAAATCCTCGTTGTCTATGTCAACTGTGGTTCCCACTCCCAAAACAGCGAGGTAAAAGAGTGCATGCAGTGGGACCTTGCCCGACATTCTCACGTCCGTATAGAGAAGTCCTTACACCAGAACATTTGCAACAGGAAGTTACCAATTTCACACCAACAAAGTAACGAGCGTCTGCCGCTGAAAGTGGGGGCTTTCCCCCCGATCGATGTTAAGGTGGAGAGTAAAGATGGTCAGTGTTTAAGAATAGTTTTCCCCGTTTACTAATCATGGGCTGGGCACATGCCCTTGGCGCCGCCTCTCTGTTGCTGGATCTCGCTTGTCGTGGGGAAGGGTTGCACTAACCTATACAATGATCCCGGATACTAGGTATTTTAAGAAGTGAAATACCTACCAACGCAGAAGCCGTAAAACCCCCCCACAGATCTCAAAAAGAAAACTAACATGCGGTCGCCCATAGATCACTTTAAAATTGATCGAGAAGTTCCTGTCAAAGGAATAAAAATATGCAGAAAGTATACTGCCTAATAAGGTCCCAGAGGGTGACATTCTTCAACTCCTAAGTACTTTTTAAAGGTGTGAGAGTTTCTCTCTCCATCCTTTCAGGCAGAGAGTCCTAAGACCCAATCAAACTCTCTGGGTGAAAAATTGTTTCCCTCTAGATTTATATCCTTTAAATCTGGAGAATGATGCAAGGGTCCTTGTCACGGTTTATTACGAACAGCTTGGTAACAGAGGACTCTCTGATTTACGGGTTGGTCCCAGGGACACATTTGGAGATGGGCATCAAGTGCTGCTGGAAGGTCATCAACTCAGTGAAAGACTCTTTGGTCGGCCCAAAACTTTTTGACCTCCCAGCAGAGCGAGATGTCCGTCGGGGAATGTTGCCGAGTGACCCGCTCCAGACTGCAGGAGTACGTGGTGAGGGATGTACTGAAGCTCGGTGCAGCCAACGCCAAGGCTCTGTGGGGGAGGACCACAGTCTAGGGTCCTTCCACTACTGGACATTGGGGGGCAGAGTGTGGTGGAGACGCCCCTCAAACAAGGGAAGGGATATCACCCCAGGGGGCCAGATGAGTGGGAAAGGTGCTGGGTATAGGGAGGTTGTACGGCAGTCGAGGTCACGACCCGTGACCCGTACTGTTGCCCACGCAACGCCGACTGTAGTACACGCGATGAACTGTAGGTAAGCATTTACTATGGGTGCCAGCACAGCGGGCCCTTCTTCTGTCCCAGCATCCGGACTGGTTGCACACTCGCGGTCCCCGGGCCGTCTATCCCCTTAGCCGGAGTGGGGGGGGGGGCGAGGAGGGGGTGTAAGAGGTTGGGGGGAGAGGAGGAGGTCGGGGTGTCGGTGCAGCGCGGTCAGTGACTTTGGGTGGGAGGAGGGAGCAGACTGTCCCCAACTCTGATGCAGCTGACGTTGCCCGGAGCCACGGCCCCGCTCCACCCGGCCCCGTGTGTGGACGCTGCTGACGCACAGCCAGTGACAGTGCAGCCCACAGGGCGGAGGGCGGCTGTGGCCGGACAGCGCTGACCCCGGGGGGGGGGGGGGAGAGTGGGGGCCGTACCAAGGGATGCGCTCCTTTGGCCGCTTACACCTTGGTGCTCCGGTTCAGACCAAAGATATTAGAGCATGTGGTTCAGAGCACCTTAGTCACCCAAAAAAATAACTCCACAATATTGCAATCAAATTGCTCTGAGTTTGAGTTCACTTTATATAGAGAAGGCTTGTCGAGATGGTGCTGTCTCTGTCTGGACACGACAATGAATGCGGCTATTAGTCGCGGATTGTAAAAGACGCTACACCATGAGATAACACCAGTTTAAACCCGATACCTTCCCGCTTTCAATGACAGCACTCACAATTATTTACAGCGCAAAAATTGACCATTTTGATGGGTTTTAACAGGTAAGAAAGTACGTGTTCCGTGTGTTAACAGTGTGTGCCGAGGCAGCCATGTCCTCCACATGGATTGAGCTGCTCCGTGCGTCACGCCCTTTGATCCGATTACCTTACGTGCAACCCCCTTATAATGATAGTTTTGTGAACCCAACCAAATAGGGGGGGTTGCACGTAAGGTCACCGGGTCATAGGGCTTGACGCACGGAGCCGCTCAATCCATCTGGAAGACATCCGTCACTTCCGGTATATGTTATTAATACAAGAAACGCTACTTTCCTACCTGTTAAAAACCGCCAAAATGTTGCATTTTTTCGCTGTAAAAAATTGTGGAAGTCGGGGTAAGTGTGAGAGACATGTATCCAACTACAGAATTCCAAAAGTGAAGCGAAATGAAGGTAAAGAGAAGCGAGAGCTGAAGGGACAACAGCAGCTAAAGTGCTTGGTGAACATTGGCCGTGCAGATGTCGGAATTGAAAATATCGGGATTTATCGCGTTCGCTGCATTTCATTAACGGTAAGGCATTATTTGTTTTGTTTTTTATTTCTTTGGTATCTAAAAAGTCTCAGAAGTGGTAAATCTGGTTGTAAATTTTGCTTCAGACGCGTTTTATTTTTGTATGTAAAAACCCACGAGAACCAGGGGCGATTATCCCTTCTGAAACTTTTTAGATGCCAAAGGAATCAAGAAAAAACACAAATAATGCCTTACCGTTGATGAAATGCAGTGAGCAAATGCGATAATTCCCAATATTTTCAATCTCGATATCTGCACGGCCGATGTTCGCCAAGCACTTTAGCTGTTGTTGTCCCCTCAGCGCTAGCTTCTCTCTACCATAATTTCTCCTCACTTTTGCAATTCTGAAGTAGGATAAATGTCTCTCACGCCTACCCCCGATTTCCACAATTATTTACAGCGCAAAAAATGACCTTTTCAGCGTTTTTTGACGGGTAAGAAGTATGCGTTTCATGTATTAACAGTATTTGCCGGAAGCTGCCATGTCCTCCACATGGATTGAGCTGGTCCGTGCGTCACGGCCTTTGACCCGATTACCTTACATGCAACCTCCCTACACTACAATGCTGAGAACCATATTCATTACTCTGTATCTTCTCCTTTGCTCTATTGTACTTGAGTTTGAGTTGTTTGTATTTATGTTTAGTATAATCTGATCTGGTTGGACAGCATGCAAAACAAAGCTTTTCACATTACTTCGGTACACGTGACAATAATGAACTTAAATGTAGGATGTGTGCACAAGGAATGGGACTGCTTTGCAAAACACCTGTTCAATCTGCAAGGAGATACAAAATGCTGGAGTAACTCATGGCCTATTTCTGCTCCTATAACTTTGAAATTATGATATCACCTATCCATATTCTCAGGATACCTTTCGGGTCAGGACCCTTCTTCAGACAGTCTGCAAGCCTGACCCAAAGTTTCGAGATAGCGATCCCTTTAATTCTCTGGTCTCTCTGCTCTGGGACTCCTCATCTAATGAAGCTCATCACAGGTCCAAGGGACAGCAAGGCACATTGCAGCTTTTGAACTTAGTACTGAGTTCAACCAAGTTTAGTCAGAGGGTGGTGAATCTGTGGAATTCATTGCCACAGACGGCTGTGGATGCCAAACAATGGATATTTTTAAGGCGGGGTTTGACATATTCTTGAACAGTAAGGGTGTCAAGGGTTACGGGGAGAAGGCAGGAGAATGGGGTTGGGAGATCAGCCATGATTGAATGGCGGACTGGACTTGATGGGCTGCATGGCCTATTTCTGCTCCTATAACTTTGAAATTATGAATTTATAATCACCACCTCCAGCATTTTAGGTCTTTGTTTCAAATTTCTAGCACACCTGTATTTTGCTTTTCTTATATAGTAACTCAATTGTCCCTGTGAACAGACCTAAATAACTGCAAGTAATTTCCAGTATACGTCCCTTCCTCCTTTCCATCACCCCTTGTTATTTCCTTATTCTCAGAAAGGGACTTCGACCTGAAACGTTCAGCCCTTTTTTTCTTTCTATATTACGCTGCACGACCTGCTCAGCGTTTTCAGTATTTTCTGTTGTTATTTCAGATTTCCGGTATCTGCAGGTTTTTGGTTCCAATTTTGGTTTCACGAAGCGCTGCAAAGAAAGCAGCTGAGTGCAGGTTCTCCGGCGGTGCTTTAACAGTACAAATTGAACGACATTACAACCGCGCGAATCGTTTTACAAAGAAAGTCAATGCCTACACTCCCAACCTTTGTACTCACATCACCTTAAAAACCACACAGCCCCAGTTCTCTCTAAACATCACATTGTAACCGTACAATTAACAAGCATTGCAACTCTTGACAACTGTTGCAGTGTCGCGAAGTGCGTTATTTCTTCATACCATGTACAGCATGTCGCTGGCGGGAGGGTCGACGTGAGAGCGGTATAGATTGTGGGTATCGACGCAGTTCTTGATGAAATCCTCGTTGTCTATGTCAACTGTGGTTCCCACTCCCAAAACAGCGAGGTAAAAGAGTGCATGCAGTGGGACCTTGCCCGACATTCTCACGTCCGTATAGAGAAGTCCTTACACCAGAACATTTGCAACAGGAAGTTACCAATTTCACACCAACAAAGTAACGAGCGTCTGCCGCTGAAAGTGGGGGGCTTTCCCCCCGATCGATGTTAAGGTGGAGAGTAAAGATGGTCAGTGTTTAAGAATAGTTTTCCCGTTTACTAATCATGGGCTGGGCACATGCCCTTGGCGCCGCCTCTCTGTTGCTGGATCTCGCTTGTCGTGGGGAAGGGTTGCACTAACCTATACAATGATCCCGGATACTAGGTATTTTAAGAAGTGAAATACCTACCAACGCAGAAGCCGTAAAACCCCCCCACAGATCTCAAAAAGAAAACTAACCTGCGGTCGCCCATAGATCACTTTAAAATTGATCGAGAAGGAAGTTGATTAAAAACCTGTCAAAGGAAATAAAAATATGCAGAAAGTATACTGCCTAATAAGGTCCCAGAGGGTGACATTCTTCAACTCCTAAGTACTTTTTAAAGGTGTGAGAGTTTCTCTCGCCATCCTTTCAGGCAGTGAGTCCTAAGACCCAATCAAACTCTCTGGGTGAAAAATTGTTTCCCTCTTGATTTATATCCTTTAAATCTGGAGAATGATGCAAGGGTCCTTGTCACGGTTTATTACGAACAGCTTGGTAACAGAGGACTCTCTGATTTACGGGTTGTTCCCAGGGACACATTTGGAGATGGGCATCAAGTGCTGCTGGAAGGTCATCAACTCAGTGATGCAGTGAGCAAACGGCCAATGTTCGCCAAGCACTTTGGCTGTTGTTCCTTTCAGCTCTCGCTTCAATCTACCGTCATTTCTCCTCACTTTTTGAATTCTGAAGTTGGCTAAATGTCTCTCACGCTTATCCCGATTTCCATAATTATTTACTGCGCAAAAATTGACCATTTCGGCGGGTTTTAACGGGCCCGCTACGCTGGAAACAATGGTAAGTGCCTGCCTGCAGTTCATCGCGTGTAATCCATTTGGCGTAGCGTAGCAACAGTACGGGTCATGGGGTCGTGACCCGACTGCCGTGAAACCTCCCTATACAACGCCAATGAATGTACATATAGTCGCTGAGAATGTTGGAAGCATTTTTGCATTGTTCGTGCTTCAGATATTTTTGTTATTATTCTGAATAAAGTTTATTTGGGGGGGAAAAAACTAGGCGCTTGGTTTTTTATCCTTATGCCCTGAAAAATAGGCCTGGAAAGTTGATACGTCCTCAAGACAAAGTGACCTACATTCTAAACTTGCGAAAGAACAGCTGCCTTTTGGAGATAGTGGCTGTCTTCTGTCAACATTCCATATACTCAAGAATCCTTTTCAACTGCATGAAACGCAGCAAATGTTACCCTCTTATCAGGGCCGGATTTAGATGAAGAGAGCCCCTAAACTATTTCACTTGTGAGGCCCCTCCCAATCCCCCATCCCCACGACTAGAGGACCATGACTACCCGACAGTGACAGTGTGACACTTTTAGATCCTACTGTATGCTGTCATTAAACAGTTGGTTTTAAAATACATATTGGATTCACCGCGGAGCGGGCGATGCTTTACCTGGATCGCCGTTTGAAGCTCTGGAGTGTTGGGCCTGCTGCTTCAACATCATGGAGCTGTGGTTTGCGGAGCTCCCAGCCTCGGGCCGTGCTGATTTTAATATCAAGGAGCCCTGGGAACCCTTTGCCGAGGGCTGCCTGCGTGAATCTCCACCCAGCTCAGCCTGTGGACTTCGGGAGCCGCGGTCAACGGTAGGAAGTGGCCGATTCGGAAGTCCAAGCCGCTGAGAATGTTCTCCCGTTCAGACGTTGGATGGTGACCCCCAAATTTCATTGTACCCATGGCCATGAGGGGGGGTCCAAGAGGAGGGGGTCCGTTGGAGACGGGAAAAGGGATCATCAATGGGGGCGAGGACTCCTTCCCATGGAAGAACGGTGTGAGGTGGAGGCAATGGAAGAAGAGCTCCAAATCGCGGCGGCACGCAACTCATTGAGGTGGGGACGGAGGGGGACAAAGGTGAGACCTCTGCTGAGAACAGACCATTCGGTATCTGAGAGGGGGAGGTCTGGGGGGATGGTGAACACATGGCAGGGATGGGGGTTGGGGCCGCAGGCAGGTGAGTGGACTGAGGCCGAGGCGATGTCTGGTGGGGGGGTGGTGGGTGGTCAGGGGGTAGGGAGGTATGAGGACTGTAGTGTGGGTGGGGAAGAGCTGGGGTCACATGGTTTGAGGGGAATGGGGAAGACCCAGAGAAACAGCCACTGAGATTACCAGGGTTTGAGGACTAGCACTAGGACCCAGCGCAGTCAAACCCGGGGGAGTGGGAGTCTGAAGCGTGGAGGCGTCAGGCCTGGTGCTGAGTCCAGGGTGCAGGTAAGGCGGCTGCTGGAGGGCGGTGGAGTGGCCAGGGTCAGTAGGCAAAGAGTAGGAGAGTTCCCGATGGGCGGATGGTCGTTGGGGCGGCGAGGTTCGACGGGTCGAGGCAGCGAGGTAAGTAGACCCCCCTAGATCTTGAGGCCCTAAGCGTAAGCTTGTCTAGCTTATACGTAAATCCGGCCCTGCCTCTTATAGTAAAACACACATAATTGCCCCATCCAATTATTTTTCCGGCATCTGGCTCATTTAGATATATTCCCCACGTTTCCAGGGGCCTCATTTCCCATATTCCCTTTAAGGTCACCCATTGCTTCATTCCCATGCTTCCTTTACACTCACCATGGTCCCATTTACCACACTCTAAACTCACCGGAGCCTTTTCCCCATGATCTGATAAAACTCAACTGATTCACTAAAATGTTTATTACACTGCCATGTAATATTTACAAATAAATAATTTAAAGTGTGCTAAACCGGAATAATATCCAATAGTCTGGGCAATCTATGCCTAATTATGCTAACTCTGCTTACCTGCATTAATTCCACATCCCTCCATACTTTGTTCATTCATGAAATGTCCAGGTGTCTCATAATTGTTACAAGGCTGTCTCCAACACCTCTGGCAACCCTGTCCACATACCTATTAATCTGTGTGAAAAACCTACCCTTTGAAACCTCCTTCCTCTCACCTTAAACCTATGCCCCTCTCGTTTTAGACATGTTTACCACAGGAAATAGACATGTGGCTTTCTAAGCCTCTCATAATTTTATACACCTATTTAATATATTTAAGAAATAAGTGGGAAAGAAAATGAGAAACTATAAACCAGTTAGCCTGATGTCACTAATCTATTGTTAATTAAGTGCTAATTAAAAAAAAAGATTTTTAGCGATAGAGTGGAAACAGGTCCACCCAGTCTGCGACGACTTGCAATCACTCTGTACATGAGCACTATCCCACACACTAAGGGCAATGTACAATTTTTTACCGAAGCCAATTAACCTACAAACCTGCAAGTCTTTAGAATATAGGAAGAAACCAGAGAAACCGTAGAAAATCCATGGGGAGAACGTACAAACCCTCCGTGCAGAATGCAGCCGAAGTCAGGATCGAACCTGGGTCTCTGGCGCTGTATGGCAGCAACTTTACCGTTGCGCTGCTGTGCCATTCCATAGAAACATAGAAAAATAGGTGCAGTAGGCCATGCGGCCCTTCGAGCCATTCAATATGATCATGGCTGATCATCTAAAATCAGTATCCCGTTCCTGCTTTTTCCCCATATCCCTTGATTCCTTTAGCTCTAACAGCTAAATCTAACTCTCTCTTGAAAACATCTAGTGAATTGGCCCCCACTGCCTTCTGTGGCAGAGAATCCCACAGATTCACAACTCTCTGGGTACCATGGTACACATAAAAAGTGGAGTGAACATGGATTTATGAAAAGCAAATCATATTTGACAAGTCTGTTAAGAGTTTATTGAGCTAGCACACAATTTCTCACAATTTGTGTTTCTTTATCCAATATTTCCACAGCTCCCTCCTTTTCATGCCTGTCGTCTCTAGCCTGCATCAGTCTATGAAAGAGGTTTTCAACCAAAAACCCATGTCCTAAATATAATCACTAAATGGAAACTACATGGTGAAAGGGACCACAACTGTGAGCTACTTCTTTTCCTGGAAATCTTAAATAGGAACAGAAAACAACAGAAATATTCAACAGGCAGAGATTGACAGATTCTTGATTAGTAAGGGTGTTAAGGATTATGGGGTGAAGGCAGGAGAATGGGATGAGAGGGATGGATAGATCAGCCATGATTGAATGGAGCAGAATCGATGGGCCAAATGGCCTACCACATTTCCCATGAGATAAATAAACAAAACTGCCTTTGGTCTTCTAACAGCAGAATACAAATGGAGCCAGAATGCAAATGGGCCGTGGCACTGTTTTGAATTAGAGCACAGTGTTCTCCCAGTCCTAATGAGAGGTCATCAACCTGAAATGAGAAACTCTAAACCAGTTAGCCTGAAGTCATTAAACTATTGTTAAGGAAGTGGTAATGGTGCACTTGGAAAATAATTGGAAGATTCGATGGGTGGCACAGTGTTGCAGCGATAGAGTTGCTGCCTTGTAGTGCCAAAGACCCGAGTTCGATACTGACTACGGGTGCTGTCTGTGTGGAGCTTGTATGTTTTCCCTGTGATCGCGTGGGTTTTCTCCAGGTGCTCCGGTTTCCTTCCACATTTTACCGAAGTACAGGTTAATTGGCTTCTGTAATTGAAAGTTCTAATATATGGGGTAATCACTGGTTGGCATGGACTTGCAGAAGGGCTTGTTTCCATGCTGTACCTCTAAAGTCTAAAGATGGAGTGAACATAGATTTATGAAAAGAAAATCATACTTGACAAGTCTGTTAAAAGAGTTTTTTGAGCTGTAACGCATGATTTATTCATATTGTGATGCCTCCTTCCTTTTTTTCCCTCCGTTCTCCCTCTATGGTTGCTGGTCTGATCTGCTGAGTATTTCTAACACTAGAGTTCTGCCGGTCTCTGCGTAGAACTCATCCTTGAGTCAACACCAGTGAAAGACAAAATAAAACTTGTCATTTTGCCATTTGTTTGACATTGATGTCATTGTCATATAGCAAGGAAACAGGGCCTTTGGACCTACTTGCCCAAGATGCCCATCTATGCTAATCCCTTTTGCCCATGTTTGACCCATTTCCCTCCAAACCTTTGCGATCCATGTACCTGTCCAAATGTCTCTTAAATGTTGTTATTGTAGGTGCCTCAACTACCACCTCTGACAGTCGCCCCAAATACCTATCACCCTCTGTGTGAAAAAGTTGCCCCTTACGGTCTTATTTAATCATCCCCTTCCTCACTTTAAATCTATGTCCTCTAGTTCTTGATTCCCCTACTCTTGGAAAAACTGGGTGCTTTCATTCTATCTATGCCTCTCATGATCACTCCTCTATCTCCAGCACTCCAAAGGATCAAGTTGTAGCTTGCCTAACCTCTCCCAATAGCTCAGTCCCCAGTGCCCTGGCAACCCCCTCGTAAATATTTTCTGCACTTTTTTATAGCCTTAAGTTGTTCTCCTTCACTACTGAATATCGGTAAGTACAGTTTAAACAACATTAGTTTAACTGGAAAACATTCTGGGGGATTGAAAAGATACATATTCTTTACTTCTTTCTTCAAGTGTTGTAGTTGCTGAGGACCTGTTTTTACTTGATATGGCTGTGGACAGAAATTCCACTAATTCCACAGTGATGAGCAACAGCTTAAAATAATAAAGCAGTAATTCCCTTTTGCTCAAAAGAATATCCAAGTTACAGAGAAATTGATGCAGTGACATGAAAGTAAATACAAGATGGCAAGTAAAGTAATATTTCAAAATGATCGATGAATTCAAATTAACCACCCAGAAACACTAAATATCACAGCTCATGTGTTGATTGGAAAATTCAGGAGCTACTAGAACTGTCACTCTGAACTGTTAACTTGTGCCTAGTTATTTATTTCTTTTCCCCTCATATTCAGCATGCCTCAGTTTCATTTCTCACAGAATGAGGCCTGTTGAATTAGGTCACATTGATAAAAATCCAATTTACCAATGACATTTTAAAGGTTCACCCTGAGGTTAAAATATGACACAAAGTGCTGGAGAATCTCAGCAGGTCAGGCAACGTCTCTGGAGAACATGGAGAGGTGCCGAAACAAGGAACTGCAGATGTTGGTTTACACAAAAGGACACAAAGTGCTGAATTATTTCAGCTGGTCAGGCAACATCTCCAGACAACACAGATAGGTGATGTTTTGGGTCGGGTCCCTTCTTCAGACCTATCCATGTTCTCCAGAGATGCAGCCTGATCCACTGAGTTACTCCAGCACTTAGATATGGAGTCAAGTTTATACAGCATCGAAACAGACCCTTCAGCCCAACTCGTCTGTGCCGACCAAGATACCCATCTATGCTGGTCCCATATTCACAGGTTTAATCCTTTTCCCTCTAAATCTTTGCTATCCATGTACCTGTCCAACTGTCTCTTAAGTGTTGTTATTGTACCTGCCTCAATTACCTCCCATGGCAGCTTTACTCCGCCTATCTGCCAATCAAGCCATTATTTTGTTCAATCCAATTTTATTCCTTGTATCATTCTAGAGACATTAGGTCTTAGGACTAATTAACATAGGACTAATTTACAAGAAATACCAGAAAGTTCTGACCACAACTTGTGCTCTCTGAATTGGGTGCTTCAGATTTCAAGCCAAAAGGAACAAAGACATTATTCCAAAAGAAATATAGTATTGTACTGCATGATGATCTGCAGCAGTGCGCAGAAAAATACAATGCAAGCTTTCATCAGAGTAATAATGTCTTGCTTCATGTTGCCCTATTGTCTGAAAATGTTCACTGTTTGATTATAATATCCATGACTCATGACAACTATCTTCAAAAAACCCAAATACTTGGAACACTCTCTGTTTTGGTTAGAGATCATTAACATAGATGTTTGCTCTTGAACCAGTGGGAAAAAAACTTAAATTGTGCTCACTAAAATAATTTTTGTGGGTTAGAGATATTAAAATACTGCACTGTGTTGGAATGAGAGTTGAAACACAGCAGACATTCCCACATTGGTCAGAAGTGACAGAATCCATATATGCTATAGGAAAGATGTTGTTAAGCTGGAAAGAGTGCAAAGAAGATTTAAGAGAATGTTGGCAGGACTTGAGGGCCTGTACTATAGGGAGAGATTGGGCTTTATTTATTGCAGTGCAGTGTATAAGATTGTGTTGGGATTAGATAGGATAGATGAACAGTCTTTTACCCAGAGTAGGGAATCAAGAACAAGAGGACATATGTTTAGCTTAGTTTATTGTCATGTGTACCGAGGTATAGTGAAAATCTTTTGTTGTGTGATATTGAGTCAGTGGAAAGACTATACATGATTACAATTAAGATCTCCACCGTGTACAGATAACACTTGGTGCAATAACATTTGGTGCAAGATAAATATCAATAAAGTCTGATTAAAGATAGTCCGAGGGATTCCAATAAGATAGATGGTAGCTAAGGACCGCTCTATAGTTAGTGATAGGATGGTTCAGTTAAGGTGAGAAGGGAAAGATTTAATAGGAATCTGAGGCAACTTTTTCACACAGACGGTGGTGGGTAAATGGAACGAGGTGCCAGAGGAGATAGTTGAGGCAGGTACTATAACAGCATTTAAAATACATTTGGACAGGTACATGGATAGCAAAGGTTTTGAGGGTTATAGGAAAAACACGGGCAGGTGGAACTATTGTAAGTGTAGATGTTGGTTGGAGTGGGCAAGTTGGGCCGAGGGGCTTGTTTCCGCCTATCTGCCAATCAAGCCATTATTTTGTTCAATCCAATTTTATTCCTTGTATCATTCTAGAGACATTAGGTCTTAGGACTAATTAACATAGGACTAATTTACAAGAAATACCAGAAAGTTCTGACCACAACTTGTGCTCTCTGAATTGGGTGCTTCAGATTTCAAGCCAAAAGGAACAAAGACATTATTCCAAAAGAAATATAGTATTGTACTGCATGATGATCTGCAGCAGTGCGCAGAAAAATACAATGCAAGCTTTCATCAGAGTAATAATGTCTTGCTTCATGTTGCCCTATTGTCTGAAAATGTTCACTGTTTGATTATAATATCCATGACTCATGACAACTATCTTCAAAAAACCCAAATACTTGGAACACTCTCTGTTTTGGTTAGAGATCATTAACATAGATGTTTGCTCTTGAACCAGTGGGAAAAAAACTTAAATTGTGCTCACTAAAATAATTTTTGTGGGTTAGAGATATTAAAATACTGCACTGTGTTGGAATGAGAGTTGAAACACAGCAGACATTCCCACATTGGTCAGAAGTGACAGAATCCATATATGCTATAGGAAAGATGTTGTTAAGCTGGAAAGAGTGCAAAGAAGATTTAAGAGAATGTTGGCAGGACTTGAGGGCCTGTACTATAGGGAGAGATTGGGCTTTATTTATTGCAGTGCAGTGTATAAGATTGTGTTGGGATTAGATAGGATAGATGAACAGTCTTTTACCCAGAGTAGGGAATCAAGAACAAGAGGACATATGTTTAGCTTAGTTTATTGTCATGTGTACCGAGGTATAGTGAAAATCTTTTGTTGTGTGATATTGAGTCAGTGGAAAGACTATACATGATTACAATTAAGATCTCCACCGTGTACAGATAACACTTGGTGCAATAACATTTGGTGCAAGATAAATATCAATAAAGTCTGATTAAAGATAGTCCGAGGGATTCCAATAAGATAGATGGTAGCTAAGGACCGCTCTATAGTTAGTGATAGGATGGTTCAGTTAAGGTGAGAAGGGAAAGATTTAATAGGAATCTGAGGCAACTTTTTCACACAGACGGTGGTGGGTAAATGGAACGAGGTGCCAGAGGAGATAGTTGAGGCAGGTACTATAACAGCATTTAAAATACATTTGGACAGGTACATGGATAGCAAAGGTTTTGAGGGTTATAGGAAAAACACGGGCAGGTGGAACTATTGTAAGTGTAGATGTTGGTTGGAGTGGGCAAGTTGGGCCGAGGGGCTTGTTTCCATGCTATATGAGTCTATGACTCTCTGGTACCCAAGGACCAAAGTGTCCTCAATAGGATCTCTCAAACTTGCAACCTCACCTAACTAGGAGGACAGGGATAGCAGGTGCATTAGAATGGCCATATCTGAGGGTCTCCCCATGTTGTACAGTAACAAAAAAAAAACAGAAATGTCGGATGAACACAGATAATCAATCAAGCAAGAAACAAGTTTAAGAAAAAGGTTTTTAATGTTCAAAATAGAAACACTATATTTCATGGGAATAAATGAAAAGTGGGAGGTGTGGGACCCTCAGATTATGTCTGATTTTATACAATCTATTTCTCTTCGTGCAAATCCTGCCTCGCACATCGAAAGTTTCCAGCATTTTTCGTTCTTAATTCAATATTAATTATTGTTTGATAGCTCTCTAGTGCACAGTGCACTTAGACATTTTGCAATACTAATGACACTACCTAATAGAAGTTGGAACTGCTGCAGTACTTTGATTCTATTTTCAAAATCTGTAACTCGCCTTTTCATTATATGCGGTGGGGAGATAAGAATTTCTGTCCATATTCGCAGCAGCACCTTGAATTTCTGACAGTCTTGGGTCATCGGAAACATTTCCGGTATATTCTAGAAACGGACTGCCAATGCTGGTTTATACCAAAGATGGACACGAAGTGCTGGAGTAACTCAGGGGGTCAGGCAGCATCTCTGGAGAAAAATGATGGCTGACGTTTTGGGTCGGTCTGAAGGAGGGTTCCGAACCGAAACGTCACCCATCCTTTTTCTCCAGAGATGCTGCCACATGACCACTGAGTTACTTAGACACTTTGTGTCTATTTCCGGTATATTATTCTTTTCACTATTTTATCACCTGCTTCCAGAGACAGAGATTTTAATTCCAAGAAGTGCATGTTGATAAACATAACACTAGCACAGAGTTTGCATCGATATTGGTTTATTATTATCACGTGTACCGAGTTATAATGAAAGACTTTGTTTTGCATGTTATCCAGGCAAATCATACTACGTATGAGTACAATAGGTAGTGTAAAAGAGAAAATAAGCTAGCATAGTGCAAAATATAGTGTTACAGTTACAGAGAAAGTGCAGATTAAAAAACAAGCAAAAGCTGCAGCGAGGTCATAAGTGATAGGAGCAGAATTAGTCCATTCAGCCCATCTAGTCTACTCCGCCGCCATTCACTCATGGCTGATCTATCTCTCCCTCCTAACCCCATTTTCATGCCTTCTCCCCATAACCCTTGACACTGGTACTAATCAATTATCTATCTCTGCCTTAAGAATATTAATTGATGACCTCCACAGCCTTCTATGGCAAATAATTCCACAGATTCACCACCCTCTGACTAAATACATTTCTTCTCCTCTACTTCTTAAAGGAGCACCCTTTAATTCTGAGGCTATGGCCTCTAGTCCTAGACTCTCCCACTAGTGGAAACATCCTCTCCACATCCACTTTATCTAAGCCTTTCATTATTTGATAAGTTTCAATGAGATCCTTCCCCTCATCCTTCTAAACTACAGTGAGTACAGGCCCAGTGCCGTCCAACACTCAACACATGTAAATCCATTCATTCCTGGGATCATTCTTGTAAACCTCATTTGGACCCTCTCCAAAGCCAGCACATCCTTCCTCAGATATGGTGCCCAAAATTGCTCACAATACTCCAAATGCGGCCTGACCTGCGCCCTATAGAGCCTCAACATTACATTCCAATTTTTGTATTCTACCATCTTGAAATAAATGCGAGCATTGCTTTTGCATTCCTTACTACCAATTCGACTTGCAAATTAACGTTTTGAGAATCCTGTACCAGCACTCCCAAGTCCCTTTGACCCTCCGATTTCTGGATTCTCTGGAGACAAAATAGTCTACACCATTATTCCTACTATTAAACTGCATGATGCCACACTTTGTTACACTATATTCCATCTGCCACTTCACTGCCCACTCTACCAACCTGTCCAAGTCCTTCTGCAGAGTCCCTGCTTTCTCTACACTACCTGCCCCTCCACCTATTTTCGTATCATCCGCAAACTTGCCACAAAGCCTTCAATCCAATCGTCCAAATCATTAATATACAACGTGAAGAGTAGTGGCCCCAGCACCGACCTACTGCGGAACTCCTCTAGTCACTGGCAGCCAACCAGAAAAAGCCTTTATTGCCACTATTTGCCTTCTGCCATCCAGCCAACATAGAAACATAGAAAATAGGTGCAGGAGTAGGCCATTCGGCCCTTCGAGCCTGCACCGCCATTCAATATGATCATGGCTGATCATCCAACTCAGTATCCTGTACCTGCTTTCTCTCCATACCCCCTGATCCCTTTAGCCACAAGGGCCACATCTAACTCCCTCTTAAATATAGCCAATGAACTGGCCTCAACTACATTCTGTGGCAGAGAATTCCAGAGATTCACCACTCTCTGTGTAAAAAATGTTTTTCTCATCTCAGTCCTAAAAGATTTCCCCTTTATCCTTAAACTGTGACCCCTTGTTCTGGACTCCCCCAACATCGGGAACAATCTTCCTGCATCTAGCCTGTCCAACCCCTTAAGACCTGCTATCCATGCTAGTATCTGCCCTTTGATACCATGTGCTCTCATCGTCCTTAGCAGCCTCACTTGTGGCACCTTATCAAAGGCTTTCTGAAAATCTAGGTAAACAATATCCACCGACTCTCCTTTGTCCTGCTATTTACTTCTTCAAAGAATTCCAGCATATTGGTCAGGCTCCCCTTCACAAAACCATGCTGACTTAAGGGCCTGTCCCACGGGCATGCGACTCCATGCGGCAAGCACGACCTAACGTGGTCGCTTGAGCCGTACGGCCTCGCGGGGCCGGTCCCACTTCGATCGGCGGAGCCGTATGGAGTTGTGTGGAGCTGATCCCGACATCGCGCGGGGCTCCGAAAAACTGACCGTGTTCAAAAATTCCGCGCGGCAACGGCCTGCCGGCCCGCAGCCGCCTCGACGCCGTACGCACCGCCTCGACGATGTACGCACCACCTCGACGGGTGTGCGCAGCATCTCGACGCCGTACGCAGCGTCTTGACACCATACGTCACGCGCGAACTTCCCGCGTCATTCATTCGACCTCCGCGCGGCCCCCGCTTCCGGTTTGGTCGCGCTTGCCGCATTCTGGTGGGACCGGCCCTGTACGGGGATTACTCGACCTCCGCGCGGCCCCCGCTTCCGGTTAGGTCGCGCTTGCCGCATGGAGTCGCATGCCCGTGGGACAGGCCCTTTAGGCCTATTTTATCATGAACTTCTAAGTACTCTATAACCTCATTCTTTATACTCTAAAATTTTACCAACCACTCCAGTCAGAATAACCAGCCTATAGCTTCCACTATTCTGGTTTGCTCCCTTATTGTACAGCGGGGTAATATTGGCAATTTTCCAATAGTCTGGACCCACTTCTGACTGTTTAAGAAGGAATTGCAGATGCTGGAAAATCGAAGGTAGTAGACAAAAATGCTGGAGAAACTCAGCGGGTGCAGCAGCATCTATGGATCGAAGGAAATAGGCAGACAAAAGTGCTGGAGAAACTCAGCGGGTGCCTATTTCCTTCACTCCATGGATGCTGCTGCACCCGCTGAGTTTCTCCAGCACTTTTGTCTACCCACTTCTGACAAGTGATTCCTGAAATATCACTATTGGCCCAATCTTAGTCACGTGTGGGACCAAAAATATGAAAAATTGTGGAATACATCTCTTCTAATTCTGAAAGCATTACAGGTATATTGTTTTGTACTGTATATAGGATTCGTTTTTTTTTTAAAGTTTATCAAGTGAAATATTTATGTTATGCTGACAATGTTTGTTTAGGGTCAGAGGTCAAATATGACTGGTCACGTGTGTGATCACACGGAATCATTTTTTTCATAACTCAGTGTTATGTTTCATAACTCATAATTCACTCTTGTGAATTTTAAAAAGCTAGGATGTTCATATCTTCAGCAGATGCATTTTAGTTCTGTAGGTAGGAAAATAGCAATGAATAAGGTTAATCTCTTACAATATTTTTTTAATGTATTACTTTATCTGATGCCATTTGGTAACGTATGTGACATTTGGTTCACTTTCCAAAGAATGGCCCTTACAAACTCTGTGAATTTTAAAAAGCTAGAATGTTCATATATTTAGCAGACATGCATTATGGTTCTGTAGGTAGGAAAATAGCAATGAATAAGTTTAATATCTTACAATAATTTTTTTATGTATTACTTTATGTGATGGCATTTGCTAACGAGTGTGACATTTTGGTTCACTTTCCAAAGAATGGTCCAAATAATTAATCTCTAAAGCCACTTTTATCAGAAACCTAGGTCGCAGTCCATCTGGTCCAGGTGACATCCACCTTCAGCCCCTTCCGCTTCCACAGCACCTTCTCCTTCGTAATAGCCACTCCACTAACTTCCACCCGATACACAGATGAAACGAAAAATTGTTTCTCAATCAGTTCCCGTCACTGCAGTTAATAAAAACAGAATAAATACATATAGCTTTAAAAATTAAAATTATCATATTTAAAATAGGCCTAATAATTGAAATAAAAACAGACATTCAGACCGAACAGTGGCTTTGCTTTGACAGGTGTCTAGCTGTCAAAGTATGGGCGAGGTTAGACGTGTTGGTGTATGATATATGGGGAGGGGACACAGTCCGTTAACCAGTCTTATTGCCTGTGGGAAGAAGCTGTGTAGCATCCTGCTGGTTTTGCAGCTGATGCTCCTGTACCTCTTCCCAGATGGCAGAATGGAGAAGATGTGGTGTGATGGATGATAGGGGTCCTTAATAATGGAGATGGCTCTGCTGATGCTCCACTTCTGATAGATCTCCAACAGGAAAGGGAGTGGGGCACCAATGATCCTACTGGCTGCCTTCACTATCCTGTTGTTGGTTTAGCTCAAAAGCCTTGCAGCTCCCAAACCAGGAAGTGATGCCGTAGGCCAATATACTCTCAATTGTGCCCCTGTAGAAGGTCCTTAGATGAACAGTAGGGAGACCTGCTTTTCTTAGTCTCCGGAGAGGGTGGAGCCGCTGCTGAGCTCTTTTGATGACTGCTGTGGTGTTGGTCGTTGAGGTCAGGTCGTCCGCCAGGTGAAGTCCCAAGAACTTCACACTGCTGACCCTCTCCACAGCAGCACCATCAATATGCAGCGGTGTATGATGGTGTTTGCCAGCCCTCCTGAAATCGATCACCATTTCCTTTGTCTTTTCCACGTTGAGGGTGAGATTGTGAGATCTGCACCACTCTGTTAGCATCTCCACCTCCATCCTGTATGCCGACTCATTGTTGTCGCTGATGTGACCCACCACTGTTGTGTCATCAGCGAACTTGTTGATATAATTATTGCTGAGTCTGGCAGTACAGTCATGAGTAAGCACACAGAACAGCAGGGGGCTTAGGACACAGCCTTGGGGTGAGCCAGTGCTCACTGTGATGGTTCTTGATGCCCGACTGCCCACCCTGACTGTCTGCTGCCGCTGCGTCAGAAAATTAAGGACCCAGTTGCAAGTGCCAGTGTCCACCATCAACAGCTTCAGCTTCTCCACCAGCTGCTGTAGGACAATTGTATTAAAAGCTGAGCTGAAGAGGATCTATAAAGAGGATCCTTGCATAGGTGTTCTTCCGGTCGAGATGTGATAGTGCGAGGTTGAGTGTTGTAGAGACTGCGTCATCTGTGGACCGGTTGGCTCTGTAAGCGAACTGCAGTGGGTCCAGGTTGGCAAGGAGACAGTTTTTGATGTGCTACATGACCAGCCGCTCAAAACACTTCATTAATATGGGTGTGAGAGCCACTGGACGAAAGTCATTGAGACAGGCTGGGTTGGGTTTCTTCAGGACGGGAACGATGATGGCAATTTTAAGGTAGTTGGGCACTACTGCCTGGCTGAGTGAGATGTTAAAAAAGTCTGCAAAGACATATTTTAGTTGCTCTGCACAGTCCCTTAAAACACGTCCAGGGATGTTGTCCGGCCCTGCAGCTTTGCGTGGATTGCTGCTGGCAAAGGCCTTTTTAACTCCAGCTGTGGGCAGCCTGAGTGACTGGTCGCTGGGTGATGGCAGGAGTGCTTGTATCTGGGTGGTATTTTTAACCTCAAAGCGTGCGTAAAACTCGTTCAGTTCATCTGGTAGATGGTGTCTACTTTCAAACTTTTGTACCTTCTGCTCAACGGGAGAGGGGAGAAGACAGAGTGATGATCCTTGATTATGTTGGCTGCTTTCCCGAGAAAGCGGGAAGTATAGATGGAGATATTAAAAACTGCAGATGTCGGAAACCTGAACGAAAAAAACAAACTGTTGGAGGAACTCAGCAGGTCAGGCAGCACCTGTGGGGGGGGGGGTGGGGGGGGGGGTGGGGAAGATGGACTTTTTGATGTTTCGGATTGGTACCCTTCTTCCGACTGGTTGGAAGCTGGAAAAATGAAGTCGGGGCAGGACAAACCTGGCAAGTGATCGGTGAATACAGGTGAAGGGTGGAGGGGGGTGTGATTAATAGATAGGCGGAGTAAGTGACAAAGGCAAGAGTGAAATGGAGACAAAAGGATTTCAGATAAGGAAAGGAGTGTAAAGCCAGATGGAGGGATATGGGTGGAAATGGGACCAGGGTGAGGGGAGTGTGGGTAGATAAAAGAGAAATATGGGAGATGAGCATACACAGGAGGGGAAAAGAGCAAAGTGAATAAGGTGGTAGAAGATGGTGGGAGAAATGTGTATGCACCGACCAGGTTGGGGGTGAGGCAGGGGGAAGAGTGGAGTGTTTGTAGGGCTTTTACTTGAAATTGCAGAATTCAATGTCCATATCATTAGGTTGTAAGATGCCCAATTAGAATATGAGGTGCTGTTCTTCTAGTTTGCTTGCGGCCTTGGTCTGGCAATGGAGGTGGCCTTGGACAGAAAGGTCTGTATGCGAATGGGAAAGAGACTTAAAATTGTTCGCAACCGGGAGATCCTGCCAGCCTTGGTGGACAGGGTGTGTGTTCAGTGAAACAATCGTCTAGTTTAACCTTGTACTCGCTGATGTACCAAAGGGCAAATCGGGAACACCAAATCCAATAGATGAGGTGCATATGAATCTCTGTCGCATCTTGATAAGGCTAGGCTAGGATAATGGAGAGGGAAAAAGTGAGCCAATATCACAAATGAAACACGACAGAAATGTCTACTTCTGAAAAAGTGAAATACTGTAGAAGTTGCAAAATGTGTTATGTTCCTGAAGGCTGCACTGTATGCAGTCATATGGGGAAGTGCCATACCTCAGGATTGTTGCAATAGTGCAGGAACCACACAGATATACACAGTCGAAGTGTAATAGAGAATTAAAGTCGCTTTTACAAACTGCAAATCGGTCGCCCAAGTTGCTCTTGGTTTCACCGATGTTATGTGTTGCAATGCTCCAATTAAAGTATAAATATTGGAACATTATGTTGCAACTTTGCAACACACTGGTTAGGGTGCACCACCCTTTTCAACATGTTTGATGATGACGATATCTTAGTCCGTGGAGTGCTGCAATTTTTGAGGAGGGTATAGATTGCAGTGAGGGGCGAGGGAAAATTAACATTGGCAGTTAGCAATAAATAGATCAATGGAGGGTAAAGACCGAAGGCAGGGGTCCCGTGAAAATTGAGGATTAAGGAGGCAGGAGATCGGGTTGACAGTCTGGGGTGAGGAAAAGGGCTCAGAGGCAGAGGGGCGAAAGAAAAGTTCAACGATACATTAGGCTCAGAACAGAGATGAGGATTTAGACGGAACAGTGCTGAGGTCTCTGCTGAGGACTGATTATTCAGAGAGGGGAAGAGCAGAAGGGATGATGACAACAAGGCAGGGAAAGCGACTGGGGGGAGAAGGGGGGGGGGGCTGAGGAAAGTGAAAGGTGAGAGAAGTCTCGTGAAGTTTTGGAATTCAAGAGCTGATCAAATTTGCAATCCTTCATGTCTGAAATGAAGGGAAAAATGTTGCAGCACCAAATCAGTTGAGGATAAAGGGGAAGGTAGACACAAAATGCTGGAGTAACTCATCGGGACAGGCAGCATCTCTGGAGAGAAGGAAAGGGTGATGTTTCGGGTCGAGACCCTTCTTCAGACTGATGTCAGGGGAGAGGGTGGGACAAAGATAGAATGTAGTCGGAGACAGTGAGATTGGTGGGAGAACTGGGAAGGGGGAGGGGATGGAGAGAGAGGGAAAGCAAGGTCTATTTGAAGTTAGAGAAGTCAATGTTCATACCGCTGGGGTGTAAGCTACCCATGCAAAATATAAGGTGCTGTTCCTCCACCTTTGCGCTGGGCCTCACTCTGACATGGAGGAGGCCCAGGACAGAAAGGTCAGATTGGGAATGGGAGGGGGAGTTAAAGTGCTGAGCAACCGGGAGATCAGGTAGGTTAAGGCGGACTGAGCGGAGGTGTTCAGCGAAGATCGCTCAGCCTGCACTTGGTCTTGCCGATGTACAGGAGTTGACACCTGGAACAGTGGATACAGTAGATGAGGTTGGAGGAGGTGCAAGTTAACCTCTGCCTCATCTGAAAAGACTGTCGGGTTCCTTGGATGGATGGAGTCGAGGGGGGAGGTAAAGGGACAGGTGTTTCATCTCCTGCGGTTGCAGGGGAAAATACCTGGGGAGGGGGTGGTTTGGGGGGGAAGGGATGAGTTGAACAGGGAGTTGCGGAGCGAACTATCTCTGCGGAAAGCAGAGAGGGGTGGAGAAGGGAAGATGTAGCCAGTAGTGGGATCCCGTTGGAGGTGGTGAAAATGTTGGAGGATTATTTGCTGTATGCGACGGCTGATGGGGTGGAAGGTGAGGACAAGGGGGACTCTGTCCTTCTTAAGAATGGGGAAGGGGGAGCAAGAGCTGAGCTGCGGGATATCGAGGAGACCCTAGTGAGAGCCTCACCTATAATGGAAGAGGGGAACCCCCGTTTCCTAAAGAATGAGGACATCTCCGATGCCCTGGTATGGAAAATCTCATCCTGGGCGCAGATGCGGCGTAGACGGAGGAATTAGAAGTAGGGGATAGGTCTTTACAGGCAGCAGGGTGGTAAGAAGTGTAGTCTAGATAGGTATGGGAATCAGTGGGTTTGTAGTAGATGTCGGTCAATAGTCTATCTCCTGTGATGGAGACGGTGAGATCTAGAAACGGGAGGAGATGTCGGAGATGGTCCAAGTGAATTTGAGTGCAGGATGGAAATTAATCGTGAAGTTGATGTAGTCAGTGAGTTCTGCATGGGTGCAGGAGGCAGCACCGATGCAGTCGTCAATGTAGCGGAGGTAGAATTCGGGGATAGGGCCACTGTACGCCTGGAACAGTGATTGTTCAACGTACCCTACATAGAGGCAGGCATAGCTAGGGCCCATGCGAGTGCCCATAGCCTTAGATTTGGAGGAAGTGGGAGGAGTCGAAGGAGAAGTTGTTGACGGTAAGGACCAGCTCTGCTAGGCGGAGGAGAGTATTAGTAGACGACAATTGGCTGGTTCTGCAGTCGAGGAAGAAACGGAGGGCTTTAAGACCTTCTTGGTGGGGGATGGAGGTGTAGTGACTGGAAATCCATAGTAAAGATGAGGGAGTGGGGGCTTGGAAAATTGAAGTCATTGAAGAGAGCAAGAGCGTGTGAGGATTCTTGGACATAGGTAGGGAGGGATTGGACCAGGGGGGATAGGATGGAGTCGAGGTATGTGGAAATTAATTCAGTATGACATGAACATGCAGAAAAATAGGTATGCCAGGACAATTCTGCTTGTGGATTTTGGGGAGAAGATAAAATTGAACTGTTCGGGGCTGGGGAATGATAAGTTTGGAGGCTCTAGAAGGTAGATAGCTGGAAGTGATGAAATCAGATAAAATGAGAATAAAGGGGAACTACAGACTATAACAGCTTTGAAATAGCTCATTGTGGGTGCAGAGGGCGGTTAAGGGCGTGTATGCATGGATGCCTGACATGTCGCATGCATCTCACATTGAGATGAGAACAGTACTTACAGAAATGCTGATCATTTGAACAATCTTGCCACATTTTGGTTAAGCTAGAGAGGGTATAGAAAAGGGAAGCATGTTTCCTTGGGGCATTCCGAATTGTGAAGAATGCAACTTTAGTTTAAATCATTGTGCAATGCGTTTGAGCTGGAGACATTTGTTCATGAGAAAGATATGAGCTTGGAAATAAGTTCTGATTAGCGCCTCATCAAAGACATGAAGGGAAACAGGTATAAGATACTGAACATGCTGAATACTCCATATAGTTTTAAAGAGGAACTACACACTCTAAGAAAGGAAATGTATTTACACAAACTGCAATAATATAAAATGCCACACCCCACCGGTTAATCAAAATGAATGCTCTTAAAAATTTAGAATGTACAGCACAGGAGCGGGCCCCTTGGCCCCCAATGTTTTTGCCAATCATGATGCCAAGATAGACTGATCTCATCTGCCTGTACATGATCCATATCTTTTCATTCCCTGCACTTCCATATGCCTATCCAAAAGCCTCTTAAACACCACTATCGTATCAGCCTCCAACACCACCCCTGGCAATGTGTTCCAGACCCCCATACTCTCTGTGTAAATAAAACGTGACTCGCACATCTCCATTAAACGTTCCCCTCTCACCTTATAGCTATGCCCTCTATTGTTGGACATTTCCACCCTGTGAAAAAAGGTTCTAACTGTCCACCCTATCTATGCCTAGCCATAATTTTATATACTTCTATAGTCTCCCCTCAACCTCTAATGTTCTAGAGAAATCAATCCGAGTCTATCCAACCTCTCCCTGTAGCTGAAACCCTCTACTCCAGGCAGCATTCTGGTAACTCAATGGGTCAGGCAGCATCGCAGGAGAACATGGATAGGTGATGTTTTGGGTCGGGTCCCAACCTGAAGCGTTACCTACCCATGTTCTCCTGAGATGCTGCCTGACCTGCTGAGTTACTCCATCACTTTGTGTCTTCTTCATGTTCGTATTCAGTTTCAATTAAATTTCTTCACATTTTTTTTGGCACAAAGATAATGGAGTCAGGGGATATGGGGAGAAGGCAGGAACAGGGTACTGATTGAGGATGATCAGCCATGATCACATTGAATGGCGGCGCTGGCTCGAAGGGCCGAATGGCCTAGTCCTATACCTACTGTCTATTGTCTAAAGAGTGCAGATGGGTTTCTGCAGTGTTCTTACAACTCTTTCTACTTTATAATTTCCACAGTTGTGGCTTCGCAATGTTGTAACCTCAGTCAATTGCAAATGTCCTGATGTTATCACTGTCAACACTCCACCCCAGTGTTTGCAAAAATCAGCATCTGCAGTTCCTTGTGCCTCAACTTTACTCTTCAATCAGTTACAACCATCATAGTATTTCTAATTGAATCACGAAGGTGTTACAATTCGCTGAATGAGTGAGCGAGAATATGGTAGATAAAATATAATGTGGAAACATGTGAAGCCATCCACTTGATTACACATAACTGAAAAACAGAGTATTTGTTAAGTGGTGAGAGATTGCGTAGTGTTGATGTTCAGGTTGATCCAAGTGTGCTCATACACAAGTCACTGAAGACCAACACTTGATTAGGGGGAGGGGGGCAAGTGGCTTATTGTGTTTGTTAGAAATGTATTTAATTGAATGAGTCTTCTTCTTTCGAGTCCATCTTGTTACAAATTTTGACCTCGTTGTCATTGTCCGTTCTGAAAAGGACACAAGTTTCCGGCGACATGGGAGCCATCACTTATCGCAATAGATGATGGTGGTAGCAGAATTAGCTCAGAGTACTTCCAGTTTCCAGCCCCGCGACGTGGACGCTTCTGCTATGGGGCCATTGTAGGAGTAAGAAGTCTTATTGCAATTGTTTAAGGGTATGTTGAGACAACATGGAATATTGTGTGCTGCTTTGGTCTCTTTACCTAAGAAAGGAAAGTATTCAAATGAAATAATTTTATATCCAGCATCGGTCATGATCTGGAAACATTCCCACTGCAGCGCAAAGCAGCTCAGAATGTCTCGACTTTGGTTAAGACAGTGGATGTACAAGGCGAGAAATGAGGAACTGCAGATGTTGAATTATAATATAAAAGAGCCAAAGTGCTGGAGTAACTCAGTGGGTCAGGTGTATCTCTCCAGATCAATGTAGAAACAAGGAACTGCAGGTGCTGGTTTACAAAAGAGGACTCAAAGTGCTGGAAAAAGGGTTCCAACCCAAAACATGACCGATCCATGTTCTCCAGAGATTCTCCAGCACTTTTTGTCTATCTTTGATATAAACCAGCATCTGCAGTCCTCTATTTCTATCACCTATCCATGTTCTCCTGAGATGCTGCCTGACCCGCTGAATTACTCCTGCACTTTGAGTCCTCTCTGGAGATCAGGGCGTTCGCGTTTCGAAACTGCTGGTACGGCGCGGGCGTCTCCCCTTCCGTAGGGCAGGCGGCGCCGAGCGATGATGCCGAGAGGCGGCATCTCTCCGTACGCAAGGCCGAGGCTGCGTCCGCGGCCTACTCGCCCGCATGGCCATTGCCATGGCGCAACAGACAGCGCTGGCCGTCTGCCTCTTCATCTGCGCCTTTGTGGTGGTGCCGAGGATTCTGTTGGGGTCGGGCGGAGGGAAGAAGGAGGCGGCGGCGCGGTTGTCGGAAGCGGGACACCGGCGCCCAGGTAGAGGAGGGCGGGGTGAGGGGGAGCCCCTGACCCGGGGAGAGAGTGTGTTCCCAGGGAGGAGAGGGGTTGCCCGGGAAGAGGGGAACCCCCGGCCTTGGGAGCGAAGCAAGCCCCTGGGGGGGAGGGGAGCCCCGGCCCAGGGAAGCACTTGAAATGGATACCTAGGTGTGCAGGGCAGATGCTGGGTTTGAGACCTGATCGAAGCATAAATAGGGCAGACAGCCAGAACTATATTGTTTCTTGTTTATTGAACTTTTTATTTTTTTGTTTGTGTATTAATTATTGAGTAATGTGTTTACAAACGTGTTACTGTTGCATGTAAGAATTTCATTGTTCTGTTTTCAGTACATATGCAAATAAAACACTCCTGGCTTTTAACCCTTTTCCCACTGTAAAGGAGAGGTATGGGGCAAGTTTTTTTTATACAGAGGGTGGTGGGTGCCTAGAATGCGTTGCCAGCAGCCAGCATCATCAAGGACCCACACCACCCTGGCCACGCTCTCATTTGAGGTGTTTAGGGTTGAGATGAGGTGAAATGTTACTTGGAGGATTGTGAATCTTTGGAATTCGCTATACTCAGCTGTGGAAACGTAGTTGGCGTGTTCATTCACAGTTTTGAACCGTTTGTTCACGGTACAGAAGTTTGAAAACATATCTTCAGATTCAGGGACAGTTTCTTCTCAGCTGTTATAGACATAGGCCCTGATCTACCATCTACCCCATTGGAGACCCTCGGACTATGTTTACTGGTCTTTATCTTGCGTTATTCCCTTAAATCCTGTAACTGTACACTGGACAGCTTGATTGTAATCATGTACAGTGTTTCCGCTGACAGGATAGCACACATCAAAAAAGCTTTTCAGTGTACCTCGGTACGCGTGACAATGAACTAAACTAAACGTAAGATTTTTCAACATTTAATGGAATCAAGAGATTTGAGGGTGGTGCAGGGAAATGGTGCTGAAGTGTATAATGGACCATGATCAATGAATAATGGAGCAGGCTGAATGGCCTTTTGTCCTACCCCTTGAGCTTTACATGTTCTCATTTGACCTATATATAACAAGCATAATGGATCCTGGGGCTTATGGAGGTATGCAGTACATAAGTACAAAATTATGGTGAACCTTTACAAAATACTGCTTGGCCACTTTTTGGAATTTAGTTTCCAGTTCTGGAGACCACAGTTTAGAAAAAAAATATGAAGGCTTTTGAGAGTATTTGAAAGTGATTTTACTAAGTTGGACTGCTTCTGATTTGTAAGCTAACTGTGATTCTGGAAAGGTGAAAATGTCTCATCTGAAAGATGGCACCCTGGATCCAACGCTACCTTCGTACCTTTACCAGAATGATGCATGAATTAGGCGGTATGGAGAGGGTGGACAGACTTGGATTGTTTTCTCTGAAACGCTGGAGGTTGTGGGGAGACCTGATGGAAGTACATAAAGTTATGAGAGGCACAGATTGGGTAGACCAGGGGTTTCCAACCTTTATCGTCCCGTTTACCCCTGGCGATTTTAATAGCACATAACAATGTTATTTCACTTATTTATGAACAAGTAATGATGAATAGAACCAAACACAGTCAGTCAATGAGAATAAATATGTACAAATCCAGAATCAATAAATTTAGCTTCTGGGTAGGCGAAATTTACCCCCTGGTAAGTAAAGTTGTCTCAACCTATGGTCTGTCATTCCACCCATGAGTCAAGGAAATATCTTTGTAAGCATTGTCACTGGTAATTATTGTTTATATTAACAAAATCAATTATTTAGTTTGCAGACAGCTTTACTGAACTGTGTTGTAAAACTTATGTAGGTTTTTTTTCCACTATCAACCTTTTTTTTTAGCCTCTATATTTTGTCTTCTCTCCATCATTAGCTCCTTTTCTATACCAAAGGTGCATTTTATTCCTTTTTTTAGGCTTCATTTCTTCTGGCTAAAGTTCAAGTAACATTGTTTGGTGAGTGAAGAGTTAATTCAAACAAATCTTCCAATAAAGTTGTAGGATTGTTTTCAATGACCAGTAATTAGCATAGCATTTACCCACACAAACCATGAAGTGTCACCTGGGACAATGATGTCTGCAAGTTATGTACAAGTGGAATTTGTTTGAATCCAATCATAATGTTAAATTGGGTGGGAAGGAATATGAGGCTCTACCAATCTTTGCCTTTTAAATTCAGAAAGTAGAAGGCTGCAGGTGAACTTGTATCCTCCTTTATGTCAAGTATGACAATCTGGGAGAGTTCTCGGTTAGCTTTTAAATTTAGCACTTGGTAATTTCTATAGCTTGTATGGCAGCTAAAGCCAACTTGTGCCGGCAAATGATAAGTATAATTGCAATAGTTATTGCCCTTGTATTAGGCAAGTATGGTAGGGAAAAATAAAAGCATCCCAAAGTATGCCATTGATGTATCTGCACATATGTGATATGAGCCGAGTGATAGGTTCTCTGATTTAGGCTGAGTACCTCTGGTTGGGCCTTGTATGGGTTAATTGGGAATTTATGTGGATCCTCTGATTAGAGAACCATTAAAATTTACAGTAGGTTTTCCCGGAAAAAAACCCTGCCCTCAATCACATTTTTCTGCTTTCCCCAAAGCTTTGGAGCTTTCTCTTAAAATATTTATCCACTTTATTTTTCAATGCGAGTGTGGATATTGCTGTCAGCTCTGTTCTTGCATTCTCTGCATGAATAAACCTCTGCATAAATTATGTTGTTCCCTCATCCCTCTTTCTTATTTTGCCAATGATGGTAAATTTGAGATTTATAGTTATCGACCTGCCAGCCAATGATAAAGGTTTACAGTACAAAATCTCGTGCAATTTTGAACTTTTACAATAAAGTATAAGAAAGCTACTTTTGATACAGCAAGCCATTTTAAGAGGCAAACATTCTCTGAACCTTCCCATATTGTGTTTTATATATTTATTGCATACTTGGTATGGGTGAGTTTGGCTTGTTCTGTGCTTCATATTATCAATGATCATTTCTTGTCAAATCCCTTCATTTGACCGATGTTGCAGGCTCTGGAAGAGGCCAGCCAGTGTACACAAACTCCGAATCAAATGACCCCAAAGGACAACCTAATCTCAGGATGCAGCCAGCGAGAAATCAAAAAGAAGCAAATGATGAAACGACTCAAGGCCGAAACAAAGGATTTATTTTCCAGTTCTTACCACTTTACGCAATAGGGATTGGTGCATATGCTGTTTACAAACTCATGCAAGTACGTGAATCACTAGTACACTTATGACTGCATACATTTGTAGACATAACCTGCAGCACACAAAGCCATGCTGACTATCTCTAATTAGCCCACTCTCTTCCAAATATGATTAAATCCTATCTTTGCAAGGTCCCTGCAATCTCCTCTTTTGCGCTGCAAAAGATATTCTGCCTGACCCGCTGAGTTACTTCAGTATATTGTGTAAGAAGGAACTGCAGATGCTGGTTTAAACCAAAGATAGACGCAAAAAGCTGGAGTAGGCAGCATCTCTGCAGAGAAGGAATGGGTGGCGTTTCGGGTCGAGACGGGTCTCGATAAGTCCTTGATAATTCATGTATGTTTTACAGATAATGAAATCTAGAATATTCGGAAAGTCAAAATCCTGTTGCTTTGTTTCCAAATAATTTATTTTAGAGTTACTTCCTACCACTGCTTGATTTTATTTTCTTGCACTTTCAGTTAAAGTTCAACGAAAATGAAAAACTAAGTAATGAAAAAAAGAAGCGGGTTGAAGATGAAAAGAAAAATACAGGTACATGTTTTTAAATTATTAATGCTGATAATTCTATAGATTACAGTAAGTATATGTGCCATATGTTGACCAAAGTGTGAAAAGGCTGTGATAAATAATAATCGCAGATGCACAGAAATACTTTTGGCATTCAGATTTTCCATGTCACACATTTCTGATTCAGATATGTTTCACATTTTATCACATTAAATAGAATACTGGAACTTCCTACCTAAGAGCACTAAAAGGAGTATGTACAGGAATTTAAATGATTGCTTTTGAAGGAGTGCATCAAATTCATGATTATTCTTGAAACGATTATTGTAAAGGAGGTGGAAATGGTCCTGTGTGTGTTCTGGATTTTAGTCTTATTTGGGAGTACTTTCACAATCGGGACTGCAGTGGTTCAAATTGAAAGCCACTTGGAGGATAATACGCGCTTTCCTGTCTAGTGAATGTGTATTGCTAGAATTAAGACTTTTGGGGAAGAAGGTTGAAAATCTTTTAAAGCTGCACTGAAGCGTAATTTATTAATGCTGCACTGGATCACTGAAGATGATGCACAATTCTTCAGATAGAGTACGGCAGGTTAATTGGCCTCCAAATTGCCCCAAGTGTGTAGCGAGTGGATGGGAAAGTAGGAAAATATAGTACTAGTATATGGGTGATCAGTGGTCGGTGTGGGCCGAACAGCCTGTTTCCGAGATTTATCTCTAAATTAAACTTAAGAGCACCAATGCTTGACACATCTTGCAACGAGAGTGCTTCCAAGAGAGCCAAGAGTGGAGACACAAAGAACTGCTAATGCTGGAATTATGCGTAGAACTCAAAGTGCTGAAGTAACTCAGCGGATCAGGCATAATCTTTGGAGGGTATGTCTAGGCAACGTTTTGGGACCCTTCTTTAGGCTTCCTGACCCGTTGAGTTACTTCAGCACTTTGTGTTCTATGCAGAGCTAAGATTGATACTTATAAAATAATATTTGGACTTCAGAGCAATCTAGGCAATTAGGAATTTTGTTTTGTTCTAGAAAATCAGCTTTCTGATCTGGAGATGCGTTTAGCACAGACTGAGAGAATGTTGGCCTCGTTAGTAAAAGAGTTAGATCCATTAACCAACAGGTAAGTGCTGCTATTTCTCTTTTTTTGTTTGTTTGATTGTGATATTTTAATCTTGGTAAATTTCTCTTTGTCTAACCAGTGCAATTGCACATATTCATTTACCCGTGAATGTGCCAGTCCGAAGAATGGTTCCGACCACAAAACATCACCTATCCATATTCTCCAGAGATGCTGCCTGACCTGCTGAGTTACTCCACCACTTTGTGTCCTTTTGTGAAAACCAGCATCTGCAGTCCTTGTTTTTACAATGTGGTGGTCCTGATTTTTTTCCGCTTCTACCAAGTTTAGCCTGTTAATGATAATTAGTGGGCAGATGCCTTGACCTCATTCATGAACAGTAACTTAGGTACTGTCTCTGGTGAGCTTTGTTGTGGTTCAGCCTGAGGAGGAGCATGGCAGTACCACCATAACCGGAGACTTATGTCTTTAACTGCACTAGTTCATAATGTAAAAGTAGTTGTCCGATTTATTCCACCAGCGTTGCCCTCAGGAACATGTCTGCCTGAATTTTATAGATTTCTATCAGGTGCCCTCACAACCTCCCTGGAGCCCTGACAGAAGAATATGAGATTATAGCAGGCATAGATGGGTAGACAATCAAAACTTTTTTTTCCCCAGGATGAAACAAATCAAATACTAGAGGGCAAAGCTTTAATATGGGAGGTGCAAAGTTTACAGGTGATATGCGGGGCAAGTTTTTTTTTTCACACAGAGGGTGGAAAGTGCCTGGAACTTGCTGCTGGGAGGAGGCAGATACGATAGAGGCATTTAGGAGACTTTTGGATAGGCACATAGATGTGCAGAGAATGAAGGGATATTGATCATGTGCAGGGAGAGCAGATTTAGTCTTGGCATCATTTTTGGCCTAGACGTTGTATGCCGAAGAGCCTGTTTTTGTGCTGTACTCTTCTATGCTCTGTATTCTATGCAAGTACTATTTGCCCTGCTTAACTATATGAGCTCAGTTGTATATATTGCTTTGCATTTACTATAGTGTCAACGCTGTTGCTTCTGGGCAGAAGAATGAAATCATGACACAGCTTCAACAAATAAGAAAACTGATAAAAGAGAGGCAGGCACCTGATGTTGATGGTAAAAGTATTAGTGTAAAGGTCTTGAGAAATTGCAGTAGTGAAAATTACTTTAAAGTATGCCACCAGTATCTTTACTATGGTATAGTTTGAAGTCCTTTAAACCCTAGTCATTAAACCCACCTTTTTGACCACGTAAGCTTGCTAATACCTTTTTAAAATGTTCAGTATCAAATTTAAGCTGATTACTCTCGTAAAACTCTTTGAGGGATTTCTAAAATATTAAAATTGCCATATAAATGTAATTTGTTACCAGCTCATAATATTAATCAGACAATTTGTTTTCTTTTTTGAAAGAGAAGTCGTGAAAAATCGGAAATCTAGAAAATATATTATATTATACTGCATAAATGTGATTATATAAATTACATATAAATAATGTTTTAACCAGAGAATAATGTTAATCAGAATATTTTTCTTTTTTTGAAACTGAAGGTGTGAAAATGGGAAATTTAGAACAGAAATTATACATTTTATAAAAAAACAAGTTTTCTCTTGTGATATGATGATTTGGGAAATTTTATATAATTAACAGATTTCCAGTTCAGGATTTTAATATAAACATTTTCTTTACCAGATGATCTACGTTCTATCACTGAGAATCTCAAAGGATATATCCAGAGCGCTGAGGAAAAGACACAGTTGTCGGAAGATCTTGCCTTTCCAGATAGCGAGGAAGATTCACTGGAGGATATTGACTCGATAAATAGTAAAGCATTTCTTCATGAAACTGAGTCTGTGGACAGCAGCTCCATAGAGGACTCTGAGGGGGACTTTGAACCGCTGGGGAATTTGCCAGAAACCCGTGGGATCATGGAGTTGAGAAAACGCAACAAACTGAATGAGTTTTCAAACTGAATTGCTGAGGTTCATATCACTGGTTCATTTTGGTTGGTATCGTTCGGTTTTGCATGGTTGATGCATCATTACATAAACACACACTCGGGTAGCACAAACATTATTGTCTCTACTATATACACAAAAGTGTAGACATGTTTATTGTAACTAGCATCCTTATTTCTTTGTTCGAGGATACTGATGTTTATATATTATATATAAAATTCACCAATGAAAATTTGTGGTCCTTCATTAATTAGTCCATCCAATTAAAGTGAGAATCCATTTAATTACCAACATTATTTTATAATTAATTTACCATTTATATGTTAGAAGCCGGAAATCCCAGATAGGAAAGATGAGCTGTTAAATTGTAGAGGGCGTGAATTAGGGGCCATAGATGTGAGATCATTGGTAGACACCGAGTGCTGGAGTAGCTTGGCAAGTTAAGCAGCATCTCTGGAGAACACGGATAGGTGATGTTTCGGGTCGGGACTTTTCAGACTCGAAACTTCGCCCATCCATGTTCTCCAGAGAAGCTGCTTAATCTGCTGAGCTACACTAGCACTTTGTGTCTTTTATAAACCAGCATCTGCAGTTTCTTATTTCTATAAAATCGTTGGAGTTCGATTTAAAGGGAAGTTGGCAAAATAAACAAAATACTCAGAGTGGAGAGGTCTGGGACTAACTGCATAAAATACAAGAACAAGAGTAGGCCACTCAGCTCTTCAAGCCTGCCCCACTATTCAATATGATCATGGCTGATCAACGCTGGCCTCAACTCCTCTCCTGTGCAAGTTCCTCATAACTCTCAATGCTTCCATCTTTCAAATATTGATCTACCTTAACCTTCACCATTCACTGGGTGGCAGCCTCATCAACAACCTGTATCATCTTTTTCTTCTTTTGCTGTTTTGGTCTGTCTTTACTTGTATGTTTTTAGTGTACTTTTAGTTTTTGTATTATATTATGTGGGAGTGGGCGGGGGTGTTGGGGGAAACCTTTTTTATCTCTTTCCTCGACGGAGATGCGACTTTTTCATCGTATTTCCGTCTGCACTGTGGCTTTAACATCATGGAGCTGGCGGTCCCTTTGTTAGGGATCGACTGCGAGAGCTCCAACCGCAGGAGCTTCGACCGCCCCGATCGCGGGAGCTTCGATCGCCCTGACTGCGGAAGTTTCGATTGCCCTGACCACAGGAGAAAAGGAGGAAAGAAGGTACAAGTTATTTGCCTTCCATCACACTAGGGAATGCGAGGTTGCCGAAAAACAAGATGGACGTGCTGTCTGCATTGGTGAGGACTCGGAGGGAGTGCCGTGAGTGCAGTGATCTCGGTGTTTTGCGGGGACATGGCTCCATGAGGACACCCCGGAGTCTAGTGCAAGGGTGGACAGATTTCCGACTGTTCAGGCGGACAGGGACTGCAGAGAGAGTGATAGTGGTTGGTACAACTCTGGTCACATCACAGTGAAGGAGCGTGTGTGTGGCCTGGACATGGAACTGATGGCTGTGGGTCTCCACATATGCTGTGTGTCCTGGGGATTCTCGCACGCCGTTGTAGTGGCTGTTTAAGTCTATGTTTAATTTTTATGTGGTTATGTATCTTGTTGCTTTTTTGTATGACTGTTGGCAAATCAAATTCCTTGTATGTTTACATACTTGGTTAATAAATTAATTATAACATTAATTACAATTAAATATTTAAGATGATCCAGGAGCAGAGATGTACCACCCACTGTGAGCAGAAATTTCTACATTCTCTGTTTTAAATGACCGGCCCCTTATTTTGTAACTATGTCCATTTGTTTGTGATCTCCCTCGCATGGAAACATCCCAGCATCAACCTGTTAAGCCTCCTTGGGTTTGTAAATGTTTGAATAAGATCACACATTCTTCTAAACTGTAAAGTATAGACCCAAACTGTCCAGACTCTCGACAGGACAGCCCTCGCATAAGACCTAGGATCAGAATTAGGCTATTCGGCGCATTGTTTGCTCCGCCATTCAATCATGGCTGATCTATTTTTCAACCCCATTAATATGTCAAACACGGGTTAATCATTGCAAACAAAACCTCTATGCTCTTTCAATTAGTTCAAAATTTAAACTTAACAATGTATATTAAGTTTAAAAAAAAGAAATGCATAGGCTTAAAATCTGCAATAAAAGGACTAGTTATATTGTATATTACCAGAAAAGGTAATTTGACAATTAAGTCAAGTCAAGTGAGTTTATTGTCATGTGTCTCTGATAGGACAATGAAATTCTTGCTTTGCTTCAGCACAACAGAACATAGTAGGCATTGACTACAAGGCATTCTATAAATATATACACACATGAATCAATATACTGATAAAGTGCAAATAACAGTATTGGCTAATAAAGTTCAGTGTTATGTCCGAGCCAGGTTTAATAGCCTGATGGCGGTGGGGAAGTAGCTATTCCTGAACCTGGTCGTTGCAGTCTTCAGGCTCCTGTACCTTCTACCTGAAGGTAGTAGGGAGATGAGTGTGTGGCCAGGATGGTGTTGGTCCTTGATGATACTGCCAGCCTTTTTGAGGCAGCGACTGTGATAGATCCCCTCGATGGAAGGGAGGTCAGAGCCGATGATGGACTGGGCAGTGTTTACTACTTTTTGTAGTCTTTTCCTCTCCAGGGCGCTCAAGTTGCCGAACCAAGCCACGATGCAACCGGTCAGCATGCTCTCTACTGTGCACCTGTAAAAGTTAGAGAGAGTCTTCCTTGACAAACCGACTCTCCGTAATCTTCTCAGGAAGTAGAGGCGCTGATGTCAATGCACAATTATAGTCAATGCACAGGCATAATTTTCAGATTTTTTTCCTATTGTACATAAAACACAAAGGCAGCCTGTCCTGCAGAGTACCTTCAGTACTTTGTGTTTTTTTATCAAGATTTAAGGTGAGTGGGGGGGATTTAATTGGAACGTGAGGGGTACCTTTTTTACACAAAGGGTGGTTTTTTTACACAAAGGGTGGTGGGTGTATGGAACGAGCTGTCGGAGGAGGTAGTTGTGGCAGGTACTATCATAATTTTTTTAGTTTTCTTTAAGTCTTTGTTTTTATTTATTTTGCCTTTAATGTGGGGGGATCAAGGGGAAACCACTTCCTGGTCCCTACCTGGTCGGTGAGGCAGCCTTCTCTCCGGCTGCCCATTCGACCCGTCCTCGCGGCCTACCAGCGGGCGTGGAGCGGCGTGGAGAGCGGCGTTTCCCGACGGGGGCCGTGCAGCACCCTCAGCTTCGGTGGCGGCACGGCGCTGGAGCGCTACTGTGCAGCGGAGCGGGCGATGCCTTGCCTGGGTCGCCGCGCTGGACTGACGCGCTGGAGCTCCGGTGAGCTGGACCGCCAAGCTCAACACCTCCGGGACTGGAGCGACCAGCCGCGGGCGGCGGCGCCGACTCCAACACCGGGAGCCTTGAGCTCCAAGTCGGCGCGGCATTGTCGGCTTCAGGTGCTGCGGACGCCTGCGGGAAATCGGCCGTTCCAGCCGTAGTTGCGGCCTCCGGTGAGGGATGCGGCCGTTCCAGGTGGCCCAGCTGCTGGAGGACTCTCCCGACGCCGGGGCTACATCACCCGGCGAGAACGGCCAGGATCATCGGGCCTTCGTAGAGGCAATAGCGGAGGCTTCATTTGGCCTGACTTTTTTGGGGTGAACTGGGGCTGGGGACTGGACATTGTGCCTTCCCCCACAATGGAAATCACTGTGGGGGGATGATTTTTGTATGTAATTGTTTGTAATTGTATTTGTTAGTCTGTGTTCAAGATGGTGGTCGGAGGGGGGAGTGGACGCTGGCGTTAAATTGCCGCTGCTCTCTCCTCAAGTTGTGCTGATTTTCTTTTTTTTTGTGTTTTTGGAAGGAATTCTGTCCCTGATTTATGTATTGGTCTTTATAACCTATTTTTTAAAAATTCTGATTATATGTTTTCTATAAATCTCTGTATGGTGTCCTTGAGACCTCGGTATAAGGCGCCCGTAAATAAAATCCATTATTATTATTATTATTATAACATTTAAGAGACATTTGGGGAAGTACAACGGTAGGACAGGTTTAAGAGGGATATAGGCCAATCGTGGGCAGGTGGGACTAGTATAGATGAGGCATGTTGGTCGGCGTGGGCTAGTTGAGCCGAAGGGCCTGTTTCTGTTCTGTGTGACTAACTATTCCACCAAAGAAATAGGTATCTTTTTTGCTATTCAATGGAGCTTTTTGTATGTAAATTGACTGTCACATTTATTGTAGTATTACAGACCTGTTATGCAGCTGCAAGTAAGAATTTCATTGATACGTTTTGATGTATATGACAAACACTTGACTTGTGATTATGGTGCACGTTCTTTCCAGTTGCAAAAATCCCTTGAAACTTCCTGAAAGCCACGAAAATGCAAATTTTTGTGCAAAACATTTCTTGGATGACATCGTTGCTTAACATAGGGAGAGATGCGTCTCTGATTCTTTGGAAATAAATGCACTGAGGACGTGAAATGTGGGAGAAGCTGTGAATCAAAGATCCTATAGATCTTTGCTGTGAATGTTGCACCTCCCGCCTGGATTGCGCATGGGCAATGGATACCGGAAGTGCCGGGGCGACGTTGTGACGCTCGGGCGGTTGCCATGGCGACGCGGGGCTCAGGGTCGTCATGGCGACACCGGGGCTGGTTGACGTGGGACGAGTCGCCAGATGAGTGAAGGGGCAGGTGGACAACCTGTGCCCAGGTAAACACAGCCCCACTTCAGGTGGAGGCGCGCACCCTCCTCTCCCTGTGCATTCTCAAAGCTTGGTGACATTTGAATTGTCAGGATTTCTGCTAACATTTTTTTTGTTGGGGTGGGGTGTTTTACTTTTACAGAATTTACCATTTTAAATGGACCTGGAAGTAAAAGGCATTGGCACAACGTCAAGGCATGGAACCCGACAGAAATCTGCACAGGTAACACTCCAAAGAACATTGGAGAATATGCTTTAACATTTATAGTATTATAATAAAAAGACGTTCCAAAGACGTACAGGCTTGGAGTCATAGAGTCCTTCAGTGTGGAAATGCCCTTTGGCCCAACTTGCCCACACTGATCAACATGTCCACCTACCTGTGTTAGGCCCAAATCCCTCTAAACCTATCCTATCTGTGTACCTGTCTAAATGTTTCTTAAAAGTTGTGATAGTACCTGTTTATAGGTTAATTGGCTTCTGTAAATTAGTGTGTAGGATAGAGCTAGTGCACTAGGTGATTGTTGGTTGGTGGGCCAAAGGGCCTGTACCCATGCTGTATGACTAAACAAAAATAAAAGAAACTAGATGTAATTAAGCTATAAAAGATTAGTTTCGTTTTAGTTTAGTTTGTTATTATCACGTGTACGGAGGGACAGTGATAAGCTTTTTGTTGTGTGCTATCCAGTCAGCGAAGAAACGTTACATAATTACAATCAAGCCGTCCACAGTGGACAGATACAGGATAAAGGGTATAACGTTTAGTGCAAGATAAACTCCAGTAAAGTCAGATGAAAGATAGTTTGAAGGTCTCCAATGAGGTAGATGGGTCAGGACAACTCTCTAGTTGGCGGTAGGATTGTTCAGTTGCCTGACAACAGCTGTGAAGAAACTGTCATTGAATCTGGAGGTTCTTAATTATGCTGATGGCGTTGCCGAGGCAGCGTGAAGTATAGATGGAGTGAATGGAAGGGAGGTTGGTTTGCGTGATGCTCTGGGCTGCATCCACAACTCTGTAATTTCTTGCAGTCTTGGATGGAGTTGTTCACAAACCATGCTGCGATGCATCCCGATAAAAAGCTTTATACAGCACATCTGTAGAAGTTGGCGAGGGTTGTTCGGAACATACCGAACATCCTAAGCCTTCTGGGGAAGTAGAGGCGTTGATGTGCTTTCTTGGTCAAGAGTGCAGAGAATGGGTACACACATGGGTGGGGCACATGATAAAGAGGAGGGTGGGGGGGAAAAGGGGGTTACCTAATATTGGAGAATTCAATGTTCATACTGCGGGGTTGTAAGCTAACCATGCGGAACAAGAGTTGCTCTTCCTCCAGTTTGAATGCGGCGTCACTCTGGATGGAGGAGGCCCAGGATAGAAAGGTCAGTATGGAAATGGGAAGTTAAAATGGTTAGCAACCGGGAGGTCCAGCAGGCCTTGGAAAACCGAGTGCAAGTGTTTGGTGAAACGGTCACCAAGTCTGTGCTTGGTCTGCATGGACTTGCTGATGTAAGGAAGGCCACATCAGGAGCACTGAATGAAGTAGATGAGGTTAGAGGTGGTTGTGAAGCTCTGCCTCATCTGGAAGGGCTGCTTGATTCACTGGATGGAGATGAGGGAGGAGGTGCAGCAACAGGTATTGCGTGTGTTGTATTTGCATGGGAATGTACCTTGTGAGGGGACGGGTTTTGGTGGGAAGGGACTACTGAACCATAACTAACCATGAGTTACCAGGAGATGCAAGGAACTGCAGTTGCTGGTGTACAAAAAAAGATACTGGATAAACTGGTAGCCAGCAAAATAAACTAGCACAATAAATGGGTAAGAAGTTTAGTAAGGACCTGGTACAAAGTGCTGGAGTAACGAGCAGGTCAGGCAGCATCCCTGGAGAACATGGATAGGTAGAAGAGGTAGCACAGAGGAAAAGTCCCGACCCAAAACATCACCTATCTATGATCTCCAGAGATGCTGCCTGACCCACTGAGTGATTCCAGCACTTTGTACCAGGTCCTTGCTAAATTTCTTATCAGTTTCTTGTGCTAGTTTATTTTGCTGGCAACCAATTTATATAATTATTACAATTTCATTTATATTTACTAATTTTGACCCCTTTGTTATTATCACTTAGCATTAACGGGCTTTGTAAATATCTTGTTGTGCAGGGTTGGAGGATATATTCCAGTGCTGCTTATGGTCCTCGTCCTCTGTTGTTGAGCTTCATTCATTAAGCATAATTAATCAATGTATTAACTAATATAAGATATTAATTTAATAATTACATGAATATTTTTTGTATTGTGATGTGATCATTTTATTTAATAATTCATTTAGGCATACACATACATCAATATAAGTACCAATTTGTATTAAAAGACATAAACCAGCCACGATGACCACTCAGCCTACAGAGAGGAGGTACAACAACTCATCAACTGGTGTGACATCAATAACCTTCAACTCAATGTCAATAAAACAAAAGAAATAACTGTGGACTTCAGGAAGAAACAGACAGCACACACCCCACTCACCATAAATGGCAGTGCAGTGGAGTCTGTGAAAAGCACCAAGTTCCTGGGAGTGCACATCACAGATGATCAGACATGGTCCACCAACACCATCTCCCTAGTCAAGAAAGCACAGCAACGCCTCCACTTCCTTCGACGGATGAGGAGAGCCGACCTCCCCCCTTCTGCCCTCACCACTTTTTACAGGGGTGCCATTGAGAGCATTCTTACCAGCAGTCTCTCAGTCTGGTATGGCAGTTGCTCTGCTGCTGACCAGAAGGCCCTACAGAGAGTGGTGAGGACAGCGGAGATCACTAGATCACCCCAACCAGCAATCCAGGACTTATACCCATCTCGCTGTCGCAAGAGAGCAACCAATATCATCAAAGACACCACCCACCCAGCACACAAACTGTTCACCCTCCTACCATCCGGCAAGCGCTACCGCAGCATGCGGAGCAAAACCACCAGATTCAAAAACAGCTTTTTCCCTCAGGCCATCAGACTACTCAACACAAGAAAATGCCATGAACATTACACAAACAAAGACCAACTGACTGTCAAATTAACTTTAACTCAATGTCTGCAGTATGCTATTTGCACTTTTCTATATTGCACCTTAATAACATACCTCAAAATTTTACTACACTCTGGCACACTGTGAATATTTTATATAATGTATATGTCCATTGTTTATCTTTATTGGTATATTGTCTGTCTGTGTTATAAATATTACTTGCACATTGGAGTATGGGGAAACGCAATTTCAATCCTCTGTGTAACTACTTGTTGCATTATTTGAATTGACAATAAAGTTTACTTTTACTTTTACTTAAACTGCTGGAGTAACTTAGTGGGTCAATCTGTATTCATGCTTTACAACAATATTCTCTCATGTCAGTGTGCCTATGTTAGATTTGGGGAGACTTGGTGAGTTTGATGGTGAGGTAAGCAACTATTCATTTTCTGAAACTTTTTCTAGTTTGTTTTGCAATAAATTCACATTCCAGAAGTGAGATGGTTTAAAATGTTTCCCAAATATGGATTAATATCAGTTTAGCACATGCATAGATTTGTACATTGCCTAATGTTTAAAGATTGCTTGCTTTCTGGAATGCATCCCTTCCTGATGCTTGGGATAGGAAAACAAAATAGGAAAGCCTTAAAAGTAAAAGGGAAAAATAATACCATGATATTATCATGATTGATATCCTGGCATCTTTCTTGCATATTTCTGCATTACAAACCTAAATGTCATGGTTTAACGGCTGGGCAATGATTTTGAATGTGGCAACAGGGAAAGGAGCCAGTCGGTAAAGTATTTGCTGATTTTGGCCTTCCATGGGCTCTCTCTAATCTGATATCGATTCCCATGCATTCCCCATTTAACTTTTACAAAGTGTATTTACTGCTTGAAAAATACTATCTGCCAAAAGCTTAAGCAATGGTTTTTGGCAGAAAGCTTTGACAGGGTATGTGAAAAGATGGACACAAAGTGCTGGAATACCTCAGCGAGTCAGGCAGCATCTCTGGAGAAAAAGGATGGGTGACATTTCAGGTCGGGACCCTTCTTCAGACTGAAACTAAAAGATGCTTCAAAGATGCTTCTACATATAAAATGCTTGGGAACACTTTAGTGCATCTATCTATCTTCTATCTTCTATTATATTATAAAAACTCTGTGTGTGTGTGTTTGTGGGTGTATGTCACGTTCCATTTTCAGATTTTTTTTTCAGATTAGATTTTTTGGCCTTTGATTCTTTGGTCAGCCAAAACCACACGCGAAAACTCCGCACTTTTTCCATTTTCGCTAGCGATTTCGCTTTTACATTCGTAAATCCATTCATTACCGTTAGACATTTTTATGTACACATTATTTAATAAAATCCTTCCCCCCCCCCCCACCACTCATTTTAAAATCTAAATGGAACTCACCAGCTGCGATGTCACAATGCATACATGCCGACCAATCCAAGCGGCTTCTCTCTCTCTCTTCATTTGGCAGCCCGGCTCTCCCCCCCTCCCTCCAACTACGCTCGCGCCGCGCCTCCCGCAGCTCCACTCGCCCGCCCGCTCCAACTACGCTCGCGCCGCGCCTCCCGCAGCTCGACTCGCCCGCCCGCTCCAACCGCCCCCTCCAACTACGCTCGCGCCGCGCCTCCCGCAGCTCGACTCGCCCGCCCGCTCACTCCAACCCCCTCCCGTTCTCAAAATGCTCTGCTGATCGGGAGAAGAGATAAGGCGTAAGTTCCGCTGAACTCGCAGCTGGCGCAGCTCGCGTAGCCCCGCCCACCTGTGCGCATCAGAGAGTCAGAAGCCCACAGCTCCACTCCACTCCCTCCCCCTCCCTCCCCTCTCTCTCTCCCCCTTCCTCTCCCCTACCCCCCTGCCCTCTCCTAAACCCCCTTCCCCTCCACACCCTCCCCTCCACCCGTCCCCTACCCCCTTCCCTCCACCCCTCCCCCCTCCTCTCCCCCTCCCTCCCCCCCACCTCACCCCCTCCCCCTCCCTCTCCCCCTCCCTTCTCACCCCATCTCCGCCCCTTCCCTTCCCCCCCTCTCCGCCCCTTCCCTACCCCCCCTCTCCCCTCCTCCCCCCACCCTCCCTCTCCTCCTCTCCTCCACCCCCCCTCTCCCCCTGTCTCTTGCCCTTCTGTCTCTGCCTCTCTCACTGTCTCCCATTCTCCCTCTGCCCTCACTCTGTACCCCCTCTCCCTCTCTAGACACGCCTGCGAGTTGGGGGCTATGCGTCAGTGGCTAGGGCGGTTATGGGGTAATAGGATCTAATTAATAATATTAATATAATATCAAGGGGGTAGTTAGTGTGGGGGTGGTTAGTGTGTGTGACGCCGCATGCCGCCCCGCACCCCCCCCCGCTAACGCGCGTTGGGGGAACAGACCCAACGGGTCTGCACTTGGTCTAGTATACTTTTAAAACTCTGTGTGTGTGTGTGTTTATTTATTTGTGGGTGTCAGATTTGGCCTTTGATTCCTTGCTCCGCCAAAACCACACGCGAAAACTCCGCGATTTTTTCCATTTCGCTAGACATTACACTTTTATATACCCTAACACACTCCTTATTAGATTTAGACATTTTTATGTACACATTTTAAAATAAAATCCACCCCCCCCCCCCCCACTCACTCATTTTGTTGCCTCCTGCTGGCCAGCCACCATAACGGCTGCTGCCGCCCGGCTCCTTTCGCTGGCGATTTTAGCTGCTGCCACCCGCCTCTCCTCCACTACCCCCCCCCCCCCGGGCCAGCTCTCTCACGCTGGCTCAAGCGCACGGCTCTCCTCTAAAAACGCCGACATTTTTATTTTTTACATGGCGAATTTCACTGCTGCCGCCCGGCTCTCCTCCACTACCCACCCCGGGCCGGCGCTCTCATGCTGGCTCAAGCCAAACATCGGCTCTTCCCCCTCTGCTTTTCGCCGTCGGAACAACCCATCTTTGCCTTCAGCCAGCGTCAACGGCTTGTCGGCCCGCAGCCCCATTGAGGGCGTACGCAGCGTCTCGAGGTTTGCGGCTTATAGACCAAGCGCAGGCAAGTGGGACTAGGGTAGCTGGGACATTGTTGGCCCATGTGGGCACGTTGGGTCAAAGGGCCTGTTTCCACACTGTATTACTCTAATGGGCAAGCTGCACGCAGAAAGCACTTAAAGTCAGGAGTTAACCTGGATCCCTGGCATGGGAAGGCTGTGGCTCTCATACAGTTCATGCGTTAATGGAAGTAGTTAGAGAGCCAGAAAATGAACAAGACCTACAAAAATTAAGATAGTTGGCCAATTAATAATATTAATATAATATCAAGGGGGGTGGTTAGTGTGTGTGTTTGGGGGGGTGGGGTGGTTAGTGTGTGTGCTGGGGTGGTCAGTGTGTGTTGGGGTGATGGTTTGTGTGTGTGTTGGGGGGGGTGGTGGTTAGTGTGTGTGATGCAGCAACCTGCCCCCCCCACCCCGCAACCGCGTGTTGAATGGATGGGACCCTCTCCCCCCCTTCCCCCTCCCCTCCCCACTCTCTCTTCCCTTCCCCCCTCTTCCCCTCCCCCTCCCTCCCTCCCCTCTTCCCCCTCCCCACTCTTCCCTTCCCCCTCTTGCCCTCTCCCCTTCTGTCTCCCACCCCTCTCCCCTCCTCCACCTTCCTCCAACCCCTCTCCCCTCCCCCAACCCCCTCTCCCCTCCCCCAACCCCCTCTCCCCTCCTCCAACCCCCTCTCCCCTCCAACCCTCTCTCCCCTCCCCTCTACCCCACTCCCTTCCCCCTCTCTCCCCACTCCCCCTCCTCTCTCCCCTCATCTCTCCCACCTTTCTTCCCACCTCCTCCCCTCTACTCTCTTCCCCCTCCCCTCCCTCTCTCCCCCCCTCTCTCTCTCTCCCCCTCTCTCTCTCCCTCCCCTCCTCTCTCTCTGCCCTCCTCTCTCCCTGTCTCTCTATCCCCTCCTCTCTCTCTTTCTCTCCCCTCCTCTCTCTTCTCTCTCTCTCGCTCTCTCCCCCTTCCCCCACTCACCGCTCCCCTCCCCATCACTCTCTCTCTCCCCCTTCCCCCTCCCCTCCCCATCCCCAATCTCTCCCCATCTCCCCCTCTAACTGTCTCCTCCACCTCCTCCCCCCCCTGTGTGTGTGGGGGTGGTTAGTGTGCGTGTGAAGCCGCAGCAACACCCCTGCAAACGCGCGTTGGGTAAACAGACCCAACGTGTCTGCACTTGGTTGTTATATTATTAAAACTCTGTGTGTGTTTGTGTGTTTGTGGGTGTATGTCACGTTCCATTCAGATTTTTTTTCAGATTAGATTTTTTGGCCTTTGATTCCTTGGTCCGCCAATACCACACGCGAAAACTCTGTGATTTTTTCCATTTCGATAGCGATTTCGCTTTTACATTCGCAAATCCACTCCTCATTAAATTTAGACGTCGTTATGTACTCATTTTTTAATAAAATCCTCCCCCCCTCCCCACTCATTTTAAAATCTAAACGGAACTCACGAGCTGCTGACGTCAGAATCCCACATGCCGACCAATCGAAGCGGCTTCTCTCTCATCATTTGGCATCCCGGCTCCCCTCCCCCCTCCCTCCAACTACGCTCGCGCCACGACTCCCGCAGCTCCACTCGCCCGCCCACCGCCTCGCGCAGCTGGACCCGTCCGGCTCTCTCCCCCCCTCCAACTACGCTCGCGCCCCACCTCCCATAGCTCAACTCGCTCGCCCGCCTGCGCACCGCCTCGCGCCACGATAATGGCTCCTACCGTCCGGCTCTCCTCCCCTCCCCCCCCCCCCGGCCCTGTCACACTGGCGGAAGGCACATATCGCCTGCTTCCCCCGCTGCTATTTTCGCCCTCCTCGCTGCCGGCCCACAATGTGAGAGGTTGGTTAGTGTGTGTCTGCAGCCTGCGGCCGGGAGCGTTCGGACAACCCCTTCCCCCCACCACCGGAGTCTTGATTGAGGCCGCTGATGTCGTTTGGTTGACGCGTGCTCCGCTGCCCGCTCGCTTCCTCCTCTCCCCCCTCTTCCCCCCTTCTTCAATCCCCCCTCCCCCTTCTCCTCTCCCCCCTCCTTCTCCTCTCCCCCTTCTCCTCTCCCCCCCTTCTCCTCTCCCCCCTTCTCCTCTCCCCCCTGCCCCTTCTCCCCCTCCCCCTTCTCCTCTCCCCCTCTCCCCTTCTCCTCTCCCTGCTCCTTTCCTCCTCTCCCCCCTGCTCCTCCTCTTCACCCCAACTCTTTCCTCCTGACCACCTACTCGGGGCCTGAATCCTGCAGCCTTCACCCCCTCCCTCCTGCTGCCAGTCGCGTCGCTCGCAAGGCCTTTGAAAAAACACGCCGTATTCTTGCAGCGAGAGAGCAAGTGATTATTGCGTTCAAGAACCAGCCCTCACCTCTGATAACGCGCACCCCCACCCCTCAAACTCTCCCCACTCCCTCTCCCCCATCCGCTCCCTCTCCGCCCCATTACGCTCCCTCTCCCCCTCCTCCCCCTTCCTCTCCCCCTCACCCACTCCTCTCCCATCCCTTCCCCCTCTCTCTCCACCCTCTCCCCCTCTGCACCTCTCCCCCTCCCTCCCCACTCTTCCCCCTCTCTCGCCCCTCTTCCACCTACCCCTCTCTCAATCACAGCCAATCTTTGGCTTGAGCCAGCGTGACAGAGCCGGCGCGTCAACGGCCTGTCGGCCCGCAGGCGCATTGAGGGCGTACGCAGCGTCTCGACGGGCCTACGCAGCGTCTCGACGGCGTACGCCTCCCCCGCGGCTCACTCGCCATCACGCCCGCCCGCCCACTCCCCCCTACGTTCGGGGACCAGACCCAACGGGTCTGCACTTGGTCTAGTATACTTTTAAAACTGTGTGTATGTGTGTGTATCTCACATTCCATTTTCAGATTTTTTTTCAGATTAGATTTTTTGGCCTTTGATTCTTTGGTCAGCCAAAACCACACGCGAAAACTCCGCGATTTTTTTCCATTTCGCTAGCGATTTCGCTTTTACATTCGCAAATCCACTCCTCATTACCGTTAGACATTTTTATGTACACATTTTTAAATAAAATCCCCCCCCCCCCCCCCAACACTCATTTTAAAATCTAAACGGAACACACGAGCTGCTGACGTAACAATCCCACATGCCGACCAATCGAAGCCGCTTCTCTCTCTCTCTCTCTCTCTTCATTTGGCAGCCCGGCTCCTCCTTCCCCCTTCCCCCCTTCCCCCCTTCCCCCTCCCCCCCCCTCCCCCCTCCTCCCCCCTCCCCCCTCCTCCCCCGTTCTCAAAATGCTCTGCCGATCGCGAAGCCCTTGCCGCCTGGGCGCCCCTCCCATCCCCTGCGCGGGAGAAGAGATAATTCAGAAGCCACAGCTCCACTCCCAGGCCGGCCCGCTCACTCCAAACCCCCCCACCCCTCCCCCCGTTCTCAAAATGCTCTGCAGATCGGGAGAAGAGAAAATTCAGAAGTCCACAGCTCCACTCCCAGGCCCGCCCGCCCGCCGGCCGACTCCAACCCCTCCCCCGTTCTCAAAATGCTCTGTAGATCGGGAGAAAAGATGTCTTTGGCTCTCTGACCTCCCTGTTCTGCGTTCCTCTCTCTGAACAAGCAAGATCCTGGGGAGGTGAAGAAGGGGGTTTGAGGGAGAGGGGGAATGGGGGAGGTGAGGAGGGAGAGTGTGGGAATAGAGGGAGAGGAGTGGGGGTGATAGGGAGTGGGGGAATAGATGGACTGCCACCACCCCTCTCCCCCCCATCCCCACTCTTCCCCCTCTCTCCCCCTACCCCTCACCCTCCATCCCCTCTCTCCCCTACCCTATCTCCTCCTCCCTCCCCACTCTTCCCCCTCTCCCCCCCCGTACCCCTCTCCCCCTCCCTCCACACTCTTCCCCCTCTCCACTACCCTATCTCCCTCCTGCCCTCCCTCCTCCCCTCCACCCCTCCCCTACCCCCTTCCCTCCACCCATCCTCTCCCCCCTCCCCCTTCCCTCCTTCCCTATCCCACACCCCCTTCCCTTCCCCCTCTCAGCCCCCTCCCCTCTCTCCTCCCCTCTCTCTCACCCCCCCTCACCACCCTCCCTCCCCTCCACCCCTCTCCCTCTCTCTTGCCCTTCTCTCTGCCCCCTTTCTCTTTGTCTCTCCCCATTCTCTCTCTGCTCTCACTCTCTTCCCCCCTCTCTCCCCCCGCACTCTCTCTCCCCCCTCTCTCTCCCCCCCTCTCTCTCCCCCCCTCTCTCTCCCCCCCTCTCTCTCCCCCCCTCTCTCTCCCCCCTCTCTCTCCCCCTCTCTCTCCCCCCTCCCTCCCTCTCTCTCTCTCCCCCCCTCTCTCTCCCTCCCCCTTCTCTCTCCCTTCCCCCTCTCTATCTCTCCCTCCCCCTCTCTCTCTCTCTCTCCCTCTCCCTCTCTCTCTCTCTCTCCCCCCCTCTCTATAACTATAAAAACGTGGCTGCTTGTTATTGTATTCATTGAGTAAAGGGATAAATGTATTCAAAAAGAACACTTTGGAGAATAAACAGTCCAATGTGTTCAAGATAGTACTAACATGCCCACCATAATTTTGTTTATGATTTTTAAGAATGCTAAACCGCATGATATTACCCTTTGAGTAAAGCCTGTATGAATCTTGTCCTTACAGAGTGATTTGTTGTATACACCTATTGTGACAGAGAAACCTTGTTTGATTTCCCCGGATTCTACCTCGGCTGTAAACCGGGGCACACCCTTCCCAGCTTCACTTTCAGCACACCCATCTCACCGTCAGGTACGTTAGTGCAAGTGAATGGTTAAAAGTGATCATGGTATGCAGCTTGCAATATTTGTTTTGTACGAAGATAGCGCTCATGCTGTGGGTGTGGTAACAATGTAGTTACGTTATGGACCACAAACTTGGATTAATAATTAATCGGCAAGGGTCACCATGGGCAGCTGAGGATTATAAATTCAATTAAAGATCTCCCTTTTGGTTCACCATTAGAATTTTCTACCAAGCCATCGAATGAGTGTAGACTTGGACGAATATGGTTGATTATTAATTATCGTCTGAAATGGCTCAACGAAACCATGGCTTTAGGGAAGGGTTTCGGCCCGAAACGTTACCTATTTCCTTCGCTCCATAGATGCTGCTGCACCCGCTGAGTTTCTCCAGCATTTTTGTGTACCATGGCTTTAGGGAAGTTGGGCTAGGCCAATAAATGCTGAGTATGCCCTTGATACCAGTTCGAGATGGAACAAAACATAGAAGCAAGACACAAGGAACTGCAGATGCTGGAATCTTGCTTAGAACTGGAGTATCTCAGTGGGTTTGGCAGCATCTCTGGAGGACATTTGGAGCATTTTTGAGCAATTTTGGGCACCATATCTGAGGAAGGATATATCTGGAGAGGGTCCAGAGGATGTTTACAAGTATGATTGGAGGGTAGCAAACGTAACCCCACTTTTTAAGAAGGGAGGGAGAGAGAAAACGGGGAATTACAGACCAGTTAGTCTAACATCGGTAGTGGGGAAACTGCTAGAGTCACTTATTAAAGATGGGATAGCAGCACATTTGGAAAGTGGTGAAATCATTGGACAAAGTCAGCATGGATTTACGAAAGGTAAATCATGTCTGACGAATCTTATAGAATTTTTCGAGGATGTAACTAGTAGAGTGGATAGGGGAGAACCAGTGGATGTGTTGTATCTGGACTTTCAGAAGGCTTTCGACAAGGTACCACATAAGAGATTAGTATACAAACTTAAAGCACACAGTATTGGGGGTTCAGTATTGATGTGGATAGAGAACTGGCTGGCAAACGGGAAGCAAAGAGTAGGAGTAAACGGGTCCTTTTCACAATGGCAGGCAGTGACTAGTGGGGTACCGCAAGGCTCAGTGCTGGGACCCCAGCTATTTACAATTTATATTAATGAACTGGATGAGGGAATTGAAGGCAACATCTCCAAGTTTGCGGATGACACGAAGCTGGGGGGCAGTGTTAGCTGTGAGGAGGATGCTAGGAGACTGCATGGTGACTTGCATGGCAGATGCAGTATAATGTGGATAAATGTGAGGTTATCCACTTTGGTGGCAAAAACAGGAAAGCAGACTATTATCTAAATGGTGGCCGATTAGGAAGTGGGGAGATGCAGCGAGACCTGGGTGCCATGGTACACCAGTCATTGAAAGTATGCATGCAGGTGCAGCAGGCAGTGAAGAAAGCGAATGGTGTGTTAGCTTTCATAGCAAAAGGATTTGAGTATAGGAGCAGGGAGGTTCTACTGCAGTTGTACAGGGTCTTGGTGAGACCACACCTGGAGTATTGCGTACAGTTTTGGTCTCCAAATCTGAGGAAGGATATTATAGCCATAGAGGGAGTGCAGAGAAGGTTCACCAGACTGATTCCTGGGATGTCAGGACTTTCATATGAAGAAAGACTGGATAGACTTGGCTTATACTCGCTAGAATTTAGGAGATTGAGAGGGGATCTTATAGAAACGTACAAAATTCTTATGGGGTTGGACAGGCTAGATGCAGGAAGATTGTTCCCGATGTTGGGGAAGTCCAGGAGAAGGGGTCACAGCTTAAGGATCAGGGGGAAATCCTTTAAGACCGAGATGAGGAAAAACTTTTTCACACAGAGAGTGGTGAATCTCTGGAACTCTCTGCCACAGAGGGTAGTTGAGGCCAGTTCATTGGCTATATTTAAGAGGGAGTTAGATGTGGCCCTTGTGGCTAAGGGGATCAGGGGGTATGGAGAGAAGGCAGGTACGGGATACTGAGTTGGATGATGAGCCATGATCATATTGAATGGCGGTGCAGGCTCGAAGGGCCGAATGGCCTACTCCTGCACCTATTTTCTATGTATGTATGATCCCAGGAATGAGTGGGTTAACGTTTGATAACTGTTTGACGGCACTTCGCTTGTACTGGCTGGAGTTTAGAAGAATGAGAGGGGACCTCATTGAACCTTACCGAATAGTGAAAAGCTTGGATAGAGTGGATGTGGGGAGGATGTTTCCACTAGTGGGAGAGTCTAGGACTAGAGGTCATAACCTCAGAATTAAAGGATGTTCCTTTAGGAAGGAGATGAGGAGGAATTTATTTAGTTAGAGGGTGGTGAATCTGTGGAAGTCTTTGCCACAGAAGGCTGTGGAGGTCAAGTCTGGATATTTTAAAGTCTGAGATAGATAGATTCTTGATTAGTACAGATGTCAGGGGTTATGGGGAGAAGGCAGGAGAATGGGGTTAGGAGGGAGAGATAGATCAGTCATAATTGAATGGCAGAGTAGACTTGATGTGCCGAATGGTCTAATTCTGTTCCTATCACTTATGACCTTATGAGTGGATAGGTGACGTCGCCTATCTGTGTCAGGGTGACATAGTTGTGCAGCCGGTACCCTCGTCAGAGACGCGGGTTCGATCCTGACATTGGGTGCTGCCTATTCTCCCTTTCTCCCTGTGATTGCATGTTTTTCCTTTGCGTGCTCTGGTTTCCTCCCACATCCCGGAGATGTATGGGTTTGTCGCTTAATTGGCCCTCTGTAAATTGCGCCTAGTGTGTAGGGAAAGTGCGATAACATAGAATTAATGTGAATGTGATGGTCGCCGTGCACTCAATGGGCCAAATAACCTGTTTGCATGCTGTATCTCTAAACTCCAAATCAGTAGGAAGTCATCAGGACATTGAAGCCATGTGGGCTCTTTGAAAGAGTTGTCCTAATTAACTCCAGTCTCCCTTTTTCTTGGCTCATGTATGTTACACATCATTATCCTGAAAGTTACTGTTCAATGTGGCGCAGCGGTAGAGTTGCTGCTTCACAGCGCCAGAGTCCCGGGTTCGATCTGGACTCTGGGTGCTGTCTGCCCGGAGTTTGCACGTTCACCCTGTGACCACGAGGGTTTCCTCCGGATGCTCCGGTTTCCTCCCAGATCCCAAAGATGTGCAGGTTTGTAGGTTAATTGGCTTCTGTAAATTGTCCCTAGTGTGTAAGATAGAACTAGTGTATGGGGATCGCTAATCGATGTGAACTTGATGGGCCGAAAGGCTAGTTTCCAAGCTGTATACCTAAACTAAACTAAAATGTGATTTCAATTTCATAATAGCTCTCTCTAGACTGGCACTCTGAATACTGAGCCAATTATCTGTCAGATAAAAACCGTCCATCTCCAAATATTTATGAACAATGATTTACTATTAAATCTTCTCTGCCTTCTCCAAACTCTTCATTTGACCCGAGGCCCCTCTTTAACGTATGGAAGTGGACTCGAACGCTAGCTGCCACTGAATGATTAAGAACAATTGATGTTTTCACTGGTGAAGTAACGACACATGTCACAATCTTCAGGCAGTGATATTCACATCTCGGCTTCAAGAGGAAAATATGTTGGACTTGTTAGTCTATTTGTTCAAGGGATGCGGACATGACTGGGGATTTATTGTCCATTCCTAGTGACTAGGGAATTGGAGAAACAAGCGTCTCCTGGCTTCATATTTGTCACACATTGCTTCTGGAGCTGGATTTATTTTGAGAACATTATTTCAATTGAACTCTATCTTTGCAGCCAAGTCTGGTTGAAGAGTTGATAGTTCCTGAAAATCTACCTGCACCTTCGGAGAGGTACAGGGTGAAGTATCAGCAGTATGAGGAGGAGATGAAGACAAATTACAAGCAATATGTCCAGCAGATGGCAGAAAAGAGCAAAGCAATTCCTACACATCAGCAAACCCCACCAGCAGGGCTCCAGACCCAGGTAGCTTGCCGCAGGTATACAGCTGTTTGTGCTGTATCTCTAAAGTCTAAATCAACTCTATTTTCTCTGCTCTGCACTGCTCCGATCTGTTCTATGTATTCCTTGCATTACTATGTGTTCCTTACATTAATTGATGTCTATGTATTCTTTGTGTTTTTTTATATTGTTAAAAGGGACCAAGAGCTGATGAAATGACACCCAAGGACTTGACATCTCTTGATGAGAAAGTCAACCTTCAGCAGTGTTACACCAGCAAACCATACAGCGAGCAGCAACACATGAGGAAGTTGGCAGCTGTGAGTCTGTTTAATTGACCTCCTCGGAATGAAAGCATATTTTCTTATCAAATATTTATTACCCTGCTGCCCTTACTATTAATTTATCATTGTCACATGTACCGAGATATAGTGAGAAACATTGTTTTGCATGTTGTCCTGGTATATCATATCACAGAACTATACGAGCTTGAGAAGATTCTGGAGTTTAGTTTAGTGTAGAGATATAGCATGGAAATAGGCCCTTTGGCCCACCAAGTTCATGCCGACCATCAATCACCTGTTCACACTAGTTCTATGTTGACCCACTTTCTCACCCACTCCCCACATACCAGAGGGCAATTTACAGAGGCCGATTTAACTACAAACCTGCCCGCAGTCATTTAATGACAAGTAGTGCTAGGTGTACAGACTTTGCACGTTCTCCCTGTGACTGCGTGGGCCTTCTCCAGGTGCTCTGGTTACCTCCCACATTCCAAAGACATGCAGGTTTGTAAATTAATTGGCTTCTGTAAATTGTTCCCAGCATGCAGATAGAACTTGTGTACCGGCAATCGCTGGTTGGCGCGGAATTGGTGGGACGAATGGCCTGTATCAACCCTGTGTCTCTAAACTAAACTAAACTAAAGGCCAAGAACGGTCTCTAGGCTGTATCATGTTGTCCACCTCCAAACGACAATGGTTAAAAAGCTTCAAATAGTAAAAGAGCCTTGTGGAGGAGCAGCTTGGTAATAATTCAGTTGCTCTTGGTTATAAAAGTGAAAAATCTGCTGTTGGTTGCAAGTCCCCATCTATTGTCTCGGGTGGATGTAAAGGATGCAGAGATATTCATTGAAGTGCATTGGCTTGGGAACAACAATAACAAAGCAGATAATTGTATATTCTGAGAGTTTGCCTGGGTTTCAGTCCTGACTCTTTGTGCTGTCTGTATGGAGTTTGTACGTTCTTCCTGAGACCATGAGGGTTTTCTCTGAGTGCTCCAGTCTCCTCCCACACTCCAAAGACGTGCAGGCATGTAGGTTAATTGGCTTCTATAATATTGTAAATTGTTCCTAGTGTGTAGGATAATGTTAGTGTACAAGGTGATCAGGGACGGGGCCGAAGGGACGTTTTCATGCTGTATGTCTAAAGTTTCTCAGTTTTAGTTCCTGTAGCCCAAAGTTGATGGTCACTGTACAGTTGCAGCCGATGATCTCAGTTGAACTCCTTGGGTCAGTAGAAACAAAACTTTGAATCTATAAGCCGATCTCCATGCTTTCCCTTTTAAGGGAAAGATAGAAATCTCGATAATGAGTATAAAATAACCAACAGGAGGAATCGTGCAGTGGAAAAGCAGAAACAGGCTGTGGTGGAACAAGTGCTAGCGGATCACCTTTCCAGGTGGGTTAAGAATATGAACAACTTTGAAATATGTTTAGAAAAAAAAAATTATCTGCTGCTCTCCTTCCTTTCATCTCTTCTCCCCCTCCCTTCCTTTCTCCTCTTCCCCTGCCTCCCTTTCTCTTGTTTCTCCTCCTTCCTTACTTTCTACTCTCGCCAACCTTGTTGAACCTTGTCATTATTTTCCTCTGAGAAAGGGCCGTCATCAGTGACCCTGGACAAGATGGACAAGCCGCAGCTCTGAGGCATCAGCAAACCACACTTCCTGGCCTTGGATCCACACCGCTGCGTTTAGAAATAGAAAACTACATCAAACCAAGTACGTGTGTCTGAAACCTTGTAAGACCAAATTCTGTGTTAGTAATTATAATCATTGTGGTCAGCTGTAGGTCAATGGATAGCCATTCTTAAGACGTACACCATGGAAGCAGGCCCTTCGGCCCACCGAGGCCATGCCAACCAGTGATCATCCTATATACTAACACGATCTTATACACAAGGGACAATTTTACAATTTACGAAAACCAACTAACCTACAAATCTGTACGTCTTTGGAATGTGGGAAGAAACGAGTACCCAGAGAAAATCTTTTTTTTTTTTTTTTTTAATTTTTATTTATTAGAAGTACATTACATCACAGCCACATACATTAATACTCGTCATTTATATCTTCTTACAATTAATGTACTCCCTTTATTTATTTTTTTACACTAAAGAAAGAAAAGATTGAAAGAGAGAAGAAAGTGAAGGAAAAAGTGCAAGTGTAGAAAAGTGTAGAAAATGCAACAACAAAAAAGGACGAAGACCCTATGAGAGCGAAATTAAAAACAAAAAGAAAAAGAGTTAAGAAATAGGCCCTAAGAAAAGAAAAGAGAAAGAGAAAAAAAAGAAAAACAAATGTTTTTTTTTTGAGCATCACGTAAATAGGACATACCAACTCTTCAACCATCATCCCCCCCCACCCGACCCCAATCCTTTACTTTTTTAAAGTACTTTTGCACCCTATGTTTGTAATAATTCTATAAATGCAGACCACGTCAGGTGGAAGTGATCTGGTTTACCTGCTAGGAGGAGTCTTATCTCTTCAAGGTGTAGTGTTTCAAACATATTTGAAATCCACATATTTATAGTTGGTATTGGAGCCTTCTTCCAAAATTTTAGAATTAGCTTTTTTCCAGTTATTAACCCATAATCCATTAATTTCTTTTGAAACACATTTAGTTCTGGATCATCTTCCGTTATTCCGAAGATAATCCATTCTGCTTTGGGTATCAGTCTTGTTTTAAATAACTTTGTAAAGATTTCAAAAATTTCATTCCCAAAATTTTTGAATTTTTGTACAGAAGACAAATGAGTGCGCTTATAGCTGCTTCTTGGGATTGACATTTATCACAAATAGATGATACGTTTGGGAAAATTTTATGAATTTTAGTTTTTCGAATAATATAATCTATGTAAAATTTTAAATTGTATTAAAGTGTGTCTTACATTAATCGAGCATTTATGTACTTTTAATAAGTATTCATTCCAACTTTCCTTTGAAATTTTAATAGCTAACTCTTGTTCCCAGTCTCTTCTGATACCCTCCGTAGATGGTATTTGTACATTTAAGATAATATTGTACAAATATGATATTAAGTTTGCTGATTCCGCTTTTATCTGCATTGCCTCGTCCAGTACATCTGCTGGGTTATTATGATGATCTTTTATATATTTTTTCAAATAGTCGCATATTTGAAGTATTTTAAAATATTGATTATTTCCGAGTTTATATTTTATTTGTAATTGTTGAAAATGAAAGTAATTTTCCAGTTTCATACAAGTCACCAAGCGTTTTAATTCCTAGTCATCCCATTGTGTATAAGCTTTATCTATAATAGAAGGACTAAACGAAGGGTACCCAAGAAAATCTGTGTGGTCATAGGGAGAACGTACAAACTCGGTACAGACAGCACCCGTACTCAGGATCGAACTGGGTCTCTGGCGCAGCACCTACACCGCTGCGCCACTGTTCCGATCTGTTTCTCTTTCCATCACTGAAATTCCAATTTGTCTGTGTTATAACTTGTGGCATGGAACAGGCCAATTAGGCCCAACTTAAGGGGCTGTCCCACTGCGGCGACCTATTCCGCGAGTTCAGAAGAGTTTGCCCTCGCCTCATACTCGCAGGTTGGTCGACACGAGGTCCTAGGAGGTCTTTGTAACTCTCCTCATGCTCGAGAGTAGTCGCGGCGTACTCGAGGCCTCAGCTAGGTCGCGGCGTATTTTCAACATGCTGAAAAATGCCCGCGAGTAAAAAAGGTCGCCATGGGAAAAATTGATATTTTTGTTACTCGTGGTTTAGTCGAAGTAGGTCGTAGTAGGTCGGCATGTTATTCGTAGGTAATCGAGGGTAGTCGAAGGTAGTGTAGATAGTCTTCAACATCGTCGAAGGGAGGTCGAAGGAGATCGAAGGAGGTCGTCTTCATTCTCCACTATTCGGTGTCCAATTTTCCCGAAGCTAGTCGAAGCTAGTCTTCAACATAGTCGAAGGAGGTCTTCAACATGACACTTTTTTCAAACTCTCCTAAACTCTTCTAAACTTGCCAATTAGGTCGCCGCAGTGGGACAGCCCCTTAAGTCCATTCTAATGTATGTGCACCAAACAAGCTGCTTCCACCATTCGTTGCTCAAACCGTTCTGCTGACCCCTCCATTCCTTTACCCCCTTATGTATTAATTGAACTTCCTTTGAAATGAATCTCTGCAATTTTCCACAACAGCTGTCGATGGAAGGAACTTCCACATTCCAACCACACTGTAGGTAAAAGGTTTTTACGCAAATTTCCCTGTTTTGGATTTAATTGATGAGTTTTGTTTGATTGCTTTTATAAGAGTGAAGACAAGTTCAACATTGACTGAAAATCTACTCTCGAATAAGTTGCGATTTGACGCCCGGATTATTTCAAAGTTAGTCAAATCTTTAATTGTTCTTGTTACACATGGTTAATAGATTAGTTGGCCAAAAACTGATTTGCTTTTAAAAGTTGCACTCCTTGTATTCATCATCAAATAGGGTACAGAGTCAGAACCTTTTCCCAGGGTGGAAAATGTCAAAGACTAGATTTAGTTTAGGGAAACTGTGCAGAAAGAGTCCCTTAGGCCCACCAAGTCCGCAACGACCGACGATCCCCGTACACTAGCCCTATCCTACACACTAGGGACAATTTACAATTTTACCAAAGCCAATTAACCTACCAACTGTAGTCTGGAGTGTGGAAGGAAACTAGAGCATCCGGAGAAACCCATGTGGTCATAGGGAGTAACGTACAAACTCCATATAGACAGCACCCAGTCAGGATCGAACCTGTGTCCCAAGCGCTGTAAGGCAGCAACTCCACTGCTGCCCCACTGTGCCGCCCCAAACGTCATTCTATCCACATTCTCCAGAAATGCTGCCTGACCTGCTGAGTTACAGCAGCACTTTGTGTCTTTTTTAGTACATTAGAGTTAATTTCTTGAAGATTTAATGCTAGTTTATATGCTCTGTGAGTATGGCCAAAGCATTATGTCAATGGCTGTAGTGCTGTAGTGCGACCTGTGTCCAGTGAGGCTCTGCGCTGATATCACCCAGCACAACGGGCGGCATGCCTAATGTGTATGCACTTTTCTCTTCAACCAGAAATGGACGGGATGCATGCAGACAACTAATTGGTTTCTTCTTTGCATTCGACAAGTCCCTCACGGTGTATGAATATCGCCAGTTTGGGAAAAATAGGTAAGTCTTCTGGAATAATGTAGCAATGTTACAAAATTTTGAGATTTAAAAAATCAAGTCTGTAATTAATCCCATCAGATAAAGCATAAAAAGACACCTAATACACCTATTCCCACCCCCCTATCCTTCAGTATTAAAAAAAGTTATGGCCCATTTTCCATACTCGAATTAGCATCTTGTTCCCTATTGCTTTCCATTGACTTAACACAAAAGCTGTGACCGAGGACAGTCAAAAGACCATAACTTTCTTAAAAATTAAGAGAACTGAAAGAAATTTTCAGTTATTATAGATTGAAGCATTCTGAAACAAATATGAAACAATCTTACTTGGATGACCTGAAACTAAAGCATATAATTAGTTAGTTACCTAATTGTAGCTAATTACAAAATTCAATTACTAGATCTAAACATCTAACAATTTCATAAGAATAGATTACATTTTTAAATAGCCTGTGTCCAAATAACATTCACACAAGAATTCACAATATAACATAATTTTAAATCTCATTGTCATGGATTTATAGGCTAAATGGAAGGAATTTAATGTTTAATACCTGTAAATTAATGGCCATTTAAATCATCTTGCGAGTGGGATTTTCTGGAACGCGATCATTTGGAACGTTGATTTGCGGTGAATTTAAACCCGTATCGGCATGAAAAATACTGCCGGTTCGTTCGGGGGAACAAATCACCGTTTTGCAACTTAAAATGTGAATTAAAGGCCTCTTAAGGAGCACTTTTATACATAAAATAAACTGCTTTCGTTTACCTGTCCCGTGCGTGAAATCCGTCCCCGTTGTCGGCGTTGATGGCTTTAGAAGCTGATTTTTAAAATAACTTCAGCGCTGAACTCGTTGGGCGAATAAAATTAAAAAAAAATACACAAAACGCCCGTCGGAACGATTCTTCAGCAAAAGCTTGCACTCCAACGAAATATAACCCAGGACAAGGTAGGAGAAACCCACGTTTAACCCCGCCCCCCCCTCAAAGGCGCCAAAATCGCACACACGGCCAGTGGCAGAATTGCAGCGCCGCTGAAGGTAAGTATTGTAACATACCTAAATAATGTATTGGTGCCGCAGATGCTAAATACAAATTAAATCATAGATTGGAGGGGACCTGATCCAACCATGAGGCAGTTTTCCATCCCTACCAGCCAGCATACATCCGCTCCACCACCACCAGCCACCCCCATCTCAATATTTATCAATACTCTTTAATCAATACTTACCTATAATTGATAGACTTCTTGTATATTTTGTGATTTAGACTTCTGGAAGTAATTGCATTTTAACATGCCTTTTACCCCCTCAGGAAATCTCTGAAGAGTTTTACAGCAAAAGAAGCACTTGGAATTGTGATCACTTTGTAGGGGTAACTAGTTTGTACATAGCAAGCTCTCATAAACAGCAAGTAATAACTCATCAGATAAATAGTTGCAGGACAGTTGAGTCTGTGTTAATTGTTGCCCATGCCCAGGATATCTCTGTCCAATATCCACTTAAGTGAATAGACATTGATTCGGTTTAATGTTTTATTTTAAAGCTAGTTCCTCCTGATAGAAATGTATAAGAGGCAGAGATAGGGGTAAATTGTCAGAACATTTTGCCCCAGGGTGGAAATATCAAAGACTAGAATACATAGCTTCAAGGTGAGATGTGCACAGTTTAAAGGAGATAACGAGTGTTTGTCGGCACTGGGCCTGAACTCCCTGGAGTTAACATAGAAACATAGAAAATAGGTACAGGAGGAGGCCCTTTCGAGCCAGCACCGCCATTCATTGAGATCATGGCTGATCATCCGCTATCAATAACCCGTGCCTGCCTTCTCCCCATATCCCTCGACTCCACTAGCCCCCTAGAGCTCTAACTCTCTCTTAAATCGATCCAGTGACTTGGCCTCCACTGCCCTCTGTGGCAGGGAATTCCATAAATTCACAACTCTCTGGGTGAAAAAGTTTTTTCTCACCTCAGTCTTAAATGACCTCCCCTTTATTCTAAGACTGTGGCCCCTGGTTCTGGACTTGCCCCACATTGGGAACATTTTTCCTGCATCTAGCTTGTCCAGTCCTTTTATAATTTTATATTCTCCTATAAGATTCCCCCTCATCCTTCTAAACTCCAGTGAATACAAGCCTAGTCTTTTCAATCTTTCCTCATATGACAGTCCTGCCATCCCAGGGATCAATCCCGTGAACCTACGATGCACCTGCCTCAATCACGAGGATGTCCTTCCTCAAATTAGGAGACCAAAACTGTACACAATACTCCAGATGTGGTCTCACCAGAGCCCTATACAACTGCAGAAGAGCCTCTTTACTCCTATACTGAAATCCTCTTGTTATGAAGGCCAACAATCCATTAGCTTTCTTCACTGCCTGCTGTACCTGTAAGCCAACTTTCAGTGACCGGTGTAAAAGGACGCCCAGGTCTCGCTGCACCTCCCCCTTACCTAACCTAACCCCATTGAGATAATAATCTGCCCCCTTGTTTTTGCCGCCAAAGTGGATAACCTCACATTTGTCTATATTATACTGCATCTGCCCACTCACTAAACCTGTCCAGGTCACCCTGCAACCTCATAACATCCTCTTCACAGTTCACACTGCCACCCAGCTTTGTGTCATCCTTGCTAGTGTTGCTCCTAATTCCATCTTCCAAATCATTAATAGATATGGCAAACAGTTGCGGCCCCAACACCGAGCCTTGCGGCACTCCACTCGCCACTGCCTGCCATTCTGAAAAGGACCCGTTCACTCCAACTCTTTGCTTCCGGTCTGCCAACCAATTTTCTATCCATGTCAACACCCTACCCCAATACCATGTGCTTGAGTTTAGAAGAATGAGTGGGAACCTCATTGAAACATGCAGAATAGTGAAAGGCTTGGATAGCGTGGATGTGGAGAGGATGTTTCCACTAGTGGGAGAGTCTAGGATTAGAGGACATTGTCTCAAAATTAAAGGACTTCTTTTACGAAGGAGATGATGCGAAATTTCTTTAGCCAGAGCATGGTGAATCTGTGGAATTCTTTGCCACAGAATGCTGCGGAGGCCAAGTCTGGATATTTTTAAGGCAGAGATAGATAGATTTTTGATTAGTACAGGTGTCAGAGGTTATGGGGAGAAGGCAGGAGAATGGGGTTGGGAGGGAAAGTTAGATCTGCCATGATTGAATGGAGGAGTAGACTTGATGGGCCGAATGGCCTAATTCTGCTCCTATCATTTATGACCTCATGACCTTGTTAAACTGAGTTCTTTTGTCAGTCTAATTCAAGAAAACTTGATTCAAACCATTGCTTCTAAAATCAATTCTTTATTCTGACAGTGCTGGATAATTCTTTAAACCTTCCAACACAGAACTAAAACTCTGGGGCTGGTTGAAAGAACTACTGACTTTGGTATAAACGTAACACATTATATAGGTATTATACAATTATAATACAGAAGGAGTGGCAACTATTAACCAATCATTATGGTTTACCATACATTTAACTTATTTGCCTTAACCAATCAACTAAATCCTTTCCATTGATTGACAACATGTATAGTCACATGATTTTACCTTTTCCGGCCCCTTTACAACCTTCTTCCCCTCTGTGGCTTTCTTTAACTTCTTTGTTCAAAATCATTTTATTTCAATAAAGTAGAACCACAGATATAAAACTAATTCTCAGAGAACACCTCAGAATCATACAGCAATCATATCACATCATACAGCAATATCATCATACATCATACATCATATCACAAAACACATCATACAGCAATCACACAACACATACACGCAAAACATATTTTCACTTTTGGAAAAGAAAGTTACTTCTAAAACTTCAGATTTAAACAAATCCTAATTAAACACTTCACAATATTTCCTTCATAGTTAAAATACAGTTACTTATGGATTACAAAGATTAAATACGTTTTGCCCCATTCTTACAAAGTGGTAAAGACTTAAGTTCTAATCACACAATTCCCAACTCCAAGCACAAAATGCCATTAATTGTCACACTTGATAAATTATAATTGTTTCATACCAAGCTCGGGTCAAGTTTCATTTTGAATTACAACCTCCCCCTTGCTCATCTCTGGAGGAAAGGAATGAAAGGCCTCTTTACAACTTCTTACTAATAGCATTTCACACAACAAATTGAAGATTATCAAAACAGAGTTACTTTCTCAGTTATCTATAACCATAAGAAACCCTTTTGCAAAGGTCACACAACCATCACCCATGCCTTATCTCTTATCTCAACATAAATACATTTAAACAGCACAAACCATCTCACAAACTAATATCTAGCCTTGGTGCCTACGACCCAATATAGACAACCATAAATCTCCTTCATGACACAGCCGAGCTCAAAGATATGTCACAAAGGAAGAAGAATGGTGCCCATGTCCTGGGGAAAGATCCCATTAACAACCAACAATCTAAACCAAATACAACTTCTGACTGCATGATTATTGCTTCAAAGCAATAAATAAAGATATGCCTATTCAGCTCAGCATTTCCATGTTATGATAAGCCATCTGTTCTCCTGTGTGTGTTCCTTGTTCTTTATTTCTTTGTGGAGACATGTATTTTGAAAACCTCTGTCTCCCAGTCCTTCTCATGCAACTTACATAAGTTCCTCACACAGAAATTATAATTTAAGCAATTTTATTGTATAATATTTCCTCAACCTTATGAGATTAGCGGGGCAAGTTTTTTTTTACACAAAAGGTGGTGGGTGCCTGGAACGCACTGTCGGGTGGTGGTGGAGATAGATGCTATAGGTGCATTTAAGATGTTGGACAAAGTGCTGGAGTTACTGAGTGGGTCAGGCAACAATGCTTGAGGGCATGGAGAAGCGACGTTTCTGGTTGGGACCCATCCTCAGTGTGTTCATTTGGAATTTCTGACGGTAAAATTTGCTCTCTTCTTCAGGACAAATGCTCTTCCATTAATTCAGAGAGGCGTTTACTGTCAACATTACGGTAGGCGAAAGGGAAGACAATATGACATTGGTGATTTCTATACGGTAGGTAGTACAATCTAAGAGCTACTCAGCCACACATTCAGCCCATTAAAAGTGCATTGATGATGTTTTAGTTTTAGAGATACAGCATGGAAACACATCCCTTCGGCCCACCAAGTCCATGCCATAGTTCTGTCTTACACACCAGGGACAATTTACAAAGACCAATTAACCTACAAACTGCCACTTATTTGTAATGTGGGAGGAAACTAGAGCACCCAGAGAAAACTCATGTGGTCACGGAGAACGTACAAACATCATACAGGCAGGACCTGTAGTCAGGATCGAACCCTCTTTTGCTAATTTCCTCACCTGCCATTAATGCATGCACTTTGCTGTTTAGTATTTCTGTTTGCCAAATAACCCACTGCATTTTGCAAAGGTCTCAATCCAGAGACCTGGAGTAATGCAGAGAAACCGTTAGTCCAAATCACACCTTGTGTTAATTAATTAAATAATTTGAAATTAGAGGCTATTATCCGTAAATTATGTTTGTGGAATATTTGGATTATTAGACATTACTTTAGACTTTGGAGCTAGAGCACGGAAACAGGCCCTTCAGCCCACCGAGTCCATGCCGACCAGCAATCATCGTTTACACTAATACTATCCAACATACTAGGGACAATTTTTTACTAATTTACTGAAGCCATTAACCTACAAACCTGTACCTCTGTGGAGTATGGGAGGAAAACCGGAGCACCCGGAGAAAACCCATGTGGTCACAGGGAGAACGTACAAACTCCATACAGACAGCATCCATTGTCAGGATCGAAGTCGGGTCTCTGGAGCTGTAAGGCAGCAACTCTTCTGTTATGCCACCATGCTGCCCTAAATTTTCTAATCATAAAAGGACCCATCTGATTCACTTATGGACTTTCAGGGAAGAAAATCTCTGTGCCATCTAGTCTGCTGGAGTGTTACTGGAAACATATTATGTAGATACAAGTAACTGCAGATGCTGCTTTACAAAGATTACAAGGTAATGGAGAAACCCAGCGGGTCAGGCAGCATCTCTGGAGAACATGGATGGGTGACTCATGGCCCTGGATTCTTCTTCAGACTCAAAAACGTCTGTCTGTCTTCACTGTTGCAGGGTGCAAACCTGACCTTTCTGACAACAGAACATGTTGGTCTCCCTGCAAGTGTCCAGGCAAACCAGTTACTAACGCTACGGATCACCGGTGTTGATGAACTGGCAAAGCACGCATTGCTGTAAGTTGTCATTATGTCTCTTGACCAAAGAAAACTCGTATACAAAATGTAATGGAGAATGTTTCCGAAGTTCAATCCCCTCTGCACCGTGTTTCCTACCCTAACCGTTTGAAGCTCAAGATCCTTCACTCATTGGGTTCTAGACTCAAAGTCAGTGTGGAACCAGACCCTTCAGCCCAACTTGCCTGCACCAACCAACGTCCCATCTACACTAGTCCCACCTGCCCACGCTTGGCCCATAACCCTCTAAACCTATCCTATCCATGTACCTGTCCAAACGTCTCTTAAATGTTATAATAGTACCTGCCTCAACTACCTCCTCCAGCAGCTCTTCCACCAGCCTTTGTGTAAAAAAACTAATCCTCGGGTTCCTATTAAATCTTTTCCCCTCACCTTAAACCTATGTCCTCTGATTCTCGAGTTATCCAATACAAGTTTGTAGGCTTGGTAAAATTATAAAATTGTCCCTATGTGTGTACGATAGTGTTAGTATGCGGCGATCGCTGGTCGGCGCGGACTCAGTGGGCCTAATCTGCCTGCTTCGGCGCTGGATCATTAAACTAAACTAAACTAAGTTACATGCAAGGAAGCTACAGAGTCATGGAATGACAAAATATCACAATTCATACAGTGATTATTATGCCCTAAGCATCATTAAATGTAACATCCATCATCCTGTTATAACCTATTCCTCCAAAATAATTTGTTGCAGAACAAGTGGCAATCCTTCCTTGAGTAAGCAAGAACTTGATGACAGAAATATCCTTCGATCTACACAAGGTAAGGTCCAGATGTATTTATGGTGTAAAAGCAGCAAATTACTTCTGTATGGTCAAACCAAGCTGAACATAAATTGATTCACATTGAACATTAACATTGAAACAAAGCTGAACATTAATTTACAATGTTTCCTACATTTTGTTGCACCATAAGTTTGTGTGGAGTTTGCACGTTCTCCTTGTGACCGCGTGGGTTTCATCTGGGTGCTCCAGTTTCTTCCCACATCCCAAAGACGTGCAGGTTTGTAGGTTAATTGTCTTCTGCTAATTACTCCTGGTGGTGCATGGAGTGGTGAGAAAGTGGGATAACAGAGAATTAGTGTGACCGGATGATCGATGATTGGCATGGGCCGAAGGGGCTGTTTCCACGCTGTATCACAAAACTAAAATTAAACTAAAATTAAACTAAAATTAAACTAAAATTAAACTAAACTAAAACTACCTGTGAGCAATTCTTGATTAATTTATTTGGTGAAAAGTAATCATCAAAAGTCCTTTTACATGTAAGAGTTATTAATTTTTCTATATCTCCCATTACAAGCATTGTTGAAAGAAAGACTGAAGAACAGAGGTGTCCGCACTATGACAAGACTGGGCAAATTGCTCCGGCAGCGGGATTCAAGTGGGAATGGAGCGCTGGTTAAAGGGGAACTGCACAAGCTCTGAAGGAGTTCCATTTAGAGCTTCCTAATGAGGTCTGGACAAACTGCCACTTGCACATTTATAGTCGAAAAATGTCAAAAGCAAAAAGTGCGGCATAGTGGCGCAGCAGATAGAGTTGCTGCCTCACAGCGCCAGAGACCCGGGTCCGATCCTGACTACAGGTGCTGTCTGTACAGAGTTTGCACATTGTCCCTGTGACTCAGAGTGTTTTCTCCGGGTACTCCGGGTTCCTCCCACACTCCAAAGACGTACAGGTTTGTAGGTTAATTGGCTTTGGTAAAATTGTCCTTGGTGTGTAGGATAATGGTATGGGGAGATTGCTGGCATGGAGTCGGTGGGACGAAGGGCCTGTTTCCGCACTGTATCTCTAAAGTCTAAAGTAAAGCCTAAACGTCACAAAGTGCTCTGCAGGATCATGACCATACAGTAATTGATAACAAGCCATGTATAAGGGACCAAATGCTTGGTCAAAGAGGCCTTAAGGCTTGGAGGTTTCAGTTATCTGAAGGCATTGGAGTGAAGGAAATCAGATGTGCTTTAAGCGTTTGGCTGAGCAGAGATAACATAGCAAGTTGTCAGACTGCATGGTGGCGCATCTGGTAGAACTATGCCAGAGAGTGTTGAAGCACAGAGAGTGGTGAATCTGTGGAATTCTCTGCCACAGAAGGTAGTTGAGGCCAGTTCATTGGCTATATTTAAGAGGAGTTAGATGTGGCTTTGTGGCTAACGGTATCAGGGGGTATGGAGAGAAGGCAGGTATGGGATACTGAGTTGGATGATCAGCCATGATCATATTGAATGGCGGTGCAGGCTCGAAGGGCCCAAATGGCCTACTCCTGCACCTATTTTCTATGTTTCTATGTAACTACAGCCTCATGGCACCTGGGTTTGTACATTCTCCCTGTGACTGTGGGGTTTCCACCGGGGGCTCCGGTTTCCTCCTATATCCCAAAGATGTGCCGGTTTGTAGGTTAATTGCCTCTGAAATTCCCCTACTGCGTAGGGAATGGATGAAAAAGTGAGATAACATAGAACTAGTGTTAAAAACTGTTCACAAAAATGTTCTCCTTTTTGTAGGATTTTTGAGTCTATTTGGTTAATACTAGACCAGGACCGCAAGGGCAAAGTGGACTACAACCAGTTTATCCAGGCCTTCGTTGGAGAAATGAATGAGTTTCGAAAAGCATTTGTTCGTAAAGTAAGAACAACATGTTTCTCTTTCATTTTGCTGTTTTGAAATAAAAAACAAAAACACTGCCGATGCTGGATGTCTGAATCGAACCAAAAGATTCAGGTGACGGGTAACATTCGGACGAGTACATGGTTAGCAGGGGTGGAAACCGGGGGGGGGGGGCCAGGGGGGACACGCCCCCCCCCCAGTTTTGAGAGGTGGGGACAATACCCCCCATTTTTTTGTAATCCGGATTCTAAAACCTGGTGAAATCTCTGCTTTCAGTGAGACTGCTGATCGAGGGCGCCGATTAGACGATGGAGTCGTCGGTCAGCAGTCAATGGGCGAGACATGATAATTCAGCGCGATCATTGGAGAAGGAAGGTGTCGGTCAGAGGCGAAGCAGGGGGCGGGGTGGGACTGAGGATAGAGTGAGGTGATTGGAGGAGGGAGACGTGCAAAACACTCGGCACAGACCTGTGCCTCATCCGCAGCCAGGATCGATCCCGGCTCTCTGGCGCTTTCCGTCCCCACCCGGGCCCCACGCCCGGGGGTGGCCAGAGACATGCTGGAGTCAGATGGGAGCTGTGCCCACAGGCCCATAGCCAGCGCAGAGAAGCAGCGCTAAATCCAGCTCAACTGCTGTCCTGCCAGGTTAACTTACAGCTCTGCCTGGACTTGCGGGATATATGGCCCAGGTTTACAGCCAGCGCGGAGAAGCAGCGCTGGTGTCCCGTCGGTCCAGGCAGGGCTGTAGGTTAACCCGGCGAGACAGGCAGAGTTGAGCTGCATTTAGCGCTGGATTGAGCCTCCGAAGCCTCGCGTGTGTGTGTGTGTGTGTGTGAGTGTGCGCATGTGCGAGCGGCCGCCAAGAAATTGTGTCCCCCGGTCCCCTCCATATTTTGATAGCGATTTCCATGCCTGGATACGTTTAGATGGATATGTGCCAAATGCAGGCAGGTGGGACTAATGTAGATGGGGCATGTTGACCGGTGTGGGCATGTTGGGTTGAAGGGCCTGTTTCCTGCTGTATAACTCTATGACTATGTTGCGACCACGTCTCTGTTACGTCTGTTATATCACCGTTTATTTTCACAGGCTTATATGAAGCTTGATCCAAATAAGACTGGCTGCATCTCAGTGAATGATATTAGCAAGTTCTATAATCCAAAGAAACACCCTAAAGTCTTATCAGGTAATGTTAAGAATCCACTCACAGTAAATATTAATTTTCTACTTTTCTACCCTGGAGTTTCACCATCTGCATGCACTTCCTTATTGTTTTTGGGCTCGGACCTGTTTTTTTCATTCCTGGCCTTTGTCCAACAATCTGCCTATCAAAAAGAAAACCCTCAGATAGACACAAAGTGCTGGAGTAACTCAGCGGGTTAGGTTGCCTGACTTTATCTTGCACTAAACATTATTTCCTTCATCCTGTATCTGTGCACTGTGGACGGTTAGATTGTAAACGTGTAGTCTTTCCGCTGACTGGAAAGCATGCAACGAAAAAAGCTTTCCACTGACCTCGGTACACGTGACAATTAACTAAACTAACCTAACCTCCCCTGAAGTGAATTCTCGACTTTAGTGACCACAGAGTCACAGGGGGATGAAACAAGCCCTTCAGCCCACTGACTCGACACTGACCATCATGTACCCCTTTACACCAATCCTACGCTAACTGCACTTTAGTCTCCTCACATTCCCATCAACTAACCCGGCCTTGGGGGAGTTTACAGTGGCCAGTTACCCAACAAACCCACACATCTTTGGGATGTTGCAGGAAACCCATGCTGTCACCGTGAAAATATGCAAACTCCAAACAGTTAGCATCTAAGGCCAGGATTGAACCCAGGTTACTGCAGACATGAAACACCGGCTCAACAGACTATTGCTGTGTGTCACTCATGTCTATAATGTTCAGATATACAGCATGGTAACAGGCCCTTAGGCCCACCGAATCTCCATCAATCACCCATTCACACTGGTTCTATGTTATCCTACTTTCTTATCCATTCCCTACACACCAGGGGCAATTTACAGAGGGCCAATTAACCTACAAATCTGCACCTCTTTGGGTTGTGGGAGGAAACTGGAGCACCTGGAGGAAACCCATGCTGTCAAAGGGAGAACGTGCAAACTCCACACAGACAGCACCCGAGGTCAGCATAGTGGGCGTAGCGGTAGAGTTGCTGCCTTACAGCGGCAGAGACCCGGGTTTGATCCTGACTATGATTGCTGCCTGTATGGAGTTTGCACGTTCTCCCTGTGACCGCATGGGTTTTCTCCGGGTGCTCCGATTTCCTCCCACACTCCAAAGACGTACAGGTTTGTAGGTTAATTGGCTTTGGTAAAAAATGTATATTGTCCCTAGTGTGTAGGATTGTGCTGTTGTATGGAGTGATCGCTAGTCAACGTAGGCCGAAGGGCCTGTTTCCGTGCTATATCTCTAAAGTCAGGATCAAACCCGGGTCTCTGGCGCTTTGATGCAGCAACTCACCAGCTGTGCCACTGTGCTGCCCTTTTTTAAAATTGCCCTGTTGTTTTACATTTAATTTTTCACCAAGTCTAGTTTCTCAGTGCTCCCCATCTCTAGCCCAGATTCCTGACCATTTGCCGGACTGACGAAGTTCTCTTTACCATTGTGTTGCAGGTGAATCCACAGAGCAGCAAATCCAGTCATCGTTCCTGGACACCCTCCAGCAGGGCTCTGCCAGCTCCAAAGAAGTGACTTACTGTGAATTTGAATCCTATTACGAGGGGCTCAGCCTCGGGATTGCAAATGATGAGGATTTTACCAACATCTTGAGAAACTGCTGGGGGGTTTGAGCGAGGGCAAACTGGGTCAAGTCAGACGGATCACTACTACGGAGCAAGTTTTGTGTTGATGTGCCACTTATTAATAATGCCTTAAAGCTGGCTACAGCACAGAACCCTGATGCAACACTGCAAAGTGCTTTGACGTTTCGGTCAGCCATAGTTTAGCTCCATAGAAAGACACAAAGTGCTGGAGTAACTCAGTGGGTCAGGCAGCATCTCTGGAGAACGGATTGGTGATGTTTTAGTTCGGGATCCTTCTTCAGATAGATTGCAGGGGGGCAGAAAAGAAAGCTGGAAAAGAGATGGGGCAGGAACGAGCATGGACACAGCATGTAACAAAATATATGCAGGATTCAAGGATTCAGATCAATGAATGGAGAAAGCACGTCCTAAAGAGCAAAAAATATTATTTATTAAAGTAAAATACAGAAAAACTATCAACTAACAGTACAAAATAACGCCCTTCTGTATTCTCATTCTCTCTCTCTCTCTTTCTCGTGCTCTCTCGCTCTCTCTCTCTTTCTCTCCCCCCCTCTCCCTCTCCCCTCTAAGGTGAAGCTTGACTCTAGCAATGGAAGCATGCACCTATAAAGCTCTTTGAAATCTTTCTATCCCATCCCCCTGCAATCAGTCTGAAGAATGGTCCCGGATTTGAAACATCGCCTATCCATGTTCTCCAGAGATGATGCCTGACCCGCTGAGTTACTACAGCATTTTACATCTTTCTTTGGTATACACCAGCATCTGCAGTTCCTTGATATTACAGTATAGTTTAGCTCAACTAGTTTTAAAAAATATTTTATTTCTTTCAGCTGACTTTTCCTGGTACTAGATGAAATAGGAATCTGTGCCAAGAAGGAAGTGCTTCAAATTTTCTGCCCACTAATGAGTTTATATAGACAGAGTTGAGGGTGGACCCATTGGACGTGCCTATCCGGACAATGCCACTGAAGAACCCTGACTTCTAATCTTTCACCTGAATGTTTACTTGTTCTCCAGCTGATTTTATGCAAGACGTGTTTTTGTTCCAAGCACTTGTATGTGGAAAGAAAGTAAATTACTTAAAATTCATGAGACCATAAATTAAAAATATTGAAAACTCCAGATATTTTCTATGTTCATTCTGGTCTACAGGCCCTGAGTGTTGGTGTTGATTGATTAGCGTGGATATGCAGAGAACAGAGGGACATGGATCGCATGCAGGTATTCTCCTGTGACCACGTGGGTTTTCTCCGGGTGCTCCGGTTTCCTCCCACATACCAAAGACGTGCAGATTTGCAGGTTAATTGGCTTCTGCTAAATCGTCCCTAATGTGTTGTATAGATCAAGTGTATGGGGTGATCGCTGGTCGACGCGGAGTCGGTGGGCCGAAGGGGCCTGTTTCCGTGCTTTATCTCTAAAACTAAAAAAGACTATGAGGAGAGAAACTCAATGTTTTAGAGTTACAGTGGTTCTAATGTTTTGCAGTGTACACATCCAAATCTGCTGGTGTATTTTCAGTCACACCTGAAGTCAGAAAAGGTTGGGTGAATTGTAATTTTTCTTTGCATACTAGGCTCCAAGTATTAATCCCTCTTTTAGATAAATGTAAAAGATTCTGGGGTATTTTCTGTGACACAGTTCAACGATGCTTTATCTGGAACTGCATGTAGTTGACAGTCACCCACAGTGACTCACCTCACCTTGTGTGTTTCCTAATGGACGCTCTCTTTACAATAGCGTGTGTTATCTCACACACACACACACACACACACACACACACACACACACACACACACACACACACACACACAGCCTTGCTGTAATCTACATTATACAATGCAGATTATATTATACAATGTATATTGTGGAGAGGCCACATTTAGAGTATTGTGTTCAGTTTTGGTCACTGAAAGATGTTAAGTTGGAAAGGGTACAGAAAAGATTTATGAGGATATTGCCAGGACTCGGGATGCGAGGGGTGGGGGGGCCTGAGCTACAGGGAGAGGTTATGCAGGCTAGGACTTTATTCCTTGGAGCATAAGAGGATAAGAAGTGATCTTATAGTGCTGTCTGTACGGAATTGGCATGTTCTCCCTGTGACTGTGTGGGTTTTCTCTGGGTGTTCCGGTTTCCTCCCACACTCCAAAAACGTGCTGGTTTGTAAGTTAATTGGCTTCGGTAAATTATCCCTAGAGTGTAGGATAGAACTAGGTGTATGGGGTGATTGTTGGTTGGCGCGGACCGAAGGGCATGTTTCCACGCTGTATCTCTAAATAGGTTTAAGGTGAGGGGGAAAGGTTTAATAGGAACCTGAGGGGCAACTTTTTTTACACAAAAGGTAGTAGGTATATGGAAAAAGCTGCCGGAGGACCTAGTTGAGGGAGCTACTGTAATAACGTTTAAGAAACATTTAGACAGGTACTTGGATAGGAAACGTTTAGAGAGATATTGGCCAAATGCAGGCAGGTGGGACTAGTGTAGATGGGACATGTTGGTCGGTGTGGGCAACTTGGGCCGAAGGGCCTGTTTCCACGTCGTATGCCTAAAATACACTGTACGAGGTAGACTCCTGTGCATTGACAGATAATTGTTACTGTTGCACACATGATGCAACATATTCCAGGCACCGGACCCGGCCAGCGGCGCAGGCGCTTTTGCACCTCGCTCCAGAGGAGCCGCTTGAGAGGGAGAGGGTGAAGGCCGTGGCATTGCACCCCGTGCATGCGTTTGCGGCTGCACCGGTGCAAGCCGCGCTGCGGGGCGGCTGCAGCAGGAAGGCGATGCAGCGCCTGGGGACGGTGCAGCAGAAAATCCCCTGCGCCTTCGCCACCGAGCTGCGGGACGAGCCGAGCACCAAGCGGCCCGGCCAGGTAAGAGAGTGCACCGCGGCTGCAGCAATGCAAGGAAGCAACATTGCACACCTCTCTCCAGAATGCATGCATTTACTATCATGCGTGCAAGACAAATATCTATCATTTCCGGGGCAGAGTTACAAAGCACAGGGTTTCAGAGTTTTATGTGCGACGGGTAGCTTTAATTATCGGGATTTATCCCGTTTCTCCTTCATTTAGTCACCCCTACTTCCCCCCCACCTTTCTCCCCTCTGCCCCACCTGGAATCGCACCTCTATTTCTCCTCTCCCCCTCTCCTCTCCTCCCACCCACATTCCTTCCTCTAGCTTCACAACTCTTCAATTCTTTTGTTACACTTTAAGTGTTTTCACGTGGAAACAAGGAACTGCAGATGCTGATTTACAACACCAAAAAATACACTAAGTACTGGAGTAACTCAGTGGGTCTGAAGAAGGGTCCCAACCCGAAATGCTGCCTCTCCATGACCTCCAGGGATGCTGCCGCACTTTGTTACTCCAGCACAAAGTTACTCCAGCACTTTGTGTCTTTTTTTTTGTCTTTTCATCTGTGGCCTTTGTCCGACCATCTGCCAATTAACCCCACCCCCTCACCTGTGTCCACCTATCACTTGCCAGGCTTTGTCCTGCCCTTTCCTCTCATTCAGCTTTCTCCCTCACCCTCCCCAACATCAGTCCGAAGAAGGGTCTCGACCCAAATAGTCACCTATGCATATTCTCCAGAGATGCTGCCTGATCCGCTGAGTTACTCTGGCACTTTGTGCCCTTTTTAGAATAAAACGAGATTGTGTTAAATTGTGGGTGTGGTCCACTCAAAGGGGTCTGTTTCTTACCGAGTGCCGCTGTGTATTTTATGCCCAGCAGGTTTGCGTGTTGTGTGTTGGTTTGTGTGGTTGTGATTTCCAAAGGGAAGGGATTGGTTCATCAATCCATGGGGGTTTATGAGAATAATCCCAGGAATGATCGGACTAACATATGAGGAGCGTTTGGAGGCTCTGGGCCTGTACTTGGTGGAGTATGAAGATGAGGGGGACCTCATTGAAACCTACTGGATAATGAAAGGCCTGGATCGAGTTAATGTGGAAAATATGTTTCCACTAGTGGGGGAGTCTAGGATCAGAGGGCTCAGCCTCAGAATAAAAGGATATAGGGAGGTTTCACGGCAGTCGGGTCACGACCCATGACCCGTACTGTTGCTACGCTACGCCAAGTGGATTACATGCGATGAACTGCAGGCAGGCTCTTACCATTGTAGCGTAGCGGGCCCGTTAAAACCCGCCGAAATTGTCAACTTTTGCGCTGTAAATAATTATGGAAATCGGGATAAGCGTGAGAGACATTTATCCTACTTCAGAATTTAAAAAGTGAGGAGAAATGACGGTAGATAGAAGCGAGAGTTGAAGGGACAAACACAGCCAAAGTGCTTGGCGAACATTGGCCTTTGCTCACTGCATTTCATCAACTAAGGCATTATTTGTGTTTTTTCTTGATTCCTTTGGCATCTAAAAAGTTTCAGAAGGGATAAATCTGGCTGTAAAATTTTAAAATCGCCCATGTTTCTCAAGTGGGTTTTTACATACAAAAAGAAAGCCTCTGAAGCAAAATTTACAACCAGATTTATCACTTCTGAGACTTTTTAGATACCAAAGGAATCAAGAAAACCCCCAAATAATGCCTTACCGTTAATGAAATGCAGTGAGCAAACGCGATAATTCCCAATATTTTCAATTCCGATATCTGCATGGCCAATGTTCGCCAAGCACTTTAGCTGCTGTTGTCCCTTCAGCTGTCGCTTCTCTTTACCTTCATTTCGCTTCACTTTTGGAATTCTGAAGTTGGGTACATGTCTCTCACACTTACCCCGACTTCCACAATTTTTTACAGCGAAAAAATTCAACATTTTGGCGTTTTTTAACAGGTAGGAAAGTACGCGTTTCTTGCATTAATAACATATACCGGAAGTTACGGATGTCCTCCAGATGGATTGAGCGGCTCCGTGCGTCAAGCCCTATGACCCAGTGACCTTACGTGCAACCCCCCTATACCTTTAGAATGGAGATGAGGAGGAATTTCTTTAGCCAGAGGGTGGTGAATCTGTGGAATTAATTGCCACAGATGGCTGTGGCCAAGTCATTAGACATTATTAAAGTGGGCGGCACAGTGGTGCAGTAGCAGAGTTGCTGCCTTCCAGCGCCAGAGACCCGGTTTCGATCCTGACATCGGGTGCCATCTGTACAGAGTTTGTACGTTCTCCCCATGATCGCCTGGGTTTTCTCCGGGTCCTCTGGTTTCTTCCCACACTCCAAACATGTGCAGGGTTGTAGGTTATTTGGTTTCTGTAAATTGCTCCTAGTGTGTAGGATAGAACTAGTGAACGAGCGATCGTTGGTCTGCATGTACTTGATGGGCTGAAGGGCCTGTTTCCATGCAGTATCTCTAAAGCAAAAAATGAAGATTGACAGGTTCTTAATTAAGAAGGGGGTCAAAGGTTACGGGGAGAAGGCAGGAGAATGGGGTTGAGAGGGAAAAATAGATCAGCCATGATTGAATGGCAGAGCAGACTTGATGGGATGAATGGCCTAATTCTGCTCCCAGGTCTTACGGTGGGGCCTGTGGGCGTTGGGCTGTTACTCACAAACCTGTGTTCAGTCATACAGAGTGTTGGCCACTGGAGAGCTGAGTGTGAAGGCGTTGGCAGCAGATATCCACCGGGCGATTGCTACTGAGAAAGTAGACGGCACCTGCTGCTACGTTGCAAAATACAAAGGTAATGGAACAGATGGGCAGCCATTATCACATACCCCACAGCCAACAATGGACCATTGTGGGCTCCACCCTTCTTTGATCATCATTGGTTTTCACATATCTAATTCATTTGTTCTATTTACCTACTATCTTTCTCGATACCCTTACCCTTATGAAGAAGGGTCTCACTGAGAAATATTATATTTTCCTTTTCTCCAGGGATGCTGCCTGACGCACTGAGTTACTCCAGCTTTTTGTGTCTGTCTTCAGCCATTTTACAAAGTTTAGTTTAGTTTATTGTCAAGTGCACCAAGGTACAGTGAAAAACTTCTTGTTGCAGTCTATCCAGTTAGTGGAAAAACTATACATGATTACAATCCAGCCGTCCACTGTGTGCATATACAAAATGAAGGGAATAACGTTTAGTGCAAGATAAAGTCCAGTAAAGTCTGATTGAAGATAGTCCAAGAGTCTCCAATGAGGTAGATGGGAGGTCAGGAGTGCTCTCGATTTGGTGAGAGGATGGTTCAGTTGCCTGATAACAGCTGGGAAGAAACTGTATCTGAATCTGTAGGTGTGCTTTTTCACACTGCTGTACCTCTTGCCTAATGGAAGAGGGGAGATGAGGGAGTGACTGGAGTGAGACACATCCTTGATTTATGCTGCTGGCCTTGCCGAGGCAGCGTTAAGTATAGATGGAGTCACAGGAAGGGAGGTTGATTTGCGTGATGGTTTGGGCTGCGTCTACAACTCTCTGCAATTTTGTGTGGTCTTGGATGGAGTGGACAAACACAAAAAGTGGAAGAGTTGTGCCCTAGTGAGAGAGGTTGTCAGATTCAACAGGATATCGATTGGAAATATTTGTGGAGAAATTACAGATGGAGTTTAATCCGAACAAGTGTGATTGCTACAATTTGGGAGTAAAATGCAAGGGAACATGTACAGTGAATGGCAGGAGCCTTGTTAACATTGATATACAGAGGGATCAGTGGTAGAGTTGCTGCCTTGCAGTGCCAGAGACCCGGGTTCGATCCTGACTACGGGTGCTGTCTGTACATAGTTTGTACGATCTCCCTGTGACAGCGTGAGTTTTCTCCTAGTGCTCCGGTTTCCTCTCATAGTTCAAAGATGTACAGGTTTGTAGGTTAATTGGCTTCAGTAAATTGTCCCAAGTGTGTACGACAGAATAGTGTACGGGTGATTGTTAGTCGGCGTGGACTTGGTGGGCTGAAGGGCATTTCCGCTCTGTATCTCTAAACTATACAAACAAAAAAATCTTGTGCTGCAAGTCCACAGCTCCCTGAAAATAGTAAGACAATTGAATGGGTGGAAAAGGCATATTATCTGCCAAACTTATAAGACTTTTTCAAATTACAAAACAAGAGCACTTTGAATTTGGGGATAAACCGCATAAACTTTTGGCTCGCCAGCTAAAAAAACGAGAAAAGGAACATACTATACCAAAGATCAAATCAGATAAAGGGGAATTATTAACAACACCGAAGGATATTAATAAAAGATTTGCGCAATTTTACGAGAATTTGTATACATCTAAAACGATAATTGATTCCAATAATATCACAAAGTTCTTGGATACCTGTAATCTTCCAAAGTTAGAGCTGAAGGAACAAGAGGAACTGGGTGCACAAATCTCAATTAAGGAATTAGAAGATACAATAAACTCATTTAAAAAATGGAAAAACACCAGGCCCTGATGGATTTACTAATGAATTTTATAAAAGCTTTTATGATAAAATAATACCAAGATTACAAAAAATGTACCAATACGCTTTTAAAAAACGAATACTACCTGATACATTAGCGGAATCAACGATTACATTAATACCTAAGAAAAATAAAGATTTAGAAGAACCTGGCTCATATAGAGCGATAGCATTGTTAAACACAGATCAAAAAATATTAGCGAAAACATTAGCTAGAAGATTAAGTAAATACATTAGTAAATTAATAAACCCAGATCAGACAGGGTTTATCCCTAAGAGATACTCTTCTAATAATATGAGACGTCTACTCAACATAATGCACTCACACAAATCTGAAGATCAAGAATTATCAATTATTTCGCTGGATGCTGAAAAAGCATTTGATCAAGTAGAATGGAATTATATGGATAAAGTATTACAAAAATTTCAACTGGGAGAGAATTTTATTTTATGGATTAAGTTACTATATAACAAACCTACAGCTAGAATACTTACTAATAACATATTATCCTCGAAATTTCAACTATCAAGGGGAAATAGACAAGGATGCTCATTATCACCACAGCTGTTTGCTCTCATTATTGAACCGCTAGCAGAAAAAATTAGAATACACCCTGATATTCATGGATATAATACTAAAGACTCATATAATAAAATATCTTTATACGCGGATGATATATTATTGTATATTACAAAACCTCAAATCACTATACCAAATATATTAAATTTAATTGAAGACCGGATCTTTTTCTGGATATAGAATAAATTGGAATAAAAGTGAAATTATGTCAATAAAACCGAAAGATTCAACACATCTTTTAAAATTCCCTTTTAAAATAGCTACAGAAAAATTTAAATATTTGGGAGTCGAAATTACCAGAACATATCAAGGTATGTTCAGGGCAAATTTTGACCCCCTACTTAATAAACTAAATACATTAATTAAATTCTGGAAAACGCTCCCGATGTCTTTAATAGGCCGAATAAACGCAATAAAAATGATCTTTTTACCACAAATTTTATACCTATTTCAATCAATTCCTATATACTTACCTAAGAAGTTTTTTAAAAAACTCGACTCAGATATCACTAATTTTATATGGGACTATAAATCACATAGAATACAAAAAACCCATCTGAATAAACCTAAAGTATTGGGGGGTCTAGCACTACCTAATTTTATGTATTATTATTGGTCAGTAAATATTAAAAACATGATTCAACTGATGGATAACTCCGCCCAGCAAGTAGACTGGATTGTAATGGAGAAAGAGGATTGCTCCTTTAGAAACATTGGAGCGATCCTCCTCTCTCCAATGAAACTGAATAACATAAACTATAATAAGAACCCAATTATTCATAGTACAATCCGTATTTGGAAACAAATAAAACAAAATTTAAAATTAAGAAACTTATCACTTTTATTACCTATAGTCAATAACCCTTCGTTTAGTCCTTCTATTATAGATAAAGCTTATACACAATGGGATAGACTAGGAATTAAAACGCTTGGTGACTTGTATGAAACTGGAAAATTACTTTCATTTCAACAATTACAAATAAAATATAAACTCGGAAATAATCAATATTTTAAATATTTTCAAATATGCGACTATTTGAAAAAATATACAAAAGATCATTATAATAATCCAGTAGATGTATTGGACGAGGCAATGCAGATAAAAGCGGAATCAGCAAACTTAATATCATATTTGTATAATATTATTTTAAATGTACAAATACCACCTACGGAGGGTATCAGAAGAGACTGGGAACAAGAGTTAGCTATTAAAATTTCAAAGGAAAGTTGGAATGAATACTTATTAAACGTGCATAAATGCTCGATTAATGTAAGACACACTTTAATACAATTTAAAATTTTACATAGATTATATTATTCGAAAACTAAAATTCATAAAATTTTCCCAAACGTATCATCTATTTGTGATAAATGTCAATCCCAAGAAGCAACTATAGCGCACTCATTTGTCTTCTGTACATAAATTCAAAAATTTTGGAATGAAATTTTTGAAATCTTTACAAAGTTATTTAAAACAAGACTGATACCCAAAGCAGAATGGATTATCTTCGGAATAACGGAAGATGATCCAGAACTAAATGTGTTTCAAAAGAAATTAATGGACTATGGGTTAATAACTGGAAAAAAGCTAATTCTAAAATTTTGGAAGAAGGCTCCAATACCAACTATAAATATGTGGATTTCAAATATGTTTGAAACATTACACCTAGAAGAGATAAGACTCCTCCTAGCAGGTAAACCAGATCACTTCCACCTGATGTGGTCTGCATTTATAGAATTATTACAAACATAGGGTGCAAAAGTACTTTAAAAAAATAAAAAATTGAGGTCAGGTAAGGGGGGATGATAGTTGAAGAGTTGGTATGTCCTATTTACGTGATGCTCAAAAAAAAACATTTGTTTCTCTTTTTTTCTCTTTCTCTTTTCTTTTCTTAGGGCCTATTTCTTAACTCTTTTTCTTTTTGTTTTTAATTTCGCTCTTCTATGGGTCTTCGTCCTTTTTTGTTGTTACATTTTCTACACTTGCACTTTTTCCTTCACTTTCTTCTTTCTTTCAATCTTTTCTTTTTCTAGTGTAAAAAAATAAATAAAGGGAGTACATTAATTGTAAGAAGATATAAATGACGAGTATTAATGTATGTGGTTGTAATGTAATGTACTTCTAATAAATAAAAATTTAAAAAAAAAAAAAAAAATAAAAAAAAAGAAAAGGCATATGGTATGCTTGCCTTTATCAGTCGGGCTATTGAATATAAGTAAGTAGGTAAGTAAGTTTATTGGCCAAGTATTCACATACAAGGAATTTGCCTTGGTGCTCCGCCCACAAGTAACAGCATGACATACAGTGACAGTTACAAATGACTCAGAAAACACTAAACATTAATAATAATAAAACATTAATGATAAAACACCATTGATCAAGCATGTGAACCAACAAAATACCAGATCAAATGGAGGCTACAGATTTTTGGCTGTTGAGTAGAGCAACTACTCGTGGATAAAAACTGTTTTTATATCTGGCTGTGGCAGCTTTGACAACAGGAATGTTGAATGTCGAACAGGAATAAAAGTCGGAATGTCATATTGCAGGTTTATAAAACTTTATTAGGCCACATTGGAGTATTCTGTGCAAATCTGGGTGCCTTATTACAGGAGAGGTGTTGAACCTTTGGGGAGGGAGCACAAGAGGTTTGCCTGGATGTTGCCTGTATTAGCTATCAAGAGAGGTTGGATAAATTTGGACTCTTCTTAGAGTGTTAAAGGCGGAGGGAGGGGTGACAAAATGGATATGCATAAAATTATAGAGGCATAGTTAGGGGAGGTAGAGCAGGGCTCACTTAACTTTTTTCCCCTGTTACCAGCCGTGACAGATTTTTAGGTTGCCAAATGACAGTTTAGGTGGTCATTTAAGACGGTTTGCATGACGCATGTGATAATGTGCTCAGACGAAGTGCGTAGTTACCAGTCGGAATTATGCTCAATGAAGCATTCACATATTATGTTCAAGAAGGAACTGCAGATGCTGGAAAATCAAAGGTAGACAAAAGTGCTGGAGAAACTCAGCGGGTGCAGCAGCATCTATGGAGCGAAGGAAATAGGCAACGTTTCAGGCCGAAACCCATCAGTCTGAAGAAGGGTTTCGGCCCGAAACATTGCCTATTTCCTTCGCTCCATAGATGCTGCTGCATCCGCTGAGTTTCTCCAGCACTTTTGTCTACATTCACATATTATTTCTGCTTCAAATAACTCACAAACTAAACATATTCACCAATCAAGACATGATATATACCACAAAGACATGCAGCAAAATTATAATACAATATCTCAACTCTTTTTACACATTGCAATTAATGCAATTTCTATTAGTTCTTTCCACTTCGAAACAAAATGTGGTTGGATTATTCAGCATATGATCAACCCTGTGTCAATAAATCCTGGACCATGGTAACATATATGCTTAACCATGCACACTACAGATTGATGCAAGCATGTTCTATGTGAAGGGACCGAAAATTATCATGACATGGCCTTAGCATGGGTCGTTTATTGCTATTGGTACAGAAACACTCTCGCTTCCCACATAATTTATCCATAACAAAATATACAGGTTGCAAGGAAATTTCTAAAGGCATTTTATGATAATAGCTGTTTAAAACCGACTATACCCATCTGACAGGTTAAACATTACACTAACTGACAAGAGATGGCCAAAGGACATAACTGCAGCAAATGTTCTTTTGGTAATATGTTTAAAGGTGTCAAAACAAATAATAACATTGGGAATTAAAATACATCTGATTGCATTCCGTTATCAAACATAGTCAATGTTTGCTCTGAAGACCATGAAGCACAATAGGGTCAGGGAGGGGGGGGGGGGGGGTGTGTGAATCAATGCGGGGTGGATAGATGGCGGAGGGGGGGGGGGAGGGGTTGAGAAGGCAATCGGTGCGGAATGGATGGATTGAGGCAGGTGAATTAGTACGTGTTGGTTGGAGGATCAGTGCAGTATGAATGGGGGGGTGGCTGGAGAATCAATGCGAGGTGGGTAGGGTGATGAATAGATTAGGGGGGTAGATGGGGAGGGGAGCACAGGGGATGTCAGTGAGGACTGAATAGAGGGAATGGGGATCAGTGCGGGATGGAGAGGAGGGGTCCCAGGATAAGAGGGGTGGAGGGGGGCATACAAGAGAGAGAGAGAGAGAGAGAGAGAGGGGGGGGGGAAGGGGCGGCGCTCCTCGGACAACATCGCCCCGCTGCCTTGGCCGTCCCTGTCTATCGCCAAAGTGCCGCCGCCAAAGGGGGTGGCGGTTGGGACTCCTCGCCACCGCCTCCCCTCCTCCACCAGCCGACAGGGAGGTGTGGGGCCCAGCGGTGCAGCTCAAAGATCCTATGGCTATAGGATCTTTGGTGCAGCTGCTTCAGACGGCGGAAGGAGACCCTCCGCCTCCCTCTCCCTCCCCCTCCCTCCCTCCTCGCGACCTCGGCGTGCGAGAGGGTTGTTTTGAAAGCGGCGTTGGCGGATTTGCAGGCAGCGGCCATTATCAGGTGATAGCGGCCGCTGCTTGCAAATCCACCAACGGCGCTTTCAAAACAACCCCTCTCGCACGCCGAGGCCGGGAGGAGAGAGGGAGGGGGAGAGAGAGGGAGGCCTCCTTCCGCCGGGCAGGGTGCGGGAGGAGGAAGCGGTGGAGCCGCTGTTGCCACTGTTTGGGGCCCGTCATTCGCTCCGACCCTTCGTCACCACGCACCTAGTATCTTTGCCCCAAAATATAGCCGCCGCCGACACGAAACGTCACGTTCCTATTCGCCAGAGATGCTGCCTGACCCGCTGAGTTACTCCAGGTTTTTGTGTCTATCGGTATAAACCAGTATTTGTGTGCCAAGCCGGGCAAAATGACTCACCGTTTAGGTTGCCCGGTGGCATTTTGGGTGGTCAATGGCACCCGGGCAACCGCTAATTTCGAGCCTGTAGAGTGCATTTCCTGGAAGGAAATATCAAATTTTGGAGGGTATCGCTTTAGGGTGAGAGGGTGGAAAGTTTATAGATGTGTAGCATGACCTTTACATAGAATGGTGGGGCCTAGAATGAGCTGCCTTCGATGGTGGTAGAGGGCAGGTACGATGGTGGTGTTTAAGAGACTTTTAGATAGGTTCATGATATGTAGGGAGTGGAGGGATATGCATCCCGTGCACGCAGAGGAGGTTAGTTAACTTGGCGTCACTATCAGCACAGATATTGTGTTGTATTGCTGTTCCTGTGCTGTATTGTTCTCTGTTAACTAGTTGAACTGTTGGGTTACTGAGTTTTGTGGTTGTTGCCAGATTCGCCATATCTCTGGGCACGACTGGATCAAAAACCGACCAAACAAGCTGAGAAACGATTCAGGAAGTTTCAGTCTTCAAAGTCGGGCTCTGGTAATGACAATCCTCCCCTTCCACCCGTAGGTACGGGCACCTCCCCCTGCGACAATCGGTCATACAGCGTGGAAACAGGTTTAGTATAGTTTAGAGATACATCGCGGAAACAGGCCCTTCTGCCCACCCAGTCCCTGCCGACCAGCGATCCCCGTACACTAACGCTATCCTAAACACACTAAGGTCAATTTTACATCGATACCAAGCAAATTAACCTACAAACCCGTACGTCTTTGGACTGTGGGAGGAAACCGAAGATATTGGGGAAAACCCACGCAGGTCATGGGGAGAACGTACACACTCAGTACAGACAAGCACCCGTAGACAGGATCGAACCTGGGTCTCTGGCGCTGTGAGGCAGCAAGTTTACGCCAATCAACATGCCCCATCTAACTAGTCCCACCTGCCTGCGTTTGGCCAATAACCCTCTAAACCTGTCCTATCTATGTACCTGTCTACTGTTTCTTAAACGTTGCGATATTACCTGCTTCAACTACCTCCGGTAGCTTGTTCCATACACTCACCACCCTTTGTGTAAAAAAAAAAGTTACCCCTTAGGTCAGGTTCCAATTAAATCTTTCCCCCTTCACCATAAACCTACTGTATGCTCTCGGGTTCTTGATTCCCTGCTCTGGTGCCTACCCGATCTATTCCTCATGATTTTATACACCTCTATAAGGCAGAAAAGATGGAGGGGAGGAGGGAGTGTAGTGGAAGGTGTGTGATGGGATGTCAAGGAAGGTACTATCACAACGTTAAAGCTGCTGGAGGAGATATTGGGGGTTCAGTATTGGGGGTTCAGTATTGATGCGGATAGAAAACTGGCTGTCAGACAGGAAGCAAAGAGTAGGAGTAAACGGATCTTTTTCAGAATGGCAGGCAGTGACTAGTGGGGTACCGCAAGGCTCAGTGCTGGGACCCCAGCTATTTAAAATATAAATGATTTGGACGAGGGAATTGAATGCAACATCTCCAAGTTTGCGGATGACACAAAGCTGGGGGGCAGTATTAGCTGTGAGGAGGATGCTAGGAGGCTGCAAGGTGACTTGGATAGGCTGGGTGAGTGGGCAAATGCATGGCAGATGCAGAATAATGTGGATAAATGTGGGGTTATCCACTTTGGTGGCAAAAACAGGAAAGTAGACTATTATCTGAATGGTGGCTGATTAGGAAAACGGGAGATGCAACGATACCTGGGTGTCATGGTACACCAGTCATTGAAAGTAGGCATACAGGTGCAGCAGGCAGTGAAGAAAGCGAATGGTATGTTAGCATTCATAGCAAAAGGATTTGAGTATAGGAGCAGGGAGGTCTACTGCAGTTGTACAGGGTCTTGGTGAGACCACACCTGGAGTATTGCGTACAGTTTTGGTCTCCTAATCTGAGGAAAGACATTCTTGCCATAGAGGGAGTACAGAGAAGGTTCACCAGACTGATTCCTGGGATGTCAGGACTTTCATATGAAGAAAGACTGGATAGACTCAGCTTGTATTCGCTAGAATTTAAAAGATTGAGCGGGGATCTTATAGAAACTTACAAAAATTCTTAAGGGTTGGACAGGCTAGATGCAGGAAGATTGTTCCCGATGTTGGGGAAGTCCAGAACAAGGGGTTACAGTTTAAGGATAAGGGGGGAAATCTTTTAGGACCGAGATGAGAAAAACATTTTTCACACAGAGTGGTGAATCTGTGGAATTCTCTGCCACAGAATGTAGTTGAGGCCAGTTCATTGGCTATATTTAAGAGGGAGTTAGATGTGGCCCTTGTGGCTAAAGGGATCAGGGGGTATGGAGAGAAGGCAGGTACAGGATACTGAGTTGGATGATCAGCCATGATCATATTGAATGGCGGTGCAGGCTCGAAGGGCCGAATGGCCTACTCCACCTATTTTCTATGTTTCTATAGTTGAGGCAGGTATTATAACAACATTTAAAAGACATTGGGTAGGTACATGGATAGGAAAGGTTTAGAGGGATATGGGCCAAATGCAGGCAGGTGGGATTAGTTAGACGGGACTTTGGTCGGCGTGGGTAGGTTGGGTTGATGTATGTTTCCGTGCTGTCTGACTGTGACAGAGGGTAACTAATGGTGCAAGGTAAATGGAGAGGCTGCTCGTGAGGCAAGGAGCAAGGATGGCGGCGAGGGATTATGAATGGCAACACCTGAATTGTTACAAATAGTTGGCGTGTGAAAACTAAAGGGAAGGCTACTCAATATGAAACTGAATCTTAGATACAAGTCCAGGGGTGGCAAGTTAAAACCAGGTTTGATTAGCTTGAAGTCAGTGAGAAGGAGAGACCACAAGAGGTGAGAGGAACAATGTTTAAAGGAGATTTGTGGGACATGTTTTTTACACAGAGGGTGTTGAGTGCCTGGATCACACTGCGAGTGACATAGAGCATGGTGTAAACAGTGGACATTTCTTCCTCAGAGTTCACTTGGAACTTCGGTGAAGACTTTCCGGAAGGTTCCAGAGGCCTGGATTCCAGCACAACGGAGTGGCCCAGTCAGAGGGCTGCCCGCTGCCAGATGAGAACGGACATATTCCCGGTGAGAAGGGATATATTTTATTTCTCACTGACGGCCCTGGCGTAGCTTACTGCGATGTGTGTTGTAAATGTTTGTACTTACTCCCCAAGGTTGGATTCCAGTGGAGAAGGGAAGTAAACAGCACTGTTGGCATTCTCTCCTCTGTGAACTATGAGACGGGATCCGCCCTGGTCTTGCGCCTGCACTCTGGGAAGAATCTTCTAGAAATTACCATTGTTCCCTTAATGGAGCTGCTTGAACGGACATTGGAGCTCGTGGGAACTCACATTAATGGCAATCCATATGGTAGGAACACTTCTACTGTGGATTTTGTAACTTTTAAAAACTTTTAAAGTAACTTACATAACTAAAGGGCCTGTCTCACTGTACGAGGTAATTCAAGAGTTCTCCCGAGTTTTCCCCTGATTCGAACTCGGAGAATGTCCGTAGCGGGTCCGTAGGAGTTCGTGGATGTCTCGTAGCGGCTCGTACGAGTAACGGTAGGTACTCGGGAAATCTGTAAACTCGTGCCGTTTTTCAACACTGAAAAATGTCCACGAGTAAAAAAATACTCGTGATGAAAGAAATTGTTACTTTTTACTCGTACGAGCCGCTACGAGACATCCACGAACTCCGATGGACCCACTACGGACATTCTCCGAGTTCGAATCGGGAAAACTCGGGAGAACTCTTGAATTACCTCGTACAGTGGGACAGGCCCTTTACTTTTAATGTTTTAACTTTTTATCACTTTTTAAACTTTTTATTTTATTTTATTTACTTTTTTAATAACGTACAACTTTTCTTTTTTACGCTTAATAACTTTTATTTATTATAACTTTTGAAACTTTTTATTTAAATTGTTTTAATTAAAAACTTTTATTTTCATTTTTACTCTTTTAATACTGTTTAAAACTTTTTATAATAACTATTGAAACTTTGTATTTTCTTTTTTAGCTTTTGAAACTTTAGGTTTTTAAATGTTTTAATATGTTTTCAAACTTTTTATTTTACTTTTTTAATTTTTTAGTAACTTTAAACTTTTAATACTTTTTAATTTTAAAGTTTTTAAATCTTAGTTTATTGAACGATTTTAAACAGTTCTGTGGCGCATGGATGGGAAGCAGAGAGCGGTGGCATTGATGGTCTCTTTCCCCCCCTCCCTCTCTTCAGGCCTCGGGAGCAAGAAGCAACCCCTCCCACCTCCTGGTTTGCCATGGGTCTCTGCCAATCGAGAACCCGCCACCTCTTGAGCTGATGGACATGGCCGCCTGGTTCAAGGAGAGCGAGACAGCGAGGGTGGAAGGGATCGTGTGGCACTGTGCGGCCGGAACCCTCGTTAAAGTGAGTGAAACGTCAGAGGTGGAGTCGCATTTAGTGCCGTCTGCACATGTGCAGTGAGTGAGGGACAAGGAACTGCAGGTGATTACAAAAAAACCACACAAGGTCCTGGAGGAACTCAGCGGGTCAGATAGCATCTCTGGAGAACGTGGATAGGTGATGTTTCGAGTCAGGACCCAACTTCAGACTGACTCCCCGTCGAGGATTAAGCTGGAGAGGATGTAGATAACCTGGTGGTTCTGTTAGAGAACTGTAGAGAACTTGGTTCAAGTTTTTTTAATTAAACGTTTTCTTTTATAGTCATAGTCATATGGCACGGAAACAGGCCTTCTGCCCAACTTGCCCACGCTGACCAACATTCCCATCTACGCTAGTCCCACTGCCCACGTTTGCTGCATATTCCTCTAAACTTTGGTTTAGAAACACGGAACTGCAGACACTGGTTGACACAAAAGGACACAAAGTTGCTGGAGTAACTTAGCAGATCAGGCTCCAGAGGTGCTCCAGCTCTTTGTCCCTCGAAATCTTTCCTATCTATATGCCTGTCCAAATGTCATTTATTATGTTATCTATGGATCCGCAGGATACTTGATACTTGAGCACAGTTATCAAAGAATGTTGTTTACAGACCAGTAATGCCGCTCCAAGGGTGGCATGGTGGCGCAGCACCAGAGGCCTGGGTTTAATCCTGAACATGGGTGCTGACTGTACGGAGTTTGTACGTTTTCCTGTGACCGCGTGGGTTTTCTGTGGCTGCTCCAGTTTGTTCCCACATTCCAAAGACGTGGCTTCTGTAAATTGTCCCTAATATGTGGGATAGAACTAATGTGCGGGTGGTTGTTGGTCGGCACGGACTCGGGCTGAAGGACCTCTTTCCATGCTGTACCTCTAGCTTCTTGCTGCAAGTAAAAAAAATCTGTTTTTAAGAATATTCTGTTTCGGGTCATAAAACACTCTTGACTTGACGTTTGACCTTTCTGTAATGGGTTAATATTGATCACCGTCCCCTGCAGCTTCACCGATATCACCTTGGACTGGAGTGGCCGCTGCCAGACCCGTTCTTGGCCTCTCGCCCTGTGTCCATTAACGTCGATCTCACCAGCTTCCCCATGGATTTTGAAACCAAGTCTCCCTTCGTGTTCCTGGCGAGGCTTAACGGCAGGCAGTTTGACCGAGTGAAGGACATCTCGTGGGAGGACGCTGAGAGTTGACGTGGAACCAACACGGTGGCCCAGGAAGGTTGGGTGAGATGGTTGGCTGCTTCAAGCCTGGACTGGTTTACATGGACCTTGGGGACTAGAATCACGAGGGACTGTTCTTCATTTATGGGGCGACTACCTGGTCTGTCTTTACACTGATACCTGTTGTTGCTGCCATTGGGAATGTTGAAGCAGTTTTGTTCTTGCAAGCACTGGAATGGAGATCAGTGGCATGTTGTTGCTGTGCTGGGGTAGCCATGTGCAGTTGCTGAACCTCCCTCAACTATTTCCTTGGCTCATGAATGTCCGCGGTTAATCACACTCCACGCCTCCACAGATAGGACTGGGAAATCTGGGAGCTGTGTTTGATCATTTTAGTTTAGACCAGACTTCACTGCCTCAGTCTTGCTGGCTCCATGTGTGTATTCTCCCAGTTAGAGGCAAATTCCAATGTGCAGGTTGCTGTTTGAGTGTTAAAATGTTGTGATATGGTTGTGTTGCACATGTTAAAATCTGCTTGTGTTAAATCCTCCCCTCGGCTTGTCACATTTTACACCAGTTTGACTACAGGCTGATTGTATGTGGCATGGTGGTGCAGCGGTAGAGTTACTGCCTCACAGCACCAGAGACCTGGGTTCAATCCTGACTACGGGTGCTGTCAGTACAGAGTTTTTACGTTCTCCTGTGACCACGTGGGTTTCCTCCCACATCCCAAAGACGTGCAGGTTTGCAGGTTAATAGGCTTCTGTATATTGTCCCTAGTGTGTAGGATAAAACTTGTGTACGGGGTGAGCAGGGTTCTCTGGCGATGTAAGGCAACAGCTCTACCGATTGATTTTTTATTTATTTGGGATGTGGTGTCGCTGGCATCTCTACCCTCCCTAGTTGTCCCCGAAGGTGCTGGTGGGCCACCCTCTCCGACCTCAACAGTCCAGCTTGCCCAGTGTGATCAGTGTACAGTGCGATACAGGAAAACAGTGACTGTACACTCTAAACTTTTAAATCGCACTTTGCAATGTCTTAAGGATGAGAAAACCATTAAACAAACCTGTGTCTTTGATTAATTTGGACCACTGATTCATTATTCTGCCTCTGGCTTTATCAACATTAATATTTATCCAGTGCTGCTGATTTTTGTTTCTTGGATAGAAATTACTCCACAAAACCAAGGGTGCTGTCTGCTGTCACCACAGTCAATATCATCGGAGAGTCGAAGAAACGCAGAGAGATGAGAGACAAATCGGAGATGCTGCAACCTTGAGCAAAACAAAGGGCTGGGGGAACTCGGCAGGTCAGGCAGCATCTGTGGAGGGAATGGACTAATGATGTTTGGGGTCAGGACCCTAATATTAGTTTAGTGTCATGTGTACTGAGGTACAGTGAAAGTTTTTTTTGCTGCATGCTATCCAGTCAGCGGAAAGACTATATATGATTCCATTCAAGCTGTCCACAATGTACAGATATAGGATAAAGTACGCCTTCCGGAGGTGCCACTGAGAAGCCGAGATACAGGATAAAGGGAGCAACCTTTAGTGCAAGGTAAAGTCCTATTACTTTATCCAAGGTTCTCCAATGAGGTGGATGGGAGGTCAGGCCCACTCTCGATTCGTTGATAGGATGGTTCTGTTGCCTGATAACTTCTGGGATGAATCTGGAGGTGTGCGTTGGGGGATAAAGTTTGTAAAGAGCGGTGGGGCCGGGGGGAAAGTCTGGCCCAGCTCAGTGTGTAATGTCTGATTACAATCCTGGGAGGCAGCCAGGACGTGTTATTATAAGCATCAAAACAAGATGAAAACTAGCTCTTAAATATCTACATTATATTCAGTACAAGCTGTCTCTGGGTTATGAACACCAGACTGACGGATACATGTGAACAAACTTCCATAATATTAAATACAAAATTCCATGTAAATATATACGTTCGTTCTTTCAAATGGCGGAACTGGTTCCCTCTTCTCTCATTTTAGGACAGCATAGTTGCTGCCTCACAGCGCCGGAGACCTGGGTTCAATCCTGACAACGGGTGCTGTCGGTACGGAGTTTGTACATTCTCCCTGTGACTGCGTGGGTTTTCTCCAGGTGCTTCGGTTTCCTCCCACACTCCAAAGATGAAGAGGTTTGTAGGTTAATTGTCCCTCTGTGAATTGTGCCTATGGTGCAAGATAGGACTAGTATATGGATGATCTCTGGTCTGCATGAACTCGGTGGTCCCAAGAGACTGTTTCCACTTTCGAGAGACACTAGGAAGCTTCAAGGCTTAGCAGTGAACCCAGCAAATTAAAGGGGTTTTAAACTCTGGTTGTTAGGTAATGGCAGGAACCAGAATAAATATTCAGAAGCAAAGAAGCCAGGAGATCATATGCAGATTTTAAGAGTTTCTTCAATGTTTAATCGTTGATAACAGAACATGGTGGTCCTCTCGGGTACCACGAGTTACAGTGAACACTCCGAGTGCAATGAAGGGAACATGCACCCTTTATAACTAATATTGCCTCCAAACAAAACATAATAAATAATTAACTTGTATTTACAGAACAATCTGAACAGTAACATTTACAGAATAATCTTATAAATGTTAAAGTTCTACAAAAATACTTCCAATGTGGATTCTTCGCGTGTTTTCAAAAACGGGTGGCTGGAAACTTAGTGCAAACTCTTTCTTGCTCATGAAGTTGGCTAAAAGTTTACAAATAAATAGCATTTAGACAGTGAGCAAGTAGATGGAAGTAGAGTCAATAAACTTTCAATGTATTTTCAGTGCTGTGTGTGTGGGCACACGTGCATGCTTGTGAACAACCTATCCCAACGTTAATTGCACAGTTGTGGGCAAAACATGCAAATGAGTCGCTGCCAACTGATGCAAAGGATTGCGTGGGGAGCGTGCTCATTGATTAGCACTTCATCCCCCTGTTAGTGAGGACCTCGTGCTTTACCTGGCATTCTCTCAGCAGATGAATGTAAGAGATGTGACAGAAGACCACTCTTTCCTACAGGGAATGTTTAAGCCTGTAAAACCCCAGCCCTGATATGGATCCTAACTTAATCTTCCTTGTATATTTCAACTGGTTTTCTTCTTCCAGGTTTTCACCCACATGTACATCCTTAGAACTTGGGTGGGAATGTAACAGCGTTGATTTCAACTTAAAGTCCCAATTATCCCGATGCTACCACTTGAGGTTTGTACAGTCTGTTGGTGAAGGTGGTAGACTGGTACTAAGAACAGCTGGGAATCTGCACTGTGCAGAGAATTGGTTAGTTAACAACATGTACAGTGCCCACCATAATGTTTGGGACAAAGACCCCATCATTTATTTATTTGCCTCTGTACTCCACAATTTGAGATTTGTAATAGAAAAAAATCACATGTGGTTAAAGTGCACATTGTCAGATTCTAATTAAAGCCATTTTTATACATTTTGGTTTCACCATGTGTTTACACCTGTGTTTATACATCGTTCCCCCATTTCAGGGCACCATAATGTTTGGGACACATGGCTTAACAGGTGTTTGTAATTGCTCAGGTGTGTTTAAATGCCTCCTTAACGCAGGTATAAGAGAGCTCTCAGCACCTAGTCTTTCCTCCAGTCTTTCCATCACCTTAGGAAACTTTTATTGCTGTTTATCAACATGAGGACCAAAGTTGTGCCAATGAAAGTCAAAGAAGCCATTACGAGACTGAGAAAAGAATAAAACTGTTAGAGGCATCAGCCAAACATTAGGCTTACCAAAATCAATTGTTTGGAACATCATTAAGAAGAAAGAGAGCTTACTAATCGCAAAGGGACTGGCAGGCCAAGGAAGACCACCACAGCTGATGACAGAAGAATTCTCTCTACAATAAAGAAAAATCCCCAATCAGAAACACTCTTCAGGAGTCAGGTGTGGATTTGTCAATGACCACTGTGGTTAACGCTGCAAGATGCAAACTACTGGTTAGCCGCAAAAATAGGATGGCCAGGTTACAGTTTGCCAAGAAGTACTTAAAAGAGCAACCACAGTTCTGGAAAAAGGTCTTGCGGACAGATGAAGATTAACTTATATCAGAGTGATGGCAAGACCAAAGTATGGAGAAGAGAAGGAACTGTCCAAGATCCAAAGCATACCACCTCATCTGTGAAACACGGTGGTGGGGGTGTTATGGCCTGGGAATGTATGGCTGCTGAAGGTACTGGCTCACTTATCTTCATTGATGATACAACTGCTGATGGTAGTAGCATAATGAATTCTGAAGTGTATAGACACATCCTATCTGCTCAGTTCAAACAAATGCCTCAAAACTCATTGACCGGCGGTTCATTCTACAGCAAGACAATGATCCCAAATATACTGTTAAAGCAACAACGGAGTTTTTTCAAAGCTACAAAATGGTCAATTCTTGAGTGGCCAAGTCAATCACCCGATCTGAACCCAATTGAGCATGCCCTTTGTATGCTGTAGAGAAAACTGAAGGGGACGAGTCTCCAAAACAAGCATAAGCTAAAGATAGCTGTAATACAGGCCTGGCAGAGCATCACCAGAGAAGACACCCAGCAACTGGTGATGTCCATGAATCGCAGACTTCAAGCAGTCATTGCATGCAAAGGATGTGCAACAAAATACTAAACATGACTACTTTCATTTACATGACATTGCTGTGTCACAAACATTATGGTGCCCTGAAATGGGGGGGACTATGTATAAACACTGCTGTAATTTCTACATGGTGAAACCAAAATGTATAAAAATGGCCATTATTAAAATCTGACAATGTGCACTTTAACCACATGTGATTTTTTCTATTACAAATCTCAAATTCTGGAGTACAGAGGCAAATAAATAAATGATGGGTCTTTGTCCCAAACATTATGGAGGGCACTGTATGGGTCTGTCAGAGAAGAGTTGTACCTGTGTGCACCTTGGTTATGCCAGCAATTATTGCCAAAAGTGGGAGACTGTAGTGTTAATGATCCTTCAGTAAAGTTGACCTGTTGAAGCAAGGAACTGCAGATGCTGCTTTACAAAGGAAGACTGTCCTTGGGTTCCGATCCAAAACGTCACCTATCCATGTTCTCCCGACTTACACCAGCACTTTGTGTCTTCATATTGATCTGTTGCTCACCAAGCGAGGATGAGGTAGTGAGGATTATTATATGGGTGTCAGGGTTTATGGGAAGAAGACAGGAGAATGGGGTTGGGAGGGAAAGTTAAATCTGCCATGATTGAATGGCAGAGTAGACTTGATGGGCCAATTGGCCTAATTCAGCTCCTATAACTTATAAAGTTATAAAGACCACACTGGTAAATGAGCCAACGCTAAGAGTCGCCCGAGTCCCCCCTTTTCAGTCAAAGATCCTCTGAGGATTGTCAGACAAAACACAAACTTCATCACCGGGCAGCAACATAGTGCTGGATTTTAAAGACCAAGGGGGACCCGTTGGGTCCCGTCCCTTCAACGCGCGGTTGTGGCGGGAGGGGGGTGGGGGGGTGCCTGCGGTGTCACACACACACTAATCTGATTTTGATTAGCTGCTGATACAAAGTGAATTGGGTAGAAATGATCCAAAAATCTCCTCCTCCAATGCGCTTGGACTCTGGAGCACAACTGGGGCTACTGAGCCAGATTCCAGAATCTATTTAATTTTTGATAACAGCTGGTCAGAGGCTCGTGTTGGGAGATGGAACACACACGCACACCCCTCTCAGACACCTAGTGTTGGAATGTGCACTTGGTGATCCCAGCAATGTAGAAGGCATCTAAGGTTTTCTGTCACTAAGCCTATCCTGCACACCACACGTTACCTCTTTATATATAGCAAGGTAAGAGTACCAAGGGAATGTTTTTTCTCTTCAGTGATCATCAGTTGTAACAGTTAACACAACTATGAACGCTGGGCTCCTCACCACCCTGATTGAAGGTGCCTCAGTCAATAGAAACGTTTCCTGGCATCTCCATTCCAAACTGCTCCGATAATTTCTTCAGCTGCTCTTCCAGAAGAATGTTCCGTTTAACTTCCTGGTTGTAGTTGAACTTCAAGTCCTCGAGCTCCTCAAAAAAGCAGGGATCAAAGTTTTCCAGCTCCTTCTTCAACCTCATAATCTCTTCCTGGAAATACAAAACGGAATTAGATTGTTGATATAAAACCAGTCCAGGCCCATTTTCCCCAACGTCCAGACCCTGACCCCTTTTTCCATTTCATAGGAATTCAATCGCGTTAAGTGGCGTTTGGTTCAGCTTCATGCAGCTAGAGTTTTTTCATCCCTTTTGCAAACTGAAATAATTAACTAAGCATTTCTGAATTATTTTGTAAATAAGCCAAAGGGGAGGAGGGGAGAAATAGGTTTAAGGCCGGGGGTGGGGTGTACCTCAATGGCACATCAAATTCCTCGTATGTTGCAAAACATACTTGGCTAATAAAGTACTATTACGATTATGATGGTGCTCTTGACCAAGAGCTGGAAGGAGGGATTGGACATGGACAAGATGGGCTGAATGGCCTTGTGTGTTGATAATTTTCAATTATTCTATTCAGTAGGGAACCACAACTGAAACAGTTGTGAAGTAAAAATAGGCATCTATGAAAACTTGTTAATCCTTTGTGGAATCTGACTATTGGTATATTTCCCATGTCCGGTGGCTGCTTAAAATGCAACGTGATGGATATCATTGAATCTTAGAAGTTGTTAGAAAGCAAATTATCTCTGAGTGATTGGAAGCTGCTAACCTGCAGTTGTTGCTTCTCCAGATCGTGTTGTGTTTGTTCTCCCACCAGTTTGTCGTCTTTAAGTCCACTATCCAATGCTGCATCACAAACTGCAACAGAAACACACACCGGGCCTTGAGTTACTATTCAGTTCAGAACAGGAGGTCTCACTTCTGTCGAGAGAAGAAAAATGTTGCCTGTCTGGAATGAATAAATGACCTTCAATGGATGACATTCTATTGCCCTCAATCGTGGAGTGCTGAATCTGCTGGTTTAATGCACTCTTTACGTGTTAAATGTTTTTGGGGTTGTCAGTGTCGTTGCCAGGGCATTTTTTGCCCACCTTTACTTCCCTTGTAATCTGGTGGTGAGCTGCTACCTTGAACATTGCAGTACTTGCAGGGAAGGTGTTTAGTTTGGAGATACAGTGTGGAAACAGGCCCTTCAGCCCATTGAGACCGCACCAACCAGCGACACTATCCTGCACACACTAGGGACAATTTACAATTTTTAACAAGCCAATTAACTTACAAACCGGTATGCCTTTGGAGTGTGGGAGGAAACCGGAGCATCTGGAGAGAACGTGCAAACTCTGTACAGACAGTACCCGTAGTTAGGATCGAACCTGAGTCTCTGGCGCTGAAAGGCAGCAACTCTTCCTCTGCGCCACCGTGCTGCCCCACACCACTATTGGGTAGGGATTTCCAAGATTTAAACCCAACCACGATGAAGGGATATTGCACAAGTGGAAAGGGAACCTGGAGATGATCAGGTTGCTCTACGCTCGCTGCCCTTGTGCATCTTGACGGCAGGATAGATGCCCAGGTCAGTAATGGTGGTGTACTTTGCAATGGTGGTGGAGGGACTATATGGTTAGGGTGCTGATCATCTGGGTTAGCTTGCCTTTAGAGATACAGCGTGGAAACAGGCCCTTTGGCCCACTTAAGCACCGCCGACCCGTGATCACCCCGTACACTAGCACCATCTCCACACACTAGCAACAATTTAGAATTTTACTGAAGCCAATTAACCTACAAACCTGTACGTCTTTGGAGTGTGGGAGGAAACATACGTGGTCACACGGAGAACGAGCAAACTGCACACCGACAGCACTTGTAGCCAGGATCGAACTCGGGTCTCTGGCGCTGTGAGACAACTACTACTCTGTGCCGCCCACTGTCCTAGGTGGTGTTGGAGTTCTTGAGTGCTGTTGAAGCTGCAGGTAAGTGGAGTGTTGGCCTACTCCTCCCTATCATGTTTACATAGACAAAAGCGGGAAGGAAGTAATTTGAAGGTTTACCAGATCTGCTGCTGGTCCCTGCCTCAGCACGAGTGTGCTTGTACATCTCCAGATGGTGGTGGAGTTCTGCCTTCTCTTTCTCCAGTCGGTCGTTTGTCAGCCTTGGAGTTGACCGGATGGAAGAACAGGATTAGAGTACGTCATCTTGTGCAGAGGGTGCAAAATCAACCAAAGCTTTCACACATGTTCTGCACATTCCTGTGCTTAATTATGGCGTGCTTAAATATTTACTCTTGTATATTGCACAAAAGCTGGAACCACTTGTTCCTCACAAAAATTAAATAAAGTTGAAAAGCTTGACGAAGTCGAGTCAACATTGACTATAATCTTTAGACTAGAGATACAGCGTGGAAACAGGCCCTTCTGCCCACAAAGTCTGTGCCGACCAGCGATCATCCCGCACACGAGCGCTACCCTACACACTAGGGACAATTTCCAGAAGCCAATTAACCTACGAATTTACACATCTTTGGAGTGTGGGAGGACACTTGTGGACAGGGAGAAAACCCACGTGGTCACAAGGAGATTGTGCAAACTCCGCACAGAAAGCACTTGTCAGGATCAAACCCTGGTCTCTGGCACTGTATTCTACCGCATCAATTCTACCGCTGCACCAGTGTGCTGCCTACCGCATGCTGAGCCAATTCTTACTCAATGCTAAGCTTGTTCAAGCAGGAGGGTGACAGCGGCCCACTCCTGCTCTTAGTAAGAATGCAAGGACCAGAGTGGCTCAAGCGATCGCCTAGCCTGCACTACTGTTCAACATGATCATGAATGATTCTGTCCCAATCACTTAGCCTTAATATTCCCAGATAAACAGGTTCACCACTGATTTTCTGATGCTCTGGCACACCCTTTAATCCAGCAATATTACAGGAGTGCACTTGAAATCTCCCCCCCCTCCTCTCCCCAAAAGTTCCCACAAAAATATTGTGCCGAGGCCGGGTGAGGTGGCTGATCGCGACCTCATCAGGATTTCCACACCGATCGGCAGATTGAATTTTGCCCCGGTGCTCTGGAACTCTGGCCTGGTCGAAACTGGCAGATCCATTCCCATAGCTGACTTCCACGATACCCTGGTCCCTCGGCAGCCTAGGTGGATCGTTCCAGTACCATTGGACCCCTCTCGGAAGCCATGACATCTGTTCCGGCAAAACAAATAATCCGGAAAGGCTCTGGAACCAATGGTTCCGGAAAATTGGTGGTGGATCTGTACCAACAGTAAGCAAACCCAATAGTTTTGTGCTTTGAATCGACACATGGCTGAGAATCCACAGCTCTCCCAGGTGGGGAATTCTGAGAAGGTGGAGCCCTTTGCATGAAGAACGTTCTCACATTGCACCTAAATGGCCTCTTTACCCTGAAACCATGCCTCCGAGATCAGGATTTCCTACGGACAGAAAAGAACCTCTCAGAGACCACTGTGTCAATCCAGGTCAGAATCTTAATCTCACTGTCATTGCCCCACTTTCTTCTGAACTCCAGCAAACAGAGACAAGGATTCCAAAATCCCTCTTCACAGATCTCACTCTCATCCCAGGAATGAATCTTGTACATCTAAGTGACAAGGACTCCACAGCCAGTATATCCTTCCTCAAGCATAGTGACCAAAAGTGCACATAGTACTGGGGTGTGATCAAGTCTACTCTGCAGGGACCTGTACCAGAGTGGCCAATCCATATTCTAAACTCCAGACTACACAGTGGTCTATTTATAGGATAGATGGTCAAAACCTTTTTCCCAGGGTAGAAATGTCCAACACGATAGGGTGAGAGGGGGAAATTTAATGGAGATATACGGGGCAAGCTTTTACCCAGTGCATTGTCACAAGGCAGATATGATAGTGGCGTTTGAGAGGCTTATAGACAGGCATGGGGAAGGGCAGGGAATAGAGGGATATGGATCATGTTCAGGCAGATGAGGTAAGTTTAACTTGGTATGTTCGGCACAAACGTGGACTGAAGGGCTTGTCCTGTGCTACACCGTTCTTTGTTCTATGTTCTTCCAGTTACAAAGAGAAGCTTTGCTCTATCCTACCTCAGTAACTGAAGTTGTCTGGTGAGGCCAGGTTCTGTCTTGGCTTCGTCGGGGAAATGTTTAAGCACCTCGATCTGCAATGGATAAAAGAAAAATAAACAGTCAAAATGGACAATGCAAAATTCTACGTTGGGCCTGACGAACACTTGCGATCGGTCCACCAAGGCCTACTGGATCTCTTGGTTGCTAATCATTTTAACTCACCTTCCCATTCCCACACGGACCTTTCTGTCCTGGACCTCCTCCATTGCCAGAGTGAGGCCACACACAAACTGGAGAAACAGCATCTCATATTCTGCTTACAATCTAATGGTATCAATGTTGAATTCCCAAAGTTTAGGTCACCTCTCACTGACACTCCCCCCACCCCGACTTTCTCGCCTACAACACCACCCCCCTCTTTCCCCTCCCTTCCCCTGTGCCCCACTTGGACTCCCGCCTATTTCTCTCCCCCTGCCACATTGCTCCCTCTGGCGTTACAATCCACACATCTCACACCTTCCTTTCTTATCTCTGGCCTTTGTTCCAACCATCTGCCTATCAACCGCCCCCCTCGCCTCTATCCACGTATTACCTGCCACACTTTGTCCTACCTCTCATTTTCCAGCTTTCTTCTACCCCCACGCCCCCACAAATGGATGAACAAAGGCACCGACCCGAAAGGTCATCTATCCATGTTCTCCAGAGGTGTTGCCTGACCCACTGAGTTACTCCAGCACTTTGTCTTTGAGTATTAAACAGCACCTGCAGTTCTTTGTTCTCACCTGTTCCTCCATGTCTCCTATTTGTTTTGCCAATCTTTGCTCGTTGTCAGTCGACTCTTTCATCTGCTGCCTGAGGTCGGTGAGGCTTTGATTCTTGTTAGTAAGGTCATTCTCCATCTCCTTTATTTTGCTCTCGTACATTCTTCAAAGCATGAGAAAATGAATGGCATATTATCTTCAGAACTATGTCAAAGAGTTCATGAATTCTCGGAGCAGAATCTATTCTGCCCATCAAGTCTATTCTGCCATTTAATCATGGCCGATCTATCTCAACCCCATTCTCCTGCCTTCTCCCCATAACCTGACACCTGTACTAATCAAGAATTTGTCAATCCTGCCTTAAAAATATCCATTGACTTGGCCTCCACAGCCGTCTGTGGCAATGAATTCCACAGATTCACCACGGTCTGACTAAAGAAATTCCTCATCTCTTTTCTAAAGGCAAGTCTTTTTATTCTACGTGCTCCAATGTTGAAATCTAAATAAGCCTTACCATCAGCCTACAAGTTTACTTTTAAAGATTCTATGTTGTTAAAATTTCGTATCAACTGTATCAAAAATAAAATTGCATTGTGTTTAGTTGAGACAGCATGTGGTGAGTGGTATGATCTCTCTGGACTCTAAATTCCTGAGCAGATCGGTGGCGCAGTGGTAGAGTCGCTGCCTTACAGTGCCAAAGACCCGGGTTCGATCCTGACTACGGGTGCTGTCTGCACAAAGTTTGTACGTTCTCCCCGTGACCTGCGTGGGTTTTCTCCGGGAAGCTCCAGTTTCCTCCCACACTCCAAAGACGTATAGGTTTGTAGGCCAATTGGCTTTCTACAAATGTAAATTGTCCCTAGTGCTAGTGTGCGGGGATCGCAGGTCGGCGCGGACTCGGTGGGCCGAAGGGTTTGTTTTCACACTGCATCTCTAGACTAAACTAAACTGCTTGAGTTCAGGTGACATTCAGAAAGCTCAACAAATTCAGGACAAAGCAGTCAACGGACTGGCATAAGATAGACACAAAATGCTGGAGTAACTCCAGCAATTCTGGATAGAAGAAATGGGTGACGTTTCGGGTCGAGACCCTTCTACTCCAGCATTTTGTGTCTATCTTCGGTATAAACCAGCATCTGCAGTTCTTTCATGAGTTTAATATGGTACCTCGTCACTACCACGGACTTCCAGCTTTTGCCGTCAGCGCCCTCCAGTTGTGGACCTCTGCTCTCCGCAAAGCTCAGCTGTTTAGTCGTCTCTTCCAACTGCGTGCTCAGTTTCTCGTTCAAAATCTCCAGGTGGCTCTTTGCAATGCGCAGCTTTTCAGAATTGTCACCCTCCTGCCACAAAGCAGACATTTAGCACAAGACGGATCTGTCCCATTTCTGGCTGCTACAGGGTCTTCAGAACTTGAGTGGTGATGTTTTCCAAGTCAGATTTTGTGACATGCAACAGAGTGAAATAGCTGGGAAATATGGGTAGCTGAGCAGGATCCGTGTAGAGAGAGACACAGAATTAACCTTTAAGACAATTATTCTTTATGTGCTGGATACTAAGTGCTGGAGTAACTCAGCGGGTCAGGCAGCATCTCTGAGGAACATGGAGAAGTGATGTTTTTGGTTGGGACCCATCTTCAGACTGATTGTGGATGGAGGTGGTGAGGGGGGGGGGGAAGAAAGCAGGAAGAGAGAAGGGGAAGGGTCGGGACCCTTCTTCTGCAGAGCTGAGGCCTGACCTGTTAATTACTCCAGCACTGTGTGAGCGTTTTTGGTAAACCAGCATCCGCAGTTTCTTGTGAATTTACAGCTGATAGGTAGAAAGTGAAAGCTGACATGGAAGAGCACATTCTCCGCACAGATGCAGTTTGACTCGGTGTGTATTACCAATGGTTTCTGTTTACACTACAGAAAACTAATCGCTACGGGGTGTGCTACTCAACGGACAAGTTGATCTGTATCGTGAGTGGAAGCCACTGAATGGAAAGGGGTCGTGTTCTCCCTCCAACTTGGTCAAGGAGCACTGAAAGACAGTTATCTAGGCATGAGGCAGCACTCCAGCTACTCAACCAACCAGGCCAGACCCAACAAGTGTGTAATAATAGTAATAATAATGACATTAGAGCAGAATTAGGCCATTCGGCCTATCAAATCTACTCTGCCATGGTTCAACCCCGTTCTCCTGCCTTCTCCCTGTAACTTTTGACACCCTTATTAATCAAGAACTTATCAATCTCCATTAAAAAAATACACAAAGACTTGACATCCACAGCCGTCTCTGGCAATGAATTCCACTGATTCACCACCCTCCCACTAAAGAAATTCGCCCTCATCTCCTTCTACAGGTCTAGAATTCGCCCTCATCATAGGCTTAAAGGCAAGCCAACAACCGCTGCTTTGGCAGGTAGGCAGGGTTAATGATGGGGGGGAAAAGGATAAAGGGTACATTTAATAAAAATGGAAACTTTCCAGATTAGGAACAAAGCCTAGAACAGGGGAGACTTTCAGTTTCTTTACCCTTTTGATTTCTTTTCGTAATCGCTCATTATCAGCCAAGATCTTCTCCATGCCTTTTGTTTTGGTCTCGTATCGTGAACTCAGCTGCCTGCCGATCTGTAGCTTTAGTTTCTCGAGCTCTGCCTGAAACAGAGTATGTCACTTGGCATGAAAACCTTGGTGCGCTGTGTTGTGAGACAAGAGTCAGCATCTCTCTAATTAACTTATTAAAGCACAAAATGTTAAAAGTATCACAAGCCCCCGACGGGTCACGGTCAAACCCTGGCAGCAGGGGCCTGGCTCGCCCGCCCGTCGCAGAACCGGGAACCCGCCTGAAGAGGGAGCCGCCGAGCACTGTCAACGACACTAGAATAAAGGGCTGGTAAGAAGAACCGGGGGTCTTACCTTCCGCGCCCTCAAGGTCGGCAGCAGGAGGCGCCACCTGGGACACGAAGGGTGAAGGTGGCCGGGCGTGGAGAGGGACGACGGTTCGCTGGATGATCCGGACAGAGGCAACGGCTGCAACGGGCCTTGATGGCTGGGACCGTGATACTGGCGCCACAACCTGGCGACTCTTGTATATGGACTCAGTCGGTTGTTTCTATGCATTCTGAATTTTATCTGGGATTGTACAGTTCTCAACATCACCACACGTGAGATTGGCATTGGGAAGGCATGCATTTTTTGCCACAGATACAGCATATCTACAAATTGAAAATATAGCAATGCTGACACAAACCTTAAGCTTTTCATTTTCCATTTCTAGACAGGTTCTTCTCTCACAGGACACCACGCCAGGGGCCTTCTTCAGCTCCTCGTTCTCTCGTTGCACTCTTTCCACCACCTTCTTCATCAGCCCGATCGTTTTCTCTAGTTCAGGCACCGTTTTGCCACTGCGCCCAGACTGCTAAACAACAAACATAGCACATAGAACATTACAGCACAGAACAGGCCCTTCGGCCCACAATGTCTGTGCCATACATGATACCAAGACCATCACTTATCCATCTGCACATTTGCACGTTCTCCCTGTGACCTCGTGGGTTTTCTCCGGGTGCTCCGATTTCCTCGGGTAGGTTAATTGTCTTTGTAAGTTGTTCCCTTGTGGGTAGGATAGTGCTAGTGTATGGGGTGATCACTGGTCGGTGTGGACTTGGTGGGCAGAAGGGCCTGTTCCCATACTGTATCTCTAAACTAAACCCATATCACTTCATACGCATGTCCAAACACCTTTTAAATGCCATTAACATTTCAGCAACAACCACCAACTCTGGCAGCGTGTTCCCGTCCCTCACCATCCTCTGTGTAAAAAAACCTGCCTCATACATCTCCTTTAAACTTTTATATCCATCCCAGACGTATGCAGCCTCACATTAGCACGGTATTTTCAGCTCCTAAGCTGCAATGAAACTAATTGTCCCTGTAAGCAGTCTGATGAAGGGTCTCAGCCTGAATATTCCTTTTCTCCAGAGATGCTGTCTAACCTGCTGAGTTACTTCAGCATTTTATGTCTGTTTATTGTCCTTGTGCAACAGTTTTAATAAAGAATGCACTTAATACTCTTAGCAACGGTATGTCTGAATCGTTTTACGTTCTGATTTATGTGGGTGTACATTCAGTGATATGCACATTCTCACACATACCCCTCGAATGCTTCCAAGCTTTCGTTCCATTTCTGCTTTCTCCTTCTTGAGCAATTGATACATTTCCTGTAAATTAACAATTTGATCCTGGAAAAGAGTAAAGAATGAATTAACGTAGATAAATCATAGACGAAAGCCCTGCCTTTAACTCCATTATACCATCCACCATTATACCATCCAAGCTCATCACCAAACTCGCGGGACTTGGAGTCAGCAGTCATCTCTGCAACTGGAACCTCAACGTCCTGACCAACAGACTCCAATCAGTGAGAATAGGGGAAAAATCATGCTCTACAAATCAATCTGAAGAAGGGTCTCGACCCGAAACATCACCCATTCATTCCCTCCAGAGAGGCTGCCTGTCCCGCTGAGTTACTCCAGCATTTTGTGTCTACCTTCGATTTAAACCAGCATCTGCAGTTCTTTCCTAAACAAACATATATTGGCAGCCAAGAAATTAATCCTTTGATCTTTTCGGTCATGCAATGTTAAGAAATGAGCAGGAGTTCATGAAAGAAAATACAAAGAAGTCTCCTGGAATCAGTGAAGGATTACTGGTGTGGAGCAATTGAACTATTAGCTTGAGTCAAAAATTATCCCTAGAAAAATGGATGGGGTTCAAAGGTGATAAATGTCCAGCATCTAAAGACCTCAATCCCAAGGCATTGGAATTGGTAGCTTCAGGGTTTATTAATGCACCAATTATAATCTTCTGGACACTCAAACAGGTCCCAAAGACTGGAAAACAGCAATTCTCTCCAGAGATGCTGCCTGTCTCGCTGAGTTACTCCAGCTTTTTGTGTCTATCTTCGGTTTAAACCAGCATCTGCAGTTCTTTCTTACACAAAGTTCAACCATACCATTTGCCACACAAATTTCATTATAGTTAGCAAAGTGCTGGAAGAAACCTAGTCTGAAGAAGGTGTCAGAAGAAGGTTCCTCCAGTTTGCAGTAACAAAAATAAACATTGCAATTGAAAAGATCTTTATTTTTGAAAATCCTGCAGAAAAATAACAGTTGCCAGTTTGAAACTCTCTAGCCCTGAAACCCCATCGACACAGTTGTTTTTATATCGTGATTATCTATAACGTGTCTGAAGAAATGTCCCGGCCCAAAGTATGACCAATGCATGTTTTCCAGAGATGATACCTGACCTGCTGAGTTACTCCAGCATTTTGTGTCTATCTTTGGTATAAACCAATCTGGAGTTTCTGGTTATTATATTTCAATGTTACCAATGTGGGGCGAGTCCAGAACCAGGGGCCACAGTCTTAGAATAAAGGGGAGGTCATTTAAGACTGAGGTGAGAAAAAACGTTTTCACCCAGAGAGTTGTGAATTTATGTAATTCCCTGCCACAGAGGGCAGTGGAGGCCATGTCACTGGATGGATTTAAGAGAGAGTTAGATAGAGCTCTAGGGGCTAGTGGAGTCAAGGGATATGGAGAGAAGGCAGGCACGGGTTATTGATAGGGGACGATCAGCCATGATCACAATGAATTGCGGTGCTGGCTCGAAGGGCCGAATGGCCTCCTGCACCTATTTTCTATGTTTCTATGTTTCCAATAACATGAGGTTTCCTATGAATGCAACTATTGCTGAATAGCAGTAATACCTCAGCAGTCTTACAGCGCCAGAGACCGGGGTCCGATCCTGACTACGGGTGCTGTCTGTACAGTGTTTGTACGTTCTCCCTGTGACCGCGTGGGTTTTCTCCGGGTGCTTCAGTTTCTTCCCACACTCCGAAGACGCACAGGTTTGTAGGTTGATTGGCTTTAGTAAAATTTAGTGTATAGGATAGTGTTAGTGTATGGGGTGATCACTGGCCAGCACGGACTCAGTGAGCCGAAGGGCCCGTTTCTGTGCTGTATCTCACGTCTCTGTTCCTGCCACTTTAACTCTCCATCCAATTCTAACACATCTGTCTGTGGGCTCCCACATTGTTATAGTGAGGACCAATCTAAGCCTCAGGAACAGTCAAGGGTCATGGGGTTAGTACAGGAAAGGTGCTACTGAGGTAAAAGATCGGCCACAATCTTATTACATGGGAGACCTCGACTGAGGAACACAATGGCCTTTACCTGCAGTGAGGCACAGTGGCGCTGTGGTAGAGTTGCTGCCTTACTCGCCAGAGACCCAGGTTTGATCATGACCATGGGTGCTGTCTGTCCAGAGTTTGTATGTTCGCCACATGACAGTGTGGGTTTTCTCCGGGTGCTTTGGTTTCCTCCCATATTCTAAAGACTTACAGGTTTGTTGGCTGAATGGCTTTGGTAAAATTGTAAATTGCCCCTAATGTGTAGGACAGTGCTCGTGTATAGGGATCACTGGTCAGTGTGGACCTGGTGGGACGAAAGGCCTGCATCTACAAACTAAATTAAAGTTCCAAATGTTCCAAGCCAAGTGAACATATATTGGGATAGACAAAAAGTGCTGGAGTAACTTAGCAGGTCAGGCAGCAGCTCTGGAGGAAAAGGATAGGTGACGTTTCGGGCCGAAATCCTTCTTCAGACTGAGATTCAGGGGAGAGGTAAACTCTTTCCCTCTCCCCTAACTCTCAGTCTGCACACGGGTCTTGACCTGAAACGTCACCTATTCCTTTTCTCCAGAGATGCTGCCTGAGTTACTCCAACATTTTGTGTCTATCTTCGGTGTAAGCCAGCATCTGTAATTCCTTCCTACAGATATATTGGACGTATATTGGGAGTAATTCTAAAAGACCCACAATATTTCCCTGCATATCCCGCGGTGAACATTATCTGCTCATCCAAAGCTTACCCTTAATCGTGGTAAATCCTTGTTGGCCTGCTCTAGTTGAAACCGCAGTTCTACGTTATCTGCAGACAGACCAAGGTTCTCCTTCTGAAGCTGCTGTTCCTTTTGAGATGAAGCATCAGATCCAATCCCAGAGGTCTGAGTGGAATAATAAAACAGACCGTCAGAAAAACGTGGAGTTTTCCACATGAAACGCTGCACGAATAAGCTCTTTTGCGTTAAAGCCATTGTTACAAATCTAAAAGGTGGAAGGACATATTTGCAGGAAAAGTTAAGATCAGAATTTACTTGAGAGAGATTTGCACTATTGGTCTACGGTTCTGAAAAGCTTTGCTAATTGAGCATTTAAGAATAAGTTACTGTCTACTGCTTATTTAAGGGTAGGGTGAAGGAGGTTCTTTCTGCTAGGTTTATGGGCGGACAACCTGAAGGTGATTTTCAGAGACCCTGTGCTTCTCGGACAGCGATCCTCCCTGTTCTTCCGCTGTTGCCGGATCCGCTTCATCCCCCATTTCAGGCCCCAGTTCGCTGCCACTCCTTGTGCTCTCCTCGCCACTCCTTGCATCCCAGGAAGGATCACTTATTCCTGGCACCTCCATCTCTCCACCCAAGTTGGTGTTAGCTTGCCGTTCTTCTGTTTCCTCCTGTTTCACTTCAATCTCTTCCCCGTTCATTTTGCCCCCAGTCGCTGCATTGCTGGTGGGAGGCTGTTCCGCCTGGACGTCGGTGCATGCATCCTCCGCTGTCAAAGCTGAAGCCAGCCGCCCGCTATCATCGTTTCCACTGCCTTGCTCAGGTTTCCCATCTGCGGAAGTTGTGATTTCCAGTTGGTCGTAAATCCGATTGCTCTTCCGCAGACGGAATATTGCTTTTGGACTGGTTCGCATTGTTGGCTTTTTGTCAGAGCTTGCTTGTTGTGAAGCAACGACAGGTTCATCATATACATGGGGATCCAAAGTCCGTATGGACTATAGACATGCACAGAGGTTGTGTAGTATATGAGGAAAAGGGACAGGCACAGAGAAAGAAAACTGGATGAAAGATAATACAGAGAACAGTGCACTCAAGACATATTTTCCATTTAACTTTTTTGCAAACCACATTCAAAATCTAATTTGTACTGTCACTACTTTATGATAAAGGGAATAATGTGAATAATGTTTAGTGCAAGATAAAGTGTACTGGACTATATCTTGCACGAAACATTATTCATGTTTTTCCCTTTATCATGTATCTGTACACTATGAATGGCTCAATTGTAATCATGTATTGTCTTTCCGCTGACTGGTTAGCATGCAATAAAAACTTTTCACTGTACCTCAGTATACGAGACAATTAACTAAACTCAACTCAATTTCTAGACTGCTAAAACTAATCCAAAAGTTTAAGAAGAGTACGGGCGGCAGAGTGGCGTAACGGAGACCTGCTGCCTAACAGTGCCAGAGACCCGGGTTCGATCCTAACTACTGGTGCTGTCAGAAAGGCGTTTGAACGTTCTCCCTGTGACCGTGTGGATTTTCTCTGGGTGCTCCGATTTCCTCCCACATTCCAAAGACATACAGTTTTGCAGGTTAATTGGCTTTAGTAAAATTATAAATTGTCCCTAGTGCCTAGGATAATGTTAGTGTAAGGGGTGATCGTTGGTCGGCGCAAACTCAGTGGGCCGAAAGGCCTGTTTCCACGCTGTATCTCTAAAGTAATAGTCGAAAGTAAACAAGAAGTCGCATTTCCAATTATTTCATTTTTATATCAATGTGAAAACTTAAAATGAATTATTTGCATTTTTTCTTTCGAACTTGTTGGATTCGGGGATTGAAATAAATTGAAAGAAAGATTTATTCGCACACTCCAAAGACGCACAGATTTGTAGGTGAATTGGCTTTGCTAAAATTCTAAATTGTCCCTAGTGTGTGGGATAGTGCTAATCGGCTCTGATCGACGAGGACTCGGTGGGACGAAGGTCCTGTTTCTGCACTGTATCTCTAAAGTCTAAAGCTAACTAAATTCTATTGGTTACTGTGTTCTTAAAATATTAAAACTATTACATACCGATGGTCTGGATAAAGTGCTTGCAGACAGCTGTCTTTCCAAAGCTTGTATCTTTTCATGCAAGTAACGATTCTTCAATGTTAAATCTTCCACCACCGAGTCCCTTGGTAAAGCTTGTTGTTGCCTTAGACAAAACAACACACGATAAATGCATCTTTATTAAGATGGAATTTAAAAAAATACATAATGTCATCCAATAACATATAAAATTATGAGAGGCATAGTAGATAGACAGTCAGTACCTTTTTTCCCCAAGGTGGAAATGGCCAACACTAGAGGGCATAGCTAGAAGGTGATGGGGAATTTTAAAGGAGATGTGCAGGGCAATTTTATTTTACGCAGGAAGAATTGGGGCCCTGGAACGCGTTGCCTGGGATGGTGGTGGAGGCAGATACAATAGTGGTGTTTAAGAGGCTTTCAGATAGAGACATTAAAGTGCAGGGAATAGAAGCACATGAATCATGTACAGGCAAATGAAATCAGTTTAACGTGGCATCATGTTCGGCACAAACATTGTGGGCCGAAGGGCCCGTTCCTGTGCTGTACTGTTCTATGTTATATGACGCTTTGAAAATGTTTGATTCACACATCTTTTGAGATGGGCGACAAAAGCTGGAGATTGGCTAGACTCCACAGAGGCAGTACCCGAGGACAGGAGTGGATTCCGATGTACCGAATCTTAGAATTCTTTTCTCAAGACGGCTATGGAGCCTCAGTTGCTGTGCACATTTAAAGCAGAGATTGAGAGATTTTAAGACATTAAGGAAATAATATGGGGCTGGTGCAGGAAAAAAAAGTGGTAAAAGAACAGCTAAGATCTTATTGAATGGTGGAGCAGATGCATTGGGCCACATGGACCACTCCTGCTTCTATTTCTTATGTTCTTATGAATGCCCCACCTGAGACCCTGGCCAAGAGACCTACTGGGTTTGAGAACAAAAGTGTATTTAAATAAAATGGATGGGGCTGTCAGGATTGGGTGCAGCAGATCCTGACCACGGTTGCAGTAGAAGGGTCCAACCATAAACGTCACCTATCCATTTTCTCCAGAGATGTTGCCCTATCAGCTGATTTACTCCAGCACTTGGTGTCTTCTTTTGTAAACCAGCATCTGCAGTTTCTTGTGTCTCCATCAACTTACAACTGGACTTTACATGTACTAACTTATTACTTTCTTGGTAGGGCTTGGGAACTTGAGCTCCAAATACTCTGGTGGGCTCCATTACCTGCATTTAATGGAGCGGTATGCCTGGTCTTACAGCTTCCTGATTCTGTGGGGATAAGGACATGGGCATTCCCAGTCTCAGCAACCCCACCCTTGATCATTGAGAACTTAGGAACATCTCCGACGTAAATGACTGCTCTCGGCCTTTACAGTGCCCACGGAAACAGCTTGAAGCCAACCAAAGTTACAAAATGACACCAAAACATTTACAAAGGAAAGGACCAATGAGGAGATGGTAGCATATCAAACTCTAATTAGAAGAATTAAGCAAAGGAAAAAAGATCAACAATGAAAAGTATCTGGATCTATTGACATACTTTGAAATTGATGTATCTTATTCACCTCATGGTTGCCATCTGATCTTGAAGCTCCATATTCTTTCTCCTTAAATCTTCAATCTCTCTATCACAGTCCATAGTTCTGACACCTATTACCTGGTCCACTGTAATCCCACGAGCTTTCAGCTTTCTCTGTAAATATAGCTTTTCCTGGTCAACTCTGCAATTGAGCACATTTATTATTTCCATATGTTACTGAAGACATGTTTCTTTTTCCCCACACTCCAAAGACATATAGGTTTGTAGGTTATTTGGCTTCTGTAAAAAGTCCCTAGTGTGTAGGATAGTGCTAGTGTACCTGGTGATTACAGGTCGATGTGGCCTTCGTGGGCCGAAGGGCCTGTTTCCATGCTGTACCCGAACGTCTACCATACAGTGCCCTCCATAATGTCTGGGACAAAGACCCATCATTTATTTATTTGCCTCTGTACTCCACAATTTGAGATTTGTAGTAGAAAAAATATATATCACATGTGGTTAAAGTGCACAAGCGACACAGCAATGTCATGTAAATGAAAATAGTCATGTTTAGTATTTTGTTGCATTTCCTTTGCATGCAATGACTGCTTGAAGTCTGAGATTCATGGACATCACCAGTTGCTGGGTGTCTTCTCTGGTGATGCTCTGCCAGGCCTGGATTGCAGCCATCTTTAGCTTATGCTTGTTTTGGGGGCTAGTCCCCTTCAGTTTTCTCTTCAGCATATAAAAGGCATGTTCAATTGGCCACTCAAGAACTGACCAGTTTTTGGGTTTGAAAAACTCCTTTGTTGCTTTAGCAGTATGTTTGGGAGCATTGTCTTGCTGTAGAATGAACTGCCGGCCAATGAGTTTTGAGGCATTTGTTTGAACTTGAGCAGATAGGATGTGTCTATACACTTCAGAATTCATTATGCTACTACCATCAGCAGTTGTATTATCAATGAAGATAAGTGAGCCAGTACCTTCAGCAGCCATACATGCCCAGGCCATAACACACCCACCATCGTGTTTCACAGATGAGGTGGTATGCTTTGGATCTTGCGCAGTTCCTTCTCTCCTCCATACTTTGTTCTTGCCATCACTCTGATATAAGTTAATCTTCATCTCATCTATCTACAAGAACTTTTTCCAGAACTGTGGTTGCTCTTTTAAGTACTTCTTGGCAAACTGTAACCTGGGGCCATCCTATTTTTGCGGCTAACCAGTGGTTTGCATCCTGCAGTGTTGCTTCTGTATTTCTGTTCATGAAATCGTCTGGGGCCGGTGGTCATTGACAAATCCACACCTGACTCCTGAAGAGTGTTTCTGATCTGTCGGACCGGTGTTTGGGGATTTTTCTTTATTATAGAGAGAATTCCTTCTGTCATCAGCTGTGGAGGTCTTTCTTATCCTGCCAGTCCCCTTGTGATTAGTAAGCTCACCAGTGCTCTCTTTCTTCTTTATGATGTTCCAAACAGTTGATTTTGGTAAGCCGAAGGTTTGGCTGATGAATAACAGTTTTATTCTTGTTTCTCAGTCTCGTAATGGCTTCTTTGACTTTCATTGGCACAACTTTGGTCCTCATGTTGATAAACAGCAATAAAAGTTTCCAAAGGTGATGGAAAGACTGGAGGAAAGACTAGGCGCTGAGAGCTCTCTTATACCTGCTTTAAGGAGGCAATTAAACACACCTGAGCAATTACAAATGCCTGTGAAGCCATGTGTCCCAAATATTATGGTGCCCTGAAATGGGGGGACTATGTATAAACACTGCTGTAATTTCTATATGGTGAAACCAAAATGTATAAAAATGGCCTTTAATAAAATCTGACAATGTGCACTTTAACCACATGTGATTTGTTTCAATTCAATTCAATTCAATTATTATTTATTTGTCATTTGGACAAATTTGTCATTTGGACCCCTTGAGGTCCAAACGAAATATCGTTTCTGCAGCCATACAAATGTCCAATTTGTACAGAGGCAAATAAATAAATGATGGGTCTTTGTCCCAAACATTATGGAGGGCACTGTAATTCCTGCCATTGTTTAGCTGGAAGAAATTACAAATAATCTCAGACATCGATTTCAGAAATAAACCTGTGTCGGCATTTATCCAAGGTAGCACAGCGGTAGAGTTGCTGCCTTACAGTGCCAGAGACCCGGGTTCGATCCTGACTACGGGTGCTGTCTGTGTGGAGTTTGTATGTTCTCCCTGCTTTGGCATGAGTTTTCTCCGGGTGCTCTTGTTTCCTTCCAAGCTCCACACACATGCTGGTTTGTAGGTTAATTGGCTTTGGTAAAAGAATGCAAATTGTCTCGAGTGTGCAGGATAGTGCTGGTGTATGGGCATTGCTGGTCGGCGTGGACTTGGTGGGCCAAAGGGCCTGTTTCCATGCTACATCTCCAAACTAAACTGCACTAAACTAAAATAATGAAGCAGTAAGATAATTGATGGAAAAATAATAGAAAATGTCACCAAATATTTTATGGTTTCAAAATTTAACATATAACCATCCTATCTAACTGGAAGCATAAAAGAACATTTACAGAAAATGCACTGAGTTCAATGTGTGAGAAATGTCTTGACCTTATTTTAGTACACACTATTTTTCACTCCCATTGGATGCACTCTGTATCTCCCCCTTTGCTCTATCTATTGTGCCAGAGTTTGAATTGATTGTATCTATGCATGGTATATATCATGCAAAACAAAGTATTTCACTGTACCTTGATTCATGTGACAATAATAAACCTAAACCTAGTAATAAGCTTTTCTTAGAAGGTCCTCTATGAAAGCACTAAGTTTTAGATCAAATTAATTTTCTGTTTTGATGAAGCTTGGTGATGGGTATGCATGCTGGGTGTTGTGTACTTTTGTTTCATTACCTGGTAGGATTGCACCAGAGTAAATAAAAAGATCACAGGTCACATTATGAGAAACAACACACAAAATTAAAATAAAAAACTTACTTTGCATACAATTCCTTTAGTGTGGTGACTTGTTTGGTCAGAATTTCTACCGCCTTCTCTTTTTCTTTCAGCTTGCTCTTTGTTCCTTCCAGTCTGGACTGCCACTTTTTGCCTTCTTCCCACCTCACGATTTCCTCTTTGGACGTCTGTATTGTGAGGGAAAGCACTGTTCATGCAGCACAGGTTATATCAATCGTCAGGCAAAAGTCAATCATCACTTAGATACGAGGAAATGGGGCCATGGCTGGACTCAGTCAAGTGAGAAAGACCGTTCCTCTCAGCTTAATACGTGGTGGCTCACATTCATTCAATGAGTGGCAGAGTGGCGCAGCGGTAGAGTTGCTGCTTTACAGCGCCAGAGACTCGGGTTCGATCCTGACCTCAGGTGCTGTCTGTGTGGTTTGTACATTCTCCCTGCGACCACATGGGTTTTCTCCGGCTGGTCCGGTTTCCTCCCACACCCCAAAGACGTACAGGTTTGTAGGTTAATTAGCTTCTGTAAATTGTAAATTGTCCCTAGTGTAGGATAGTGCTGGTGTACAAGATGATCGCTGGTCAGCACGGACCCAGTGGGCAGAAGGGCCTGTTTCCACGCTGTATCTCTAAAGTCTAAAGTGAGATTGGCAGGCTATGTATCTCTATAAACTAATCTGTGAATATCTGTGAAAAACTGTGGTCTGATACGGATAGAGATGAAAATTACAAAGGCCTTTGACGGCAAATGGACAAATATTTCTATATGTAAGGAGCCCAGAACTAGTGGTCATAAATGGAAGACATTTGAATAAATCTTGTAATCCAGCAACAAAGTATGCAGATAACGTGAGATAATGGAAATCACAAAACGGTTACTGTAGATAATACCATGGATACATGTAACGTTTAGTTTAGAGATACAGCACGGAAACAGGCCCTTTGGCCAATCGATTCTACGCGGAACAGCAATCCCCATACACTAGCACTATCCTACATGCTAGGGACATTGTGCAATTTTTAACAAAGCAATTAACATACAAACCTGTACGTCTTTGGAGTATGGGAGGAAACCGGAGCACCCGTGGAAAACCCATGTGGTCACGGGGAGAATGTAAAAACTCCGTACAGACAGCACCCATAATCAGGTTTGAACCGGGTCTCTGGCGCTGCAAGGCAGCATCTCTACCGCTGAGCTACCACGCTGCCCTTTGCGCCACCGTGCTGCACCGTAAAAAAGGATTATATTCCTCATCCCTCTGATCACATGACATTGCAATGGAATTGAAGATCAAATGAAAAGAGCGTAAGAGACCTGTGGAAGATTAAACCCAATGGAAACAGGAGAACAACGGAGAAGGAAACAAGGGTAACTAGTAAAAAATATGGTTCTGAGGGTGAGATAGGAAGAGATAGAAAGTCAGGATTGAGAGCTAGGAGAGAAAGCCAAAAAAGAAAATCAAATTAGGAAATCTCTAGGAACAATCTACTACCAAACTACGACAAGGATGCACAGTTTCTGTTGATCTCTTGCAGGGGCATTAAGCGTGTCCCTAAAAGATGAATTACCAACTTGAAATGGATGCAACAAGATTCATTCTTATAATGAAACTAACCCAGCTATTTCATTCCAGTGGGATGGTGACTTTTTGAGTTTTGTCGAGGCTGATTGCAAAACTAATATTATTAAAAAGTTTATGGCAAATCAAAACCTATGATCTTTTTTTCCTTGCCACAATCTGGTGGGCGTATTTACCTGCCAATAGAGTCATACAACACAGAAACAGTCTTTTTGGCCCATCTTGCCCATGCCAACCAAGCTGCCCAATCTGTACTGGTTCCACCTGTCAGTATTTGGCCTATATATCCCTCTCAACCTTTCCTATCCATGTACCTGTCCTAATTTCTTTTAAATATTCTTATAGTACCTGGCTCAACTACCTCCTCTGGCAGCTCGTTCCATATATCCACCACCCTCTGTGTGAAAAAGTAGTCCCTCGGGCTCCTATTCGATCTTTCCCCTCTCACCTTACACCCATGTCTGCTTCATCATTTCCCTACTTTGGGTAAACCGTCGCCCATTCCTCTCCAGAGATGTTGCCTCACCCGCTGAGTTATTCCAGCATTTTGTGTCTACCTGTGAATCGACCCTATCTATTCCCCTTAACATCACCCACCCCTCAGCCTTCTGTGCCTCAAGGAATAAAGTCCTAGCCTGCCCCAACTTCTCCCTATAGCTCAGGCTATGGGGAACACAGTGAACTCACTGTGAGTTTTCCACAGTATCTGCACCATAATGTAAATGAGTTGACAAGTTTCAAGCCATCTTAATTTCTGGGTAAATTCCTTGCTGCACATTAGCAAGACCGGAAAGTGATAATAAAATAAATTCACTTTACAATACCTGGCTGTTATCCAGAGGAAGTAAACATTAAAAAAAAAAACAGTATTTGTGATTTTGACTGAATGAACACAGCCCTAAGCAGAAACTTGATCAAAAGGACCTGCACTGGAAACACATTCATTTTTGTTGACAGTGTATTTAGTTACCATGACAACATGAATCAAGGCCATTGGTCCCTTACAGAAGCCAATCAAATTATAATCCAACAATAGCTGTTTGAACCGTGCTTTCCCATAGTAATATCACACAAACTACCTGCAACTTGCAGGCAAAAGGAAAAAGAGGAAAAAGTGGAAAATGTTACCACAGTGGGGTCTAACCATTATTTTTGATTTTTAACGTAGTGTCCTGTATATTTCACGGGACAGTTCATACAATTCGACACCCAAATGCGTAACATCGTTAAGTAACATCTTGGTAACCAAGTGTGCTTGCTGAGCCTATTTTCATTTCTGATAAGTTCCCCCCCCCCCCTCACTGTGTTTTGTGTTACAAATCAGTCTTCACACAAGGCCTGATCTGCTCTCTTAGATCCATATGGATATGCAGGGAAAGGAGGAATATAGATTATGCGCAGGCAGATAAGAGATAGTCTTGGCATTATGTGCAGTACTGACACTGTGGGCCGAAGGGCCTGTTCTCATGCTGTAATGTTCTATGTAATCCCTGCATATCCATGTGCCAAGTTATAATGCCATAGTTATGCCATAATGCCAAATTGAACTAATCTCCTCTGCCTGTACAAGATCCATATCCCTCCATTCCATGCATATTCACATGCCTATCCAAAAGCCTCTTAAATGCCACAAACGTATCTGCCTCCACCACTGTCCCTGGCATTGTGTTCCAGGCAACCACCGCTCTCTGTGTAAAAAACTTGTCCAGCAAATCTCCTTTAAACTTTGCCCCTCTCACTTTAAAGCCACGTCCTTGAGCTTTGATATTTTTTTCCAGCCTGGGAGAAAGGTTCTGACTACCCTATCCATGCAACAATAAAGCAAATCTAAGCTTCATTTATCCCAAAGCAAATTTGTGCTGGATGAAATCCTGTAACATTATAGTTGTTGGATAAGCTGCCATAATCTATTCTGCATTATCAGGATGTGTAGGAAAGAACTGCAGATGGTTTAAATCGAAAGTAGACACAAAATGCTGGAGTAACTCAGCGGGACAGGCAGCATCTCTGGAGAGAAGGAATGTGTGACGTTTCAGGTCGAGACCGTTCTTCAGACTCAAGTAGAAGTCTGAAGAGGGTCTCAGCCCAAAACGTCACCCATTCCTTCTCTGCAGAGATGCTGCCTGTCTCGTTGAGTTACTCCAGCATTTCGTGTCTACCTGCATTGTCAGGATATTAAACAAAATAAATTATTCATTTATTATGCAGTGTAACATGTGGTGGTCTTTTGGTGTTACATGAGCTGTGGCTGGAAATCCATACCTTGTCTTCTTTCAAAACTTTTCTTTCAATTTGCTCAGAAGTCACCTTCTTGTCCAGTTCAATCTCCAGTCTTTTAATCTTTCTCTGTAGTTCATCTATTATGGTCTGATTATTGTCAGCCTCTGCCTTGGTCTGAAATATAACAAGAAGGTTTAAACATTTCGGGCAGCACAGTGGTGCAGTGATAGAGTTGCTGCCTAACAGCACCCGGGTTCGATCCTGACTACGGGTGATGACTGTACGGAGATGGTATGCTCTCCCTGTGACGGCATGGGTTTTCTCCGGGTACTCCGTTTTTTACCCACACTCCAAAGACATATAGGTTTGTAGGTTATTTGGCTTCTGTAAAAAGTTCCTAGTGTGTAGGATAGTGCTAGTGTACGGGGTGATTACTGGTCGGTGTTGACTCGGTGGGCCGAAGGGCCTGTTTCCATGCTGTACCTGAAAGTCTAACATACCAAACATGAAGATTTGCAGATTCACTGAATGTGTGTTGGCGGTAACACAGTGCAGAATAAGACTTCTACGTCTTGTTTACTCATGTAATCATGTTTTGCTTTGTCATGTTTGCCATTTTTATTATAGAAATTTCTGACAACCTTTCGGAAGAGGACAACTTGTCGACACAAACAGGCTGCAACAGACAGGAAGACACAGTGCTGGAGTAGCTCAGCGGGTCAGACAGCATCTCTGGAGAACATGGATTGGTCACGCTTCAGGTTGGGATCCTTCAGACTGATTATGTGGGGGGGGGGGGGGGGGGGGGGGGAGTGGTGGTGGAGAAAGCTGGAAGAGAGGAGCGGAACCCAAATGGAAACCAAAACAGAACGATAACATTTTTGCTTGAAGCAGTACATGACAAATCTGTAAACACAGCACTTAGATAACATAATAAAACAAACAATAAAATAGTTAAATTCTTTTTTTTTAAATCTCAATTCTCCATTTGAACCAACAATCTTTGTATTGTGAAGCATAGCTGTCACTAAATGAACCACAGTTATTGGGAAATAAGAAACAGTAACATTTGTACCTGCAAGCTGCTGGATAGCCTCTTAATTCTTTTCTTCAGTTCACCATTCTCTTTCTCCAACTCTTCTTTTTCCGCTTGCAGTTTGTTCAAAGTTCTTTGTTTTTTGTGCAGCTCTCCGTTTAAAGATTCTACTTCAGCTGATGTGGCTGCCTCTTTAGTTTTGCGTGATTTCATGTTGTCTTTGGCTGCTGCAAGTTGTTCCGTTAACTCTTCGATGCGTGCCTGAAGTTAGTTTAAAGCACAAGTAATGTTAAGCTCACGTTAAGCTCATTGGGAACAGCCAAACTAATAGACAGTTAAAAGGAAAAAGCATCAACAACACTTCTGACAGTTGAAGATATTCTTGGACATAATATAAAAACGGGGGATTTTGACAGTCAATATATTCAGGCTACAATGGAGACACAAGGAACTGCAGATACTGGTTTACACAAAAGTGCACAAAGTGCTGGAGTAACTCAGGTGGTCAAGCAGCAACTCTGGAGAACATGGGTAGGCGACATTTTGGTCAAGACGGGACAATCAATCTGAAGAAGGCCCCCAACCCGAAACGTCACCTATCCACGTTCTTCAGAGATGCTCTCTGACCTGCTGAGTTACTCCAACACTTTGTGTCCTTTCAAGTTAAAATAGGTTAATTGATGAAGTTTGAATTTTGAAAAAGAATGCAAAGCAGTAGAGTTTAACAGAATGAATCGTGATCTTCGGTTTTATTTAGAAAAGGCTTACCCTCAACTCCTTAGTATGTTTATCGACTATCTGCTGAACATTGATCTGTCCCTCTTTTTGTGCAGCCTGGTTTATAATTTGCTGTTCTGCATGAGAAGTCATCTCAGCCCGAAGGTCCAGCAGCGCTTTGCTCAGAGCCTAGAGAGAATGGGAATCAGAAAACAAAATCTATTCTCCATGAAGACCATGAGATGATGTTTTACTGTAGATAACTTTCACACTTTGATTGTTTAATTGCATCATATAAAGGACATGCTGTAGATAATAAAAGGTCAAACTGTAACAGGTTCCAGTTGTGAAAACTCCCACAATCCTCACGGCTAATTTTCTCTGAAAATTGTGGAACTCGTAAATCAGTAAATATTGAACAGCACAAAATAATTACTGTGCATGATATACTTTAAGCTGTGCATTTATGATTTATCTTGACAGTAATTGAATACGTTCAGTGTCCTATGTTCAATATAGGTAGATGCGGGGATAAGAGAAAATGGTATGAATAGTTAGACAGCATGAGCTAAAGCAGGAAATAATCAATTAGCTCTCCACAATAAGAGATCTTTTGATTTTAGACAAGTTTATACAAACGGGATTGGAGCTGAGGTTTGATCTCAGTAGAGAATGTGCTCTTAATGTTACTTTTAGTTTAGTTTAGAGATACAGCGTGGAAACAGGCCCTTCGGCTCACCGAGTCCACGCTGACCTTCGATATTTTAAAATAGAATTCAAGCAACCTACATGTTTTTGGGATGTGGGAGGAAACCAGAGCACACGGAGAAAACCCACGTAGTCACAGGGAGAATATACAAACTCCACATAGACAACTCCCGAGGTGAGGATCGAACTCAGGACTCTGGCGCTGTGAGGCAGCGGCTCTACCAGCTATGCCACTGTGCTGCCCCCACACTATTACCTTGTGATCAAGCCTATTTTTAGGAAACTAAAAATTGGAACTTCAGCCCAGAGCAAAGCAATTTGTTGAATGACTATTCCAACCAGGTGCCTGCAAAGTAATACAGTTACAAATTACAGTCAATTAAAGTACAAACATGCACTTTTCTCATTCACATTTTATAATATCTACCTTTTGCTGTTTCTCCTTTAAGGCAAGTTGACCTTTGAGCCTTTCCACCAAGTTCTTCATGGTGGTGGTGGGTGCTCTTGTGTTTGCTTGTTTCTGGGCTTCCAGTTCACTTTCCAGGTACTGCACTTCTTTGGTCGTATCCAAATTGGTGCTCCGCAGTTCATTTGCTTCATTGTGGAGCTCCTTTAGCTCAGCAGCATGCATCTCTTCAAGCCTTGAAGTAAAAGATTAAAATGGTGTTTGATGGCCCTGAAGGGTCTGAAGAAGGACCCCGACCCAAAATGTCATCTACCCATGATCTCCAGGGATGCTGCCTGACCCGCTGAGTTACTCCAGCACTGTGTCTTCCCATCTATTGCAGCCTGTTTGTGTCGACAAGTTGTCAAAACAATGTCTTGTGAAGTGTGGTCTGAGATGTACTCCAGCATTGTGATGGCCCTCAGTCTAACTACACTACTCCAAAGTCCGTCATGTGAAGAAGTGACCACATCGACAGAGGAAACAATCAGGATGTCCTTGGAGCCTTCCGGGGAGAAAACAATGCAACATGCCCTCTAACTTTGGAAAGCCTTGGACCATGACTGCTCAAAGTGGTGGTCCATATTGAAGCCCATATTTGAAGTAAATGGTGGAAGGGGAACACCACCTCATCTATCCTGCTGCCTTCAGGCACCTCGTGTACCATCTGTGGAGGTGTACACGGTTCTCAAATTGGTCTTGTCAGTCACCTCATAAACTATAAAACTAGCGTGGATGCAAGTCATCCGAGATCCCAAGGGACTGCCTAAAACAAGAACAACATTCTTTGTTTGGTTTGAACACAAAGTGGTGGAGTAACTTAGTGGATCAGGGAGCATATCTGGAGATCATGGATAAGCAACATTTTGGGACGGGACCGATCTTCAGACCTGAAACGTCACCTAATCATGTCCTCTAGAGCTGCTGTTGAATTTCTCCCGCAGTTTGTGTTCTACATAAAGATTTCTGCTACTGGAGTTCCTTGGCTCTACATTCTTTGTTTGGAATTGGTTTTGGGAACTAATGGTTTGGATGTTTGCTATAACTGGCACCATATAATTACGTCAGCTGCAATCAATAGAAATACTTTAGGCGTTGTACGTCAGGTTTTGGTGGCCAAGCTGAACATATCGCCCATGTTATTTACAGGCATGTCAACCCCACAGATCCTCCATGGTTTTTATGCTCCACAAGAATCTCCATCCATCCTTTAGAAAATTCTCTCAAAATATCCTTACAGTCTGTTCTTGATTTCTCCTTAAAAGTCACAGAGTCCAGGGGTTGCTCGTCACAGAAAGTCATGGAGCACAGAGTCATGCCAAGCATGTTGTCCCTCTACACTAATCCCATGTTCCTCAATTATGAACTGATACATGTTGAGATGAATATCATGGGAACATATGCCAATAACCATTCTCTGGATCAAGTAGTCTTTTCCTGCAATACCAATTGGATTTGATACATACTTATGGTTTGAGATTTTCCTAGAAATGGAAATACCTTGCCCAAACCCACATAATCAACCCATTTCCTATTCGTAAAGACAATTATTAGGTCATCTCATTTTAATGGAGAACGTGTGGGACGTTAATTTACAGTAGCAAAGAATCCTTGGAATGTGCTGCCATAGGTGGTGGTGAAGGCAGATACTATGGTGGTGTTTAAGAAGGTTTTGGATAGGCACGTAGTTATGCATGGAATAGAGGGATATGGAGCATGTGCAGGCAGAGGAGATTAGTTTAACTTGGCATTGTAGTCAACACAGACATAGTGGGTCGAAGACATAGTGCTGTTTCCTGTGCTCATTTGCAATAACAAACTCTATTTTCTATTCTGGCTCAACATCTATTCAATACTTTAAATTATTTTTACAGCAAAATAAATGTATTAAAACATGTTTGCAAAACCACAACGTGATATAAATGAACTGAGAGCTTACCTTGCTCTTTCAGTCTCACTTTTCGCCATTTTCAGTTCCGTAATATCTTTTTGTTTCTCTAGCTCCGTGGTCGTTGCTTTCAATTTGTCCACAAGTGTCGACAGGGAGTGGTCTTGCTCCGCCACCATCTGTTCCAGCTCAGCCAAGCGCACCAGATGTTTGGATGTTGGAACTTGAAGGGACGGTTTCTTCAATAGCTCCTGTATCAAAGCACATTACTGCTTCAGTACCGATCAACCCAAATCTCCATGTTCCAGTTTCCATTCTGTACTTCCAAACTAAGATCATAAGACATAGGAGCAGAATTAGGCCAGTCGGCCCATCGAGTCTGCTCTGCCATTCGATCATGGCAGATCTATTTTTCCCTCTCAACCCTATTCTTTTGCCTTCTCCCCATAACTTTTGACATCCTTACTAATCAAGAACCCATTAGTCTCTGCTTCAAAAAAAGCGAATGACGGCCTCCACAGCCTTCTGTGGTAATGAATTCCACAGATTTGCCATCTGGCTGAAGAAATTACTCCTCATTTCCATTCTAAAGGTACGTCCTTTTATTCTGAGGCTGTGCCTTTGGTCCTAGACTTTTCCTCTCCACATCCACTCTATCTAGGCCTTTCTTTGTTAGTAATGATGAAGCATTGTTAGTAAAATGTTGATGCCGACTTTGCTCTACAGCTGTAGCCTGCCTAGCTTTCCCTCTTTCCCTTCCCAACATTTTTTTTAGCAATATCTGCTGTGTCAACATTCCTTTTCCCCACTCAAAATAAGGTTATTAACCAATTTGTTTCATCAGTTCTTGTGGTCAGCCAGTCTTGTAAGTTCTTCTATTGTCAACTTTCAGAACCTAATGGGGTAACTCAGAACAGTATAGCACAATGTTTGCAGTGAACATGAGACCTACTTGAACTAATCCCTTCTGCCTGCCTGTCCTCCATATCCTCCATTGCTGCATATTCACGCATCTATCTAAAAACCTTCTAAATGCCACTATCATATCTGCTTTCACCACCAAAGATGTGGATTGGTATAATCGGTCCGAATTGAAAGATATTTGCTAAGAAAATGCTTCGGTAATTATATTCTGAGTATGTGGATCATTATCTACTATACTTCAGTATCTGACCATTTCAGCCACTGTAACTATGTAAACCATCCCTAGGGACAGTGCACGGTGTATATTTAGAGCTTAAAAATCCACCACTCTGAAAAGGTTTTTTTGTCCTGGGTCCTAATATCTTTGTATGTTTTGTTATATTAGTCTCATGTGAAGCACCCTGGTAAGTTTTAAATATGTCATGTAAAGATATGCTATTGCTTATTCCAAGAAAATATCAATAATTTTGTTTTTTTGCTTATTAAAAATTAACTGAAAGCAGAATTTTAATGTTATACTGCCTATTAGGCAAGTCTAAGCAGAATATAACTTTAAAATGAAATTGGTCTATTTAGTGATGCAGCTATAGAGTTGATGCCTTACAGCGCCAGAGACCCGGGTTTTATCCTGATTACAGATGCTGTCTGATGGAGTTTGTATGTTCTCCCTGTGCCCACGTGGGGATTCTCCGGGTTCTCCGGTTTCCTCCCGCACTCCAAAGATATACAGGTTTGTAGGTTAATTGGCTCCAGTAAAACTGTAAATTGTCCCTCTTGTGTAGGATAGTGCTAGTGTACTGGTCGGTGCAGACTCGGTGGGCTGAAGGGTCTGTTTCCACGCTCTCTCGCTAAAGTAACGATAGTATTTATGAAAAATAGTTTTTTTTTAAAATAATGAAGAAATAGCATCTAACAAACCTATTGGCACAAAAACCTGATCATTAAGTTACCAACAAAATAAAATGAAGAATATAAGTAAAAGAAAATTAACCACTGCAGCTTCTTTGAATTTGTTCAAGGATGCATCTGCATATGAATCCAATTTAAGGTGCAAAGCTTTAAGATCCTCTTCATGTCTCTTCGCAATTTCTTCTTGGTCCTGTTAAATGTAAAACAAATCTTAAGAGCTCTGTACATCTTGGTGGTGTGTGTTATAACTTAAGGTTATCAAATGATTAAAGTTTGAACAATCAAAACAGAAATTCTGACAATTTCCTGTTGACCTTGCTTTCATATTCTGCAGACAACTCGAAATCAAATTAAATTATACTGCTCATTCCCTTACTTAAATAAAACCATTCTCTTCCTACCATCCTGAAATTACTTCTTCTTCAAATGTTTACTCAACATTTCCTCTTAATAAACTGCAATCATCTCGTAATTGCTCTCAGTTATAGAGCATGCTGTCGGAAGAAATTGAGATACAAAAAACTGCAGATGGTGGAGTCTTGAGCAAAACACAAAGTGATGGAGTATCTCAGTGGGACCGGCAGCATCTGTAGAGGGAAATGGAAACGTGATATTTCAAGTCGGGATCCTTCTTCAGAACTGAAGAACGGTTGCAACCTGAGACGTGTATCTATTCTCCCACAGATGCAACTTGGCCGTTGAATTTAATTCCATCACTTTGTGTTTTGCCATCCAAAGAAATGTTTGCTAATCTGGTGATAATTTCTAAATTTGTAGAATGATTTGTACTCACAAACCAGAGGAAATTCCTTTTCTTCTCTATTCATACTTGGGATGTCAGGGTCACTGGCAAGGTTAACATTTATTCCTAATTGCCTGTCACAAGATGCTGTTTGTTACCTCCTTGAATCACTGCAGTCTGTAAACTGAAGGTATTCCAACAATGTTGCTTGGTAGGGAGTTCCAGGATTTAGCTTTGTGTTTTCCTGCTCTGCAAAAGCACTATATAAGTCTCGACCCGAAACGTTGCCCATTCCTTCTAACCTTCTCCTAGCCAACCATGACCTATTCTACATTTTCCTTGAACTTCATCCTCTTTGATGTCTCATTCTCACACTTCCTTATCTCTACGTTTCCCTCTCCCTACTCTCAGTCTGAAGAAGGGTCTCGACCTGAAATGTCACCCATTCCTTCTATCCAGAGATGCTGCCTGTCCCGCTGAGTTACTCCAACATTTTGTGTCTATCCTGGTGTGAACCAGCATCTGCAGTTCCTTCCGACATATAACTGCAAATTCTCTCTTACACTTGCAATGCAAGTTCACTGACCTGATGTGCTCCTGTTAACAACTGCTGGTATTTCTGTACAACTTCTTCCTTCTGATCCAGTCTAGCCTGTAGGTTCATGATGGTCTGATGAGCAACCTTCAGGGCCTTCCTGCTTTCCCCATCACCTTCTTTCTTAGCACTTAAGTCTGCAATCAGCTTCTCTCGCTCAGCTGTAGCAGGGAGACGCAGCCGTAACTCATTTATAACTTGGTCCCTGGACAGCACATTCTGTTCAGCCTTCCACAGTGATGCCTCCTTCTCTTTAAGTTTCTGTGAAGGAAAAAACGTGTCTATTACTTCAGATTGAACATATTATGTTAAGCGAAGTGCAAAAATTGATGGGAGGGGAGAAGAGGGAATGACCGGGGTGAGACTCGTCTGTAGACAAAATGTTGCTGGTATGCGTATAATAGTTCATGCAATGCTATGGGCTGCTGAACATGAATCTTATTTTTAAACTTAGAGGTGCTGGCACAATGCACCACTGCTCACCATCACAAAAAAAGCACTAGGCACATCCTATCACAGCAAGGCATAACACATAACTGTTCCAAATTACTGCATGCTACAGTAGCAACCCAGTGTTTGCGTAAAATTTGTATGTTGTATGCGTTATTAGCAATATTATAAGGTTAACTCTTTAATTTGAATCCTTCCCTTTACCTCTTCCATGGTCCTGCAGGTCGCTTGGGTCTCCAGAATTATGTGGACATGTTCTCTGATCCTTTGTAAAGCCACATTTAGCTGCTCTGGAAGTGGCTTGTTGGGGTCAGGGATGGAGCCAGTAGCTTCCTCGAACTGTAGGAAATAGTATTTAGATCAATACAGTAAAACTCTAAAATGCTTAAATATTACAGTCACATTTTACAATACGGGTCCACCAAAGATTTTCCGGCACCCTTGGATCCAGAGCCTTTCTGGATTAGCCATTATGGTGGACCAAAAGCGCTCATGTCCTCTGAGAGGAGTCCAACAGTACCAAAACGTTCCGTTTAGACCGCCGATGGGACCGAGATACCAGTCCGCAAATTCAGCCTCGGAAGTCGGCTATAGTTCCAGAGCCACGGCTACAGGAGGCAATTTCGACCCGTCGATCAGTGTGGAAATGTGGAAGTCCTGATGAGGTCGAGATCGGCTGCCTCACCCTGCCTAGGCATCACATTTTCAAGGTTACTTCCGGGGCTGGCCGAATTTCAAGATGCTCATACCTATCCAGCCGTAATTTTGTCAGGATTAAAGGAAGTGCCGGACCACCAGTTGCCGGAAAATTGATGGTGTAATCGACCAGTATTAGTAGGCGCCCGAGATATTAAATCCCCTTGCAAAGAATAAGCTGGCGTGATTATATGAAAACATTGCAATTGGTTACTTATCTTAAGAATTACATGCATAGTTCATAAGACTAAGACTCACCTTCTGAGCTGCATTCAATAGATCACTACTTTGATGCTCATACATATCCAGCTGACGTTGCAATTCTAACTCTCTGTGGTCCCATGCCAATAACCGCTCTTCATGGAACTGTTGGGAAAATGTCAAATTGCATAAAGAAAATGAGTTGTAAATTTATGGAACAAACTTCCAAAGGAGATTATGAAGTGGAAACTACTGCTGAGACAGCAAGCTTTAGCCCAGCAGTGTTGACTCGCAGTTTGAGTGAGGAGTGAGACAAGGATTTGTCGAGCATGCAGAGAGGGATTTCTGCTGGATTCCAAATACCGGTAATACTCTCAGCCAATTATTTTGGCCAGAGGATGGAAACAGACACAGAGTCGGTGATTCTAACTTATGGAAAATCTGACTTACGCGAAGGTTCAGGGAACCTAACCTTACGTAAGCCGGGGTGTGCCTATATTACATTTGTATCATAATTACTAGGATGGGTGAGGATACATCAGAAGGACCTAGTCCTTCGTATATCTTTGAATTCTTACGTTTATCAAAGACTGATCAGATTCACCTTATTTTGCTGGACCATCTCCTCCTCCAGATCATTGATGGTGCCTTCCTGCTCAGTTATTATATTATTTAGGTATTTTATTTCTTCTTTTTGTTTATTTAGGCACCGATTTATTCTGAGATCTTGGAGACGGAGTTCTTCTATCTTATTGTGCCATTCCGTTACCTATTGAAAGGAAAGTGAAAGAGCAGCACAAAAGAATTTCAAAATAGTAAATTAGTAAAATTATGTGCAAAACCAATACAGCCGTTTTGCGCAGGGGTTATGTGGTTGAAAAGCAGCACGTAAATCAAAACCGTGTAAATTAAACATATCACACAACTACCATGACAAATGTAAAATTGAGCGCGTTATCCCAAAAGTATAAACAAGTAAATTGGTATTAAAGGAACAAATACCTTATTTCAAAGAAAGCATAAATGAAACAGGCGCAAGGTGCCTGTAATTATAAAATATCATGTGCCGATAAAAGGTAGACACAAAATGCTAGAGTAACTCAGCGGGACAGGCAGCATCTCCGGTGAGAAGGAATGGGTGATGTTTCGGGCCAAGACCCTTCCTCAGACTTTGAAGAAGGGGTCTCGACCCGAAATGTCACCCATTCCTTCTCTCCAGAGAGGCTGCCTGTCCCGCTGAGTTACTCCAACATTTTTTGTCTACCTTCGATTTAAACCAGCATCTGCAGTTCTTTCCTACACACATGTGCCGATAAAAAGTCAGTTTTCAAATCTAATTTTAGAATATTAAGTATATTAACAACACAAATAAATGTACTCAATTATCTGCAATTGATATAATTTCTTATAGGATTTAATCCCACATTGCTTTCTTCTGCTGTATATTTCCGCCTTCAAACGTGAAGTATTTGCAAACTCGTCATATAATGAAGGCTGCAAAGAGTCACTCTACATTTGGGTAATTCCCCTCAGTATGGAACTGCTCTCAGGCAGTCCCCCCTGTCTGCATTTAGCTCATATATCTCTAAACCTCTCCTATCCATGTACCTGTCAAATTGTTTCTTAAACGTTGCAATAGTACCTGCCTCAATTACGTCCTCCGGCAGCTTGTTCCATACACCCACCATCCTTTCTGTGAAAACGTTACCCCTCAGGTTACTATTAAATCTTTCCCCCCCTCACCCTAAACCTACATCCTCTGGTACTTGATTCCCCTACTCTGGGCAAGAGACTGTGCGTCTACCTGATCTTTTCCACTCATGATTTTGTACATAGGTTATTCATGCATGAAAACTTTCTGACCTTCTGGGCTCCCTTTGCATCCTTTAGCGTTCCGATCAGTTCCTCCAGTCCCTTCAGCTTCAGTCCCAGCTCCAACGCCTTGTCCTCTGCTGCTGCCCTTTCCTCTTGGGCATGTTTAACGTCCTGCATGATCTTCAGCTTGTCATTCTGCAACTGCAGCATGGTCTTTGAGAATTTCTCCTGCTGTGCAAGGGGCAAGGCTCCGCTGAACTGCCTGCGCAGGGACTGCACGGTTTGCCTCAGATGCTTGGCCTTGTTCCGGCCTTCCATGCGGGCGTAGTACAGGGCCTGCTCGCGCTCGTCCAGTTTCTGCTCCAGCCGCAGGTTGCAGACCTCCATCTTCTGCAGTTTGCTGACGTAGGCCTCCAGCTTGCTCACCGCTGCGGTTTCACTCACCTGCAGCGCAACGATGTGTTGGTGCAGCGTTGCAATGAGAGCTTTCTCATCAGACTGCGCCTGAAAGTGAAGGAGACAGAGGAGCAGTTACGGACAAACCTGACGTTTCTGGCAATTTTTTATCTATTTGCTTGGCCGGTTTGGTGCCCAGCTGGGTAATGATGATAATGAGAGGCAGCAGAGCAGTGTTGTGGCGCCAAAGCACCAGAGACTCGGGATCGATCCTGACTACGGGTGCTGTCTGTATGGAGTTTGTACGTTCTCCCCATGACCTGCGTGGGTTTTCTCCGGGTGCCCTGGTTTCCTCCCACACTCCAAAGACATACAGATTTGTAGGGTAATTGGCTTTGGTAAAATTTTAAATTGTCCCTATTGTGTGTAGGTAGTGCTGGTCTGTGGGGATCACTGGTCGGCATGGGCTGAAGGGCCTGTTTCCACACTGTATCTCTAAACTAAACTACTCAAAATGTTAATTAAAGTGAAGCACTTTCTGCGAAGATAGTTAGCTTCTCATGTTGGTGACATACAATGTACAAAATAAAAGTTAGAGTGGGCCATTCTGCTCATCATTCCTTCTCTGCTGTTCCATTAAATGATGTTTGATCTTCCCCTCCTATTATAATGATAGGATAAATCATTGTAAAAAAATAAATTCTGGATATTGACTCAAATTTGACTAAAAAGCAAGCAAAGGAAAACAGTAATTTGAGAAACATTTCCATCCATATAATAAACTCAAAAGTAATTTGTTATTGAAGATTTGCAGCAGTCACATGAAATATTAATACAACGCAGATGAACAACTTCAATAATGTGCCTTTCTTAATGATTCACTCTACCTTTATCACAAAAATAAAGTGAGACAAAATCAGTCCTAACCTGGTAATCTAGCACTTGCATTCTGAGGGCCTCGACCTCCTTCTCTCTGGACTGCTGACGAGCTTCTAAGGCTGCAACCTGCATTTTGGCGACATCTGAAACATCTCTCAACCTGCAGACGAAAAGAAATTCCAGCAATGCAGTTAAAATTTCAAATAAAATATATCAGTGCAATTTAAATCTGCATTCTCTCAGCAAGGTTCAGTAATTCGAATACTCAAGAGCGAATGAGGCTGCTGAAAGTGGTGGACAATGCCCGGTCCATCATGGGTACTGACCTCCCAACCATCAATGGGGTCTACAGGAAGCGCTGTCTCAAAAGGGCACGTAATATAATCAAAGATCCACACTATCCTGACCAACTCTCATCTCGCTGCAAACATCGGGAAGAGGGTGCAGGAGTCTGAACCGTTACCTCCACCTTCAAGGACAGTTTCTTCAGATCAACCATCAGGCTCTTGAACCACTCTGCATAACCCCAATCACAATCCCACCTCAAGCAACAAACCACTATGGACTTTGCACTGCTATGATTGCTCAAAGTACTTTGGTTTTTGCACTCTCCTACTCTGGTTTATTTAGAATAACAGATAATTCATTATATATTTATTGTGTCTGATGCGTCTGTAAAGCTGCAGCTGGTAAGAATTTAATTGTTCTGGATCATATCTGGCACATACAACAAATAAGCATCTTGACCAGCCTTCAGTTAATTATGGGCAACTGTGCAGGTCCTGGGATGAATTAAATATCTGGGGAAATTGGTGTTTTAAACAATTTCTCTTCAGATAGATTTCACCCGCCCCCTGCTTCTGGCCTTCTCCACATATCCTCTCCTTTCAATTACTGGCAGTCACACTGACTGGGATGGGGGGGACACTTTACAAGGTGATTCTGAGCATTAAGCTTTCTTTACAGCAGCGCATTCTCCTTGGCACAACTCCGGGTTTGTAGAGGATGAGAGTAAATGTTGATGTTTTATCAATGGAACATTAAGGTAGGAGAAGGTCACAGCATGTGGTGTGCATGGGTTTGTACAGTATTATCTAAACAAGGTACATCAAATATTTGCAAACAATTGGAATAAAATAACTTGAGTTAGGAAATTAGGCCAACATACAAGATCATTAAAATCTCTTGGGAAGGTACAGAAATAATTTTTTAAAAAGGCTAATATGTTGACCTTTACATATAAAGGGATAGAAATAATAAACAGTTAGTTGCAACTATTCAGAGCTACACTTAGACCATAACTGTATATCTGTTTAGTTCTGCATACCATTCATTGGGAAGGGTACTTAGGGTTCAGAAGGAGACCTTTATAGAAATACTAGAATTGAACATGACTCTTGGGTTAAATTTCAATTACACTAGGAATTTACCCGTAATTCAGCTCTTGATGGGTATGTTTTGAAGCTATTAGAACATAGACACAGCACAGTAACATGGCCCTTCAATCCTCAGTGACTGCACTGAACATGATGCCAGGTCAAACTAATCTCCTCTGTCTGCATGAGATTCTTATCCCTCCATTCCCTCATAACCGTGCCTCATAATCTAAAGCCTCTCAAACAGCATGATCATATCTGCTTCCACTGCCACCCTTAGCAACGTGTTCCAGGCCCCCACCACTCTGTTAAAAAAAAAGTTGCTTATCTCCGTTAAACCTTTCTCTTCTCACCTTAAAGCTATGCCCTCCAGTCCATGACATTTCCACCCACTCTATTGAGAGAACTTTTAGAAGAGATAAAAAACTATTTTCACTGGTTGGTAAATGATGGTTAGGAACAAGACCTATAAGTTATAACTGTACCTTTCAGATGTGTAATTTAGGAAGCACGCAACATCATAAGTCATAGGAGCAGAATTAGGCCATTCAACTCATCGAGTCTACTCCGAGTTTAATCATGGCTGATCGATCTTTCCCTCTTAACCTCCTCTTTCTCCTGCCTTCTCCCCATAACCCTTGACACCCTTACCAATCAAGTATCTCTGCATAATGATGGAACTCTATTCTGCAAAAAACAGATGATACTTAAACAACTATTATGTTTAAACCTGGTACTGATAGATTTTTGATAATAAACCAAAGGCAGGTAATGTGGTGTTAAGTCAACCATGATCTCTGAAAGCTTTTGCTGAGAGAGGGAATGTTGAATATACAGTTACAAAACTAAATAATAAGGACCAAAAAACATCTTGCACCAAAAACGACATGGACATCACTGTGAAGTGTTAACGTACTTGGACACTTCAATTTTTAATTCGGATTCGCTTTTCTCCAGCTCACTAATGCGCCTTCTCTCCATGTCGCTCACTGCTTTGCTCACACTGCTTGTTAGCTCATCTCGCAGGTCCTGTTCAACTTTCTGAGCTTCCAGATTTATCTTGGTTACCTAAAGATAGAAACACAGAAATTATAAAAGTAGAAACAAGGAACCGCAGATGCTGGTTTATCAAGGAAAGACACAAAATGCTGGAGTAACTCATCGGGTCAGGCAGCATCCCTGGACAACGTGGATAGGTGACGTTTCGGGTCAGGACCCTACTTCTCTGGATAGTCTGAAGAAGGGTCCCGACCCAAAACGTCACCTATGCATGTTCTCTGGGGATTCTGTTTGACTCCCCAGAGTCGGTCCGCAATAACCAACCTGACCTCCCAGTGGCAGCACTTCAACTCCCCCTCCCATTCCGTATCTGACCTCTTTGTCCTGGGTCTCCTCCATGGCCACAGCGAGCAACACCGGTAATTGGAGGAAATGCACCTCATATTCCGCTTGGGCAGTCTACATCCTGGGGGCTTGAACATTGAATTCTCCCAATTCTGCTAGCCCTTGCTGTCCCCTCCCCTTCATCAGCCCTCTGGTTGTCTCCTCCCCTCCCCCAGCCCTCGGGCTCCTCCTCCGCCTTTTTTCCTTTCTTCTCCCCACCCCCTATCAGTCTGAAGAAGGGTTTCGGCCCGAAACGTTGCCTATTTCCTTCGCTCCATAGATGCTGCTGCACCCGCTGAGTTTCTCCAGCATTTTTGTATACATTCTGTTTGACTTGCTGAGTTACTCCAGCATTTTGTGACAGAAAGTAATAAAGATTGACAAATGCAACAAAATACTTCAAAACGGACTGATGGATTCATTGATAAGAACTAAATAAGAAGTGAAGATCAACACAAAGTGGTGAAGTAACTCAGTGGGTCAGGCAGCATCGCTGGAGAAAAAGGATGGGTGACGTTTCAGGTCAGGTCCTTTCATCAGAAAAGATTATATTTTTCTTATCGAATTATATATCACGCATGCATCTAATCACACACATCATTCCCATACACACACACATACCTCGGAGAATTTTGTCTCCAGTTCTGAGTTGCGTTCTTCAACTTGTTTTAGTGTGCTCCGTATATGTTCATACATTCTCTGAGCATGTTCTGCTCTTTGCCGCTCATTTAGCTCCTTCATTTCCAACATGGTTATCTTCTTGGAGATTGACACAATTTCAGAGTTGGTAATTGCTTTAGATGCTTTGTCCATAGCAGTAGTATCACCTAAAATAAAAAAGAAAATGTAACTGCCTGAGTCTGAAGAAGGGTCCCGACCCAAAATGTTAACTACCTATTTTCTCCAGAGATGCAGTCTAATTCGCTGAGTTATGTCTATCTTTGGTACAATCCAGCATCTGCAGTTCCTGCTTATTATACTGTAACTGCGTGCGCAGGTTTAAACTGTGTATGCCTCCGAATAGAGAAAATCCCAAAATACGTTTTCTCTGGAACGTCAGAGGTTGCGTGGTGACCTGATAGAAATATATAACATTATGAGAGGCCAAGGAAGGATAGACAGATAGATTTTTTTTCTCCCAGGGTGGAAACATCGGAAACTATAGGGCATAGCTTCAAGGTGAGTGGGGCAAAGTTTAAAGAAGATGTGCAGGGCTAGTTTATTTTCCTACACAGAGTGGTGGGTGCCTGGAACGTGCTGCCAGAAGTGGTGGTCAGAGGCAGATACGATAGTGGCATTTAAGAGGCTTTTAAATGGGCACATAGATATGCAGGGAATGGAGGGATAATGGATCATGTGCAGACAGAAAATTAGTTTCACTTGGCATCATGTTAGGGACAGATATTGTGGGGCGAAGGGCCAGTTCGTGAGCTGTACTATTCTATGTTTAAACAACATTTTCATCATCAGGACAGAGACAGCTTTGTCAGGGAAATTAGGATTGAATAATAAGTCCTGGCCTTGCCAGTGATGCCCACATCCATGCATGTTTTGTTGAGTTTATTTTGTCTTTTATCGGAAATATGTGACTTCCAGTCACCAACACTGCTGTAAGTGGAACCAAGGTCTCCATTACATCAAAACTATGAAAATTGATGTTGAGAGGATGTTTCCACTAGTGCGAGAGTCTAGGACCAGAGGGCAGAGTCTCAGAATAAAAGGAACGTACCTTTAGAAAGGAGATGAGGAGGAATTTCTTTAGCCAGAGAGTGGCGAACCCGTGGAATTAGTTGCCACAGATGGCTGTAGAGGGCAAGTGTTTGAGTAATTTTTAAAGCAAAGATTGACAGGTTCTTGATTAATAAAGAGGTCAAAGGTTATGGGGAGAAGGCACGAGAATGGGGTTGAGAGAGAGAACAGCCACGATTGAATGGCAGAGTAGACGATGTGCCGAATGGCCTAATTCTGCTCCTATGATCTTATGAAATGTTGACTGCAAATGGTGTTAACTAGTTGACCAGATCTTCCAGCTGCTGCTCAGCTCCGAAACACCTGGTATATCAGTGTTTTCTTTCTTTTCTAAAAAGCTCATAGATTGAACCTAACAGGAACTTTGGACACAAGGAACTGCAAATGCTGGTTTACAAAAAAAGTGCAGGAGTAACTCAGTCAGAGTCAGGACGGGACCTTCTTCAGTCTGATTTTGGTGGGGGGAGCAGAAAGAAAGCTAGAAGAGAGAAGGGGCAAGACAAAGCCTGGTGAAACATAGATGGATACTGGTGAGGGGGAGGGGTTGATAGGCAGATGGTTGGATCAGTCTGAAGAAGGGTCCCGATCCAAAACGTCACCTATCCATATTCTCCAGAGATGGTGCCTGACCCTGAGTTATTCCAGCACTTTGTGGGGTTTTTCCTATTATATTCACTTCCATTGGCCCATGTCTCAAGAATGACTTTTAAAAATCGTAATCAATGTCGTGCAGAATATTAAAACACAAAACATAGAATTAAACAATAATACACTATGACACCAGTATATAATTAATTATTTAAGTACTTCGGATCCACAACAACCTCATGCCACTTGCCTAGTTTATCCATCTGCTCCCAGGCTTGCTCCAGTGTGTGCAGCTTTTCCTTTGTAATTTCCAGCTCTTTGTTTAAGTCAGTCATCTGTTCGTGCAAGATGGTATTTTCACTCTTCAAGAAAACAGAACAAGCAATAGATTACAAAATGCCTCTGATTTAACTTCCCAACTCCAATTATACGTAGTATCTCTGCCTTTTAATCATGTGGAGCCCTCAGTCTGTTAACAATTTTATTAAAAGAGTCATTTAAAGGCATGGAGTTGTATTTTGTGTTTATTGGGTCATGATCCAGCGGTAAGTATGAGAAGTGCCCCAGAGCTGACGCCTGGCCTCAGCCACAGGTCAGCTCACCAGACTACTACGGCACCTCCCTTGTCGGCAGGTTTGATGATAATGTTGGGATTGTTGCAAAGTGAGCAGAGGGCTGTGTTCAGAGAGGGTGAGGTTAGAGTAGATAAGGGGAGTCGAAAAGTTAAGACGGTTGATGTCCCGCCAGCAGTTAGAAATGAAAAGGTTTGTTATGGCCCAGGGACGTAAGGAAGGTATGGCCATGGGGTAAGTACGAGGAAGGGCAAGTCTGAAGAAGGGTTCCGACCCGAAACGTCACCAATTAGTTTTCTCCAGAGATGTTCCCTGACCTGCTGGGTTGCTCCAACATTTTGTGCCTATCATGATTATTTAAAGTTGTCACTAATTCGTTCTTTAAAAGGCCATGAAGTATACGAAAACTGGCAAAAAGTAAGAGAGAATGTTAAATATGTGCAGTAGATCAGCTGCATCAGTGAAGAAACAGAATATGTTTTGGGTGAATCAACATTTTGATTGGGGCATTTTCTGGATTTCCAGTAATAACGCTCTTTATCTTTTAACTACATTTAATAGAAACATAGAAACATGGAAAATAGGTGCAGGAGTAGGCCTGCACCGCCATTCAATATGATCATGGCTGATCATCCAACTCAGTATCCTGTACCTGCCTTCTCTCCATACGCACTGATCCCTTTAGCCACAAGGGCCACATCTAACTCCCTCTTAAATATAGCCAATGAACTGGCCTCAACTACTTTCTGTGGCAGAGAATTTCACAGATTCACCACTCTCTGCGTGAAAAAAAAAAATCTCATTTCGGTCCTAAAAGACTTCCCCCTTATCCTTAAACTGTGACCCCTTGTTCTGGACTTCCCCAACATCGGGAACAATCTTCCTGCATCTAGTCTGTCCAACCCCTTATGAATTTTGTAAATTTCCATAAGATCCCCTATCAATCTTCTAAATTCTAGCGAGTACAAGCCGAGTCAATCCAGTCTTTCTTCATATGAAAGTCCTGCCATCCCAGGAATCAGTCTGGTGAACATTCTCTGTACTCCCTCTGTGGCAAGAATGTCTTTCCTCAGATTAGGAGACCAAAACTGTACACAATACTCCAGGTGTGGTCTCACCAAGGCCCTGTACAACTGCAGTAGAACCTCCCTGCTCCTATACTCAAATCCTTTTGCTATGAATGCTAACATACCATTCGCTTTCTTCACTGCCTGCTGCACCTGCATGCCTACTTTCAATGACTGGTGTACCATGACACCCAGGTCTCATTGCATCTCCCCTTTTCCTAATCGGCCACCATTCAGATAATAGTCTACTTTCCTGTTCTTGCCACCAAAGTGGATAACCTCACATTTATCCACATTATACTGCATCTGCCATGCATTTGCCCACTCACCCAACCTATCCAAGTCACCTTGCAGCCTCCTAGCATCCTCCTCACAGCTAACACTGCCCCCCAGCTTCATGTCATCCGCAAACTTGGAGATGTTGCATTCAATTCCCTCGTCTAAATCATTAATATATATTGTAAATAGCTGGGGTCCCAGCACTGAGCCTTGCGGTACCCCACTAGTCACTGCCTGCCATTCTGAAAAGGACCCATTTACTCCTACTCTTTGCTTCCTGTCTGCCAGCCAGTTCTCTATCCACATCAATACTGAACCCTCAATACCGTGTGCTTTAAGTTTGCATACTAATCTCTTATGTGGGACCTTGTCGAAAGCCTTCTGAAAGTCCAGATATAACATATCCACTGGTTCTCCCTTATCCACTCTACTAGTTACATCCTCGAAAAATTCTATAAGATTCGTCGTACATCATTTACCTTTCATAAATCCATGCTGACTTTGTCCAATGATTTCACCACTTTCCAAATGTGCTGCTATCCCATCTTTAATAACTGACTCTAGCATTTTCCCCCCTACGGATGTTCGACTAACTGGTCTGTAATTCCCCGTTTTCTCTCTCCCTCCCTTTTTAAAAAGTGGGGTTACATTAGCTTCCTTCCAATCCTCAGGAACTACTCCAGAATCTAAAGAGTTTTGAAAAATTATCACTAATGCATCCACTATTTCTGGGGCTACTTCCTTAAGCACTCTGGGATGCAGCCTATCTGGCCCTGGGGATTTATCAGCCTTTAATCCATTCAATTTACCTAACACCACTTCCCGACTAACCTGGATTTCACTCAGTTCCTCCATCTCATTTGACCCCCGGTCCCCTGCTATTTCCGGCAGATTATTTATGTCTTCCTTAGTGAAGACAGAACCAAAGTAGTTATTCAATTGGTCTGCCATGTCCTTGTTCCCCATGATCAATTCACCTGTTTCTGACTGCAAGGGACCTACATTTGTTTTAACTAATCTTTTTCTCTTCACATATCTATAAAAGCTTTTGCAGTCAGTTTTTATGTTCCCTGCCAGTTTTCTTTCATAATCTATTTTCCCTTTCCTAATTAAGCCCTTTGTCCTCCTCTGCTGGACTCTGAATTTCTCCCAGTCCTCTGGTAGGCTGCATTTTCTGGCTAATTTGTATGCTTCATCTTTTGTTTTGATACTATCCCTGATTTCCCTTGTTATCCACGGATGCACTACCTTCACTGATTTATTATTTTGCCAAACTGGGATGAACAATTGTTGTAGTTCATCCATGCGGTCTTTAAATGCCTTCCATTGCATATCCACCGTCAACCCTTTAAGAATCAATTGCCAGTCTATCTTGGCCAATTCACATCTCATACCCTCAAAGTTACCTTTCTTTAAGTTCAGAACCCTTGTTTCTGAATTAACTATGTCACTCTCCATCCTAATGAAGAACTCAACCGTATTATGGTCATTCTTGCCCAAGGGGCCACGCACAACAAGACTGCTAACTAACCCTTCCTCATTACTCAATACCCAGTCTAGAATAGCCTGCTCTCTCGTTGGTTCCTCTACATGTTGGTTTAGAAAACTATCCCGCATACATTCCAAGAAATCCTCTTCCTCAGCACCCCTGTCAATTTGATTCACCCAATCTATATGTAGATTGAAGTCACCCATTATAACTGTTTTACCTTCGTTGCACGCATTTCTAATTTCCTGTTTGATGCCAACCCCAACTCCACTACTACTGTTAGGTGGCCTGTACACAACTCCCACTAGCGTTTTCTGCCCCTTAGTGTTTCGCAGCTCTACCCATATCGATTCCACATCCTCCAAGCTAATGTCCTTCCTTTCTATTGAGTTAATCTCCTCTCTAACCAGCAACGCTACCACACCTCCTTTTCCTTTCTGTCTATCCCTCCTGAATATTGAATATCCCTGGATGTTCAGCTCCCAGCCTTGGTTGTAATGTTTTTTTTATTTATTGGCCCAGCATTAAAGACAATAATCTACACCGAAAAATAAAATCAACCCGTGCAGAACAGTTTAGTTTCCCAAGCATCGGCTTTTCTTTAACCAAAATATTTCCAACAATTTTAAAAGCCACCAAGAAATCCTTCCAAAAACAAATGAATGGAATGGACAATCTGGTCACAAGGTACATTTTCAACATTTGAAAATTATCATCAAAAGCACAAAGATAGACATAAAGTGCTGGGGTAACTCAACAGATCAGGCAGCATCTCTGGAGATAAAGGAAGGGTGACATTTCAGGTCGGGACCCTTCTTCACCAGTGACCCAGTGGGAACTGGAGGTAAGAAATGGCCCGAACAAAGCTAGGCCAGCAAGAAATGACCAAGGAAGGGTGGAGACCGTAATGCCCCATGGTTGGCTGGGGAAGAGGCAATAACGATGGGATACAAGGATGTGAACAGTGGTACTAGTAGGGTGGGTGAGGGGAAGAGAGGGAATGTAGGAATTACCTGAAATTAGACAAATCAACGTTCATACTGTTGCGTTGTAAGCTGCCCAAGCGAAATATGAGGTGCTATTCCTCCAACTGGCGTGTGGCATCATTCTGACAGTGGAGGAGGCCCAGGACAGAAAGGTCAGTGTGGGAATGGGAAGGGGAGTTAAAATGTTTGGAGACCGGGAGATCGCGTAGGCCAAGGCGGATTGAGCGTAAACGTTCAGCGAAAAGATCTGCACTTGGTCATGGCGATATATAGGAACCCACACTGTCAGAGTGATGCCACACGCCAGTTGGAGGAACAGCACCTCATATTTCGCTTGGGCAGCTTGAACAACAGATTAATACTTTATCTACATCAACAGCACTTTTTCTATTTCATCCTACACTTAACCTGATTACACTGGAGAAACAACAGTACAAACAATTACTCCCATTGCAATAAAACAAATGACTCTTACTATAAATTACTATGTTACTTTTAGTTGCTTACCTCCAAATACTCAAGATTGGTGGTTTTCTGGACTAATAGGTTGTCTTTTTGCAACAGATCCCTGTATTTAGCTGTGAGCTCATTATATTGCTTGTTAGCTCGTTCCAAATCTGCTAAGGGTGCACTATCATCCAAAGCTTTTTGCAAAGCAGCAATTTTAAAACCAGCCATTTCCTACAAATAGATTCAAGGAAACCAGATACACACATTAAATAATACAATTTAAAAAGAGACACTGGTATGCATTAACTCAGCTCAATGTTAAGTTGGTAACTCAATGGTACTAAAGATCTGTCAGAGTTCCGGTGACCAATTTCGATTCTGACCTCAGGTGCTGTCTGTGTGGAGTTTGCACAATCTCCCTGTGTCTGAGTGGATTTGCCCTGGTGCTCCGGTTTCCTCTCACATCCCAAGGGTGTACAGTTTATTGTTAACTGCCTACTGTAAACTGCCTGTAGTATAGGTGGATAAGAGGAGAATAAGAGGTATAAATTGTGAGAATGGGTTACAGGAATCAATTGAGGCAACCACGGTAAGTGCACGATGGGGCACAAAATTTAATCTGGACACGAACACAAGTGCGAGAGGATTTTCAGGATCACTGCTGACCAGGTGCAGCTTTCAACTTTTGCTTTGGACCTTGCAAAGATTTTTCCATGCAACTGTTTAAATTATTTCTACATTTTGTTGTTCCTTGGAGCTTAATGATTTGCACAAGTCTAAAAGTGTTACACAGTCAGCAGGCAGTTACTCCATTAAATGAAAGGGCATTAGTGCCGTTTGCTTTTGGATTGCAAAGATTTGTTTATTTAGAGTTAAGGAGTCACGTTGCATGGAAACAGGATCATCGGCCCAACTAGTCCATGCCGACCAAGCTGCCCATTTCAGTTCACTCGTGTGGGGTGCATTTCCCTCCAAAGGTTTCTTATCCGTGTACCTGTCCAAATATACCTCTCTCAACTACTTTCTGAATGGTGAAGCATCTTCAAGGAGTCCTTTTAAAAAAGAATGTTCCTATATTATAAAAAAGATAGATTAAATTAGCCTAGATTGGAAAATAGGTGTATGTGTGCGCTCATTTTCCTGTGAAATATAGTAATTTATACATTCAGATCCAGCCTCTCCCTGGATAGCCATAACTTTAGGAAAACTGAATAAATCCAATCATGAATAAATGAAGGTCTGGATTAGTTTGAGTTTAGTTTATTGTCACGTGTGCAGTGAAAAGCTTTTGTTGTGTGCTAACCGATCAGCGGAGGGCAACACATGAATACAATCGAGCCATCCACAGTTCACAGGATGATTAAAATATTATACTTCAATGTGCAAAGGTACGCTAAGATATGAAGGGTATTGTGAACTGACATTAAAAGTACTTGAGTAAAACACAAAGTGCTGGAGAAAGTCAAACAGTCAGGCAGTGAAGAGAAGGGATCGTTGATGTTTCAGGTCGGGGACCTTTTTCAGACGACAGATGCACAGTTGCTGTCTGACACTCTGAGTTTCTCCGGCACTTTGTGTTTTGTTCATGATTCCAGCATCTACAGTTCAAATGCACTTATTGAAAGAACAATTAGTAAGAAAAATCTCAGAAGGTAGGAATGGCAGAACTGAATGTTTAAAACTAAGCTTGTTGCTCGTTAATTATTAGTTTAGTTTAGAGATACAATGTCAAAACAGGCCCACCACCCCATCGACCCGTATATTAGTTACACACCAGGGACAATTTTACGGAAGCCAATTAACCTACAAATCTGCACATCCATGGAGTGTGGCAGGAAACCAGCGTAAACCCACAAGCAGGGAAAATGTTCAAACTCCATACAGACAACTTTGAACCTGGGTCTCTGGCGCTGAGGCAGCAACTCTACCGCTGGTCCACAGTGCTACCGTAAATACATGCTGTGATTTTACGTTGAAAAGATATCTTGCCTTGAATCTCTGCAGGTATCCAATTCTTTCACTAACAGCTACTTCCATCTCCATTACTTCGTTCTTGAGCTTGTTATTTTCTTTTCTCAGGTGCTGTTCCATTTCCAGCAGGGTTGTGTAGCGCCTTGTCAAAGCGTTCTCATTAACCCGCAAAACGGTTACCTTGCTGGTAATTCGTGATATTTTTTTCTTGATTTCATCGGGATCCATCTGAAGCGTTTGCAATAGTTGCTAATTCAAAAGTGGGGAACAGCACAAATTATGTCATCCAAACTGAAATATAACATTAAGAATAATTATTGTGCATCAGCCCATATTAGGGCACGGGTCACACATCATGCAGCAGAATGGAAAGGTACCAGGGTTCCAACACATTGGGGACCCACCATCATTCTCAGGGTGTCTGATGCACGTTATTTATCTTACGCAGGCCATATATATTATTAAAATTACAATTAAAACACAAAGTACGTGCTATAACTCCAGGATGTGCTCAACTAAGAAAACCAAGCCCAAAGCCAAAGTATTATCCATCTAACTAATTATACTACTTACAATAAATAACTCTGTATGCAAAAAACAGCTACCTACATATTAACTAGCTCTTAAAAAAAAACGAATCCTGTAGATGCAAGTATATCATTGGCATTATCAAGTGGGCCCCTCCCTTCACTGGCGTTTCGTTGAGTTAGGCCCAGGACACCTCGGGAAGGCTCAACAGTTGGTTCTGGCATCCTAGAACAACCCCCCTCTCAATACGTGCTCTCACCACCTATGCTACAAGTATCGATTAAATAAAGGAAGCTGCAGCCAATTAGTTCACTCTAACAAATGCTAAACACCAAACGCAGGCAGGTGGGATGAGTGTAGATGGGGCATGTTGGTCTATATGGGCAAGTTGGGCCGAAGGGCCTGTTTCCATGCTGTGTGACTCTCTGACTGACTTGCATCCAATTTTAACTTATCCTAGTCCATCATTAAGCTTGTAACACCACAAATATCACCCTTGCATAAGACACACTTACGCAGGCTATACTTACAAAGAAATACACATACTGCATGTCATACATTTCCTTTCTGCCCCCAACTGACATTATTTCTTCTCCATCAAATCTGCCGACTGCCTTGCTCTGCTGCCTCTGACATCTGTTTTACAGCTTGACACAAACTCTGTCCACAAATTCCTAGCTCTCCAAACAGCCATGTGGTTGATCTCGTTATGAAACCTCTACAACCCACCTCTACCATCCTCACAGCTCAACGTCTGCGGCCAACTCTACATATCTAACCCTTTTCCTTTCATAAGCCTCATCCAGTAAGTCCTCCCAAGGCACTGTCAGTTCTATAAAATACACTTTCTGCTGACTAACTGACCATAACACTATATAAGGCCTCAAACTAGCACTAATTATTTCCTGTGGAGCAACAAGCTTCCCTCCCAAATCTACCTGCATCTCCCAATCATTGGTTCCCCGTAATTGGCCTGACTCTTGCCTCCTCTACCTCTCCCTCACAGACAAAATGAATCGTTACACTCTCAGTCCTGATGCCTCCTGAATTCACTTGTGTTCTCCTCCTCTCAATTGCTGCAGCTATGCACTTCAAGACCTGGATATGCCACCAAGAGAAAATACCGACCCTGAGAAAGACTAGTTCTACATCCTGACAAAGTAGGCCTCAACGTTGCCACCTCTGAACATAAGGGACACGCTGGGTTCCTACCTACCTATTGTTTAAGGTTCTGGGGTGATGGCAGCACATCATAAATAGCCCTTATAAGGAAACGTACACGACCCGCCTCCATGCACCACAGGTCATCTCCAGCTAAACCTCTTTTCTGCACTTTCCCAGTTCATTCACTGTCCCTGCTTAACCTGAACTACTGCAATTATACATCTCACTGCTTCCTCCTGACGATGTACCTGCTCTCCAACCAATTTCCCCCTCACTGTTGGACCTGCCTTACTCCACACTGGTTTCCCTGTGCTGAGCCCAACGCCTCCTTTCCCTTGCTGCACCCTACCAACAATGTCTGTATGCCTCAGAGCTTGCTTGTGCTTCTTCTGCTGCCTGCTTTGAGTTCCACTTCCTCCCTCTAGTTACACTTGGCACCAGATTACTAACTAAGGTATCCTTGCTCCCTGATAATTGCAACTCTAACCTCGTCTTAGCACACATTGGGGACCCACCATCATTCTCAGGCTGTCTGATGCAAGTTATTTATCTTATGCAGGTCATATATTTTATAACCAGCTATACTACATATTTTAATATTCACTGCTCTGGTAACAGAAATCATAATATTACACATATATAGACTCAAATTATTTCACGGACTGCCAATCTACTTGCAAAAAAATCTACACTCATTTCAAACTCTCTTGACTTGACTTGACTTTAAAAATAGATATTGAATGGCGGAGTAGCCTTGATGGGCCGAGTGGCCTATTTCTGCTCCTGTCACTTATGAAAACTTTACAATTTGTTTTTTAAATTTCTGCAAAGATAGCCATATTTTTTTCATTATAATTCATTGAGGTGACAATCTGCTATTAATTGTGGAGAATACTCACCTGGTTGTGAGGGGACACACCTCAAATTATAATAACCTAGCTGTGCGTTTACACAACATTTAGCCAAAGGGTTATGGAATGAAGGCAGGAGAATGGGGTTGAGAGGGAAAGATAGATCAGCCATGATTGAATGGCGGAGTAGACTTGATGGGCCAAATGGCCATATTCTGCTCCTAGAACATATGAACACATTCAGGGCATTCCGTCTGCAGTACATTTTAATTACCATTCCTGTCACACCATTAACAAGTGCCCGAGTCTCTGTCACCACAGTTTTTGTGGAAGAATGTCTGCTAATTTCATTCAAATTGCTGGCTCTAAATCTGAGGAGATGCCTTGCCATTCAGGCTGCCACACAACCATCTAAACCGTCTAAAGTACATTGTTTCTCTCTATCTACCCATCAAATCCCACAATCATTTAAAACATCCTTGTGGAGGCAAGGTGGCGCAGTGGTAGAGTTGCTACTTTACAGAGCCAGAGACCCCGGTGCGATCCCGACTTCGGGGGCTGTTTGTATGTACTTTCTACATTCTACCTGTGACCACGTCAGTTTTCTCCGAGTGCTCCAGTTTCCTCCTACACGCCAAAGACGTACTGGTTATAGGTTAATTGGCTTTGGTAAAAATTGTAAATTGTCCCTAGTGTGCAGGATAGTGCTAATGTACAGGGATCACTGGTCGGCGCAGACTCGGAGGGCTGAGGGGCCTGTTTCCGCGCTGTATCTCTAAACTAAACTAAAGTTAAATCTTCATAGGCTCATCACTCAACACCCTACGTTCAAGAGAATGGAAGTCAGGTTTTTAATTAAATATTTTATGACCAGAAAAAAAGCCCCAAATGCTGGAGGAATTCAGCAGACCAAGCAACATCTGAAAGGAAATAGACAGAGAACATTTCATGTTGGGCCCGTTATTCAGACTTAACGTTGTCCATTTCCTCCACAGATGCTGCCTGGCCTGCTATGTTTCTCCAGCAATTTGTTTTCTGCCCAAGTATACAAAATAAAACTCTGACCTGTGCTGTGTACAAATAAGGCAAGTTCTCTTCTCTTTAGTTTTCTCGAGACATTTCATTGAGTTTTTAATTAACTGTGCATTGACTTATAGTAGTTCGAGTAACACTTACATTATACTCTTCAATTTTTATACGATCTTGATCCTTTGAATCTTCAAACTTTTTATTTTCCTCTTCAATTCTTTCCATATCTTTCTGCCAGGATTCCCTTTCACTGTATATAACAATAGTTTAGTTTATTATTATCAGGTGTACCGAGGTTCAGTGAAAAGCTTTCTTGCTGTGTGCAATCCAGTCAGCGAAAATATACGTGATTACAAAGAAGCTGTCCACAGTTTACAGATATTGTACAGGATAAAGAGAATAAACTCAATCATCATAAAAAGCAATCATTATTTTCAGATTTTTTTTTACACTAATGGAAATCTTTGCTCCAGCTTCAGTGCCTAGAGAGCGCGTGTGGCCTTTGCTGTCTTGGTGCTGTGTCCTTCTCAGCCTTCATGATTCATTTGGCTTCAAAGCTTTGGAACTTTTTAACAACTCTACCATTCTTCTTTGCATACCCTCTCTAGCTTCCAGTACAGCAACCAAGTCCGGCATCCCAGGCTGTGACACTTGGAGCGATTGGTGAAAGCCTGGCGAAGTAATCCGGAATAACCGGTGGAAAAGTTATCTGGGTGGAATTCCCTACCATGTCGTGGTGTAGCCTTCAGGTCTCACCCCTGAACAAATTGCCAGTGAAAATTAATAAAGGCAGAGGGACAATGCTAAGAGGAGCCGTCACAGAAGTGACATCGACAGAATAAATTTATCAGCCTCATTATCTTTAATAAAACTGTGAATGGGATTTTAAATATAATAGTAGCGCAACACTTTTTTTTTTTAAACACGAAGTGTGGAGTAACTTAACCCAATCTACACCCACTAGGGACAATTTTTACATTTACCAAGCCAATTAACCTACAGACCTGTACGTTTTTGGAGTGTGGGAGGAAACCGAAGATCCCGGAGAAAACCCACGCAGATCATGGGGAGAACGTACAAACTCCGTACAGACAGCACCCGTAGTTAAGATCGAACCCGGGTCTCCGACGCTGCATTTGTTGTAAGGCAGCAACTCTATCGCTGCGCCACCGTGACCGCCCTTTATAGTGGTACCTGACCCAAAGTGCTGGAGTAACGCAGCGGGTCAGACAGAATCTCATGGAGCAAAAGGGACAGATGACATTTCGGGGTGCCTCCCGCACTTTGTGTCTTTCTTTGTAAACTAGCATCCACAGCACCTCGGATCACAAATATTTTAAAGTATTTTAATTACATAATAATCCTCATTGCAAATTCTAGATTTTATTGGTGGTTTTTGAAGACCAAGTTTTAATTAAAATAATTAAATATTCAACCAATTTTGTATTGTGTAAATAATCAAGCCTACTTCAAGATAAAGATAATGCCAGGTGCATTCTATGCTGATACCTTTGATATTCTTTGTACAGCAGACCCTGCTGATGACGAATTACTGCAAACTTGCGTTTGTGGTCTTCGGCTGCCTCCCTTAGTTTATTTTCCTCCTCCTCTTTATTTGAGATTTCCTAAGTCACAAGTTTAAAAAAAATGAGAAGAGTTTTACATTGGGCGACACAGTGGTGCAGCTGGTAGAGTTTCTCAGCGGGCCAGGCAGCATCTCTGGAGAAAATGGACAGGTGACGTTTCGGGTTAAGACCCTTCTTTTGACATATTGAGTTATTTCAGGCAGGGAATGGGGATGGTGATTCCAACTTGCATTAAATCTGACTTGTATAAGTGTTCACAGAATGTAACTGGTAAAATCGGTGTACCTGGAGGAGTTGCATCAAATATTCATTGAGAGCGTTGATAACATCGGTACTCGAAGCTGCCATTCCTTGTGGTAAAATGAGCGGTTGGAACTGAACATTACATCCACCTGATCGACGTAATATAGTTGTTTCACCTTCCAGATGAGTAATCTGAAAACCAAATAAGTTCTTCAATATAAGTTTCAGATAGTTAAAAAAAAATAAAACTCACCTTACGAGACGGGTTTTGGTAAATGTGGCGGCATTTATTGATCTATTTGTTTAGTTTAGCTTAGAGATACTACGTGGAGACAAGCCCGTCAGCTCATCGTGTCCACGCCGACCAACGATCACCCCTACACTAGTTCTATCCTGCACACGAAAGACAATTTACCGAGGCCAATTAAGAGTCAAGTGTCAAGAGAGTTTTATTGTCATGTGTCCCTGATAGGACAATGAAATTCTTGCTTTGCTTTAGCACACCAGAACATAGTAGGCACAAATACTGAACAGATCAGTGTGTCCATATACCATTGCATAAATATATACACACATGAATAATTAAACTGATAAAGTGCAAATAAACAGATTAACCTACAAATCTACATGTCTTTGGAACGTGGGAGGAAACCGGAGCACCCGGAGAAAACCCACACGGTCACAAAGTGAAAGTACAAACTCTGTACAGACAGCACCAGTAGTCAGGATCGAACCCGGGTCTCTGACGCTGTGAGGGAGCAGCTCTACCGCAGCGCCACTCAGTTATCAGAGTCTTTTTCCCCAGGGTGGAAATGACAAATACTAGAGGCCATAGCTTTAAGATGAAAGAAGGGGAAGTTTAGTTTATACGGAGAGTGTGGTTAGTGCCAGGAACTCGCAGGTGGTGAAGCAGGTGCAAGAGCAACATTTAAAAAGCACAAGGTGCTGGAGTAATCCAGTGGATCAGGAAGCATCTCTGGAGAACATGGATAGGTGACGTTTCATCTCGGGACCCTTCTTCGGACTGATGCAACCATTTACCTCACCTGACCTGTATCGACCTTCTCGCACCAGGCTTTGTCCTGCCCCTTCCCTCTTCCAGCTTTATTTCTGTTTCTCCTCCCTTCCCCACACCAAAATCAAACTGAAGAAGGGTCCTGACACAATATGTCACCTATCTTTGTCCTTCAAGGATGCTGCCTGAGCCGCTGAGTTACTCCAGCACTTTGTGTCCTTTTTTTGTGAACCAACATCTGCAGTTCCTTGTTTCAACTTTGAAAGGGCATTTGGACAGGCACATGAACAGGCAGGCACGGGACACTGACCATGTAGTCAGTTGGGATTAGTTTAAATTGCCATTGTGTTTGGCACAGACGTTTTAAGCTGAGGACCTGTTCCTGCATTGCACTGTTCTATGTACACAGGCTTCGTACTACAGGCGGCAGTGATGTAGCGTTGGCGTTGCTGCCTTACAATGCCAGAGACCCTGGTTTGATCCTGACTACGGGTGCTGTTGGTATGGAGTTTGCACGTTCTCCCTATGACCCTGTGGGTTTTCTCTGGGTGCTCCCACATTTCAAAGATGTGTGGGTTTGTAGGTTAATTGGCTTCCAAAGAGGTTGGGGAAGTAATTAAGATAAACTGTACTTATAGAACACGTTCATATGAATGTGCATGAGAGCAGTACTGCTTGTGATTGTCATCTCATGCTGTACAGATTGCCAAGATCATGATCTTCCTTCAGATGGCTACAATGTCACGTGGACTTACTTTCTTTAAGCCCTCAACTTATTATCACCAGCAATCTGTCCTGGACCAGCCTAATCAAAGCTATGGCCAATAGCACACCAAGGCCTCTACTTCCTTAGATGGCTTAGGAAGTTTGGCAGGTCCCCAACAACCCTGACCAACTTCTGCAGATGAGCCAAGTAAAGCATTTTATTGGGATGCATCATGGCATGGTTTGGGAACAGCTCCATCCAAGACCGCAAGAAATTGCAGAGAGTTGTCGATGTTGACCATCAGTCTGACTCCCCCTCCGATCAAGCAAAAGGTACAGAAATTTGAAAAAGCACACTTCCATTTCAGGGACACTTTCTTCCCAGCAGATACCAGACAACTGAACTGTCCTCTCACCAACTAGAGAGCGGTATGGACTTCCCATCTTCCGCAGTGGAGATCTTCGAATGATCTTTAATCAAACTTTACTGGTCTTTATCTGCCACTAAACACTATAACATTTATCCTGTATCTGTGCACTGTGGATGGCTTGATTGTAATCACGTATTATCTTTCCGCTGAATGGATAGCACGCAAAAAGCTTTTCACTATACCTCGGTACACGTGACAATAATTAATTAAACTAAACTGAACTGAACTAGCGAGCTAATGGAATTATAATTCCCTGAATTCATTTGAATATCCAAAACAGTAAATCGCACTGGTTCACCCCGTGTACAGACCCTTTCATTGGCTTTCGACAGCTGATTGCCAGTGACGCCAGCCTCCTTTCGAGTCTCTCTGAGCTCCTGTCGGAGTTCCTCGTTTCTCCCCATCAGTTGATCCAGTTGAGCTTTCATGTGGACATTGACAACTTGTTTCCCCGCGGTGTTCTTTGCTTCAATTACCTGAAACAACATTTGGCACAACTTTATTACCACATCACCATATTTCAAACCAGGATAACAGGACAAAGTCACCTTGAACAAGAGTCACCACAATACAGAGGAGGTGCAGAAGAGTTTTACCAGAGGGGTGGGAGATTGCAACCTTCACGTGGTCCGCCCTGTTTCGACGAATGCAATCAACCTGGCGTGCACAATCAAAGAAGATCAAATAGAACAAGTTGTCCTACAATTTTAGGCTGTGCACGCCATACGCAAGAAGAAGTTTTACCAGAATGCTGCCTGGATTGGATGGCGTTTCATTGATTCAATGGTGCTTTGTTGTCATGTGTACCTGTGACATTGAAGTATCCTTTTTGCATACAGTTCAGTAGAAATCATAGGCCCAATGATACTGAAGAACAAGAGTGCAGGAATAGTAGATTACACTGAGAAAGTATACATGAGTCGTCAGGTTTCTGGCACCATTTTGCCCGATTAAACATTGTAAACAATTGGCAACTATCTTCATTTCTGATTTTAGTAGGGAAGGAAGGTTATTGAAGAAACAGCACAAATGGTTGGGTCCAGGACATTGCCAAGTAACATCTGTAGTGACGACCTGGGGCTAGGACAATTGGCCTTCAACAATCAAAACTATCGGAGCTGTCCCCATGACGCATATTTACTTTAATTTTACCAGGACTCCCTGATGCCACATTCAGTCAAATATGACCTTGATGCAAAATGCAACTCACTTCTGAAATTCAACTCTTTAGTCCACGCTTGGACCAAGACTCAATACTATTATTAGATAGAAGGAGAGGTTGGACATACTTGGTGTCTAGGGAGGAACTGCAGGTGCTGGTTTAAACCGAAGGCAGGCACAAAAAGCTGGAGTAACTCAGTGGGTCAGGTAGCATCCCTGGAGAAAAGGAATGGGTGACGTTTCAGGTCAAGACCCTCCTTCAGACTGAGATGCTGCCTGATCCGCTGAGTTACTCCAGCTATTTTGTGCCTGCCTTCGGATATACGTGGACTGTTTTCTCTTGAGCACGGAATTTGAGGGGAGACCAAATAGAAGCATATAAAATTGTGAGAGGTACAGACAGGATAGATAGTCAGAATCTTTCTCCGCAGGCTGAAATGTCAAAGACTAGAGTGCATAGTTTTAAGGTGAGAGGGACAAAGTTTGAGGGAAATGTGCAGGGCGAGTTGTTGTTTTTTTTTTAAACACAGTGCCTGAAACGCTGCCAGGGGTAATGGTGGAGGCAGATACGATAGTGGCTTTTAAAGATTTGTAGATAGCTGCATGGATATGCATGGATATGTGGGGAATGGTGGGATACGGATCACGTGCAGACAGATGAAATTAGTTTATCTTGACACCATGTTCAGCGTAGACTTTGTGGGCCGAAAGACCTGTTCCTGTGCTGTACTCGTGATATGTTTTACATACGCACTGATTGAAAAAAGCTGCAGCTGGCAAAGAAAGAGAACTCTGCACAACACATTACATCATTAAGTTTAAGAAGGAACTGCAGATGGTAGACAAAAGTGCTGGAGAAACTCAGCAGGTGCGGCAGCATCTATGGAGCGAAGGACATAGGCAACGTTTTGGGCCGAAACCCTTCTTCAGACTGATGTAAGGTGGGGGGGCGGGAAGAAGAAAGGAAGAGGAGGACGCAGAGGGCTGAGAGCTGAGAAGGGGAGGAGACAATAAGGGCTACCGGAAATTGGAGAAGTCAATGTTCATGCCCCTGGGGTATAAACTGCCCAAGCGAAATATGAGGTGCTGCTCCTCCAATTTCTGGTGGTGCTCACTTTGGCCATGGAGGAGGCCCAGGACAGAAAGGTCGGATTCGGAATGGGAGGGGGAGTTGAAGTGCTGAGCCACCGGGAGAACAGGTAGGTTATTGCGGACCGAGCGGAGGTGTTCGGCGAAACGATCGCCAAGCCTATGCTTGGTCTCACCAATGTTAGTGATATACTCCTGCACCGAGCCTGGTAATAATAGCCTGCTAAGCTGAAAATGAGCCATTTATTCCTACTCTGTTTTCTATCCACTAGCAAATCAATTCAGCATTGTAATATTTAACCCATTGTTTTGTAACTACCCTATGTAGTACAACTTCAAATGCCTTTTGAAAGTTCATGATAGCTAAATCCTCTGGTTCCTCCTTAGTGATAATACATCCCCAGAAAAAGCTTGTCTATCAAAAACTGATAAGGAACAATGAGATTGAGAAAAAAATTAGCCCTGGACAGAGAAGAATGGGAGATTGATGAAGATCGAGTTTGTTTACTTCACATTATAATAACGGTTCATTTGTTGGCTCTCAGGAATGTGTTTTAATGGCCCTTTCATGCACTAATGCACAAAGTGAAACAAAAACAATGAAAGTAGAACTCAAGAAGAATGATGCTACTTACAGAAATGAGGCTTTCCAAACTTTCCAATCTCAGGATTTCTTGTCCTCCTTTTGGAATAGATTCCACTTGCGTGTCCTTCACAGCTTGCAAGATTTCTTTCATGCCTAGTTCAAACTTCGTATTTTCTTCTCGCTGTTCATTTACTGTAACCAACATTACTCCATCAGTTTCCCGCCAGATACGGTTGGCATCGCTAAACCTTACTGATACATGGTTTTCACCCTTGGGATAAAAAGTTGTCCCTCAGGTTCCTATTAAATCTTTCCCCCCTCACCTTAAAGCTATTCCCTCCAGAACAGCCAACCATGCGAACCTTGTCAAATGCCTTGCTGAAATCCATATACTTCAAATCATGTGTAGAAAGGAATTGCAGATGCTGCTTTACACCGAAGATAGACACAAAGTGTTGGAGTAACTAAGCGGGTCTGGCAGCATCTCTGTAGAAAAGGAATAGGTGATATTTTGGGTTGTTACCCTTTCAGACTACAGATATAGGTGACCGAAACGTCACCTATATCATATCCGTGACTTCCAAAGACAAGTTCTTTATTAAAATAATCCCTTCATCAGCAGATCGGGGGCACAGACAGCGAGGACAGTGGTTGCAAGTGAACAGAACAGAACATGAACTGAGCTCCTGGCAGAGTTGCAGATTGTAAATCCTGAGACATTTCTAACAATGTAAAATAAAACTGTATTTTAACAAAATCTTTCATGATTTCAGTACATCCCAAAGTGCCTCACAAACAATGCAGTATTTTTTTCAACTGCAGGAGCCTCCCATAACAGCAGCTGCCATAGACTGCACTCATGCGTTCTTAAAAGCTCCCATTAAGAAGCCAGAACTTCTCATATCAGTTCAGTCTGAAGATGGGTTTTGACCCGAAACATCACCTATTCATTTTCACCACAGATGCTGCCTGACCCGGTGAGTTACCCAACGTCTTGTGTCTATCTTCGGTGTAAACCAGCATCTGCAGGTTCCTTCCTACACAGTATTTTAGAGCACTGCGCGCAATCCTGTTTCCAGGCAAGAATCTTTTATGTCTACGACTGAGAGATGTAGCTTTGGTTTAACACCCTCATCTGAAAGAGGATTGCACCTCCTGGTATCTGGAATTGCAGGGAATAGTCCTGAGGTACCATCTACCGCACGGGAGACCCTCGAACTAACTTTGATCGGACTTTACCTTGCACTAAAATTATTCCCTTTATCCTGTATCTGTACACTGTGGATGGCCGAATTGTAATTGTGTATAGACTTTTCACTGACTGTATAGCACACAACAAAAAGCTTTTCACTGTACCTCGGTACACATGCCAATAAACTAATCTAAACTAAAGAAAAAACTAAATTAAACTAAAACTGTCCTTTGTGACGTTGCTCATGCTGTATTAGCAGTTACACATCAAACTTAAATACAGTGCATTATTTACTATTGGGTACTAACCGAGGATTCAGCTATTACAAACAAAAAATACTTTATCTGCGTTTTTTCGTAAACCCGCTCTGAAAAATTATTTTTATGCACTTCAACAAATGAAAAGGGCTTACATTTTGCTTGCAGCTCAGCATTTTCAGTCCTCCTTTGTTCCAACTCCTTCTCTCTTGCTTCCAGTTCCTTGGAAATATATTCATGCTAGAGAACAAGGCAAAATTAAATCCATTTAGTTGTCGATAAATCAATTGTGTCTCGAGTTTGCAGAAATATACTTGTCACTTCCCCCTACACGTGCTTTTTATTTATACTGGATCTAAGCCTCTAAAATTGCCCAGCCCAAGAAAAAGAGCCAGATAAACAAGGCACAGGAGGAAAGGACACAAAGGTGGAGAAGGCTGTTGCATCAGTAAATATAAACCTTTGGCATGTTTTTATGTATTAATTATCAATTGACTTAATTAATTTCATCCACCAAACTTCTTCAAAGGGTTGACACAAAGTGCTGGAGTAACTCAGTGGGTCAGGCAGCATCTCTGGAGTAAAAGGGTGACGTTTCTGGTCAGGACCCTTTTTCAGATTGATCTCGACCCGTAACGTCACCTATCCTTTCTCTCCAAGGATACTCCAGCATGTTGTGTCTATCTTTGGTGTAAAACAGCATCTGCAGTTCTTTATTTCTTCAAATGGTTTCCTTGTTGAAGGAACCAGTAGTTTTCTTGGCTAGTTCAGATCCCTTGCGGTTTCACTCTTAGAACCCATTCTTCCGCCCCGTTGTGCTAACCATTTTGTCCCAATTGCCTTCCCCTTCCCGCACCCAGATATCTGCCCTCTCATGCTATCCGCCTAGGTAGTGCATTCCCAGTCCGTGGCCTATTCTGCACAGAATTTCAATAATCCAAAAATTAATTACAAAAGGAATTAATGCACAATTCAGAGATTTACTGCAATTAATTGTCAGATCTAATCTAAACACAATTGAATTTTAGTAGGCTAAACCCTGCAACAGGATTTCACATCACTTGAGCTGGTGGCACGGTGGAGCAGCGATAGAGTTACTGCCTCACAGCACCTTGAGACCCGAGATCTATCCTGACTCCGGATGCTGTCTGTACAGAGTTTGTACTTTTTCCCTGTCTCCGAGTGGATTTTCTCAAGGGTGCTCCGGTTTCCTCCCACACTCCAAAGACAAGCAGTCTTGTAGGTTGGGTAGGAAAGAACTGCAGATGCTGGTTTAAATCGAAGGTAGACACAAACTGCTGGAGTAACTCAGCGGGACAGGCAGCATCTCTGGAGAGAAGGAATGAGTGACGTTTCGGGTCGAGACCCTTCTGCAGACTGATGTCAGAGGAGTGGGCGGCACAGAGATAAAAAGTAGTCAAAGACAGTAAGACTGGTGGGAAAACTGGGAAGGGGAGAGAGGGAAAGCGAGGGCTACTTGAAGTTTTTAGTAAAGATGAGGTAGTGGGTTTTAGTAAAGATGAGGTTGTGGTATCCCTTGCTTTCCATCTCTCTCCATCCCCTCCCCCGTCCCAGTTCTACCAGTCTTACTGTCTCCGACTACATTTTATCTCTGTACTGCCCACTCCCCTGTCATAAGGGGAGTCTGCAGAAGGGTCTCAACCCGAAAGATCACCCATTCCTTCTTTCCTGAGATGCTGCCTGTCCCGCTAAGTTACTCCAGCAGTTTGTGTCTACCTTCAGTCTTGTGGGTTAATTGGCTTCTATAAAATTGTAAATTATCCCTAGTGTGCAGGATAATGTTAGTGTACGGGGTGATCATTGGTCAGCGCGGACTCGGTGGGCCAAAGGGCCTATTTCCACGCTGTATCTCTAAAGTCCAAAGTCTAAAGTAAAGTCTAAAACTTTAGTCATGCAGTTTATAACCCCCAAAAAAGACACAAAGTGCTGGAGTAATTCACTACTGCCCATCAACTATCATCCGCATATTTCAAATGGGAGCTGTCCCTATCGCTTGTTCCAATGGCGTATAGTCAGAAAACCACCGCCCCCCGTAGCAATACCATACGATACAACATTTAAACAGCTTCCCACGTTCCTAATCTTGCTTGTCTTGTAGTACCTTAATCATTTGTTTGTTGAGTTCGGCAAGCTCAAATTCTGCATCCTGATATTTTCCTTCCTTGTTCAGTAAATCTTTGCGTAACTGACGATTCTAGAGATGCATTAATTCATTTAGAATACAGGTCAATTCCCAGAAAAGCATTGCAACATTAGTTCATCACATTTTTAATGACAGATCCAGCTCCTTTGTGTGGACTCCTATGTATCTGGACTGAAGTTTGCTTTGAGCGTACACTCAAGCAAGTCGACTGTGAAATACAATTGCTCGGTGCCTGCTTTGTGATAGATCTGTAACAATCATTTACTTCCGCTCCCGTTCCCAGCTTTCATTAAAAATTCCAATGTGAAAGTATATTTTTGATAGGAAAGATAAGGAGGGACTTGCTAAGAACACAGGCAAAGGATATCCCAGGGCTAGTCTTATCCCAGTCACTCCCTCTTCTCCCCTCTCCCATCAGGCAAAAGGTACAAAAGTGTGAAAATGTACATCACCAGATTCAGGGACAGTTTCTTCCCAGCTGTTATCAGGCAACTGAACTATCCTGTCACCAACTAGAGAGCGGTCCTGATCTCCCTTCTATCTCATTGGATACCTTTGAACCATCTTTAATTGAATTTACTGGTCTTTATCTTGCACAAAACATTATTCCCTTTATCCTGCATACTGTGGACGGCTTGATTATAATCATGTATAGCCTATTCGCTGACTGGATAGCACACAACAAAAGATTTTCACTGTATCTTGGTACACATGACAATAATAATAAACTAAACAGGGTGCAGTTATAGATTGTTATTACTTTAAGTGATCCCGTGTACCAAGTCATTAAGGCCAGGAAAAATAAGTCTGTTGCTTGATTTAATTTTCGGAAAGATAAGATTGGGAAGCAGGAATGTTAGAGATTAAACTTGTTTGTGTCAGACCTTGGTCAGACAACAGCTGTAATTCTAAATCATACAAAAAGGATAACATATCCCTCAGCAAACATAGGATAGAGGCATTGACGATGTTGCATTCTGCTTTACAAGGAAAATATCAGTTTATATTTATGAAACTAGACTAAGTGGGACCCGTTGGGTCCCATGTTCACACGGGAAGGCTGAACCCCCCCAAACAACCATTTGCACTGCCTTTTTACTTCAACCCAACCCCCCCAAACAATCATTTGCACTGCCTTTCTACTTCAACCCCAAAAAAACCCAAACAACCATTTGCACTGTCTTTTTACTTCAACCCAAAAAAAAACCAAACAACCATTTGCACTGCCTTTTTACTTCAACCCAAAACCCCCCCAAACAACCATTTGTTCAATACGTACCAGGGCCCCATCCCGGACCTCTACCTCCACTACATCGACGACTGCTTTGGTGCCACCTCCTGCACCCACACACAACTGACTGACTTCATCCACTTCACCACCAACTTCCATCCGGCACTCATATACACCTGGACCATTTCCGACACTTCCCTACCATTCCTCGACTTCACCATCTCCATCGCAGGTGATAGACTTCTGACCGACATCCCCTATAAACCTACTGACTCCCATGGCTATCTGGACTACACTTCTTCCCACCCTGCTTCCTGTAAGGAATCCATCCCCTACTCCCAATTCCTCCGTCTACGCCGCATCTGCTCCCAGGATGAGGCCTTCCACACCAGGGCATCTGAAACGTCCTCATTCTTCAGGGAACGGGGGTTCCCCTCCTCTACCATAGATGAGGCTCGCACCAGGGTCTCTTCCATACCCCGCAACACTGCTCTCTCTCCCCATCCCCCCACTCGCAACAAGGGCAGAGTCCCCCTAGTCCTCACCTTTCACCCCACCAGCCGTCACATACAACAAGTAATCCTCCGTCAGTTTCGCCACCTCCAACGTGACCCCACCACTTGCCACATTTTCCCATCTCCCCCCATGTCTGCCTTCCGCAAAGACCGCTCCCTCCGTAACTCCCTTGTCAATTCTTCCCTTCCCTCCCGTACCACCCCCTCCCCGGGCACTTTCCCTTGCAACCGCAAGAGATGCAACACTTGTCCCTTCACCTCTCCCCTCGACTCCATTCAAGGACCTAAGCAGTCGTTCCAGGTGCGACAGAGGTTCACCTGCATCTCCTCCAACCTCATCTATTGCATCCGCTGCCCTAGATGTCAGCTGATCTACATCGGTGAGACCAAGCGGAGGCTTGGCGATCGTTTCGCCGAACACCTCCGCTCGGTCCGCAATAACCAAATTGACCTCCCGGTGGCTCAGCACTTCAACTCCCCCTCCCATTCCGTATCCGACCTCTCTGTCCTGGGTCTCCTCCATGGCCAGAGCGAGCAACACCGGAAATTGGAGGAACAGCACCTCATATTCCGCTTGGGGAGTCTGCATCCTGGGGGCATGAACATTGAATTCTCCCAATTCTGTTAGCCCTTGCCGTCTCCTCCCATCCCTCAGCCCTCGGGCTCCTCCTCCGCCTTTTTCCTTTCTTCTCCCCACCCCCCATCAGTCTGAAGAAGGGTTTTGGCCCGAAACGTTGCCTATTTCCTTCGCTCCGTAGGTGCTGCTGCACCCGCTGAGTTTCTCCAGCATTTTTGTGTACCAACCATTTGCACTGCCTTTTTACTTCAACCCAAAAAAAAACCAAACAACCATTTGCACTGCCTTTTTACTTCAACCCAACCCCCCCCCCCAAACAACCATTTGCACTGCCTTTTTACTTCAACCCAAAAACCTCCCAAACAACCATTTGCACTGTCTTTTTACTTCAACCCAAAAAAAAACCAAACAACCATTTGTGCTCTTTTTACTTCAACCCAAAAAAAACCCAACCATTTGCACTGGCTTTTTACTTCAACCAAAAAAAACCCCAAGCAACCATTTGCACTGCCTTTTTACTTCAACCCAAAACCCCCCCAAACAACCATTTGCACTGCCTTTTTACTTCAATCCCAAAACCCCCCAAACAACCGTTTGCACTGCCTTTTTACTTCAAACCAACCATATTTTCATTTTCAAACCACATTAAGGGCACTCACAGTTGAGTAGACATGTGTTCAGTGTTATTCAGAGCTCAGAGAGACGTGACCCTCTGGCTTCCTCCATCTTGCAGAGACTGAGTGAGGCACACCACGTCCTGGTTTTATAGTCCCTCCCCCTCCCTCCAGCAGGGGCAGCAGAGAGAATGGCAATTTTTTTTAAAACATTAATATCTCTCTGATTTTACATCGATGGGAAAAATCCTCTGGTCTTGGAAGGCGGAGGGGGGCTCTGAGCGAGGTGGCCAAAAATGACGGAAGTAGGTGGCTGCATTCTCTCGGAAATCACAGCACAATGAGCCAAAAGCGGTCAAGATCAGACTTTTAGTAATATAGATAGATGGAACTTCCCCATGGAAATTAGAAGGTTAAAGGGTAGTCTAAAAGGTGGATTGTCAGGATGGCACAGACCAGGGTGACTGCATGTTCTGTTTTAAGCTATGTATATGTATATCTTGGCTCTAGTTAGATATAGGGTCAGAGTTACACGGCAGGGCCCTACTCATCCATGCCAACCAAGGTGCCTTCCTGAGTTAATCCCAGTAGCCTGCATTCGCCCCCTACCTTTCCAAACATTTCCTCCTCATGAACCTATCCAAACGTATAGACCTTCTTCCAAACAAGGAAACATTTTTCAAAGTAACATTGTCAAGGCATCCATTACAGAGAGAACAATTAGGCAGAATAAGGGAAAGACCATCTTTCTGATGCGTAAACCAAGTAAAGTTTGAGGAACTTATTGAGAGATGAATTTTCTCCCAATTTGTTTGAACATATTTAACGAGGAATAATTTAATAAAGAACACAGTTCCTTTCAAAGACTTATCTAAGCTGTAAAATTATACTGTAGTATTCTATCATCGAGCGTACACATTGGTAATATTAAGCAAGTTGTGCTGCATAAGCTGGATTTGCACCCTTTGACAAGTAGAAATAATCTAACCTGTGATTTAAGACTCGATAATTCTATCCTTAACTGCTCTATGAGATCATCTAATGGATCGGTGCTTTTCTTTAGGTCCTCGGCTGCCTCAGTCGAACTGATTGCCTGTACTGACTGAGCACTCCCAAACGTGGGGGCATCTGCTTCCACAAGTGGCTTTGCTGCACTATTTGCTGGCGGCACTGGTAACTTTGGCAAAATGTCCTTTGATGACCAAGACCTGGCAGGTCCATCCTGTTCATACTGATAAGCCTGTAACTCAACAGAATCTTCCTTTACAAACTGTTCGGCCACTTTTAGCAAGGGGAAAAACTGCCTTCTCTCCTGGGAAGATATAAATCTATCCCTCTCTCTTTGAAAATTCCTTGACTTCCTCTGCAGATCTTCTGACTGCAGTGTAGACTTCCGAAGTATAACTGAAATCTGGTTGGACATTTGCTTCAAAGCCTGGGCCCTGACATCAAATTCACTGTTGGCCTGTGTAAAATAGAGCAAGTTAAATTCTAAATGTGTTATATAATTAGTCACGTTAAAAATACTGTAAGTTAGAAATAGATAAGACTATTCGAGGAACAGGAAAAATTGCTACAAAATTGAATTAAGGTCATGTCATAAGTGATAAGGGCAGAATTAGGCTATTCGGCACGTCAAGTTTACTCCACCATTCAATCATGGCTTATCTATCTCTCCCTCCTAACCTCGTTCTCTCCATAACCCCTGACACCCGTACTAATTAAAAATCTATCGATCTCTGCCTTAAAAATATCCATTGACTTGGCCTCAGCCTTCTGTGCCAAAGAATTCTACAGATTCTCCATCCTCTGACTAAAGAAATTCCTCCTCATCTCCTTTCTAAAGGAACGTCTTTTAATTCTGAGGCTATGACCACTAGTTCTAGAATCTCCCACTAGTGGAAACATCCTATCCACATCCACTCTATCCAATCCTTTAATTATTCGGTACTTTTCAATGACGTCCCCCGTAATTCTTCTAAACTCTCCAGGCCCGGTGCCTTCAAACGCTCATCAATTATCAATGATTATTTAGGCTTAGCTCTACATCGCTATTTTTCTTGCATCAACCAGGAATAAGATTATGAGAAAAACTTTCCAATTAAGCAAGCTAAATATCGGAGGCTGGCTCATTTTAGAAATACCAGCTCAACTGGTCCCAATTATGCTGGCTGGTCATAATGTCTTCACGAATGGTGAGTTTACTCTGTTACATTGTATAAGAAACAAATATCTTTGAAATAATTTTCCCATGTGAGCATATTGTTAGTTTTAATCATGTATCTGAACACTTGCTATGATTGACTTCCATCTCTAACTTTCCTTTCTTATTGCCTACTGATGCAACAAAATTTCCATTGCTTTGAGAGAACAGGCGGGTGATTTGATCTCATTCGTTCACCATTGCTATTCTCTAATGAGAGAGCAGAACGATTTCTATTCAGTGACAATTGGAATTTATTTCACACTCCTGGACGAAGCACCCAAGGTAGCGGTGCTTCAAAACAGTACTTTATAATCATAGGGTGGCACAATGGCACAGCTGATACAGCTGCCATCTCACAGCGCCACACACCTGGGTACGATCCTGACTTTAGATGCTGTCTGAGTGGAGTTTGTATGCTCTCCCTGTGACCGGATGTTCCGGTTTCCTCCCACATCACAAAGATGTGCGGGTTTGTAGGTAAATTAACCTCTGTAAATAGCCTTTAGTGTGTAGGGAGCAGATGAGAAAGTGGAATAACATAGAACTAGAGTGAACTGTGAACTCGCTGGGGGCCTGTTTCCATGCTGTTAGGCTGTGGGCCGAGGAGCTTTTTTGTGCAGTTTCGTGACCCAACTCACGGAACTACATGTAATTTTCACATATTGTGTAAAAATATTATATAAATCATCCTTGAAACTCGTCAAGAACAAAACTTGCACATTTTTTAAATTAAATTAGAGAAAAAAAGGAACATTTTCGGGTATTTTTAGTCCATTCAAAGCACGTTTGACATTGTCGGACGCCAGTTGGCCAATTACGCGCTTTGTTTCAGGCTAGCTAGGCAGGGAGAACACAACATGGCTGAGAGTACTTCCACTGATGCCTGTTTTACTGGAGATTCCGATGAAGGTTCCTTGTTGTTCTGTGGATTACATGTCGTGGAAACGTGCAGCAGGGTAATTGAATTTAGTGAGAAAAGCATTAAGAAGTCTGAAAAATGTGCAGCTAAGTGGATAGAAGTGGAACAAAGCCTTGAAAGCAAAGTATCTGCTGAGGTGCTGCAGTCAAACTTTGTGAATCAACTGGAACTGAAAGGTAAGATCTAAAGTCTGAATTTATGAAAATTAATCTGTATGGACTTTAATTAATTTAATTGCACCCTTTTATAATGTGAAAAAATTAGATTTAGAGGCTGTACATTCACTCATTCATTCATTCATTCACTCACTCACTCATTCATTCATTCACTCATTCATTCATTCATTCATTCATTCATGAAGTTGAGGGCCTAAACTATGTGTATCCATAACAAAGTAAATTAAACATTTTCACTAATGCCAGCTTGTTGAAGTCTAATAAGATTTCTTTAACATCTATTCTCGGAGCTGCCTGCAATAACTTACCGGGAAAAAGTGCTCCGATCGCGGGGCCTATGTACTTAACATAGTGAAGCCGCGGTCTCAATTAAAAAGCGGCCGATTCGCGAATGCAGAGCCGTGGAGTGTGTTTGGATCATCTCTGCGGGCGGGGGGGAGGCTATACATAGTAGCCCGTAGCGGCCGTTTCCAGGCCCCGACCACGGGAGAAAAACAGAGGAATATTCATTGAACTTTATAGGCTTCCATTGGAGTGAGAAATGGTAAAAAAATGGCTTATGTTTATGTAGAAATGAATTGGTGTATGTGAACTTGAACTTGAACTGATTTATCTATGGTAGTAACAGTGTTATTCTCATTAACATTAAGAAGAGGTTGACATTTTATGAATTGAAGTCAATGCAGAATTAATGACTATGAGATGTTTTTTTTGTAGCCTCTGCCTGACCCTCCACTTGAACTTGAACTAACTTATCAATGGACTTATCAAAACTTATCAAAAGACTTGGAATCTGATGAAGAATATTCAGATGAAGATCAGATGCAATGTAAACAAATAAATTGGGGAAATAAATGATTATATAAAGTTTTATTTTAGTGTCGATCGTTTCACTGTTTATTTGGTCAAATTATTTAAACAATGAGTGAATTACTTATGATAATGGCGTGCTGGTGAATGACAGTGCGACAGTCCATCCACCCATCCACACATCCATCCGTACGCACACTTCCATGCATGCACACACACACACACACACACATACATGCACACATACATCCGCACACACACATCCACACATCCATCCGCAGGCAGACATACATGTACACATCCATGCACACATACATCCACACATACATACATCCATTCACACATACATCCATCCACACATACATACACACTTACATCCACACATCCATAGATACACATTTGACAGGTATACACAGACACACACACAAACTACAGATACTCAAACAATACAACACTTTTAGGGTTATTTTATATTAAAGGTAATAGCCCTCATTTGCAAAGGCACCATATGTTAGTCTCTAACATAAATATAGGCTCATTGTAGCTTAAAATGAATACTCATCGAGTAAACATCAGAGCATTCGATTCTTGGTTAGGATGTGACATTTACAACATAAATAAGACAGGTCTTTTACAGGTCTGCCACCCAGCCTGGCACTGCCCCAATCCCACTATGGCCGTTACCCCCATTCTCTCCACTATGGCAGTCAGTGGGGTTCAGTAAACGGGAGAACCCAGAGGATCTGTCCTGACACTTTAATTAGGCAGGCTCATGAGCCCTCAAACCTGGGACCTCTGCTGCAGTCTCATTAAATTTCCTATTAAAGCGACAGGAAGATGCCTTGCAGGACTGTCCCCCAGCCTGGAACTGCCCCAGTCCCACTATGGTCGTGACCCCCACTCTGCACACTGGCAGTCAGTGGGGTTCAGTAAAGGGAGGAACCCACAAGAACTGCCCTCACCCATTAATTAGGCTGGTTCAGGAGCAGGACCTCTGCGACAGTGTCATTAAAGAATCACTCACAATTATATTCATCATATTATTTTTATATAATATAATTATACTTAATTATATATGATTACAGTCATATTTACAAGTCATATATATATATATATATATATATATATAGGTATAATAATATATAATTTAAATGGACTGCAACACGGAAATAGGTTGCCCATGGTGTAATATGGGCACTGGCCCCTAGATGGCGCTTGTTTTCCCGATCTCACTTTCTAATTAGTTTAATTAATTAATGTGCAACTTGGCACTGACGAGTTATGACATCCTTCTCAATTATATTTAATCTAAATCTGTGGAAAATTTCATGTAGTTCCGTGACGTGGGTCACGAAAATCGATTTCTAGACACATTTTTGATGCTCGGCCCACAGCCCATGTGTCTTTTAATCAATCAATAAGGGCTGAAGATTGACTGAATTGCCTGGGGAAATTGGAGAGAGATTCTTGACTTTTCTCTTCTCCAAAACTGACCTGAGATTTTCATGTCTTTCTTTGTCTCTCTCAGGTAATCACGTGGTTAGGAACTATGGCAAGTTTAAAAAAAGTGATGGAACCAAAGATACAATTTGAATCCCACCAGGGCTGTCCGGGAGTTTAACCAGTGAAGTAAAGTCTGAAATTAAAAATCTAGTCTTGATGATGATAAAAACTATATTATTTAATAGTTGTGAAAATTTGAATGCTTTAGTAATGTCCTTCAGAGAAGGAAATCTTTCACTTTACCAGTTTGGGTTATATATGACTTCACAGACCATAATGTGGTTATCTTTACATGACCACTGAAATGGGTGAGCAAGTTCATAGAGTAATACAGCATAGAAACAGGCCCTTTGGCCCAACTTGTTCCTGCCGACCAACATGTCCCATCTACACTAGTCCCACCTGCCTGCGTTTGGCCCATATCGCTCTAAACCCATCTGAAGAAGTCTCGACCCGAAACGTCACCCATTCCTTCTCTCCAGAGATGCTGCCTGTCCCGCAGAGTTGTTCCAGCTTTTTGTGTCTATCTACCTGTTCAAATGTTTTTAAACATTGTGATGGTACCTGCCTCAACAACCTCCTCCGGGAGCTCATTCCATATACCCACCACCCTTTGTATAAAAAATGATTCCTCAGGTTCCTATTAAATCTTTCTCCCTTCACCTTAAATCTATGTCCTCTGGTTGTTGATTCCCCTACTCCGGGTTAAAGGCTCTGTGCATTTACCGTATCTATTCTTCTCGTGATCTTATATACCTCTATATTAAAATAAAATTAATTAGAATTAAAATACCAACATAATGTATTACCTTGCTCTTTAAATCCGGGGCGGATTTACTTAACAATTCGGTTGCTTTAGATGATGCCTCCTCATCGGTCAGTCGATTCAGCAATCCGAAATCTGAAAAATGTGCATTACGATTTTATTTAACAGTATTTATAGTAACATTGCATAAGCTGATGGTTTGATTTGTGATAGGACACATTTGGGTGGAGGGCAACAACCTACCGTAAAGATGAAACAAACTTCTCACAAGAGCAGGATTATTTCCCAATAAAACTGCAGTGTGTGGCACACAATCCCACATTAATTTTATGTACTAAATCAATCTTAGACATTTACAAACATAATTGAATGGGGAATTACCAAATCATTCTCCTTTTGGCCTGGATAGAGTGGATGTGGAGAGGATGTTTCCACTAGTGGGAGAGTCTAGGACCAGAGGGTACAGTCTCAGAATAGAAAGGAGATGAGGAGAAATTTCTTTAGTCAGAGGGTGGTGAATCTGTGGAATTCATTGCCACAGACGTCTGAGGAGGCCAAGTCAATGGATATTTTTAACGTGGAGATTGACAGATTCTTGATTAGTTAGGGCATCAGGGGTTATGGGGAGAAGGCAGGAGAATGGGGTTAAGAAGAAAAGATAGATCAGCCATGATTGAATCGTGGAGTAGACTTGATGGGCCAAATCCATGCCTTCTCCCCATAACCTCTGACACTCTTACTAATCAAGAATCTGTCAATCTCCCCCTTTGCCTCCATATCCATCTGTCGATTTAATTTTAATTTTAGAGATACAGCATGGAAACAGGCCCTTCGGCCCACCGAGTCCGTGCCGACCAGCGATCCCCACACATTTTACCACCTCTTGAGTTTCAAGCTCACCATAATATTCTTACAGACATTTAGGATGTATTGTATACATGCATATTAGTTATTTGCTTTATACAAATTGCCAGGTACTTGATTCTTTCTCTAGCTGCAGTTTAGAATCTTTGATCATTTGAGCATTGACTTGGCATCCACTGCCGTCTGTGGCAATGAATTCCAATTCCATTTACATTTTCCTAATTTGAAAATGACTGCTTTATACTGATTCTGCTTTCTGTTTAGACAATGATTATCCAATGACTAAAGAAGTTGATAATGTACCATTTAGAAACTAAAACAAGCCTTACCTTCAAAACCTGTCTGCTTGCCTCTGTCACGAGCCATCTGGCGAATCTGCCTCTTCAACACGAGTCTTTCTTCCTCCAAGCGTTCAATCTGAAATTGGGAGTGTTATAAAGTTTAGTTTAGTTTAGAGATACAGCGGAAACAGGATCTTTGGCTCAACAGGTCCATGCCAACCAGTGATCACCCCTTACACTAGCACTATCCTACACACTAGTGACAATTTACAATCTTTACCAAAGCCAATTAATGTACAAACCTGTACATCTTTGGAGTGTAGGAAGAAACCGGAGCACCCGCGGTCAAGGGGAGAACATATAGACAGCACCCACAGTCAGGATCGAACCCGGGTCTCTGGCTCTGTAAGGCAGCAACTCTACCACTGCGCCACTGTTTCGCCCTGTGGGAGGAAACCGGAGCCTCCAGGGAGAACCCATGCGGTCAAAGGGGGAACGTAGATAGCACCCGTAGTCAGCATCAAACCCAGGTCTATAGCGTTATAAGGAAGCAACTCTACCGCTAGGCCACTGTGCTGCCTCAAAGGTTTGGACATAAATTAAATAAATATGTTGAAACCAACGAACAAAAGGCAGGCTAGCATAAGGTAACCAACCTCTTTTAGCAAGATCTGGTTCTCGGCTTGAAACTGCTGGCGTTTTATGGTCTTCCTCTCCTTAAACTCAGACAAGTCAATTAATTCCTTTGCTTCAAGGCCTAAAAACAAATTATCTTCCGTTAGAATGGGGAAAATAAAAACTTTCATACCAATGTTCTTCAACAACAGAAGCAACTTTGAGAATATTCTTCGCCATTTAAATTAGATCGAGTGACAATATTAAATTTTGTGGCATTGAATATTTAATTGTACACTTGCATTCTACTTTTAGTGTAAACCATTGCAAAACATGTCTCAAACCTTTTTTTTGCCCACTTTACTTACTTAAGTAATATCTGAAGAATTGGGGGGGAAAAAAACATTAAACTTGATCTCCGTGATATTAATTGTGGTCCTGGAAGATCAACATGGATACGATATAGCTGCTGCAAAGATTGGCGATTGCAAGCCACAACTATGTTAATACTAGAATGTGTTTACTTGGAATTGCCAACACAGTGCACTTTGGGGCAGCACTGTGATGCAGCTGGTAGAGCCGCTGCCTCACAACGCCAAAGAAACTGGGTTTGAACCTGATCCCGGGTGCAGTCTGTGTGGAGT
>CM075979.1:69313004-69370756 GCA_038087875.1 Malacoraja senta | reverse complement strand
GAGAAAGGAAACCCAGTGCACGACATGGTGTATATTATGGTATCAGAATATTTTGTATCATTAGGCTCTGACTAGGCTGTGTGCAAGAACACACCAACTGATTCAATCTGAAGAAGGACCCCAACCTCATGTTCTCCAGAGATGCTGCCTGACCGACTGAGTGACTCCAGCACTTTGTGACTTTCTTTGTAAATCAGTATCTGCAGTTCCTTGTTTCCACCTACCAACTGATGGGGCTGGGTAAAATCATTTTGCATAGGCATTTCAGTCAACAGTAAAAAAAAAACACATTGCATTTCTTTGAGGCCCCTTAAGACATCAGGATTCCCAATGCATCTCACAAACAGCAAAATGCTTTGTGGCATTGTACTGTGGGAAGCGAGGCAGCCATTTTGCATATGAGACATTGTGAAAATTGTGAGACAATCGAATGACCGAGTGAACGCTTAGTAACAGCAAGGTACCTGAAACCCTCGCCAATGCTGTACCACATGACATTGCCCTAGGCTGTTTTACATAGATGACAATTGATTCCCACTCGTGTTTTCATGAGTGCTCTATAATTATGTAAGCAATTTGGGACAAGTACTGGCTATTATTTGTGGTAGTTTTAGTTTTAGTTTGGCCCACCGGGTCTGCGGCAGCCGCAATCACCTACACACTAGTTCTGTCCCACACACTAGGGACTATTTACAGAAGGCAATTAACCTACAAACCTGCATGTAATTGGAATGTGGGAGGAAACCAGAGACCTGAAGAAAACCCACAGTCACAGGGAGAACGTGCAAACTCCGTGCAGACAGCACCTGTACTCGGGATCGAACCCGGGTCTCCAGAGCTGTATGGCTGCAAATCTATCGCTGCGTCAATGTGCCGTCCTGTAGTAAGAACTAATATTCTGCGCATTTTGTCAGTTCACTGACAAGTTTCATTTTTCTTTCAGGTACCTAAAGAAGCTGGCTTGGATTGGTCTGACGATTCTACTTATTGCCCACACCAGTAAAACAATATACCGAAATTGGGATTGGGAGTCTGAATACACACTCTTCATGTCTGGTCTGAAGGTACCATGAAATTTTATTAGTAATGGCAATTGGAAATTTTATTAGTAATGGCCTTGGTTCAAAAATGATTGTGAGTGCAATCATTTAAAACTTGGGATTTTTATTTTCTAACTGCCAAAGTGCTGTCGTAAAGTCAAACTTTACAGTCATTCGGCCTTTGGCCCAACTCGCTCATGCTGAGCAAGTGCTTATTTGAGCTAGTCCCATTTGTTTAGCCCATATCCTTCTCAACCCTTCTTATCCATATTGTTATTGTACCTGCCTCTACCATTTATTCTGTAGCTTGTTCCATATACTGCCCCTCAACCTTTTGTTTAATCATTCCCTTTGCCTAATAATCGATTCCCCAACCATGGGGAAAATGACTCTATGCATTCACCTTTCCTATTCACCTCATGGTTTTATACACCTCTATAAGATCATCGCTCAGCTTTCTGCGCGAATAAAGTCGGAGCCTATCCAACTTGTCCCTATACCTCAGGCCCTTTTGACAACATCCTCGTACATCTTCTCTGCGCTCTATCCAACTTAATGACATCTTTCATGATGCTGGGTGACCAAAACTGAACATAATACTCCAAGCCTCATTAAGGTCTTCCACAATTGCAACACAACAACCCAGTCTCTATACACAATGTAAAATCAAAGAATTGCAGATGCTGATTTATACAATAGATAGACAGAAATTGCTGGAGTAACTCAGTGGGGCAGGCAACTTTTATGGAGAGAAAGGACCTGACCCAAAACATCATCTATCCTTTTTCCCCAGAAATGTTGCCTGACCCGATGAGTTACTCCAGCACTTTTGTGTCTATCCTCTATACACAATGGCTTGAGTGAAAGCCAGTGTGCCAAATGTCGACAATGTTGAATATTTTTTTAATTGAAGGTCAATAAAAATAACGCAAAACTCTGGAATAATGTGGGACATGCTTTGGAAAATGAGCACAACTATGGGAAGGCTTTGAAGTACTTCATTCAAGCCACAAGAGTTCAACCAGGTAACACATTCTTCGTACAGGTGTGGATGGCTTTGGCAGTTTCCTTGGGCGTTTCCCTTGTGTGGTTGTTGGCAGATATAAGGAATTAATAATTGAGTCATTTACCACTATGATTGAGAGAGCATTTGACATGTTGGGTATGTCTACTTTCACACTCTGTCAGAGAGAGTGAGAGAGAGAGAGGATGGCGATGCAATCTACTTATGTTGTGCTGCCAAATCTGCCCCAGGAAAACTGGTTCCAAATTGGTGCGCTAAAATACTTTATTCACTCCACAATTAACTTTTTTTTAACACTTTGGGAACTGGATAGTTGCCAGCTGTCAGTCATGCTTTTGCACATGTTTCTAGATGTTTGTGTTTCTGTCCCAAATTATAGTGGTTTTGATGCTGCGGTAAGTTGCTTGAATGTGCGAGCTTGGAGCCCCCAGTCAACCTGGTTGGAGGTTGGATAAGTGTAAATGCCTGCAAAATGTTGGTAATAAAAAGGAACTGCTAAAGCTGGTTTATACCAAAGATAGACAGAGATACATGTATAGGACGGGTTTAGAGGGATAACACAGGCAGGTGGAATGTGCAGATAACACAGTGTAGTACATGTTGGTCGGTGTGGGCAAATTGGGCCAAAGGGCCTGTTTCCACGCTGTATGACTGACTCATTAGACATAAAATGCTGGAGAAACTCAGGATCAGGCAGCATCTCTGGAGACGTTGGCGACGTTTCAGGTCGGGACCCTTCTTCAGACTCATTTTAGGGGAAATCTGGAAGGAAGAAAAGAACAGGATGGCTCAGTGGCGCAGCGGTAGAGTTGCTGCCTTTCAGCACCAGACTCTTTTTCGATCCTGACGACGGGTGCTGTCTGTATGGAGTTTGTACGTTCTCCCTCTGACCGCTTGGGTTTTCTCCGGGTGCTCCGTTTTCCTCCCACATTCCAAAGACGTGCAGTTTTGTGGGTTAATTGGCTTCGTTAAATTGTCCCTAGTGTGTAGGATAGAACCAGTGTACAGGTGATCGCTGGTCGGCACGGACTCAGTAGGCCGAAGGGCCCGTTTCCACGCTGAATCTAAACTTAAAGGACAAATCAGGGCTGGCCCAGGCAACAATTGGGGTATCAGGGAACCGCTCTGCCTGAGGTCATCTGCTACCGGCCCTGACCTTTCCTCCCCCCCTCCCCCCTCCGCCATCAGTCTGAAGAAGCAACCGACCTGGAAAGTCACCATCCATGTTCTCCAGAGATGCTGCCTGACCCATTGATTTGCTCCAGCACTTTGTGTCTATCTGCAAAATGTTGTTGTAGCAATGTGATTATTGTTTTATCTATTTATCACAAAGATGATATTGGTGCCCATATGAATGTCGGAAGAACGTACAAAAACCTGAACAAAACCAAAGAAGCCGAAGATGCCTACATGCTGGCAAAGTCTCTCATGCCACAGGTATTTTGACTGTTTGCATGGTTAGGGAGCTCCTGAGCCAAGTTAGTACATGTTAGGCAGAAACTCTTGGTTTCACTCTAGCATTTACTGTCCTCAGAAATAACGTGTGCTTATTTCTGCTCAATCCAGCTTTGGTTTATTGTCTCTAATCCTGTAACTCTGACTCATTTCAGCAGTATGGTGCTTTTCGATTTTGTTTATGATTCATTGTGTAATGAATAATCAGTTTAACGATTATCAGGTGTCGCAAAACCTATCTTAAATGATCTTTGGTTGAAAGTTAGGAACTCGCGGTCATCAAGACATTAAATGCACTCTCCCTTTTATGAGAGTTGGCATTAACTCTGCATCCTGGCCCTTCCCTTTTACTCAATTTAAGTAGCCAAAACCAATAGTGCAACAACAATTGCGCATAACCCTTGGTTTTTATGGTTTACAGACCTGTTATGATGCCTCGTAAGAATGTTATTGTTCTGTTTCAGTACATGTGACAATGGTTCAATGGTTTCTATATTATCAGGTAGAGCGAAATACTTTTTTTTGCACACAGATCAGCAAGACTGTCACCATACAAAAGGACCTTGCCCACAGAATGTATAGAACAGCCCACTCTGTCCATATGCCATTTTGGTGCCATTTCACATTCCCAGCTGCGGCCGGCCACAAAGGCTCGTCGCTGCCATTGCCTCAATTCCGGTCGTACTGCGAACCAATATCCCTCACCTTGAACTCCCTCTTCAGCCCATGTTCCCTGGGGGGTGGGGGGGGGGTGGCGCCTCCCGCAGCCAACCATGAGGGTGCAGAAGGTAAGTCCCCCTGTTCGTGTTACCAGGCCTTTTGTCCAGCGTCCACCGCTGTCGCCAACCCCTTCCACCCTCCTCTCCCAATCCTGGTCTTCAGGGGTGAGCCTGGGCCGAGCTCGCCTCTTCCCTCTGCGGAGGGTGAGCCAACCACACTGTTTGGGGCCGCAGCACGCCAGATGATCTTCTCACCACGATCGGCTTACTGGGACCCCTTCTCACCGCATGGACAATGAAATACTCTAGACCGTTTGGAATTGCAGCTTTCTGCCAGTGCAGTCCTGCCCTCCCATCTACCTCATTGGAGACCTTTGAACTATCTTTTATATGGCTTTGTCTTGTACTAAATGTTGTACCCTTTATCCTGTATCTGTGCACTGTGGACAGTTTGATTGTAATCAGATATAGTCTTTTCTTTGACTGGATAGTATGCAAACAAATGCTTTTCACTGGACCTCAGTAAATGTGATAATAATAAACTAAAGTAAACTCAGGTTCTGTCAGATCCAGATCAGAAAAATCCAGATATTTGGATATCTCTCATGTGGCACAGAGGTGCAGCGCCAGAGACCTTGTTTCGATCCTGACCTCGGGCACTGTCTGTGTGGAGTTTGCACGTTCTCCCTGTGACCGCATGTGCTTTCTCCGGGTGCACCGGTTTCCTCCCACATCCCAAAGACGAGTGATTTTGTAGGTTAATAGGCCCTCTGTAAATTGTCCGTAGTGTGTGGGGAGATGAAGAGAAAGTGGGATAACATAGAACTAGTATGAACGGGTGATCGGAGGTCGACGTGGGCTCAGTAGACCAAGGACAAAAATCGCATTGTAAAGATTTAATTAATAAACAGACATTCCCCATGAAACTTAATGAACTCTCCAAAATATTGCAGTGGATTAAAGAAAAATCACATGAATAAAGTCACATTGGATTTTTCTGATTAGCAAATGTTTTTTTAATTGTTTAGCTGCTATTTGTAAAAATGACAGATTTTTACTTTAGTGTTTGTTATTGCTTGGTTTCTCCATCCCACCCTTCCTAAATAATAGAATGACATTTGTCTCAGCCATTTCCTTATTATTGTAGTCCTTCTAAATACAATTAAGCTTTACAAAGTTGCAGAAACATAATTAACATAGAACAGCCCAGGAATAGGACTTTCTGTCCACAATGGCCGCGCCAAACATGGTGCCAAGTTAAACTAATCTCGTCTGCCTGCACGTGATCCATATCCCACCGCTCCCTGCATATCCACATGCCTATCTAAAAGCCTCTTTCATATCTGCCTCCACCACTACCCCAGGCACCCACAACTCTGTGTGGGAAAAAAACTTGCCCCGCACATCTTTAAACTTTGCCCCCTCTCACCTGAAACCTATGCCCCCTCGTCGTTGATATTTCTACTGTGAGGAAAAAGGTTCTGACTGTCTATCCTGGTAATGATGTTTGTTGCTGTGTATGAAATGTTGACATGACTGCAACAGGTGAGGGAACATTTGTTTTGATATGTGGATGCACATCTCTGTGGACAGGGAACTTTGTCTAGAGATACAGCATGGAAACAGGCACTTCGGCCCACCGAGTCCACACGACTATCGATCACCTGTTTACACTAATTCTAAGTTATCCCACTTTCTCGTCCACTCTCTACACATAAAGAGCAATTTACCGAGGCCAATTACCAACCCGCATGTCTTTGAGATGTAGGAGGAAACCGGAGCACCCAAGGGAAACCCACGGGGTCACAGGGAGAACGTGCAAACTCCGCTCTGACAGCATCCAAGGTCAGGATCGAAATCAAGTCTCTGGCGCTGTGGGACAGCAGCTCTACCAGTTGTGCCACCATGCCGTCAGTACTGGGAAATTAGTATGTGTATTGTGTATTGAGGTAATTGGAGACATGGTTAGATGCCCAAAAGGTGTGTTCCTTTTTTTATGAATACTGATCAAGAACGTGTACATATTCCACCAAAATATCGAATTGTGCCAATGATTCGAGGGCGGCACAGTGACACAGCAGTAGAGTTGCTGCCTTGGAGCACTAGAGGTCCGGGTTCGATCCTGACTATGGGTCTGTACGGAGCTTATACGTTCTCCCTGTGTCCGCGGGGGTATTCTCCGGGCGCTCCGGTTTCCTCCCACACCCCAAAGACATGCAAATTTGTAGGTTAATTGGCTTGATTAGCTTCGGTAAAATTGTAAATTGTTCCAAGTGTGTGGGGCAAATTACAAGGATCGTGGTAGTGTAAAGGGGTGATCGCTGGTTGGCACGGACTCGGTGAGCCGAAGGGGTTGTTTCCGCGTTGTGTCTCTAAAGTCCAAAGATTATTCTGTACTGCATTTTGTGGAACTCATTCGAGATTGACATTCAGATTTGTTTGTCTTTTCTCTTTTGAGAAAGATTATACCAGGAAAGAAGTACGCAGCGCGTGTCGCACCGAATCATCTGAACGTTTACATTAACCTGGCAAATCTGATTCGAGGGAATGAATCTCGCTTGGAGGAGGCTGACCAGTTATATCGGCAGGCAATCAGCATGAGACCAGACTTTAAACAGGCCTACATCAACAGGTATCAAATCACAGAAATGTAACAGTGTGAGGCGGCACAGTGACGCGGCGGTAGAGTTGCTGCCTCAGCGCCAGTGTCCTGGGTTCATCCCTGACTATGAGTGTTGTTTGTATGGAGTTTGTATGTTCTCCCTGTGACTTTATGGGTTTTCTCCGGGTGCTCTGGTTTCATCCCACGCTCTAAAGCCGTACAGATATGTTGGTTAATTGGCTTCGGTAAAATTGTAAATTGTCCCCAGTGTGTAAGATAGTGCTAGTGTACGGTGTGATTGCTGGTTGGCACAGACTCAGTGGGCTGAAGGGCCTGTTGCGGCCTTGTATCTCTGAAGTATAAGGTCCAAAGAAGTCTATCCCTCCAGTGCCAGCCTTTGAAAGAACGGTAAAAAACAAGCTGGGGGAGGTCAGTGTGTAAGGCAGCATCTGTGGCGAGAGTGGCTGGCAACCAGGCACTCCAGCTGGCCCTGGCGGGCGGCGAGCAATTCTTTGGCAAAATGTTTGGTTTCGTCAAAAGCGAGACCAATCATTTTGACAAGCAGTTGTCCTCTGTCCGCCAAAGCCTGCTGGAGCTCCTGGTTGCTGGTCACTTTAACTGACACGCTGGCTTGCTGTCTTCCTCCAGCACTTAGTTCTGATATCCATCTATCACTTGCCAGGCTTTACCCCACCCCTAGCTCTCTTTTCCAACTTGCTTCCCCCTCTCCATCAGTCTGAAGTAGGGTCCAGTCCTGAAATGTCATCCGTCATTTCCCTCCATAGATGCTGTCTGATTGTTGAGTTCGATCAGCACTTTGTTTTTTGCTCAGGATTCTGGCATCTGCAGTCTTGTGCCACCACTTGAAAGAACAGCTGTGCTATATGGTCATACCCTTGTTTTTGTTCTTTAGGTTCAACTTACCCAAATTCCTGCCCAACACCCCTTCTCTCTTGCCTGTGTTCACCTATCACCTGCCACACTTTGGTGTACTGCCATGTGGATTAAAGTGCAACTTTATTTAATGAGAGGGTGGGCGTGCAGGGTACAGGGACTGTTTCATTCGGGTAGAGACAAATGAAATGAATGGATGAGTCTGCGGTGAGCAGAAGAGATAATAAAATAGAAGTGTCAGTGATGATGGAAAGGGATAAAGTTGCGTGTGGAGGAAATGTAGATGAGAGGTGAATGAAACCTGAAATACCAGTCGTTTCCTGTGAATTGTTCAAGGTGTGGGCTTTGCTGGATGGTTAACTCTACAACTGTGTGAAACAGGTTTAAAGATGAGGGTAAATGATAGAGAATGTAGGATAAATGATAACAAATCCACTGCAGATGCTGGAAATCTAAATCAAAAACAGAAAATGCTGGAAATACTCGTCAGATCAGGCAACTGGAGTCAACGTTTCAGCTTACAACCCGCCTAGATTACTGCAACTCCCTTTACACTGGCATCAGCCAATCTTCCCTGTCCCGCCTGCAACTGGTCCAAAACGCCGCAGCGAGACTCCTGACGGGCACCCGAAAAAGGGACCACATCACCCCGATCCTGGCCTCTCTCCACTGACTCCCTGTGCGGTTCCGTATAAACTTCAAGATCCTCCTCCATGTCTACAAAGCCCTCAATGGGCTTGCCCCCACCTACATAAAAAGTCTTCTCACCCACCACTCCACCTCCAGGCCCCTCAGATCGGCCGACTTGGGGTTGCTGAATATCCCACGGTCTAGGCATAAGCTCAGGGGCGACCGGGCCTTTGCGGTTGCAGCCCCTAGACTGTGGAACAGCATCCCCTTTCCCATCAGAACTGCCCCCTCCATCGACTCTTTTAAGTCAAGACTAAAGACTTATCTATACTCCCAAGCCTTTCCTGACGTCCTCTGAGTGAGGGCTACATGTATATATGTATGTAGTTTGTTTTGTTTGTGCTATTCTTATAACAAATGTAAAGCACTTTGGCCAACGAGAGTTGTTTTTTAAATGTGCTATATAAATAAATGTGACTTGACTTGTGACTTGACAACCTGTTAGATTGTTAGATTGTCAGCTTACAACCTGTTACAATGTTAGATTTCTCTAATTTCAAGTGACCCCTGCTTTCACTCTCTCGCCTCATCCCCCAACCTAGTCACCCTAGTAGTTTCACTGTTTGTATCCTTGTATCCCTTCGTTATCACCTCTTCCCCAGCCAACAATAGGCCATTATGGGCACCACCCTTCCTTGGTCATCTGTTGCCACCCCTGCTTTGTTCTGGCCTTTTCTTAAATCCAGTTCCCTCCCTTCTACTTTCAGTCTGAAGAAGGATCCCGACCCGACACATCACCTATTCTTTTTCTCCAGATATGCTGCCTGACCCGCTGAGTTACCCCTGTGCTTTGTGTCTATCTTCGGATATTATTATCTATCCTTTCCCCTTGGTCAGCATGGACGGGTTGGGCTGAAGGACCTGTGTCAGCCTCGATAACAATCAGCATGGGGGCACCTCAAGGCTGCCTGCTCAGCCCCCTGCTGTACTCACTCTATACTCATGACTGCCTAGCCGGTCATAGTGCGAACTCCATCATCAAGTTCGCTGACGACACCAGTGTTGTGGGACGTATCACTGATGGGGACGAATCAGAGTATAGAAGAGAGATCGACCGATTGACCAAATGGTGCCAGACCAATAACCTGGCCCTCAACACCAGCAAAACCAAGGAACTGATTGTGCACTTTGGAAGAGGTAGGATGGGGACCCACAGTCCCGTTTATATCAACCGGTCGATGGTGGAAAGGGTCAAGAGCTTCAAATTCCTGGGCGTGCACATCTCTGAAGATCTTTCCTGGTCCAGTCCAAACACTGCCCAGTCCATCATCGGCTCTGACCTCCCTACCATCGAGGGGATCTATCGCAGTCGCTGCCTCAAAAAGGCTGGCTGGCAGCATCATCAAGAACCCACACCATCCTGGCCACACACTCATCTCCCCGCTATCTTCAGGTAGAAGGTACAGGAGCCTGAAATCTGCAACATCCAGGTTCAGGAATAGCTTCTTTCCCCACAGCCATCGGGCTATTAAACTGAACTCAAACAAAACTCTGAACATTAATAGCCCATTATCTGTTTATTTGCACTTTATCTGTTTATTAATTCATGTGTGTATATATATAATGGTATATGAACACACTGATCTGTTCTGTATTCATGCGTACTATATTCTGTTGTGCTGAAGCAAAGCAAGAATTTAATTGTGCTATCTGGGACACATGACAATAAACTCTCTTGAATCTTGAATGTCTATGACCTGTTGTGTGTTTCTAGCATTCTTTGTTTTTATTTCAGATTTTCAGCATCTGCGTTTTTCTTTTCCAATGCTAAATGGGACACTAACGTTGAAGGGCCAGATAATCAGCAAATATCCTGCATGCAGAACAGCATGAAAAGTGAATGCTTTGTTTCTGCATTCCTTGGTCTGACTGGGTGCTGCATGGGCAGCACACTGGTGGAGCGGGTAGAGCTGCTACCTCACAGCACCAGAGACCCGGGTTCGATCCTGACTATGGGTGCTGTCTGTACAGAGTTTGTACATTCTCCCTGTGACTGCGTGGGTTTTCCCCGGGTGCTCTGGTTCCCTCTCACACTCCAAAGACGTGCAGGTTTGTAGGATAATTGGCTTTGGTAAAATTGTACATTGTCCCTAGTGTGTAGGATAGTGCAATTGTACGGGGATCGTAAGTTGGCGCGGATTCGGGGGCTAAAGGACCTGTTTCCATGCTGTATCTTTAAAGTCTCTTACACTAAACGTGATTCACGTTATTCCATTTATCCTGTATCTACTAGCAATGTTACAAAATTTTGAGATTTAAAAAATAAAGTCTGCAATTTATCCCATCAGATAAAGCATAAAAAGAAGTTTAATTTGACACTTAATTCACTTTCATATCTTCAGTATTAAAAAAGTTATGGCCATTATCATACTCAGAAATTAGCATCTAGTTCCCTATTGCTTTTCCATTGACTTAACACAAAAGCTGTGATCGAGGACAGTTAAAAGCCCATAACTTTCTTAAAAATTATGGTAACTGAAAGAAATTTTCAGGTATTATAGATTGAAGCATTCTGAAACAAATATGAAACAATCTTACTTCGAAGACATGAAAGTAAAGCATATAATTAGTTAGTTACCTAATTGTAGCTAATTACAAAATTCAATTACTAGATCTAAACATCTATCAATTTCTTAAGAATAGATTAACATTTTTAAATAGCCTAAGTGTCCAAATAACATTCACACAATAATTCACAATATAACATAATTTTTTAATCTAATTTTCATGAATTTACAGGCCAAATGGAAGGAATTGAATGTTTAATACCTGTAAATTAATGGGCATTTAATTCATCTTGCGAGTGAGGATTTGCTGGAACGCGATCTTTTGGAACGTTCATTTGCGGTGAATTTAACCCCGTATTGGCATGAAAAATACTGCCGTTAATTCGGGGAATAAAATCACCGTGTCGCATGACAAAATGTGAATTAAAGGCTTCTTAAGAAGCACTTTTATACATTTAAAGAAAGCACTTTTGTTTACCTGTCCATTGTGTGAAATCCGTCCCCGTTATTGGCGTTGACGCTTCAGGAGCTGCTTTTAAAATGACTGTAGCGCTGACATTGACGATTTAATTAAAAAAAAAAATTCACAAATCGCGGGTAGGAACGATTTTGTCAGCGAAGTTTTGTACTCCAACAAAATATTTCCAGGACAAGCGAGGAGAAACCGCGTTTTAACCCCGCCCCCCCCTTAAAGGCGCCAAAATCGCGCACACGGCCAGTGGCAGAATTACAGCGCGACTGAAGGTAAGTTTTGTAACATACCTATATCTACAATGTGGGTGGCACGATTGTAATCACGTATAGTCTTTCCACTGACTGGTTAGCACGCAACAAAAGCTTTTCTCTGTACCTCGCTACACGTGACAATAAACTAAACTAAAGTTTCTGATGCTCTAATTCTCAGGGGGGAGCTTCTTCTGAAGATGGACAGACCTCTGGAGGCCAGGGACGCCTACACACGGGCCCTGGAACTGGACCGGACCAACGCTGACCTCTGGTACAACTTGGCAATTGTTTACATTGAGCTCAAAGACCCCTCCGAAGCATTGAAGCATTTCAACCAGGCTCTAGAAATCAGTTCAACTCACAAGTTGGCATTGTTTAACTCTGGTCTACTGATGCAAGAATCGGGTAAGTAAGCCAGTATATCGTAAACTTGTTCCGTCTTAGTTTATTTAGCCTTTAGAATTACAGCTCACCGAGTCCACGTCGACCACCGATCACTCCGTACACTATTCTACACACTAGGGACAAGTTACAATTTTTAGCGAAGCCAATTAACCTACAAACCCGCACGTTTTTAGAGGAAACTGGAGCACCCGGAGAAAACCCACGTGGTCACAGAGGGAATGTAAAAAAACTCCGTACACACTGCACCCGTAGTCAGGATCGAACCCGGGTCTCTGGCACTATAAGATAACAACTCTACCGCTGCACCACTGTGCTGCCCCAAAGTTAGTCCTTGTAAAGTCCAGTTGTAAGTTGATGGAGATACAAGTAACTGCAGATACTGGTTTGCACAAAGTGCTGGAGTAACTCAGCGGGTCAGGCAGCATCTCTGGAGAACATGGATAGGTGACGTTTTTAATTGGATCCTTTCTTCAGAGTGTAGGTTTATGGTTACTTTCAACCTTGCTCCTTGGGCAATTCTCTGGAGTTCTGGAAAAGGGCCTGTTTCCATGCAGTATCTCTAAAGTCTAAAGTCTAAATCTGCAGGCGGATGATATGGATTAAGTGCATGGTCTTGGCATCATGTTTGGCACAGACATTGTCAGCCGAAGGGCCTGTCCTGTGTTGGGTGGTTCTATGTTGTATGTTTTGTGATCCATTGAGATTGTGGGAGGCATTAATTGTATCACGGGGTTGACATACTGGAGAGGATGGGAAATAAAAGAATGTAGCCAGTGGGATTCTTCTGCTGGACCTGGCATAGATGGGCTAAATGGCCACATGTTGTAATAAGTAAAGGTTGAATATATGGAGATAATATCTGCAATTAATTACAGGAGAAGTGAATTCTAGAGGTTAAAGTCTGAATCCATGGATGTCATCTGTATGATGTGTGGGGAAGCCAACATAAACAAGGATTACTCACCTCGTCATTCCCTCTTCTCCCCTTTCCCGTTGGGCAGAAGATAGAATAAAGTGAAAGCATGCGCCACCACATTCAAGAACAGTTTCTTCCCATTATTGTAATTGGTCTCTTGAAGGGTCCTCTTGTGTGCTTGGGATGAATTCCTGATCACCCAATCTACCTCGTTGCAGCCCTTGCACTTTTTTATCTGCACTTATTATATTATAACACTATACTTATTTATATATGCACAATGAATGTGTGTGTGTGTATATACACACACACACACACATGCTCTCTTTATTTTATATTCCCTTTTTTGTGTTATGTTTATTTATTTTTTTGCACCACTTGATGTAATAATAATAATAATAATAATAAAAAAAATTATTTATGGGCGCCTTTCAAAAGTCTCAAGGACACCTTACAAAGTTAAACAAGAAACATGTAAGCGGAATGAAATAAATAGCAAAGATATCACCAGTACACAAATTAAAGATAGAATTAAATCCAAAAACAAAAATCAAAAAAACACAATATGGAAGAGAGAGCAGCGGCTGCTAAAGCGTGCCAGCGTCCACTTTCCCTTCCGACCGCCATCTTGGACATAGACTAACATAGACACTACACATTACACACAAAATCATCCCCCCACAATGATTACCACTGTGGGGGAAGGCACAATGTCAAGTCCCCAACCCCAGTTCACTCAAAACTCAGGCCTATTGAGGCCTCCACAGTTGCCTCTACGGAGGCCCGATGTTCCTGGCCGTTCTTGCCGGGTGCAGTTGCCCCGGCGTCGGGAGAGTCCTCGCAGCGGCTGGGACGGGTGGAACGGCCGATTCCCTACCGGAGTCCGAGGCACCTGAAGCCGACAAGGCCGCGCCGATTTGGAGCTCAGAGGCTCCCGATGTTGGAGTCGGCACCGCCGCCCGCGGCTGGTCGCTCCGCAGTCCCGCAGCCCGGAGGTGTTGAGCTGTCTGTAACACTTGCCTTCTCCGTTTTTTTTTACAGGCGAGGCCAGTCTAAGGCCAGAGGCCAAGAAGCGTTTTTTAAGCTACGTGGAAATGGAGCCGCAGGATGCCAACGGGTACTTCAACCTGGGAATGCTCGCCATGGACAACAAGCAGAATGTCGAGGCTGAAGCCTGGATGAGGAAGTCCATCGAGGTGCAGCCTGGATTTCGCAGCGCGCTGTTCAACCTGGCCCTGTTGTACTCGCAGACGGGGATGGAGCTGGAAGCTCTCCCTGTCCTCACAGAACTGCTGCATCACCACCCTGAACACATTAAGGGGCTCATCTTAAAAGGGGACATTCTGATGAACCGGATGAAAGATATCAAGGGAGCCAAGTGGTGCTTTGAGAGGATCCTGGAGATTGACCCCACCAACATTCAGGGCAAGCACAACTTGTGCGTGGTATACTTTGAGGAGAAGGACCTGGCGAAGGCTGAGCTTTGTCTGTCAGAGACCTTGGCCTTGGCACCGGACGAGGAATACATTCACCGCCACCTGAGCATCGTCCGCAGCAAGCTGGCAGCGCAGAGCAACAGTAGCCCCTTACCCCAGCCGACATCGAATGGTCAGACAAGCCCACTGGGGCAGGAACCCCCCACCAAGAACATGAAGGGACACCACAGTGAGCAGAAGAAAGGTCCAGGAACAGTGGACGCCACTGAACCCCACACAGAGCTAACCAGTGACTCTAAGCCATCCCCAAACGAGCTCCACAAACGGACAAAAAAGAAGTCCAATAAAGAGATAAAAGAAATTGAAAAGAAGCGAGCTGCGGCCTTAAAGCGATTGGAAGAGATTGAACGCATTTTGAACGTTGAGTAGCAAGAAAATCGTACGATCCTGGTTTGTGTATGATCACTGTCCTTTTTAAATTGACTTATTATTGTGGCAACAATAGTTTGTTTTCCGCTATGCAGGGAAGATAATTTTATGCAAAATAACTTGAATAGGAACCGTAATACCGATAAAAACCAATCGTATACCTGAATGCGAGTTTAAACACTAATTTAACAGAACTTTAAAGACTCCTACCTCGAGCCGCCTTCCTGATCCAGAAGAAACAATCCTTTGTTTCGAGAAATGGCGTAAGACCTGTAAAGAGTGGATTCGAAAGGAAACAAGGTGCATGTCAGGACTGTCCCAGAAACAGAGGGTTTGCTTGTCATTCTTGGAGGGAAAAACAGTAGATTAGTTAATGATCCAGTAGATCAGCGAACGAGCCAGTAGATCCATACATGATCCACTGGATCCATCCTCGATCTAGTAGATCAGCTCAAAGTCTAGTAGATTAGCTTGTGATCCAATTGATCCACCCGTGTTCCAGTGGGCCCAGTCACAATCTAGTAGATCCACTCACAATCTAGTAGAACCACTGATCCCCTAGAACCAATCGGGATCTGTTGGATCCACCCGTGATCTGTCAGGTCCACTCATGATCTGGCAGATCCACTCAGGATCGGGTAATTCCACTCATGGTCTAGTAGTCGTGCCACTGACAGTCTAGTAGATCTCCTTGTGATCCAGTAAATCTGCCCCACGATCACGCAGATCCACCCGTGATGCAGCAGATCTGCACACAATCCCATAGATCAAAGGCTTCCGAGATTATTCTTCCCACCCCCAGCTGTTTGGTCCTGTGAATGATTCCCTGCGTCGGACCTACGGATTTGTGACTTGGATTCCAGCTGTGAGGTGAGCGGGTTTTTGCTCGGGGAAATGTTGAAACTCTTGCAAGTGTCTTTGGTGAATCTGGGCTGAGGCAGTGAACACGTCTGCAGGCGACCTTTCTTTGTGGTTGTTGTTTGGAGACCATGTGGCAACGTGAATATTTGTAGACGGAGCTAGGGACCTGAGGAAAATTCCTCCCAATCCCTACTCCACCAGACTGAACACCAGCATGGTGGCGCAATGGCGGAGCTGCTGCCTAACGGCGCCAGAGACCCGGGTTTGATACTGACTATGGGTGTTGTCTGTATGGCGTTTGCACGTTCTCCCCGTGACCGCGTGGGTTTTCCCAGCGTGCTCTGGTTTCGTCCCACACTCCAAAGACGTGCAGATTTGTAGGTTAATTGGCTTTGGTAAAGATTGTAAATTGTCCCTAGTGTGTGTAGGTTAATGCTGGTGTATAGGGTGGTCGCTACTCAGCACGGACTCGGTGGGCCGAAGGCCTGTTTCCCTACTGTATCTCTAAGCTAAACTAAACCTCCCAATGACCAAGCTCACTGTGCATGGACAAGTCGGAGACTACACTGGGGCCTCAGTGCTCGGGAAGTGTTGTGAGAAAGACATCAACGATCTGGTTCGGAATCTCTCAGAGGGAGAGAGGGCAATCTTGGTGACAGGCGGTGCGAGCTATTGATCGCAAGAATGGTTATCGGGATAGTCTCACCAAAATGCACCATGGTCTGAGGAGCTCCGTTTACTTAAAGTACAAATAGCAAGGGCAGCATGGTGGCGCAGTGGTAGAGTTGCTGCCTTACAGCGCTAGAGACCCGGGCTTGATCCTGACTACGGGTGCTGTCTGCACAGAGTTTGTACGTTCTCCCTGTGACCGCATGAGTTTTCCCCAGGTGCTCCGGTTTCCTCCCACACTCCAAAGATATAGGTTAATTGGCTTTGGTAAAATTGTAAATTGGCCCTAGTGTGTATGATAGTCGTAGTATGCAGGGGTCTCTGGTCGGCGCGGACTCGGTGGGCTAAAGGACCTGTTTCCGCGCTGTATCTCTAAACTAAACTAAGCTAGCTTGTCATCTGTGTGGGAAGGAACTGCAGATGTTGGTTTATACCAAAGATAGACACAAAGTACTGGAGTAACTCAGCTGGTCAGGCAGCATCTATGGAGGAAAAGGATGAGTGACATTTTGGGTCGGTTTGGGTCTGAAGAAGGGTCTCGACAAACTGGCTGACAAACTTGTCATTTGCCCTTTTGTCAATTCTGGGAGCCTTTGACTGTTTAAAAAGGGAGAAAGTTTTGAAGACTGTCACTATTGCCTGAGCAGCATTATCACCTTGGACTGAAATAGCAGTAGGGTTTGTGGCACCTATCCACAACCACTTGTGTACGATGTAGCTGAGTAATATGTTCACTGCCATCAGGTACTGGGCAGTGAACAAAACTGATTTGCTTTGCCTTTCTGAGGAAGATTGCAGCGAAGACATCTCTGCTAAATGTAAACCACTCCTAAGTTGCATGTTACACGACAGCAGAAGACTTCAAAGCAATGCTCTTACTGTGTCATCCTTTGTTGGACTTATACCTAAACACTTCATTTATTTCACGTCAATTCATGCACTGAAACATATATTGAAACACATCGTATATTCATTAATGCATTATCTTGAGTTTAATATTCCATGAACCTTTATTTTTGCTTGTTTTCTATGTTTGAGTCAGATTGATGTGCTGTAAACAATATACCATGGTGGCAATTTAGGTCATTTGGTTGTATGTAACCAAGAGGCCCAGGTATTGTTCATGAATGAGATAATGTCAACAAATCTGCTACTGAACGGCAATACAATCTTATTCTGTGTGGTTCCATTTTGACATTTCAATTGTGGGGAATTGAGCAGGTTATTATCCAATCAATTCCCAAACTAGAAATCTGCCCTTTTTACCGAGGCTTGAAATTCTTAATATCTGTGGGTTTTTTAGACTAATGAGTGTTATAACTTCTCCAATTAAATGGATAACCTTTTTTTTGTCTTGAATGCAAATAAAGTTTGAATTTTGGAGTATTGTGACTTTGTGTCAGTTTCTCTTCAAAGGGACCAATGTTCAAAAGTCTTTAGACTTTAGAGATATAGCGTGGAAACAGGCTCTTCTGCCCACCGAGACCACGCCGACCAGCGATCTCCCCATACACTAGCATTAACCTCCTAGGGATAATAATACTAGGGATCATTTACAATTTACAGAAGCCAATTAACCTACAAACTACGTCTTTGGAATGTGGGAGGAAACCGGAGCACCTGGAAAAAAACCACGCGGTCACAAGGAAACTGTACAACAGACATCACCCATAGTGAGGATCGAACCCGGGTCTCTGGCGCTGTAAGGCAGCAACTGTACTGTTGTGCCAGTGTGCCGTGATGGTAAGTTTCTTTCGTGAATTGCCGTAGTCTCCTCTTGTCGTCTTCTTTTTGTGTATGACGTGCACAGCCTAAATTTGTAGGACAACTTGTTCTATTTGATCTTAATTGACTGTGCACACCGGGTTGATTCCATTCGTCGAAACAGGGTGGACCACGTGAAGGTTGCAATCTTCCACCCCTCCTCTTGTGATAGTATTCAAAATGTTGTTGCTAAGGAAGTTTTTAGAATTATTTCTAACCCTGTTACACCCCTATGTGGTTACTTATTCACTTTGCCAAATGTTAACGCACTTATTTTAATCTGTGGCTTTTTTTTAATGTTTTATTTTTGAAAACCTGTTCTGGTAATTAAGCATTGTTGAGCATTGTCAATGTTGAAAAGTGGTGAGCTATCTTGAGCCAATTAGTTTAATTCAGAGATACAGTGTGGAAACAGGCCCTTTGGCCACAGAGTCCGCGCCGATCAGCGATCCCTGCACTTTAACACAATGCCACCCACTCTAGGGACAATTTTCAATTTTACCAAGCCAATTAACCTACAAACCTTTGGAGTGTGGGAGGAAACTAAGGCAGCAACTCTACCGCTATGCCACCATATCACCCAGTGCTCTTTCATTACTGTCAGTCCAAGGTGAAACCGCCCAAGCAATACACTACATCTGTCAATGTAATGATTAATTAGTTTAGTTTATTATTATTGTCACATGTACCAAGGTATAGTGAAAAGCTATTTGTTGCGTGCTAACCAGTTAGCAGATAAGACTATACATGATTACTATCAAGCCAGTCACAGGAGAAAGTGAATAATGTTTAGTGCATTAAAGGTAGATCGAGAGTCTCCAATGAGGTAGAAGATAGATCAGGACCACTCTCCAGTTGGTGATAGGATGTTCCAGTTGCCTGATAACAACTGGGAAGGCACTGAACCTGAATCTGGAGGTGTGCGTTTTCACACTTTTGTACCTCTTGCCTGATGGGAGAGGGGAGAAGCGAGAGTGACCAAGGTAAGACTGGTCCTTAATTATGTTGGAGGAACTCAGGCAACATCTGTGGAGGGATTGGACGGACGACATTTTGTGTTGGGCCCCATCATTGGACAAGTAAGACTCTGGTACATAGGCCCCTACCCCCAGACCAGTACCGACATTCGATACTGTTTAGTTGCACTAAGGCATTTTTTTGGCACTGGTATTGTGGTTATTAATTCTTGTTTATTTTTGTTTATTTTATATTACCTATATCTATGTATAAGCTATCCCGCACTTGGCCCATATCCCTCCAGAACTTTCCTATCCATGTACCTGACTAAGTGTCCTTTAAATACTTTTTATAATATCTGCTCGAACTTCTTCCTTGGGTAGCGTGTTCCACAATATGTGAGAATTTAATTGTTTGTTGTCGGTACACATGACAATTAAACATTCTTGACAGTTGATAGATACAAAAAGCTGGAGTAATTCAGTGAGACAGGCAGCATCTCTGGAGAGAAGGAATGGGTGACGTTTCGGGTCGAGACCCTTCTTCAGACAGTTGACTTTCTAAACCATGCAAGTCAAGTCAAGTTTATTCGTCACATACACATACGAGATGTGCAGTGAAATGAAAAGTGGCAATGCTCACGGATTGTGCAAAAAAACAAACAAACAAACTACAAACAGAATGGAACAGAATCACATATTCACATTTGTGGGAGGGAAGAAAAAGGAAAAAAACAGTAATTTAAAAAAGACACCACGCAACAGTAAAATGGTCCAGTAAAGTTAGTCCCTGGAGAGATAGGAGTTTACAGTCCTAATGGCCCCTGGGAAGAAACTCCTTCTCATCCTCTCCGTTCTCACAGCTTGGCAATGGAGGCGTTTGCCTGACCGTAGCAGCTGGAACAGTCCGTTGCTGGGGTGGATGGGGTCTCCCATGATCTTATTGGCTCTGGAGTTACACCTTCTGATGTATAGTTCCTGCAGGGGGGCGAGTGTAGCTCCCATAGTGCATTCGGCCGAACGCACTACTCTCTGCAGAGCCTTCTTGTCCTGGGCAGAGCAGTTCCCAAAACAAATCGTGATGTTTCCGGACAAGATGCTTTCCACAGCCGCTGAGTAGAAGCACTGGAGGATCCTCAGAGACACTCTGAATTTCCTCAATTGCCTGAGGTGGTAAAGGCGCTGCCTTGCCTTACTCACGAGTGCTGCAGCGTGTGATGTCCATGTCATATCCTCAGAGATGTGGACTCCCAGGTATTTAAAACAGCTCACCCTTTCCACAGTATCCCTATTTATCTTCAATGGTGTGTACGTCCTCGGATGATGTGCCCTCCTAAAGTCCACGATCAGCTCCTTCGTTTTTTGATATTCAAGAGGAGGCTGTTGTCCTGACACCAGAGTGCGAGATCAGCCACCTCTTCCCAGTAGGCCTTCTCATCGTTGTCTGAGATCAGGCCCACCACCACAGTGTCATCAGCAAACTTGATTATCGAGTTGGAGCTGAACCTAGCCACACAGTCATGTGTGTACAGGGAGTACAGTAGGGGGCTGATGACGCAATCCTGGGGGGATCCTGTGCTAAGGGTGAGGGACTTCGATGTATTTCCCCCCATCTTGACTACCTGGGGCCTGGTGGTGAGAAAGTCCAGGACCCAGGCACACAGGGGGGGTTGAGCCCCAATTCCAGCAGCTTCTCGGCCAGTCTGATGGGGACTATCGTGTTGAAGGCTGAACTGAAGTCTATGAACAGCATCCTCACATAGCCCCCCTTCTGGCTGTCAAGATGAGAGAGAGCGGTGTGCAGAACCTGGGAGACCGCATCGTCCGTGGATCTGTTCGGACGGTATGCGAATTGTAGCGGGTCCATGTTGCGAGGGAGGAAGGCGCTGATGTGTTTCTTGACCAGCCTCTCAAAGCATTTCATGACTACCGAGGTGAGGGCCACCGGACGGTAGTCATTCAGACAGGCTGGGGAGGCATTTTTAGGTACCGGTACAATGATGGATCTTTTGAAGCAGGCAGGGACCGTGGACTTGTCCAGGGAGAGGTTGAATATTGTAGTGAGCACCGGAGCTAGCTGCGTAGCACAAGACTTAAGTACTAGCCCCGAGATGCCATCTGGGCCTGCAGCTTTCACGTACATCCCCCACTCAACTTCACTTGCCTTTTCCCAAAAATCTATTGATCTCAGTTTTAAATATGTACCTGTGACACCACTTTCAAGGAACTATGTGCTTGCACTCCCACACCCCCCTGCTTTACAACACTCCCATTAAATGGTTATCCATTTAATTGACTTTGGTAAAAGTTGTAAATTGTCCCTTGTGTGTGTATGTGAAGGATAGTGTCGTTGCACGGTGATCGCTGGTCGGCGTGGACTCGGGGGGCCGAAGGGCCTGTTTTCACGCTGTATCTAAACTAAACTAAACAAAAACCTGTCGGTTCTCTGTGTCCATCAGGGTGGAAGGCGACAGCAGTGTGGAAGTCACCAGATGTCTCACTGCTCCTCGCCCCGAAACCCAGTCCTTCCCGTGTGTGTGTGTGACCAGTGTGTGAAGTTGTCATCAGTACAGCCACTTCCCCACAGTGGGAGACTTTGCAGGGACATCAACATCCTCCCATTCAACGATCATCCCTCCCACCACCCCAGTCCCCCTGCATTGAGGCACAGCTGATGGTTAAAATAACTTTAGCACTGAATTCTCAGCCCTTACCTAACAGCATGACGGCGCTGCTATTTTTGAAAGTAAGGGTTGGACCTGGCTGGATGGGTTCCTGTTAAATTATTTCCCTCAATTGTACTTTGTAATTTTTTTTTTTTTTAAATTCTGTTGTTTTTGATCAAAACACAAAGGGCAGTTGAAACAGGAAGGAACTCTGACTTGTCGATAAAGGTTATTTGAAAATTAGCACCAGGACAAATGGATGCTAAATTGGATGCTAAAAAGGGCACAGCTTTAAGGTGAGAGAGGCAAATTTTAAAGGAGGTATGCGGGGCAACTTTATTACACAGTGGGTGGTGGGTGCCTGGGACGCGCTGCCAGATGTGGTGGTGGAGGCTGATACGATCGTGGAGTTTCAGAGGATTTTAGATGGGCACATGGATGTGCAGGGTTTGGAGGGATATGGATCACGTGCAGACAGATGTGATTAGCTTATCTTGGAATTATGATCAGCACAGACAGTGGGCTGAAGGGCCTGTTCCGATGCTGCACTGTTCTATACTGGTGCAAGGAACAATAGACATTAAGTGCAGGAGTAGGCCATTCGGCCCCTCGAACCAGCACCACCATTCACTGTGATCATGGCTGATCATCCAGAATCAGTACCCCATCTCCATATCCCTTGACTTCGCTATATTTAAGAGCTCTAACTCTCTCTTGAAAGCATCCAGAGAATTTGCCTCCACTGCCTTCTGAGGCAGAGAATTCCACAGATTCACAACCCTCTCTGTGAAAACGTTTTTCCTCATCTCTGTTCTAAATGGCTTACCCATTATTCTTAAACTGTGGCCCCTGGTTCTGGACTCCCCCAACATTGAGAACATGTTTCCTGCCTCCAGTGTGTCCAAACCTTTAATAATCTTATATGTTTCAATAAGATCCCTTCTCATCCTAAATTCCAGAGTATACAAGACCAGCTGCTCCATTCTGTCAACCTATGACAGTCCCGTCATCCCGGAAATTAACCTCGTGAACCTACGCTGCACTCCATCAATAGCAAGAATGTCCTTCCTCAAATTTGGAGACCAAAACTGCACACAATACCCCAGGTGTGGTCTCACTAGGGCCTTGTACAACTGCAGAAGGACCTCTTTGCTCCTATACTCAACTCCTCTTGTTATCAAGGCCAACATGCCATTAGCTTTCTTCACTGCCTGCTGTACCTGCATGCTTTCTTTCAGTGACTGATGAACAAGGACTCCCAGATCTCGTTGTACTTCCCCTTTTCCCAACTTGACACCATTCAGATAATCTGCCTTCCTGTTTTTGCCACCAAAGTGGATAACCTCACATTAATCCACATTAAACTGCATCTGCCATGCATCTGCCCACTCACCCAACCTGTCCAAGTCACCCCTGCATCCTCATAGTATCTAACTATTGTAACTGCAGATGTTGATTTACAAAAAAGACACAAAGTGCTGGGGTAACTCAGTGGGTCAGGCAGCATCTCTGGAGAACATGGATAGATGAGGTTTGGGGTCAGGACCCTTCTTCACACTGAAGGTGCATAGATTACAAAACAGAAAACAATTTGACGATAGGAAACTACAACTATATACAAAATAAAACATTTTGCCCAAGATAGATTGTTTCAACTAGGGGGATAGTCTAGGACCAGAGGGCACAGCCTCACAATAAAATAATGTACCTTTAAAATAGAGTAGAGGAATTTCTTTAGCCAGAGGGTGGTGAGTCTGTGGAGTTCATTGCCACAAATGACTTTGGAGGCCAAATCATTGGGTAATTTTAAAGCGGAGATTGATAGGTTCTTGATTAGTAACGGTGTCAAAGTTACCGGCAGGAGAATGGGACTAAGAGGGAAAGATGTCTTATGATCTAAAAATGCTGAAAACACTTAGGTCAGGTAGCATCTGCAGAAGGAGTGAAACTCTTGAATGGTCTCTCAGAAGCTAAGAATGTATTTCCAATCTTCCCATCTACCTTGTTGCTGCCCATGAACTTTTGTTATCTGCACTTTCTCTGTACCACTATATTCTGTACTTTTTTTATCCTCTCCCATTTTGCACTAACTGTTGTATTCATTTATCCTTGTCGTCCTATGATGTGATTCTAAGTACAGTGATAATAACCTGATTATTTGGATTACCAACATTAATTGAAGAATAGATTTATACCTAAGATAATAATTCCCCTACAGGTAATGCCAGAGGAAATTTTGAGTGAGTCCTTGGATTGGTATTCCCATTGAAAGATAGTGCTGCACTCCCTCTGCCCCACATGAAGGGGAATGTGGTCAAATCACCAAAGGGGGATTAATATAATACTACCGTAACCCTGGACTGTTGTAATATTATCTTAATTCTGGTTCCAAAAGTGACAGATTAATCAATACTTGATCTCTGAATCAAAATGTGGTCAATCAGTCTGGCACATTGACTAACGTGTAGAGTGCCGCGGTGGTTTACCACAATGCTGCCTGGATTAGAAGGTTTCGGCTACAGGGAGAGGTTGGATAGACATAAAATGCAGGAGTATCTCAGCGGGTCAGGCAGCATTTCTGGAGAAAAGGAATAGGTGTCATTTCGGATCGAGACCCTTCTTCAGACTGAGGGTCTTGGATTATTTTCTCTTGAACATTATGAGAGGCATAGATAGGGTAGACAGTCAGAACCTTTTTCCTAGGATGGAGATGTCCAATACTGGAGGGCATAGCTATAAAGTGAGAGGGGAAAGTTTAATGGTGCTTACGTTTAATAGGGCGCACAGTGGCGCAGCGGTAGAGTTGTGCTGCCTTACAGCGCCAGAGGCCCAGTTTCCATCCTGACTACGGGTGCTTGTCTGTATGGGGTTTGTACGTTCTCCCCGTAACCTGCATGGGTTTTCTCTGGGATCATCGGTTTCCTCGCATTCAAAGATGTCCAGGTTTGTAGGTTAATTTGGCTTGGTGCAGGGATCGCTGGTCAGCACGGACTCAGTGGGATGAAGGGCCCATGCATTCCGTGCATTATCTATAAACTCAAACGAAACAAAAAATATGTATGGGGCAAGCTTTCTTACACAGAGTGGTGAGGGCCTGAAATGTGCTGCCAGAGGTGGTGGTGGTGGAGGCAGATGCGATAGTGGCGATTAAGAGGCCTTTAAATAGGCACATGAAAGTGCAGAGAATAGAGGGATGTGGACCATGTACAAGCAAATGACATCAGTTTAACTTGGTATCATGTTTGGTCTGAAGGCCCATTCCCTGCTGTACTGTTCGGTGTTCTTAAAAAAAATACACAATCTTGACTCAGATGTGAGAAAGAGAGAGAGAGAGAGAGAGAGAGAGAGACTCACACTCAGGCCCTTGGTGTTTGTGTGCAACTAGCATTTCCTGTCATTTAAGTGAAGGATATGACAGTTATTTGAATGTAACGGAGAGGCAGCTGTAATCTGTGAGCAAACTTTAATAAGCATTCATTTTGGCCATTTTATAGCCCAGTTTTCTTGAACTACTTTTCATTGAGTCTGTTATAATAAGTAAGTAAGTTTATTGGCCAAGTATTCACATACAAGGAATTTGCCTTGGTGCTCCGCCCACAAGTAACAAAATGACACACAGTGACAGTCACGAATGACTCAGAAAACACTAAACATTAATAATAATAAAACTAATGATAAAACACCATTGATCAAGCATGTGAACCAACAAAATACCAGATCAAAGGGAGGCTACAGATTTTTGGCTGTTGAGTAGAGCAACTACTCATGGATAAAAACTGTTTTTATGTCTGGCTGTGGCAGCTTTGACAGTCCGGAGTCGTCTTAACCTATGCATAACCTATGCATAATCTTATCTAGTAGCATGTGCTAGCAGAGGTCATGTACTCCAGAGATGCTGCCTGACCCGCTGAGTTACACCAGCACTTTGTGTCTTCTTTTGTGAATCAGCATCTGCAGTTCCTTATGCCTAAGCAATAGGTCGTGCACTGTACAGAACTGACCACACTTGGAATTTTGTGAGCAGATTTGGGCCCCATATCTGAGGAAGGATGTGCTGGAATTGGAGAGGGCGTTTATGAGAATGATTGGGTTAATGAATGAGAAGCGTTTAATGGCTCTGGGCCTCCACTCGCTGGTGTTTAGAAGGATGAGGGGGAACCTCATTGAAACCTGCTGCATAACGAATGGCCTGGATAGAGTGGATGTGGAGAGGATACTTCCACTAGTGGAAGGGTCTAGGACCAGAGGGCACAGCCTCAGAATAAATGGACATCTCCTTCAGAATGGAGATGAAGTGGAATTTGTTTAGCCAGAGGGTGGTGAATCTGTGGAATTCATTGACACAAACAGTGGTGGAGGCCAAGTCATTGGGTATTTTTAATGCAGAGATTTATATGTTCTTCATTAGTAAGGGTGTCAAAAATTACAGGGAGAAGGCAGGAGAATGGGGTTGAGAGGGAATTATAGATCAGTCATGACCGAATGGCCCAATTCTGCTCCTATGACTTACTGTCTTATGAAGTGGATAAATAGTGGCCTTCCAGGAACACCAGGGTGGGAGAACTTAAGTGGGGTGTACAGAGCGAATTATACCTACTGTGATTTAATTGAAACCGTCTCATGGAGCCATACAGCGTGGAAACAGCCCCTTCGGCCCAACTTGCCCACACCGACCAACATCTCCTATCTACACTAGTCTCACCTGCCTGCATTTGGTCTATATCCCTCTAAACCTATCCTATCCATTTACCCTTCCAAATGTTTCTGAAACATTATGGTAGTACCTGCTTCAAGTATCTCCTCTGGTAGATCATTCCATGCACCCACCACCCTTTATGAAAAAAGGTTACCCATCTTGACCCATCTTCTCCTGCTGCTGAATGTTGGTAACTCTCTAAACAATCATTTGAAAGGCCACAGATCTAGCCGTGCTTGAAAAGAACCATAAACTGCAGGCACTGGAAACCTGAAACATAAACAAGAAACATTTGAAACACTCAGCAGGCAGACAGATCAAATATGGGCAAAATGGTCAATGGTTCAATGGTCAATGGTACTTTATAATCACATGTACAGACGTGGTACAGTGATTTTTTTCCCCCCACACAGTTTAGTAAAGTACCCAAGTACAATCCCCGATTAGTACAAAGTGGATAGAAATAATCCACTGAATCCACGTGCATGAGTCGCCATGTTTAGGCGCCGTCCAGGTCCAGGCCAGTCCGCGCGATTGGTCTTCTGGATCCAGGTGAGCCCCAGGCTGCTGCAAGGCCTCCAGCCATCACGTTTGTGTGGACTGTCCAGTGAACCGTCGTCCCTCTCCTCACCCGGCCGTCTTCAGCCTTTGTGCTCCAATGGTGCCTCCCTCAGCCGATCTCGAGGGCACGGAGTGTAAGGGTGTGTTTCCGTGCTGTACGGACTCTACGACTCCAGGTTAGGCAGTATCCATGGAAAAGGAAATAACTATAATTGTCTGGGGTGTTTGCACTGGTGGGGGATCTTGTTCTGTTGGCAACTGCAACTGCAACTGCAACTTTATTTATATAGCACATTTCATACACGAGGCAGACTCAAAGTGCTTCACATAAAAACATGTCATACAATAAAATGAAATAATAAAATGAAATAAAATAGAAGAATTAAAAGAAAAGAAAAGCAAAGTTAAAAATGCATTATAGAAAAGTGCAAAAGTTAAAAGTGCAATGTAGTTAAGATTTAGCTGAAAGCTAAAGTAAACAAACGTTTTCAGTCTTGTTTTAAAAGTGGTCAAAGTTGAGGTAAGTCTTAAATCTTCAGGAAGTTTATTCCAGCTATTTGTTGCATAGTAACTAAATCCTGCTTTCCCATGTTTTGTATTTACTCTGGGAATCACTAACAGATTGGTCTCAGAAGATCTTAGCGGTCTAGAAGGCTTATATAGTGGAAGCATGTCCGTGATATACTTTGGCCCTAAACCATGTAGTGATTTATAGGTGAGCGGCAGGATTTTGAAATCAATTCTCTGACATACAGGGAGCCAATGTAAGGATTTAAGAATTGGTGTAATGTGTTCAAATTTGTTGGTCTTTGTTAGAACTCTAGCAACAGCGTTCTGAACAAGCTGTAGCTGCCTGACAGTTTTTTTCGGAAGACCTGCAAGGAGACCGTTACAATAATCTAGCCTACTAGTAATAACGGCATGTACAAGTTTTTCTAAGTCTTGAGCTGACATGAGTCCTCTTAGTCTTGCTACGTTTTTTGAGGTGATAGTAGGCCGATTTTGTTACTGATTTGATGTGACTGTCGAGGGCATGGGCATGTCTAGACCTAGTTATGTGGGTATGGTGCCACAAGGGTGTTTGCTGGTGATACGTTCTCAATCCTATCTCAACCCATCTGAGGGACCCATCCCATTCTGGCTGAGGGACGGTGGCATCGACAACCCTTCTTGGCCACTTTGCGACAAGCTTTCAAAGTGACATCTATTTTACAATGTGCATGTAGAATGGTTGCGTGAGAGAGAGAGAGAGAGACTTGCGAGTCCAATCTCACCCCAGGGATTTGTGTGGATAATTTAGCTTGATCCCTCCCAGTACAGTTCTGCAGTAGTACTGAACTGTCCAAGGTCCTGAATCAATCTCCACATCATACAATCATTCCTTCATTTTGTGAAAGGACCATGTTCATTGAAAACATTCCATGAAGTGATAATTGAGTTTAGAGTTTAGCGATGCAGCATGGAAACAGGCCCTTCAGCCCAACAAGTCCATGCTGACCATTATTCACCATTCAGACTAGTACTATGTTATCCCACTTTCTCATCCACTCCTTACACACAAGGGCCAATTTTTCTCAAGGGACCTACAAACCTGCAGGTCTTATGGATGTGGGAGGAGACCGGAGTACCCTGAGGAATCCCATGTGGTCACAGGGAGAACGTGCAAACTCTACACAGACAGCACTCGAGGTCAGGATCGAGCCCGGGTCTTTGGCGCTGTGAGGCTGAAACTCTACCAGTTGCGCCACTGTGCAGCCATTATAATCATAAATTGAAAAGGACTATAAAAATGTGCTATAGAATTAAGGCAGAAAATAGCTTTGTAAATGGAAGACTTCTCAAGTCTGAAGAAGGGTCTCGACCTGAAATGTCACCCATTCCTTCTATCCACAGATGCTGCCTGACCCGCAGCGTTGTTCCAGCATTTTGTGTCTAGCTAGCTGTAGACTGAGGTGAGGATTGAACCTGGGTCTCCGGAGTCAGCGACTCGATGGGCTGGAGCTAGCTCAACTACAATATCTTCAATCATGAGTCATCATTTGACTGAAGAATTAATTGTGTCCGATATTCTAGTGAATCATTTCTCCAAATAAAGCTCATGTACTATTGATCTCACATCCTGTATATATTGTAACCTCAAGACCATTGTCCCTGTAACAATGCACATCCCTTTAATGCACAAAACCTCAACAGGAAATCTTCTCCAGCTGTGGTTGACAGGAGAAATTACAGCTAGTAAGAGACTAAAGGAAAAGGTGTGTAATGTTGCCATAAAAGAGCAATGGACAATGAGACTGAGGTCTGGGGAAATCTCACAGCTCTGTAAACACAGGACTGAGAAATGAGTGTAAGTTAAATCAAAGTATAATCCAGTGAGAAACTTCAAAATAGATTGGAAGAGATTCTATAGTTTAGTTTTAGTTTTAGAGATACAGCATGGAAACGTGCCGTTCGGTCCACGGAGTCCATGCCGACCATCGATCACTCATTCACTAGTTCTATGTTATCTCATTTTCTCACCCACTGCCTACACACGAGGGGCAATTTACAGAGGCCAATTAACCCGAAGAAGGATCCCAACCCGACACGTCATCCATCCTTTTTCTCCGCTGAGTTATTCCAGCACTATATGTCTATCTTTGGTATAAACCAGCGTTTGCAGTTCATTGTTTCTACACTATAACCTACAAACCCTCAAGTCTTTGGGACGTGGGAGGAAACCAGAGCACCCGGTGAAAACCCACGCGGTCACAGGGATCATATGCAAACTCCACATGTACAGCGCCCGAGGTCAGGATCGAACACGGGTCTCTGGCGCTGTGAGTCAGCGGGTCCATCAGTGGGGCCACTGCGGCAAGATTGAGGAAAGGTGGAGCTTATGATAAGTAACTCTGAGAGGAAGGACAGCGGGGGCAGGTTGGTGAACATGCTGAGACTGATGGGCTGACGTGTGTTTATTTCAATGCAAGGATTATTATGGGTAAAGCAGATGAGCTACTGTATGGTGTCCCACATTTTCAACCACTCACTACACACCAGGGACAATGTTACAGAAGCTAATGAACCTAAACCCCCGAACGTCTTTGGGATGTGGGAGGAAACCGGAGCACCTTAACACAATGCACAGTGACGCAGCGGTAGAGTTGCTGCCTCACAGCGCCAGGTACCCGGGTTCGATCCTGACTACGGGTGCTGTCTGTACGGACTTTGCATGTTCTCCCTGTGACTGTGTGGGTTTTCTCCGGGTGCTCTGGTTTTCTCCTGCTGCAAAAAAGACATGTAGATTTGTGCATTAATTAGCTTCCATAAATCTTCCTAAGTGTGTAGGATAATGTTAGTGTATGGGGGTGATCGCTGGTCGGTGCCGAAGGGCCTGTATCTGTGCTGTATCTCTAGGCTAAATTAAACATCCGGAGGAATCCTATGCACAGGGAGAATGTGCAAATTAGAAAAATATTCAACTCCTTCTGTAATATATTTTTACTGATTGATTTTGCTTCAACTGCCTTCTCTACTCTTAGTTTAGTTTAGGGATACAGCGTGGGAAAGGGCCTTTCAGCTCAGTGAGTCTGCACTGACCAGCAATCATCCATACACTAGTTTTATCTTACACTCTAGGGACAATTTATTAACCTACAAACCTGCACATCTTTGGAGTGTGGAACAAAACTGGAGAACCTGGAGAAAACACATAAAGTCACGGGGAGAATGTACAAACTCTGCACAGACAACACTGGTGGTCAGGATCGAACTCGGGTCTCTAGTGCTGTATGTCTGCATCTCCACAGCTGCACCACTGTGGTGGCCGTACTCTTAGTTTAGTAAAGAGATACAGCGTGGAAACAGGCCCTTCAGCCCACCGAGTCCGCGCCAACCAGCGATCACCCGTACATTAGTTCAATCCGAGACATGAGGGACAATTTACACAAACCAATTAACCTACAAACCTGCACGTCTTTGGAATGTGGGAGGAACCAGAGTATCCGGAGACAATTCACAGGGAGTCACAGGACAAGTCACAGGGAGAACGTACAAAACTCCGTAAGGACAGCCCCATAGACAGGATCAAACCTGGGTCTCTGGCGCTGTAAGGCAGCAACTCTACCGCTGCGCCACCATGCCCATACTCTCTGGGAGAAGACATTGTTCCTCATCTTATTTCTCATTTTGTAACACGTGACAATCACAAACCAATACCAATATCAGGGAAGCAAACACTTACCAGTTTTACGCTTCACTAACTACTTTCCCATGCACTTAAAACAACAAAGCCTTTGGCAAAATTCTTGTTATCAATGCACTCAGAGTAATTGCCATGTCTCTAAAAACACTCCTATTCTGGGAATTTGTCCATGGGAACCATAAATAACACAGTTAAATTGAAATAGAAGCCTAGTCTCACAATTCATAAGCATGGAATAGTGTCCTGCACTGGTTACATTAAGTTTGCGCTTAATCTACTGTTGGAATTTCTATACGTAGTGCATTCATCACCGACCCTAGATAATACCCCGTACATGTTTTGTTAACATCTTTAAATCCGTTGAAAATCCACTTTGCAATTGATTTAATCCGCTTTCGAATTCTTTGTTTGAGTGGCACAGCTCACCATGTTTATTGTGTACGGGAGCATTGTGAAACTTCATCTAAATCCCCTCTGACATGTCTGTTGGGTTCTCGATTTCCTCTGTCTTTTAGTACAGTCCAAAGACCCGAAACATAACCTATCCATGTTCTCCAGAGATGCTGCCTGACCTCCATTTGTCCTTTCCTCAGACCTTGCCCCTCTCCCTCGTGTCCTCCAGCCCGAGAACTTTCTCAGGTCTCCTGGTTCTGATTACCATCACTTCACTATCAGAAGATGGAATATAAAACAGTCCAGCAGTGGAACAGGCCCTTCGGCCCACAATGTTTGTGCTGAACATGAGGCTAAGTTAAACTGATCCATATGTGATCCAATGTGATCCATATTATCTAAACGCCTGTTAAACGCCAGTAATCCCCCTCGAAACACCAGAGCTCTCTCCCTAAACTACGTCAGAACCATAGAGCACAGAAACAGGCCGTCGGCCCAGCTCGACCATGCTGACAAAGTTGCCATACTGAGCTAGTACCCACTTGCTTGTACCTAGCCTATGTACTACCAAACCTTTCCAATCCAAGGTTAAAGCTGTAGCATCTGAACCATAAGACATTGAAGTAGAATTAGGCCATTCGGCCCATTGAGTCTACTTTGATATTCGATCATGGGTGATCCAGGCAGATGGATATGAAGGGTATGGATCATGTGCAGGCAGAGGAGATGAGTTTACTTTGTCATCATGCTCGGCACAGATATGGTGGCCATAGGGGGGGCACAATGATGCAGCGGTAGAGTTGCTGCCTTACAGCGTCGGGGACCCGAATTAGATCCAGACCACGGGTGCTGTGTGGACAGAGTTTGTACATTCTCCCTGTGACCCTGTGGGTTTTCTCCAGGGGGTCCAGTTTCCTCCCACACTCCAAAGACATGCAGGTTTGCAGGTTAATTGGCTTTGGTAAATGCTGGTCAGCATGGACTCGGTGGGCTGAAGGGCCTGTTTCTGCGCTGTATCTCTAAAGTGTAAGGTCTAAAGTGCCTGTTCCTGTTCTATGTGGAAATGGAGAGTTAGGTTGAGAGGATCGGGAAGGGAAGATCTGAAGCTTGGGCAGCATTGCAGCTAAAGGCCTAGCCATCAATGGCAATGTGATGGAAGTCTGGGACTAGAGATGTAGGGGGTCGCAGAGAAGGAAAGGGGCATAGACAAAGAAAGTCAGGGTGAAACACCAGCTGTTTGCACCAATGAATAAGATGGAAAGAGAAGCTTTCATAATTTTATAGATCACGAGAACTCAAACAAAGTATTTCCCTGTATCTCAGGCACGGTGGCACAGCAGTAGAGTTGCTGCCTGACAGCACCAGAGGCCCCGTTTCGATCCTGACTACGGGTGTTGTCTATACCAAGTTTGTACGTTCTCCCCGTGACCACGTGGGGGGTTTTCTGGGAGCTCTGGTTTCCTCCTACACTCCAAAACAGTACAGGTTTGTAGGTTAATTGAGTTAGTGCAATTATAAATTAAATGAAATTCCTCGTAGGTTGCAAAACATACTTGGCTAATAAAATATGATTATGATTATGTCCCATTGTTTACACTGCTGGCTATTTACCACATTGAACCATTTTATGATCTGTTTTATCTTATAGGCTCCAAGGTCGAAAAGCTGTTAATCTCCTGCATTTTAAGATCAAGAATATTTAATCTATGCCAACGTTGTTCAGTAAGAAGGAAATCTAATTTCCATTATATCTTTAGGATAATTAGGGTTTTTTTTGGACCAGGTTAGTCTGAAGAAGGGTCTTGAGCTGAAACATCACCCATTCCTTCTCTCTAGAGATGCTGCCTGTCCCGCTGAGTTACTCCAGCTTTTTGTGTCTATCTTCAATGTCATGTGTCATGCTGTTCAGTTGTAGATTAAATTAAGACGTACTGTAGCTGCATTGGTATCTTTCAAATAATTGGACGTGCATTTGTTAAGTTTTGTTTCAAATCTTAGCTGCATGGTAAATAATGTGGCCCGTCCATTAATTCAACATAGACGACGATATACAAAGGAGCAAGATGCTGGGGAAATCTTCTACTTTGCCACAACAGTGCTGGAGGATATTTTTCAAACTTCTTGAAGAAGTGGAGCGGCACAATGGTGGAGCTGCTGCCTCACTGCGTCAGAGACCCGGGTTTGATCCAGACTACGGGTGCAGTCTAGGTGGAGTTTGTATGTTCTCCCAGTGACCTACGTGGGCTTTCTCCAGGAGAGCCGGTTTCCTACCACATTGCAAAGGTGTACAGGTTGGTCGGCTAATTGGCTTGGTAAATTTGTAAATTGTCCCTATTGTGTGTAGGATAGTGTTAGTGTGCAGGGATAGTTGGTTGGCGTAGACTCGGTGGGCGAAGGGCCTGTTTCCGCGCTGTATCTCTGAACTAAACTGAGAGACGTACGGGTCGGTAGGTTGATTGGCTGCTGTAAATTGCCCCTGGTGTGCAGGCGAGTGGTAGAAACTGGGGGGAGTTGATAACAATATACAGAGAGTAAAGATCGGATTCGATCAGCGTAAGATTTGAGGGTGCACTAGTCGAGCCGCCACCTCACAGCGCCAGAGACCCAGGCGCGATCCCGACCTCGGGTATTGTCTGTGTGGAGTTTGTACATTCTCCCATGCCCGTGTGGCGTTTCCTGCGGGTGCTCCGGTTTCCTCCCACATCCCAAAGAGGTGAATTGGCCTTCTGGAAATTTCCCTTAGTGTGTCGGGAGTGGATGCGAAATTGGGATAACGTAGAACTACTGTGAATGGGTGACCGACGGTCGGCACGGACTCAGTGGCCTGAAAGGCCTGCGTCTGTGTTTTCCCTCCAAGTTAAAGTTCCCAACCAATGCAATGATTCTGATGCGTAATGTAAGAAACACGACAGTCAATGAATGTGTAGCAGACACCCACAAACAGCAAGGAGATTAATCGCAGTTAATCAAAATGCGTGCATCATGTTCGGTTTACATCTCAACTATAACTCTCAACTATAGCATATTGACTGGTTGTATCACAGCCTGCCCAGAAATGAAGAAGATTGCCAAAGGCGGTGAACACTGTCCATCACAGGTAGTGACCTCCCCAACATCGAAGGATCTACAGGAGTCACTGCCTCAAAAAGGAAGCCAGCATCATCAGAGACCCACACCCACAGCTGCAGGTCAAATAAGGTTGTTGTATTAGGGGATTTTAACTTTCCCAATATAGACTGGGAAAATCATAGCGTGAAGGGTTCTGATGGGGTGCAATTCCTCAAAAGTGTTCAGGAGAGTTTTCGTAAGCAGTATGTGGAGGCCCCCACACGTGAGAGGGCAACGCTGGATATAGTATTCGGAAATTAGGAAGGTCAAGTTATTGAAGTGTGTGTGGAGGAGCCTTTTGGAACCAGTGACCACAGTTCGATTAGGTTTAAGAGAGTTATGGATAGGGACGGAGAGGATCCACGCGTTAAAATGCTCAACTGGGGTAAGGCCGACTTTGAGGGTACGAGAGAAGGTCTCGCTCAAGTTGATTGGAGCAGGTTATTAGAGGGGAAAGGAACATTGGCCAAGTGGGATGTTTTTAAAGTGTACTGAAGAAAGCTCAGGATGTGTACGTCCCCGTTAGAGTGAAGGGAAAAGCAGGCAAACGTAAGGAAGCTTGGCTGACGATGAAATTGAGGAAAACCTTTTCACCCAGAGAGTTGTGAATCTGTGGAATTCTCTGCAGGCCTACTCTCTGGATGGTTTCAAGGGAGAGTTAGATAGAGCACTTAAAAATAGTGGAGTCAGGGGATATGGCGAGAAGACAGGAACGGGGTACTGATTGTGGATGATCAGCTATGATCATAGCTGGCTCGAAGGGCCGAATGGCCTGCTCCTGCACCTATTGTCTTTTATTGTCTATTGTCTATGTTAGTCAAAAACAAAGAAGGATGCATGGGACAGGTATAGGCAGCTGGGATCAAGTGCATCCCTGGAGGAGTTTCGGGAACTAAGGAGTAAACTAAAAAAGGAAATCAGAAGGGCCAGGAGATAGCTCTGGTGGGTAGCACTAAAGACAATCCCAAAATATTTTATAAATACATAAGGGGGAAAAGGGTAACTAGAGAGTGGGACCTCTCAGGAATCAAAACGGTCACCTCTGTGTGGAGCCACAGGAGATGGGCAAGGTCCGAAATTTACCTCTGTATTTACCGAGGAGAAAGACAGAAGGATGGAGTAAATTGGAGCAGTCACTGGAAGTGTCTTGAGAGCAGTCAGGGTTACTGTCGAAGAAGTACTGAAGGTACTGTCGTGTTTGAAGGTAGACAAATCTCCAGGGCCTGATCTGATATATCCGAGGATATTGTGGGAAACTAGAGAGGAAATTATTGTGGGGAACTAGCGAGGATCACTGGTTGGAATTTACGAGTCATCTTTAAATACAGGACAGGTGCTGGAAGACTGGAGGGTGGCAAATGTTGTGCCTCTTTTCAAGAAGGGCTGCAAGGAAAATGTTGGGAACTATAGGCCGGTGAGCTTAACATCTGTAGTTGGTAAGTTACTGGAGAGTACTCTGAGGGATAGGATATACAGGCATTTGGATAGGAAAGGGCTGATTATGGATAGTCAGCATGGTTTTGTACTTGGGAGCTCATGTCTCACAAATCTGATTGATTTTTTTGAAGACGTGACCAAAAAGGTTGATGAAGGCAGAGCTGTAGATGTTGTGTACATGGAATTCAGTAAGGCGTTCGACAAGGTCGGCTGCACTAGAAGGTTAGATCGTATGAGATCCAAGGAGAGATAGCTGAATGGATTGCAAATTGGCTCCTTGGAAGGAAGCAGAGGGTAATGGATGCCTGTGACCAGTGGTGTGCCTCAGGATTCGTTGCTGGGCCCGTTACTGTTTGTCATCTACATCAATGATTTGGATGATAACATACAGGGCAAGATTAGCAAGTTTGCTGATGGTACAAAAGTTAGTGGTTGTGCAGATAGTGAAGATGGTTGTGAACGATTGCAGCAGGATCTGGATCTATTGGCCAGGTGGGCGGAGGAATGGTTGATGGAATTTAATACAGAGAAGTGTGAGGTGTTGCATTTTGGGACATCGAACAAGGGCAGGAGCTACACAGTAAATGGTAGGCCTCTGGGTAGTGTTGTAGAGCAGAGGGATCTAGGAGTACAGGTGCATGGTTCCTTGAAGGTCGAGTCACAGGTAGATAAGGTGGTCAAAAAGGCTTTTGGCACTTTGGCCTTCATTAGTCAAAGTATTGAGTATAGAAGTTGGGAGGTCATGTTGCAGTTTTATAAGACGCATTTAGAATATTGTGTTCAGTTCTGGGCACCATGTTATAGGAATGATATTGTCAAGCTTGAAAGGGTTCAGAAAAGATTTCCGTGGATGTTGCCAGGATTCGTGGGTGTGTGCTATAGGGAGAGGTAAGGTCTGGGTCTCTATTCTATGGAGCGCAGGAGGATGAGGGGAGATCTTATAGAGGTATACAAAATCATGAGAGGAATAGATCGGGTCTTTTGCCCAGAGTAGGGGAATCGAGGACCAGAGGACATAGGTTCAAGGTGAAGGATAAAGATTTAATAGGAATCCGAGGGGGTAACTTTTTCACACAAAGGTGCTGGGTGTATGGAACAAACTGCCAGAGGAGATACTTGGGGTTGGGACTATCCCATCATTTAATAAACAGTTAGACAGGTACATGGATAGGACAGGTTTGGAGGGATATGGACCAAGCCCAGGCAAGTGGGACTAGTGTAGCTGGGACATTTTTGGCCAGTGTGGGCGAGTTGAGCTGAAGGACCTGTTTCCACACTGCATCACTCTATGACACTATGACCACCCTGGACACTCATTTCACTCTTTCCGTCGGGAAGAAGGTACAGAAGCCTGAAAATTGTAATGTCCAGGTTCAGGAGCAGCTTCTTCCCTACAACCATCAGGCTTTTGAACACTACAACTTCCAAATAAGCTCCAAACTACATAACTTGAGGGGCATTGCTTTTCTTTACACTATTATTGCTTGTTTTAATATATACATATGTTTACATATCTGTTGTGCTGCTGCAAGTAATAATTTTGTTGTTCCGTTTCGGGACATTTGATAATAAAATACTCTTGACACCATTTAAAGACACCTCTGGATCAGCATCTTTACATTGTGGGATGTGAATTTGTAAATCAATGTTCCAACAATTAATTATCGTGACCCATTCATTTTATGAACATAAACTATAATATACAAAGGGAAATAACTTGTTCTTATTAGATATATCTACAGGACTGGTCAGGAAAGGGCCAGCAAAAGTTCCAGGGCTATCCATTCCGATCTTGGTGCATTCATATGGCTTTAAAATGGTTTCCTGTTACCCTCCTGCTTAGGGTAATGTAGGAGTGAACTGTATTTCCAAGTTAACTTCATACTTCCACTTGTCAGCTCTAATATCGGCTAGGCAGGGTTTAAAACAATCGAGCATTCAGAAAATCCAACCTAGGGCCGAATTCCTCCGACCCAGAGCAGCTCGTTCACTTGCAACCCTTCCCAACGGGACTCCACCTGCGGTGTTACCCGTACATTCAAGCTCAACGTGTATGTAATGGGTTGTGCAAAGTCCAGCACGGCCATCATGGGCCGAATGGCCTCCTTCCGCGTTGCACCATTCAAAGTGAAAAGCGTAGAACCGACATCCGCCTTGCCGCCATGTCTGGCTGGAGATTGTGGTGCTGGAACCCAAAGTATTCTTTGACACCATGAAAGTGGGTGCAAGACCCTGCTCTCTCCTTAGTTCCACCATCCGTTTCAATCTAAAGTCTTGGTTGTGATATTCGGGCTGATGGGAAGTCGCGGTACGATGCAGATTCATTGCAAGTTGTGGATGATAAGGAATGAATTCCACGTGGAGAACGGAACTCCCTTCAGCTAAGGTTGCCCGTCCAACACCTGAATAGGAGAATCTCCTGTTACCAGTGCACCAAAGGAGATGCCAGCACAACGTCACTTCAGTCCTGTCCCTTGCTTCATGTCAAATGGAAATAATACAGCTGTAGAGAATATTGTACCAGTTCGGAAACCAAACAAAGCTGTGCCTGGGAATGAAATGAAAGAAATAATGTTACCTGGTGCAGAAGTACAGTTTGTTTGAGTAAAATTGAGTCTGAAGAAAGACTCTGACCCAAAACGTCATCTATTCTTTTTCTCCAGAGATGCTGAGTTTCTCCAGCATTTTGTGTCTATGTTTGGTATAAACCAGCAGTTCCTTCCTACAATAAGTACAATTTGTTTAGTTTTTAATTTAGTTTAGTTTAAGTTTTGTTTAAAGTGAATTGGATGAGAAAGTGGGATAACATAGAATTAATGCAAATGGGTGACCGATGGTCGGCGCGTACTTGGTGGGCCGAAGGGCCTGTTTCCACACTATCTCTGAGCTGAACATAAATATTAGAAATAAGAAGAGAAACATGCCAATAGGGTTGTTTCCATGCTGTATTTCTAAACTAAGAAAAAAGCAATTACAATATTTCTTGACTATCTGTTTAGTTTAGTTTAGTTAGTTTAGTTAATTATCATTGTTACAAGGTACAGTGAAAGTTTTGTTGCGTGTTATCCAGTCAGCAGAAAGGCTACATGATTACAACAAAGTCGTCCACAGTGCACAGATACAGGATAAAGGGAAAAACTTTCTGTGCAGGATAAATTCCAGTAAGTCTAATTAAAGATAGTCCAATGAGGTAGATGGGAGGTCAGGACCACTCTGTAGTTAGTGATAGGATGGTTCAGTTGCCTGGTTACAGCTGGGAAGAAACTGTCCCTGAATCTGGAGGTGTGCGTTTTCAAACTTCTGTACCTCTTGCCTGATGGGAGAGGGGAGAAGAGGGAGTGACCGGGATGAGACTTGTCCTTGATTATGCTGGTGGCCTTGGCAAGGCAGTGTGAGGTGCAGGAGTCAATGGAAGGGAGGTTGGTTTGTGTGATGGTCTGGGCTGCGTTCACAATTCTCTGCGGTTTCTTGCGGTCTTAAATGGAACTGTTCCCAAACCAAATTTCCTGCAAATTTTGCTCGAGATATTGAAAAATTCACCTTCACCTAATTTCCAGACATTGCCTCTCCCTCATATCTTCCAGCCTTAAAACATTCTCACGTCTCCCATTTCTGATTCCCCTCACTTTGCTACTAGAACACAGGACATATAAAACAGGACAGCACAAGGGCCGGCCCACAATGTTTGTGCTGAACATGATGCCAAGTTAAACTGATCTCATCTGCCTGTATATGATCCATATCCTTCCATTCCCTGCATCCATCTAATATCCTGTTAAATGCCAGTATACACCCCCTTGAGAAAACAGAGCTCTCTATCCCTAAACCTGTCAGTCATAGAGCCCAGAAACAGGCCCTTCTGCCCAGGGTAGGCAGCCAGAATCTTTATCCCAGAATGACAACAACAAAATATACTAGAGGGCACAGCTTTGTCCGCATGTGTCCGCATCCGGGTTTCCTCACGCATTTCAAAGACGTGCAGGTTTGTAGGTTAATTGGCTTCTGTGCATTGTAAAATTGCCCCTAGTATGTAGGATAGTGCTAGTGTAATCGCAAGTCGGCGTGGACTTGGTGGACCGAAGGGCCTGTTTCCATACTGAATCTCTAAAGTCTAAAAGTGAGAGGGGTAACGTTTTAAGGAGATGTGGAAGACATTTTTTTTCCACACAGAGGGTGGTGAGTGCCTGGAATGCATGGCCAGGGGTGGTGATTGAAGCAGATACGTTAGTGGCATTGAAAAAGACTTTTGGACAGGCATATGGATATGCAGGGAATGGAGGGTTTTGGATTATGTTCAGGCAGATAAGTGATGGTCTTGGCATCATATTCAGCACAAACATTGTGGGCCGAAGGGCCTATTCTTTGTGCTGTACTGTTCTCTGCTTAGTAATAGTCTTTAGATATATTCAAAACTGTTTTTTTGTGTGTGTGTGTGTGTGTTTTTATTTTTTTTTCACTTTCTCCCTGTGACCACGTGGGTTTCCTGTGGTTGCTCCGGTTTCCGATGTGCGGGTTTGTAGGTTAATTGCCTCTGTAACTTGCCTCCTAGTGTGTGTGTGTGTGTAAGGCGTGTATGAGAAAGATAACATAAAACTCGTGTAAACGGGTGATAGATAGTTGGCCTGAACTCGTGGGCCGAAGGGCTTGTTTCCCTGCTGTATCTCTAAACTAAAGTAAACTGAGGTAATAGATTTGAAGAATATAAAATAACTGCATTGACAAGTTGTGCCAGGTAGCCTATTTCTGTGCTAGAAATTGCACGTGATACAATGAAAACAAACACATAATGACATACCACATCATTGACCGATAACTTTATGTACAAGAATCTTCATTTCCAGCGATGAATTGGACTGCTTGTTCATTCCTGCAAGCCAGTAAATGAGGCAATAATTACTGCAATAATCCAGCCGTTTCTGACCATTACTGTACGGCAAACGGCAAACACTGCCACCACCGGTTTAAGCAACACCAGTAACATGTCATTGTGTTCTTGGTAGCTCACATTTGGAGGAGGGGTGGGGGGGGGGGGGGGTCGTTGAGGAAAAGGAGGGGGGGAGAGATATATATATATATATATATATATATATGTGTATATATTTATATATATATATATAGAGGTAGAGAGATAGAGATAAAGAGATAAGGAGAGGGAGAGAGGGAAGGAGAGAGGGAGAGGGAGAGGGAAGGAGAGAGACGAGGGAAGGAGAGAGAACGAAGGAGAGAGGGGAGGGGGTAGAGGGGGATGGGGAGGGGAAGTGTTAATGTTTTGGGTCAATAATCTTCAAACATCAAAACCTTCCATAGAATAGTGAAAGGTCTGGATAGGATGTGGAGAGGATGATTCCCCTAGTGGGAGCGTCTAGGACTAGAGGTCATAGCCTCAGAATTAAAGGACGTTCTTTTAGGAGGATGAGGAGGAATTTCTGAATCTTTGGAATTCTTTGCCACAGACAGCTGTGGAAGCCAAGCCAGTGGATATATTTAAGGCAGAGATAGATAAATTCTTGATTAGTACGGATGTCAGAGGTTATGGGGAGAAGGTAAGGGAATGAGGTTAGGAGGGAGACAGATCAGCCATGATTGAATGGCGGAGTAGACGATGGCCGAATGGCATAATTCTATTCCTATTGTTGATCTTATGATCTTCCATCATCAGATGCTCTCACAGCTGCGCCACCGTGTCGCACCAATTTTGATTCGACACATTTAGCTGCTTAAGTCTGTGGTAAATAGGATGGCACCATGACACAGCAACAGATACCCAGGCTCAATCCCGACCTCATGTGCTGTCTGTGGTCTGTGGACTTCTCCCAGGTGACCGTGTGGGTTTCGTCAGGGTGCTCCGGTTTCCTCCCACATCCCAAAGAGGTGCGGGTCGGTAGTCCACCTGTAAGTTGCCCCTGGTGTGCAGGGAGTGGGTGAGAAAGTGGGATAACATGGAACTAGTGTGAATGAGTGATCGATGGTCAGTGTGGACTCGGTGGGCCGAAGGGCCTGTTTCTATGCTGTATCTCGAAATATGAACTAACCTAAACAGTAAAGATAGACACAATGTGCTGGAGTAACTCAATGGGTCCGGCAGCATCTCTGGGGAAAACAGACGGGTGACATTTTGAGACGGGACAAGACGGACCTAAAGAAGGGTCCTGTCCCAAAACGTCACCTGCCCATGTCCTCCAGAGATGCTGCCTGACCCGCTGAGTTGCTCCAGCACTTTGTGCCTATCTTTGGTATAAACCAGCATCTGCAGTCCTTTGTTTCTATCAGCTGAACAACAGACAGCCATATTGACCACTGGGTCACTAACACTGGGCAGCCTGGAGGTCCCTTCAATGCCAAAGCACACAATACCTTTGCCGTTCACTCTCGATGTCTGTCTGATAACTTTGACTGGTGCTGTTCCTTCTCTGGTGCTGTGGTAGCAAGGACACAAAGGGTTAATCGGGTGCACTGACTGTGGGTTTTGTCAGTGAGAATTCCATATCGCTCTCGATTACAGACCTACCTTGTGTAACTGGACAATCAGGCACGCGAGAATCAATATGGCGCTCACAGTGCAAGCAGTAGCGATTAATATCGTAGGTAAATAGGCCATGACTGTTTGACAGGGCGAGCAATCTTCCTTGAAACGGTTCAAACCAGTTTGTAGCTCCTCTGTTGAGAAATAAACGAATATCTCTTTGTCAAACTGTTGCAGAAATCCTGAATAAAGTTGTGAATGTAGGAGGACAGGGCTGAGAGGAAAAAAATGATCAGCCGTGATCGAATGGTGGAGCAGACCTTATGGGCCAAATGGCCTCTAATACTGCTCCTATGTCGTATGATTAAGTTTAATTAGACAGCGTGGAGACAGGCCCTTCAGCCCACTGAGTCCGTGCCAACCAGCGATCTATCCTACACACCAGGGACAACTTACAGAAATCAATTAACCTACAAACATGCAAGATAAAGTCCAGTAAAATCCAATTACCGACAGCCCGAGGGTCTCCAAATAGGTGGATGGGAGGTCAGGACCTTTTTCTAGTTGATGAGAGGATGGTTCAGTTGCCTGATGATAGCTAACTCCCTCCATCCCAACCCTGCTCTCCATCTCCCCACCACCCTTCATGGGTTCCAACGCTAAGGCTCAGATAGAAACAGAAACTTCACCCTGACTTCCTGAGAGCAGGACTGGGTGATGCTACACCGTCGGATGGCTGGACTGTCGGATGAAATGGTGAATCAAAGCCTTGTATTGAATGCTTTTTCGAAGATACTGCAGCATCATTAATTGACAGGCAAAGGAGTTCTCTTTGATGTCCCTCTCCATTATATATCCCTCGATTATCATCATAAACACTGATCATCGAGTCATAGATACCTGGAGCATGGAAATAGGCCCTTGGGCCCAACTTGTCCATGCTACCCATCTAAGCTAGTCCGATTTGCCTTTCGGCACATATCCCTCCAAACCATTCCCATCCATGTGCCTTTTAAATGGTTTTATTGTACCTGCCTCAACTACCTCCTCTGGCAGTGTTCCATACCCCCACCACCCTCTCAGTGAAAATGTTGCCTCTCAGGTTCCTATTAAATCTTGCCCCTCGCACCTTAAACCTGCGTCCTCTGGTTCTTGATTCCCTTACCCTGGGAATAAATCTCTGTGCATTCATCCTATCTATACCCCTCATGATTTTATGCACCTACGTAAGATCATCCCTCAGCCTGCTGCGCTCCAAGGAATAAAGTCATAGCCCGCCCAACCGCTCCCTGTAGCTCAGGGCCTCAAGTCCTGGCAATCTTCTCTGCACTCTTTCCAGCTTAATGATATAGAAACATAGAAACATAGAAAATAGGTGCAGTAGGCCATTCAGCCCTTCGAGCCTGCACCGCCATTCAATATGATCATGGCTGATCATCCAACTCAGTATCCTGTACCTGCTTTCTCTCCATACCCCCTGATCCCTTTAGCCACAAGGGCCACATCTAACTCCCTCTTAAATATAGCCAATGAACTGGCCTCAACTACCTTCTGTGGCAGAGAATTCCAGAGATTCACCACTCTCTGTGTGAAATTTTTTTTCCTCATCTCGGTCCTAAAAGATTTCCCCCTTATCCTTAAACTGTGACCCCTTGTTCTGGACTTCCCCAACATCGGGAACAATCTTCCTGCATCTAGCCTGTCCAACCCCTTAAGAATTTTGTACGTTTCTATAAGATCCCCCCTCAATCTTCTAAATTCTAGCGAATACAAATCGAGTCTATCCAGTCTTTCTTCATATGAAAGTCCTGACATCCCAGGAATCAGTCTGGTGAACCTTCTCTGTACTCCCTCTATGGCAAGAATGTCTTTCCTCACATTAGGAGACCAAAACTGTACGCAATACTCCAGGTGTGGTCTCACCAAGACCCTGTACAACTGCAGTAGAACCTCCCTGCTCCTATACTCAAATCCTTTTGCTATGAATGCTAACATACCATTCGCCTTCTTCACTATCTGCTGCACCTGCATGGCTACTTTTAATGACTGGTGTACCATGACACCCAGGTCTCGTTGCATCTCCCCTTTTCCTTTTTTTTTTTTTTTGTTTTTTTTGTTTGCATCTCCCCTTTTCCTAATCGGCCACCATTCAGATAATAGTCTACTTTCCTGTTTTTGCCACCAAAGTGGATAACCTCACATTTATCCACATTATACTGCATCTGCCATGCATTTGCCCACTCACCCAGCCTATCCAAGTCACCTTGCAGCCTCCGAGCATCCTCCTCACAGCTAACACTGCCCCCCAGCTTCATGTCATCCGCAAACTTGGAGATGTTGCATTCAATTCCCTCGTCCAAATCATTAATATATATAGTAAATAGCTGGGGTCCCAGCACTGAGCCTTGCGGTACCCCACTAGTCACTGCCTGCCATTGTGAAAAGGACCCGTTTACTCCTACTCTTTGCTTCCTGTCTGCCAGCCAGTTCTCTATCCACATCAATACTGAACCCCCAATACCGTGTGCTTTAAGTTTGTATACTAATCTCTTATGTGGGACCTTGTCGAAAGCCTTCTGAAAGTCCAGATATAACACATCCACTGGTTCTCCCTTATCCATTCTACTAGTTACATCCTCGAAAAATTCTATAAGATTCGTCAGACATGATTTACCTTTCATAAATCCATGCTGACTTTGTCCAATGATTTCACCACTTTCCAAATGTGCTGCTATCCCATCTTTAATAACTGATTCTAGCAGTTTCCCCACTACCAACGTTAGACTAACTGGTCTATAATTCCCCGTTTTCTCTCTCCCTCCCTTTTTAAAAAGTGGCGTTACATTAGCTACCTCCAATCCTCAGGAACTACTCCAGAATCTAAAGAGTTTTGAAAAATTATCACTAATGCATCCACTATTTCTGGGGCTACTTCCTTAAGTACTCTGGGATGCAATTTACATAACATCACTTCCCGGCTAACCTGGATTTCACTCAGTTCCTCCATCTCATTTGACCCCCGGTCCCCTGCTATTTCCGGCAGATTATTTATGTCTTCCTTAGTGAAGACAGAACCAAAGTAGTCTGCCATGTCCTTGTTCCCCATGATCAATTCACCTGTTTCTGACTGCAAGGGACCTACATTTGTTTTAACTAATCTTTTTCTCTTCACATATCTATAAAAGCTTTTGCAGTCAGTTTTTATTCCCTGCCAGTTTTCTTTCATAATCTATTTTCCCTTTCCTAATTAAGCCCTTTGTCCTCCTCTGCTGGACTCTGAATTTCTCCCAGTCCTCTGGTAGGCTGCTTTTTCTGGCTAATTTGTACGCTTCATCTTTTGTTTTGATACTATCCCTGATTTCACTTGTTATCCATGGATGCACTACCTTCCCTGATTTATTTTTTTGCCAAACTGGGATTAACAATTGTTGTAGTTCATCCATGCAGTCTTTAAATGCCTTCCATTGCATATCTACCGTCAACCCATTAAGAATCAATTGCCAGTCTATCTTGGCCAATTCACTTCTCATACCCTCAAAGTTACCTTTCTTTAAGTTCAGGACCCTTGTTTCTGAATTAACAATGTCACTCTCCATCCTAATGAAGAACTCAACCATATTATGGTCACTCTTTCCAAGGGGCCACGCACAACAAGACTGCTAACTAACCCTTCCTTATTACTCAATACCCAATCTAGGATAGCCTGCTCTCTCGTTGGTTCCTCTACATGTTGGTTTAGAAAACTATCCCGCATACATTCCAAGAAATCCTCTTCCTCAGCACCCTTGCCAATTTGATTCACCCAATGTATATGTAGATTGAAGTCACCCATTATAACCGTTTTACCTTTGTTGCACGCATTTCTAATTTCCTGTTTGATGCCATCCCCAACTCCACTACTACTGTTAGGTGGCCTGTACACAACTCCCACTAGCATTTTCTGCCCCTTAGTGTTTCGCAGCTCTACCCATATCGATTCCACATCCTCCAAGCTAATGTCCTTCCTTTCTATTGCATTAATCTGCTCTCTAACCAGCAACGCTACCACACCTCCTTTCCCTTTCTGTCTATCCCTCCTGAATATTGAATATCCCTGGATGTTCAGCTCCCAGCCTTGGTTACCCTGGAGCCATGTCTCCGTGATCCCAACTATATCATAGTCATTAATAGCTATCTGCACATTCAACTCATCCACCTTATCCCTCCTATAGCAGAAAAAAGACACAAAGTGCTGGAGTAACTCAAGGGGGGGTCAGGCAACATCCCCGGAGATCGTGGATAGGTAATGTTTCGGGTTGGGACCCTTCTACAAATCTGCCTATCAACCGCACCCCCTCCCCCCCATCAACCCATTACCTGCCACGCTTTGTCCTGCCCCCCCCCTCTCCTAGTTTCCTAACCCTCCTGCACCCCCCCTCAACTCCAATCAGCCTAAATACAGAAATACAGCCCAACCCGAAACGGTGCTTAACCTCATCCTCCAGAGATGCTGCCTGACCTGCTGAATTACCCCGGTGCTCTTGTGTCTTTTTTTGTAAACCAGCATCCACAGTTGTTTGCACCCATTCTTTTGATATCGTCTGATCATATCACATGAAGCTCGGATGGTGATGTTGGAGCTGAAATGTGGCGAATCTTTGTGTGCTGGCCACAAGTGGATCTATTACAACTATCATCACAAGTTATAGGAGTAGAATTAGGCCATTCGACCCATTGAGTCTACTCCGCCATTCAATCATGGCGATCTCTGCCTCCTAATCCCATTTTTCCTGCCTTCTCCCCCATAACCCTTGACACCTGTTGCAATCAAAAATGTGTCTATCTCTGCCTTAAAAATATCGTTCTATTCTTTAAAATCAGCCGTAGGGCTGTCAGCTGTAGATGTAACACAATATTCTGCACTCTGCTGTCACTTCTGTTGTACTCATTTGTGGCATGAACTGCTCAGAGAGCACACAATGCAAAGGTTTCCCCTGCATCTCGGCACAGGTGACAGAGATAAACTTTTACCAACATCAATTTGTGGGGAAAAACACAAAGTGCTGGAGGAACTCAGCGGGTCAGGCAGCATCTGTGTCTGAAGAAGGGTCCCGACCCGAAACGTCACCGATCCATGTTCTCCAGAGATGTTTAGTTTATTATTGTCACGTGTACCGAGGTACAGTGAAAAGCTTTTTGTTGCGTGCTAACCTGTCAGCGGAAAGACTATACATGATTACAATCAAGCCGTCCAGTGTCCAGATACAGGATAAATGGTATAATTTTTAGTGCAAGATAAAGTTCAGAAAAACACGATGACAGCCAAGTTACTTCAGCAGTTTGTGTCTTTTTTTGTACACCAGCATCTGCAGTTCTTTACTTTGTTATCTGTGGAGGGAATGGGCAGTCTGGGCCTTTCTTCAGTCTGATTGAAGGATCCCGAACTGAATTGTTGTCTGTGCAGTCCCTCAAAATAGATGCTGCCTGATCCACTGAGTTTAGAGTTTTAGAGATACAGCACGGAAATGGGCCCATTGGCCCACGGAGTCCACGCAGACCATCGATCACCCCTTCACACAAGTTCTATATTATCCCACTTTCTCATGCATTCCCTACAGACTAGGAGCAATTTACAGAGGCCAAATAATCTACAAACCCTCACATCTTTGGGATGTGGAAGGAAATCAGAGCACCTGGAGGTCACAGGGGGAACGTGCAAACTCCACACAGACAGCGCCCGAGACCGGGATCGAACCAGGCAGCAGCTGAGTTCATCCAGCACTTTGTTTTTTGCTCAAGATTCCAGCATCTGCAGTTCCTTGCAATTACAAGGAACAACAAACAATACCCAAGAAAGGCACAAGAAACACCAAAGAAACTCAGCGGGTCAGGCAGCATCTCGGAGGCACAAAATGCTGGAGTAAATTGCTGGAATAACAGGGCTGCCTGACCCGCTGAGTTGTTCCAGCATTTTGTGTCCTTCTGCAGTTCCCTGTGTCTCCAGTTTGTGGGAGCTTGCTGCGCACGTTGCTAGAGTAACTACGATTCAGCCAAAGATCACTGGAAAGTATCATGTGAAAGGTGCTATATAAATGCAAGTCATTGTCACAACTTTCTTGTTGCTTTTCTACCAAAATTACTGACAGTCTCAATGTTTCTTTCCATTGTGCCATTAAGAGGCTTTAGTTCGATATGTGGATATGAAGGGAAATGAGGGATATGGATCGCTTGCAGGCTGTGGAGATTAGTTCATGAGTTTATAAGTCATAGGAGCAGTATTGGGCCATTCGGCCCATCGAGTGTACTCCGCCATTCAATCAAGGCTGATCCATCTTTTCCTCTCATCTCCATTCTCCTGCCTTCTCCCCATAACCTTGGACTCCCATACTAATCAAAAATCTGTTAATCCACTTTAAAAATAACCATTGACTTGGTCTCCACAGCCCTCAGTGGCAATGAATTCCACAGATTCACCATTCCTCGGGCTAAATAGATTCCTCCTCATCTCCTTTCTAAAGGTGCGTCCTTATGTCCTTCTAATTTCACTTGGCATCATGATCAGAACAGACATTGTGGGCCGAAGGGCCGTCTCCTGTGCTGTATGTTCTAAAATGTGACCAAATTAAATGACTTTTTGCCAAAGCACAATATTTAAGAATTCCGGCATAGTTCCTAGAGCGTCCAGCAGCTTTATCTGTCATATTAATAGCACATCATGGAACATAATTTATCAAATATATCTTCAGACCGATCATAAAGGCAATTAACATGTCACCCTGGCCATTCCTTCTTCTCCCCACTCCCATCTGGCAGAAGATGCAGAAGCTTGAAACAGCACACTACCGGATTTGAATACAGCTTCTTTTCCTCTGTTACCCGGCTTCTGTATGGTCCTTCCATGCCAGGGTACCATCCAATTTGCCTCTATGCCGACGTTGGACTTTATTTATGGAACTGTTGCACTACAATGCTGAGAACTATATTCTGCACTCTGCATCTTCCCCTTTACTCTATCAATTGTGCTTGTTTGACGATTGTATTAATGTATTGTATTATCTGATCTGTTTGCATAGCATGCCAAACAAAGCTTTTCAATGTACCTCAGTATAAGTGACAATAATGAACTTGAACCTGTCAAGTTCCTGGCTTTCCTTATCACTATAACTGTCTTAAAGCCCTGTCCCACGGTACGAGTTCATTCCAAGAGTTCATTCTCCCGAGTTTGCCCTGATTCGAACTCGGAGATTTACGGTAATGGCCACTCGTCGGTACTCGGGGCTCTCGTGGACATTTTTCATCATGTTGAAAAATCTTCACGAGTCTTCCCGTGCTTACCTGCCGTTAGTGAGTCTTCCCGAGTACCTGCCATTAGCGTTACGAGCCGCTAAGAGACGTCCCCGAACTCCGATGTACCCGCTACATTCATTCTCCGTGCTCACCCCGAGTTTGATTTTTTAAAACTCGGGAGAGCTCTTGGAATGAACTCGTTCCGTGGGACAGGGCTATAACTCTGCAACCTTCCAAGATCTCTGTCCCTGAAGCTATTTGCTTCATCACAGGCATTGTGCCTTCAGTCTAGGATCTAGAGATACAGCGCGGAAACAGGCCTTTCGGCCCACCGAGACTGCGCTGACCAGTGATCCTCGTACACTAGCACCATCCTACACACTAGGGACAATTTACAATTTTTACTGAAGCCAATTAACCTACAAACCTGCACGTCTTTGCAGTGAGAGAGGAAACCGGAGTGCCTGGGGAAAACCCATGACCACGGGGAGAAAGTACAAACTCCGTAGAGACAGCGGCCATAGTCAGGATCGAACCCGGGTCTCCGGCGCTGTAAGGCAGCAACTCTACCGCTGCGCCACCCACCGTGCCAAACCAGGAGCTTGCAGCTCCGTAGCTTTTGAATTATTACCCAGAATATCCCTGCCCCTCTCACTTTCCCTTTACTCCTTTCTAAAGTTACTTATAACCTTGCCCAAGCTTTTGGTAATTCTGCAAAAGGACAGAGAGTGCTGGAGTACCTCAGCGGGTCAGGCAGTATCCCTGGAGAACATGGATAGGTGATGAGGGGCCAAGACCCTTCTTTTGTCTTAATATGTGATATGTCCTAATTGTTCCATGACATGACATTTTATTTTATAACCTCCTGTGGAGCACGGAGAGTTTTGTTACGTTAAAGACCTATATAGATGCAAGAAAACACTAAAATTGATGGCAAAGGTCAGGATCAGAATTTAAAAAAAGGTTTGGGATTTGAAAGGACCACTTTATAACTTGGAACTTGCACTGTTAGTTTCCAACGGGCAAATCTCCCCGTGGAAGCAGCCTGTCAGATTCTTTCCCCTCGAATACCTTGCCAAAAGCTTGCACATTCTTGTGGTGAATATGTGTGCATAAATGCACCTTTAAACAGTGAATGTACCATACAATATAACTTCCAACACATTATTGTGCCGGCCAACTGTTGAGAGTCGACTGCCTTCATTTCAGTTTGGCAACAAAGAACTGCAGATGTTGGTTTGTACCAAAGATAGACACAAAGTGTTGAGTAACTCGGCGGGTCAGGCAGCATCTATGGAGGAAAAGAATGGGTGAAGTTTCGGGTTGGGTCTGAAGAAGGTTCTCAACCCAAAATGTCACCCATCCGTTTTCTCCAGAGATGCTGCCTGACCCGCTGAGTTACTCCAGCACTTTGTGTCTATCTTCAAATAAGTTTGGTATATTATTGTCACGGGTACAGTGGAAAGCTTTTTGTTGCCTGCTATCCAGTCAGCGGAAAGACTATATATGATTGCAATCAAGCCGTCCACAGTGTACTGATACAGGATAAAGGGAATAATGCTAAGTGCAAGATAAAGTCCGGTAATGTCCGATTAAAGAGGGTCTCCAATGGTGAAGATGGTCGGTCACGACTGCACTAGTTGGTGATTCAGTTGCCTGATAACATCTGGCAAGAAACTGTTCCTGAATCTGAAGGTATTTGGAGGCATCGTAGCAAGGATAAAGGCATCCTTTTTCCTCCAGAGGTGCTGCATGACCACTTGAGTTACTCCAGCACTTTGTGTCTTTCTTCAGTAGCAAGGATAAGGATATGTAGACACATCCTACAATCTATTGGAGAACAAAAACAAAACGGAACTACAGATGCTGAAATCTTGAGTAAAACACAAAGTGCTGGAGTAAGTCAATGGGTCAGGCAGCATCTGTGGGGGGAATGAACAGTGACGTTTCGGGTCGGGACCCTACTTCAGGGCATGTGTGGGGAATACCTGAACCACTTTCCATTGATGCAATGAAAAATGGTGTTGTACATCTGCGGAGGTAGCAACACATTACCACAATTCAGATGGAATATGAGGAATATGGTTTGGGCTATAAGGTAAGACAAGCGGCTAAATGCTCGGCTTTCTCCAGGAGGTTATAAGCCAGAAGCCAAAGATATGCAAAGCTTGCATACCGAGGAGATCGGAAACAGACCTGAGCAACGTGGTGCCAGGAATGTGGGGGAAAAAAAATCACATGGCAGGAATGGGAACCTGATGTCCCAGATGAGGTTACCAATGCAAGTTGTCTATCCCAACGAACAAGGCATCTTCTGAAGCATAACGAGAATATTAAGAACGCTCTTTGAACGTCAGTGGTTTGCAGTGCTGACTATTTAGTTTAGTTTGGAGATGCAGCATCGAAACAGGCCCATTAGCCCACCCAGTCCACGCTGACCATCGATTGCCCGCACACTAATTCTTTGTTATTGCACTTTCGCATCCTACACACCAGAGGGAAATTTACAGCAGCCAGTCAACCTCCAAACCTGCACGTCTTTGGGACGTTCAAGTGTTTGCCAGATGTTCAGACGTTCGAGAGCCAGCCAGTTGCCTGTTCAGCTGCAAGTCAACCAGATGTTGGGTTGTGGTGGCACTGAGGTTGTAGTTTTAGTCTTTAGAGATACAGTGCGACCCTCCGAGTCCCGATGAAAAGAACAAGGAAATGTTTCCAGCGGTGCCTTGAGTAACAGCGCTAAAAAGGTATGGACTTATTACTGTGGAACCCAGACCATCAATACCAAAGACCAACAAGTCAGACTGAAAACACCCGCCGCAGAATTTTGAGTAGTTTAGTTTTAGTATATTGTCACAGTGTAGCGAGGTACAGTGAAAAGCTACCCCAAGGCAGACATTGAACCTTGTGTATGGGAACTGGTGCAGAACCATGCTGAGAACTATATTCTGCATGCTGTAAATGTCCCCTTTGCTCTACCTATTGTAGTTCTTTAGTTAGTGTAGTTTATTGCCACAGTGGAAGCTTTGTGTAGCATGCTATCCAGTCAGTGGAAAGGCTATACAATGATTACAATCAAGTCGTCCACAGTGTACAGATACAGGATGAAGGGAATAGCGTTTAGTGCAACGGTAAAGTCCAGTAAAGTCAGATTAGAGGATAGTACGAGGAACTCCAGTGAGGTAGATGGTATGTAGAGTATTGGAGACAATCCAGAAAAGGGAAGTGAGAGGAGACTATTTTGTGATTTGAAAGGAAGAAATAGGAAACATTTAGTGTCTACAGGAAGTCAGAGAGGAAGCCAGGGGCCCAAATTAGAATGAAAGTAGAGGAACAGAGATGGAGAGCATTCAGAAGTCAAAGTTGAAGATGCTATGGATAGGTGTACAGTATCGAATAATGTAGCAAATACAACGTATAATGAAAATGGTTGACGTTCCCGATTGCCTGGTTACAGTCATATCGAAGCAATGGCCAAGAAAGCACACCAACGCCTCTACTTTCTTAGAAGGCTCAGGAAGTTCTGCACGTCCCCAACAACCCTCACCAACTTCTACAGATGTGCTGTAGAAACCATTTTATTAGGATCCATCACAGCCTGGTTTGGGAACAGCTCCATCTAAGGACCGCAACAAATTGCAGAAAGATGTGGACGTAGCCCAGACCATCACGCAAACCAACCTCCCCTTCCATTGTCTCCAACGACACTTCACACTGCCTCGGCAAGGCCACCAGTATAATCAAGGACGTATCACCTCGGTCATTCCCTCTTCTCCCCTCTCCCATCAGGCAAGAGCCCACAGAAGTGTGAAAAAGCACACCTCCAGATGCAGGGACAGTTACTTCCCAGCTAGTTACCAGGCAACTGAACCACCCTATCATCAACTAGAGAGCAGCTGACCTCCCATCCGACCTTCAAACTATCTTTAATCGGATTTTACTGGACTTTATCTTGCACTAAATGTTATACCCTGCATCATGTGTCTATACGCTGTGGACGGACTGATTCTAATCATGTATGGTCTTTTTGCTATATCAATAGCAAATATAGCACAAAACATAGCATGAAAACATAGATTCTTTTCACTGTACCTTGCTACACGTGACAATATTAAACTAAACGGCATAGTTGGGCGGCAGGTAGAGTTGCGGCCTTACAGTGCCAGAGACTCGGGTTTAATCCTGACGGAGCTTTTTACATTCTCCCCGTGACTGCGTGAATTTTCCTCGGGTGCTCTGGTTTCCTTTTACACTCCAAAGACATACAGGATTGTAGGTTAATTGGCTTTTGGTTACAAAAAAAATTGTAAATTGTCCCTACTGTATAGGCAATTCTAGTGTATGGGGGATAGCTGGTCAGCGCAGACCTGGTGAGCCAAAAGGCTTATTATTGTGCTGTATCCCTGAACTAAACTGGACTAAATGAAACTAAACCAAACTGAACTAAAATAAAATAAACTTAACTACACTAAACTAAACTGAGCTAAACTAAATTAAACTGAACTCATCTGGTCTGGCCTGATCTGAACTAAACTACATGTTGCCTTGTGCAGTGCTTTAGTAAATACTTACTGGCTCTGAGAGAGTGTCTTTTAGCACGGACCAGTCTACCAAGCTCCGGTAGTGTGCGTTCACATCTAGGGCACACAGGTTTTATTTGTCTGCTCCAGAGTATGTGAGGTAGAGTTGGAGCCACGCCCTGGGTAGAAAAAGGTTGGGGTGCTGTCAGTGTGTTACATGAAAGAAAGACGCCTAGCAAACGATGTGACTCTTTATGCCCTACAACTTACATGGCGTCCATAGAAAGAGGCAATCGGCCCACATGGCTAATGGTATCAGATAGGCTCCTTCATCCAATTCTTGGAACATAGAACAGTACAGCACAGATTCAGGGACCGTTTCTTCCCAGCTGTTATCAGTCAACGGAACCATCCTATCACAACTGGAGAGCGGTCCTGACCTACCATCTACCTCATTGTCGACCCTCGACTATCTTTAACCGGACTTTATCTTGCACTGAAACATTATTCCCTTTATCCTGTATCTGTACACTGTGGACGACTTGATTGTAATCATGTATAGTCTCTTCCGCTGACTGGATGGCACGCAAGATCAAACTCGGGTCTCTGGCGCTGTAAGGCAGCAACTCTACCGCTGCGACGCCCCAAGATCTCCATGATCTTGTGACTAAATATTTGAAACACATACTCTACGCTGTTTCAGCATATTGTTTGATTTATACTTGATTGCAAGAAGCATTTAAACATTGGTCCCGTGTCTCGGGAAGAATGAGTGTCAAGGGTTTTGGCGAGAAGGTAGGAGAATGGGATAGGAGGCAGATATCAGCAATGATTGAATGGCGCAGTAGACTCAATGGGCCGAATGGCCCAATTCTACTCCTATAACTTGTGAGCTTGTATCCAAATAGCACATTAAGCCATAAGACCTTTGAAAGTATGGGACAGATCAGTTCTTTGCTTAACACTGGAATCCGTTTTCAATGCAGGGAAAGACCAGCTTTCTTGCTAAATACTTCCAACAACAACGCATTGGAGTCCAATCATTGAGATGACATCAACTCAATCATTATCGCATTTCAGAGATGGCGAGATTACACGTTAATTTTTACATTCATCTTTGATATTCATTCATATTCTTGATTTGCTATGTTAAGCGCAGATTTAGCAATCGTTATTGCTGTGTTTATAACAGTAAGATATTAATGTCATAAACAGCACGATAAGCCTTACCCCAGTTGAGTGGAATGCTAAGGTCTTGCAACACTTCCTCCCACTCCGGGTCATTCCATCTTTCATTGATACCATCCTGCTGGAGGGAATGAGGCCATTCAGCCCCTTTACGCATGTGCTAGCCTCTTGTCAAAGGCGCTCAATCTCTAGCTCTCCACACTCTTCTTACATGCCCATATTTTCTATGCGATCCCTGGCACTCATATGTTTTGGGTAATGAGTTCCAGAATTATAACAATTCAGGCAGCACGGTGGCACAGCGGTGGAGTTGCTGCCCTTACAGAGCCGGAAGACCCAGGTTCAATCCTGACTACGGATGCTGCCTGTACATTCTCCCTGTGGGTTTCCTCCCACACTCCAAAGACGTACAGGTCTGTAGGTTAATTGGCTTTCTGTAAAATTGTAAATTGTTCCTAGTGTGTGCAATAGTGTTAATGCACAGGGTGATCGCTGGTCGGCTGCGCGGGGCACGGTGGACTGAAGGCCCTGTTTCGGCGCTGTATACTCCAATAACTCTGAACAGTCTTGTGTGGGAAAAAAAAACCCCTCCTAATTTCCCCTTCCAATCTTTGAGCAATTATGGTAAAAACTGCTTTAAAAGACCACCCCATGGGAATTTCTAAAAGCGGCTTAAAAGAGAGGGATTTCCAACGCAAAAAGCATTTGCCAAGTATGATTTGATGTTTATTTTTCATGTTTGCTTTTATTTTACTGAGCTTTATTGAGGTCAGTTGGATGCAAAGTATTTTAGTAATTGAATGGCTTATTTCAAAACTTGATATTCCTCACTTTTTGAACGAAAGCCCACTGTGGAAAAATGTGGAAAGAAGGAACTGCAGATGCTGGTTTACAAAAAAAAGACACAAAGTGTTGGAGCAACTCAATGGATCAGTCAGTGCCTGTGGAAGGAATGGGCAGATGGCATTTGCCCCAACTGTATTTGCAACCATCCCCCCCTTTCCCCCTTTCCTTCTCATCCCTTTCCATCTATATTCTGGCTTCACATTCCACGCCTCTTCTATCCTTATCTTACAATTTTTTATCTTTTCATCTCTGGCCTTTGTCCAGCCACCTGTCGATCAACCCCCCCCCCCCCCCCCCCAACCTGTATCTACCTGTCACTTGTCAATCTTTGTCCTGCCACCCACCTCTCTTCTAGCTTTCTCCCCCCTACTACCAATCAGTCAGAAGAAGGGGTCCCGACCCGAAATGTCACCAATCCATGCTCTCCAGAGATGCTGCCTGACCCGGCTGAGTTACTCCAGCACTTTGTCTCTTTTGTTTTGTAAACCAGCATCTGCAGTTCCTTGTTTACTCATTTTGCCCCAGTAACCTATAGTTCAATAATGAAAAATAACAAGCATTGAAATAAGCCATTCAGTTACTAAAATAGTTTATATCAAACTGACACAATAAAGTCCTCTTAAAAAAGTCATTTTGCTTTCCGATCATATGACGCATATGTCTATAAATCATGTACACCTAGACCTTTTCATAAGTAATAAAAAACATTAGCTAAACGTATTTTAAAAGGAAGGAAGGTCTGCTCTGAAATCAACAAAGGAAGAGTCACCTGTTCATATGACAGGAGAGATTACAACTGATCGAATCACATACAAAATATGGCTGCAGTTTAGGCCAGCACAGTTGCTCCAGAGACCTGGGTTTCAATCCTGACTACGGGTGCTGTCTGTACAGAGTTTGTCCGTTCTCCCCTGTCACCTGCTTGGGTTTTCTCCAGGTATTCCGGTTTCCTCCCACACATCAAAGACGTACAGGTTTGTAGGTTAATTGGCTTCTGTAAATTGTAAATTGTCCGTGGTGTGTAGGAACAATTCTATACACTGACAGCATCTCTGGAGAACATGGTTAAGCGACATTTCAGGTTCAGACCCTCAGGCTTCTGGCCACTGATTCACTGGCCAGATGAAACAGTTTCTCCCTTTCTTAACAGTAAACTCCTGCCCCTAGTCTGCTGCGCCACAACTTGTCTCTTTGATCTCTACGATGAACCTCTGCCTCTGACGTTGTCTACATGATGCCCCTCTGTTCACCATCCACGACAACCTCCTTCCCAACATGTGGTGTGAGGAAGCAAACACAATATCTCAATGGAGACCCAACCTAAGATTGGCAAAG
>CM075979.1:69282738-69312804 GCA_038087875.1 Malacoraja senta | reverse complement strand
AATCACTCAGCATTTTGGTCCCTTTTTTAACTGGATTTTATCACTCTCCTAAAGATGCCCATTGCATTTGGAATCTGGTACAGATTAGGCACTTTCTCATGCGTTTTAGATGTTAAACTTTAGAGATACAGAGCGGAAACGGGCCCTTCAGCCCACTGAGTCCATGCTGACCAGCGACCATGCCGTGCTCTAGCACCATCCTGCAAAGTAACAATTTTAAAATGTTACCAAAGCCTATTAACCTACAAACCTGCCGTCTTTGGAGTATAAGAGGAAACCGGAGCACCCGGGGAAAAACTACGCAGTCACAGGGAGAACGTGCAAATTCCACACACACACGCACACAGACAGCACCCGAGGTCGGGATCGAACTCGGGTCTCTGACGCTATCAGGCAGCAACTCTACCGCTGTGCCACTGTGCCGCCCCATCTTTACCATCAATCCAAGAGGCAGCTCCCAGCTTGGCATCTCATCCAAGAGAATACTGTATCACCAACAGTCCAGCACTCCATTAGCAGAGCACTGGGAATGTTGACTTCTTGTAGCCTTTTCAATTGTTTATCTGAATCATTCTATATTTAGTTTAGCATTAAACACTTCACTATCTGGATTAAGCAACTCGCTGGCAATATTAAAAGAAACTCTTCTGGGAACAAAATAGACAATTTATCAAAGAATTCCTTCTGTTCTCCCACTCTTGTATATTAAGGGTGTCAAGGGTCATGGAGAGAAGGCAGCAGAATGGGGTTGAGAGGGAGAGGTAGATCAGCCATGATTGACTGGTGGAGTAGACTCGCTGAGCCGAGTGACCTGTTTCTGCTCCTAGAACATATGATCTCAGGTTGGAAGACAAGCAACACAGAAGATGGGTGATGAGGTATCTCGTGGGTGGGGGGCTACTTTATTAGCACAGCGAACTTGTGTTTGGAACGCCCCATTGCACCTTTTCGAAGCCTGTTTTAATTAGTTGAACGGGTGACAATATAGAACAGTAAACTGGTGGTGAACTCCCACGGTAGTGGTGGCTGGCTCGAAGCCACGAAACATGTTGCAGTTAAACCTTGGCAACCTGCCACCGACCCGTCACCATTCCGAGTTGGAAATTCCCAGGATTCAAATAACAGGATCCTGAACTTACTGGCCCATCCCTCCGTGCAATTCTTTAGAGATACAGCATGATGGGGCATGTTGGTCAGCATGGGCAGGTTGGGCCGAAGAGCCTGCTTCCACACTGTATGCTCCTTTGACTCTCTGACTCTCTATAACATCGAAGTCCAATAAAGTCCGATTAAAGATAGATCGAAGGTCTCCAATGCGGTAGATTGCAGTCAGGACCTCTCTCCGAAGGATGAGAGACCGTTCAATCACAAGAAATTGATAGCACTAATATAAGGTGTAAGGTTTCTAATGCAATCATTTTTCCAGACAGAGTTTAGTTTAGACTTTACTTTAGAGATACAGCGGGGAAACAGGCCCTTCGGCCCACAGAGTCCGTGCCGACCATCAATTACCCCGTACACCAGCACTATCCCACACACTTGGGACAATTTATAATTTACCAAAGTCAATTAACCTACAAACCTGCACGCCTTTGGAGTGTGGGAGGAAACCGGAGCATCCGGAGAAAACCCACACGGTCACAGGGAGAACGTACAAACTCCCGTAGTCAGGCTCGAAACCGAGTCTCAGGCGCTGTTGTGCACCAGCACTACCGCTGCGCCACCGTGCCATCCTGCTACTAATGTCCCCTCACAACCCCAGTTCTCAGTTGATTTAAACAAACATTGGAAGAGTTCCTGCTGGGTTTTTTTTGGACTAGTTAAAGAAGAGAGGAATGAGTGGGTGGAAAGTCTTCATGAACTTCTAGCCTTCCCAAGAATCACACAGATGCTCTCATGGAAAGTTCGCTAGCTGCCCTGGACTGCACTCACACCAGAGTTGTTTACCAGCAGACAATTATCCCCTCATGAATAAACATCTGGAATAACCATTTAACTCGCAAGTGTTTCATTAGAACAAGCAGCAAGTCCGACCTGACTGTTCTATTCCAAGCCTGTTTTCAAAGATTTACTTACGAGCAACAAAAATAGATCTGCTTTCCAGAAGGAATCTTCATTGAGGAGGTGAAGTCAGGCAACATTTGCCCTTTTGAGAATGACTTTTCCACAGAAATGAGGCACTGATGCCGGTAACACAACAACAAAGCGATTTTCCAGCATCTGCAGTTCCTTCTTAAACAACTTTCATGAGGTTCACTGTCCCAACGCTGGTAGACCTTGTTCCATCGGACAAAAAAACACAAAGCACTGAAGGAACTGAGTGGGTCAGGCAGCATCCATGGAGGAAATGGACAGTGGTTCAGAGTAGTTATTGGTTTAATCGAATGAGACGAAGTTCATGCAGTGGGAGTTCATGATTTCCTCATCAATAATCCTTGGGACCGGTTGATCGTTGATCATTGAATGACCTCTTATCACTCTCACTAAATAGATCCCCCTCATCTCCAAACAGAAGATTTACGAGGATGTTGCCAAGACCCGAGGGTCTGATCTATAGGGATAGGTTGAGCAGGCTAGGACTTTATTCCTTGGAAGATGAGTGGTGATCTTATACAGGTGTACATAATCATGAGGGGAATAGATAGGGTGAATGCACAGAGTCTGTTACCCAGAGTAGGGGAATCAAGGATCACAGGACATGGGTTTAAGGTCAGCGGGGAAAAATGTTACAGGAACCTGATGGGCAACTTTTTTTTTTACACTCACAGGTTGCCAGAGGAGGTAGTTGAAGCAAGTACTATCACAACATTTGAAAAATATTTGTACAAGTACATGGATAGGATCTGTTTAGAGGGATATGCGGCAAACGCAGGGAGCTGGAACTAGTGTAGTTGGGGCATATTGGTCAGCATGGGCAAGGTGGGCTGAAGGGCCTGTTTCCATGCTGTATGTCTCTATGAAATAAGACTTAAGATCGCTACTGAACCTACCCTCGGCCTGATGAAGTACCACACTGTCAAGTGAGCACAGTGATATGTCTGTAAGCAAAAACCACCGACTGACCCGCTCCAGACTGCAGGAATACGTGCTGAGCTGAAGCTTGGTGCAATCAACGCCAAGGCTCTGGGGGGAGGACCACGGTCTAAGGTCGTTCCAGTGCTGCACATTGAGGGGCAGAGTGTGCTGGAGACACCCCTCAAATAAGGGAAGGGATGTCACCCCAGGGGGCCACATGAGTGGTACCCACAAGGGTGTTTTGTGTCAAGGAAAAGGGAGGTGTTAACACGACTGGGTATGACGTTGAATATAGGGACAAAAATAATGTACTTTGTACGGTTCTTTTATATTGTACATAGGTTTTATTACAAATAAAGTTTCTTTTTGAAATTAAAAAAAGAATGAAGTGCTAACTGGTGCCATCATTTCCCTGTAAAGGCTCACGTACAAGAAAACCCTGCTGCTTTTCAGAAGGAAAATGAATGTCTTTGTCAACGTGCAACATTTAACATCTACCAGGCATCATAACTAAGGGGTTATCACACGGAAACTTGTGGGGCTTTGTTACTTGTGAATTAGTGTTCTCTTCATTTACAAAGGAGCAGCGACTATGCCAACTCATGTGCTGTCAAGCTCTCTGGCACGATGCAAGGATATGTAAATAATCGCATGTGCAGAACAGATGTACTGTCGCCTCAGAGGGAGCTCGTGATTCCGTCTGAATGCTGATGTGTGATTTTATGCGTTTGAGTTTCTTCTCAGGCCACCTCCCTATCAAAACATTCCTTGCTCAATGATTATCCATGACAGGTTTCCATTGGAACATTTCAGTTCTTTCACAGCACTGCCTCACAGCGCCAGAGACCCAGGTTCGATCCCGACCTCAGGGGCTGTCTGTGTGGAGTTTGCACGTTCTCCCTGTGACCGCTTGTGCTTTCTCCAGGTGCAATGGTTTCCTCCCACATCCGAAAGACTTTCCGGGTTTGTAGGTTAAATGGCCCTCTGTAAATTGCCCCTAGTGGCCCTCTGTTCTGCCCCAAGTGGATGAGAAAGTGGGATAACGTGGAGCTAGTGTAAACGGGTGATCGATCGTGGGCGCGGACCCGGTGGGCTGAAGGGCTTGTTTCCATGTTGTATCTCTAAACCAAACAAAACTAAAACTAAAGCCACATCCTTTCTCATGCACAGTCAAAGCCAAGCCCTTTCCTGTTGTGGCAAAGAGTTCGATCGTGAAGGAACACTAAGGCAGCAACAGCTGGAGAACAGTGATCTACTGGTATCCACACCACTACAGGAAGGTCACAAATGAACCAGAGAATGATATTGCCTGGTTTGTACATAAACCCTGTTGTAGAATTATAGCAATGAAGAGAAATAAAGACTGGGCTTCGACTGTCTTCTTTGGCAGCAGGGAGACCAAGGGTAGATTTAAAGCCATATAAAATTATGAAGGGTTTGGACAGAGTGGACAGGAAGATGGCCGACACTGGGCGGCACAGCGGTGCAGAGAGTCGGGTTCAACCCTGACTTCCATTATTGTCCACATCACACATCCCTGTGGCTTCCTGGTGGCCGTGTGGGTTTCCTCCGGGCGCTACGGATTCCTCCCATGGCCCACAGGCTCGGTAGGTCAACTGGCCACTGTTAATTGCCCCGAACGCGTAGGTGAGTGGAGGAATCTTGGGCAGAGATGATGGGAGTGTGGGGGGGAATAAAACAGGATTAAGTAAATTGTCGCTCGTATGTAGGGTAAAACCAGTGTACGGGGTGATCGCTGGTCGGCGTGGACTTGGTGGGCCGAACTGCCTGTTTCCGCACTGTATCTCCAAACCAAAGCAAAAATTTACTGTACATACTGTACAACTCGGGCGGCACAGTGGCTCAGCAGTAGAGTTGCTGCCTTACAGCACCAGAGGCCTGGGTGCAATCCTGACTAAGGTGCTGTCTGTACAGAGTTTGTACGTTCTCCCTGTGACCGCGTGGGTTTTCTACAAGTGCCCCGGTTTCTCCCCACACTCCAAAGACGTACATGTTTGTAGGTTAATTGACTTTGGTAAAACTGTGAAATTGTCCCTAGTGTGCAGGATAGAGCTAGTGTACGGGGTGATCGCTGGTCAGTGCGGACTAGGTGGGCACAACGACCACTTTCCCACACCATAACTCTAAAAGTCTAAAACTCCCCGATTCATTTCCCTATGTGGAGCTCGATAACTAGACTTGGATTTAAAGCAATTGAGAGAAGTATCCGCAAGGACACTTGGAATTTGCTTTGTTTTACAGCTGCACCATAAGATCAAAAGAGATAGGAGCAGATCTAGGCCATTCAGTCCAGTCTATTCCACCATTCAATCATGGCTGATCTATTTTTCCCTTCCAACTCCATTCTCCTCCTTTCTCCCCGTAACCTTTGACACCCTTCCTAATCAAGAACCTAACAATCTCCCCTTTAAACATACCCAATGATGGCTACCACCACAGTATGTGGCTATGAATGCTACAGATTCACCACCCTCTGGCTAAAGAAATTCCTCCTCATCTCCAGTCTTAATCCTTGTACATCCTTTTATTCCGAGGCTGTGCCCTCTGGTCCTGGACGAACCCACTGCTGCAAACATCCTCTCCACATTCTCTCTATCTTGGCTTGGTTAAAACTTGCACGTCCTTTGGAATGTGGGAGGAAACCGGAGCACCCATAGGGAAGCCAGGCAGTCACGGGGAGAATGTACAAACTCCGTACAGACAGCATTCATAGTCAGGATCGAACCCGGGTCTCTGGCGCTGTGAGGCAGTGGCTCTACCACTCAGCCACTGTGCCGCCTTTCATTATCCGGTAGGTTTTGGACCATAGCTGCAATCTACAATACTTTGGATCTTGGGAGCAGGGGATGAAATTGCTCAACAGACCCACGATGGGCCAAATGGCCTTTTTACTGCTCTGTAAATCTTCGCAAGTCTGTGAGCAGTCAGGACTACCAACATCTCCCACACTGAGCTTCAGACAAGATCCGCCATGCCAGTGGAACACCTCAATGCCTACCTGTGTCTGGCCCTTCCATCCTACAGACTACTTCAGAGTCACAAGGGCTGCTGTCCCCTGCAGACTGGAAGGCGCTAATAATTTCGTTGAAGTAATTAAAGTATTGCTTAGGCTCCAGGTCGGATTTTTCACAATTGAATTCAGATTCATCCACGTAATCCTGCATAGACGCAACAAGAAAATTAATTAGCCCTCCCTGTAATGCGCTCGGATACAACTTTCATTTTGTAAAACATTATTCATAGAAACATAGAAAAATAGGTGCAGGAGTAGGCCATTTGGCCCTTCGAGATAGCACCACCATTCAATATGATCATGGTTGATCATCTAAAATCAGTACCCCGTTCCTGCTTTTCCCCCCATATCCCTTGATTCCTTTAACTCTCAGAGCTAAATCTAACTCTCTCTTGAAATGTGAATGTGTCCCTGCACTTTGTGGTGGATGCCCCATGTTAGGCAGCCTGAGCTATGCCCTTTCCTGAGTTGCTCTTCCATTCTTCATGCCTCAGTAGCAGGGAGAGGGGAGCAGGAGTATGTGACCAGGGATGAGAAATCAAGAGTAAAGAGTATGTAAGTCTCATATGCACCAGGAACAGAGCAATTAAATCCTTAAATAGAACACAGAACAGCACCGGAACAGGCCCTTCAGCCCATCCATAATGACCAGGCCGAACATGGTGCCGTTAAACTAATCTACTCTGCCTTATCATTCCATTCAGCCATATCCTTTCATTCCCTGCCTATCTTCAATGCTCCCCCAGTAGCACGTTTCAGGTACCCATCTCCCTCTATGTGAAAAACCTGCACCCCACATCTCCTTTAAACTGTATCCCTCTCACCATAAAGCTACACCCTTTAGTTCTTGACATTTCCACCCTATCTATGCCTCTTATAATTTTATATACCTAATACTTGCTAGAACTTTACAGGCACCTTAAATGCAACAACAGAACAAATAAATATCCAATAACCGATAATCAATTCATTATCAGGTGCAGTTTTAGTTTTAGAGATACAGAGCGGAAAAAGGCCCTTCGGCCCACCGTGACCGCACTGACGACACGGCACAGTGGCGCAGCGGTAGAGTTGCTGCCTTGCAGTGCCAGGCAGCAACTCTACGGGCGCTATCTGTACGGAGCTTGTACACCCTGTGACCGCGTGGGTTTTCTCCAGGTGCTCTGGTTTCCTCCCACACTCCAAAAGACGTGCAGGTTTGTAGGTTAATTGGTTTCAATAAAATTGTAAATTGTCCCTAGTGTGTGGGATAGTGCTTGGGTACGGGGTGATCGCTGATCAGCGCGGACTCAGTGGCCTGAAGGGCCTGTTCCCGCACTATATATCTAAAGTTTAAAGATGACGGGGGCAAAGTTTAAAGTAGATGTGCAGGACAAGTGGGCCAAAGGGCCTGTTTTCGCAGTGTACCTCAAAGTCTAAAAGACCGATGACCACCCATACACTAGTTCTATCCAACACATTAATGACAATTTACAGAAGCCAATTAACCTGTAAACCTGCGTGTTTTTGGACACGGTAACCAGGCCATTATAACACAATCTGTAATAGGTGATTAAAGCAGGTTATAAAATAAAACACAGGCAATTTTCCAACTCAATCACCCAACCGATGTTTCCATTTGGGAGAGTTTAGAACTAGAGGTCATAGCCTCAGAATTAAAGGACGTTCTTGTAAGAAGGAGACGAGGAGACATTTCTTTAGTCAGAGGGTGATGATGAGGGTGATCTACAGAATTCTTTGCCACAGAAGGCTGTGGAGGCCATCAGTGGATATTTTTAAGGCAGAGATAGATAGATTCTTGATCTGTACAGGTGTCAGAGGTTATGTGGAGAAGGCAGGAGAATGGGGTTAGGACGGAGAGATAGATCAGTCATGATTGAATAGCGGAGTAGACTTGATGGGCCGAACGGCCTAATTCTGCTATTCCTTATGACCTTATGACCACTCATCCACTGAGACCACCCTCTGCTCATGGATAGGAGACATTAGACCAACAGAGCCACCTTACCTTCCCATCCTCAGACAGACAGTTGTGAATGCCATGCAGAATCCGGTGGAGATTCTCGATAATTAAATAATTGGACGAATTCTTGGCAAACTTTTCTGAAAGAGCATCCAAGCTGAAGGACATTTCAGGCACTGTTAGATGAAGCCAACATGTATCAGTCTGTAGGGGAGAAATATTAATGAAGAAATTATCCAAGTTTTGTTTATTATTGTCACGTGTACAGTGAAAAGCTTTTTGTTGCGTGCTATCCATTCAGCGAAAATACTATACATGATTACAATCAATCCATCCACAGTGCATAGTTACAGAATAAAGGGGACAACATTGCAGCACTATCACAACATTTTAAAAGCTTTTAGGCAGGTACTTGGATAGGAAAGATTGGACTAGTGAAGAAGGGGCATGTTGGTGGTTGTGGGCAAGTTGGGCCGAAGGGCCTGTTTCCACACTATGATTTTGTGACTATATCACATAAAAGGCCGATAAAGACCAATTATAGATAGATCGAAGGTCTCCAATGCAGTAGATGGGACCGTATTCTAGCTGGTGAGAGGACTATACTGATTACAAGTGTATAGGTACAGGATAAAGGGAATAGCATAATTAGAGTAGAAGAATGCTGCTGTTGAAATAAAGATTTAAAAGAGTGGTGCGGTTGTAATGAATGATTGCATGAAGGCAAGCATACCAGACAACTTCTTTTTCTATCTACCAGTGTTGCTACTTTCAGGGAGTTATGGACTCGATACATCAGTGCTATTAAGGGTCTTGCCGTTAATTGTATATGTTCTCCTTATGTTCGACCTCCCAAAGTGCAACACCCCACACTTGGTCGGATTAAACTCCATCCTATCTAAGCTAGTCCCATCTGCCTATGTTTGACCCATATAGCTCTTTACCTTTCCATCCATGGACCTGTGCAAAGATTTTTTAAATGTCGTCATTATATTCAACTACCTCCTCTGACAGCTCATTCCATATAACCCACCATCTACTCGGTGGAAAAGTTGCCCCTCAGGTTCTTATTAAATGTTTTCCTCTCACCTTAAACAAACATCCAATGATTCTTGATTTCCTTATCCCGGTTTTAAAAAAAAAAATGCGTGTTCACTCCATCTATTCCTGTCGTGATTTTGTACATATCGATAAGATCGACCCTCAGATTCCTGCGCTCCAAGGAGTAAAGTCCGAGCCTTCCTAATCTCGCCCTATAGCTCAGGCCCTCAACACCCTTGTAAATCTCTGCACTTTATCCATGCCACATAAACATACAAAGAAAGTGCAGGACAGGTCACTTTAACTCACTGCCACTCAGTCAGGTCATGGCAGACCTTGGCAGCCACTTCACTCATTTGCCAGTGATCCGAAGACAATAATTTTTGGATGGACACAAAATGCTGGAGTAACTCAGCGGGAAAGGCAGCATCTCTGGAGAGAAGGAATGGGTGATGTTTCGGGTCAGATTCTTCCATTTTTGGAATGGTCTGACTCTATTAATTTGTGTTAGAGCACAATAAACAAAATATGTTAATATCATGTCCTGCAATCAGTATCAAGCTTAAACATTGCACTGTTCTTTCAGTTTTCCTCCATTGTTAGCGTTACTATCCTTTGGCGATACTTCATTTTAAATTTATTGAACTTTCTTTTGTTTATTGTGTTATCTAGGAGTTCAATGTCTACAGAGCTGTTGTGGTGCTGCAAGTAAGAATGTCATTGTTCCATTTCGGTACATATGACAAATAAACACTGCTGACTTGTGATAAATTCAGGTTCAGAGTATTTTTGCTATGTTGCAAACTAAGAGCACTCATTGGGGAGATTGGGGAGGCAGTAGGGGGAACAGAAGGAAATAGGAGCAGGAGTAGGCCATTCAGCCCCTCCAGTCTACTCTGCACTTCAATGGCATCATCGCTGATCTGCCCAACATCTCTTCTGTACCACCACCCCATAGCCCTTAATTCATAGTCTTAGAATCATACAACACGGCAACAGTTGCACTTCAGTCCCATTCCTCCATGACGACCAAGGTGCCCCGTCCAAGCTGGTCCTATATGCCCCCGTTTGGCCGATATCCCTCTAAACCTTTTCTATCTGTCCTGTACCTGTCCAAATGCTATTATAGTATCTGCTTAGAGCCCATATCTCTCCAAACCTCTCATGTCCATGTACCTGCCCAAGTGACTGTGACACAGATCCCAAAAATGATCACGGTGATGGAATCATGCGCCTTGCAAAATTAAAAATTACTTGCACACCTGCTTCCAGTCAATCTCTAAAGAAAGCGTGAATGAACATCACTCTTTGCCTCAGGAAAGGAACATTGCGCAAGAAATAATTTAATGCCACGTCTAACCTTGGAATTTAATATACCCTAAAGACAGAATTTTAACGGTACTTGTTCCAAGCCAAAAACTCTCTCATTAGTATTTGGAATGAGTATTTCCAAAGATGCCTCAGAATAGCCAGAATGGCCATATTAACCTCTCAATACCTCAGAGGAAAGTCATAGAGGGAAATGTAACAATACTTCTTTATTCAGTTCAGTTTAATGAAACAGCATGGAAACAGGTCCTTCGGCCCACCGAGTCCACGCCGACCATCGATCACACCAGTTCTATGTTATCCAACTTTCTCATCCACACCCTACACATTAGAGGCAATTTACAGAGGGCCAATTAACCTACAAACCCGCATGTCTTTGAGATGTGGGAGGAAACTGGAGCACCCGGGGAAAACACAGGCGGTAGTTATTCAAACTCTCTCAACAATTCGTAACAAAAATGTCAGAGAGTGAAGCTTTATATGGATAAGGAGATTGGGGGGGGGTGGATCATGTGATAGATGGCGCAGAAAGCGCCGCTGATGCTAGATCGGGGTCATCATTTTGTGTGTGGTTGCCATGGCAACCATTCAGTTGTCATGCTGCCACGGGTATATCTTAACGAGAACTAAAAGGCACCAACTTTGATCAGAAAAGGCGCAGAATACAGGATTAGGCAGGTTATGTTTAAACTGTGCAAGATAATTTCGTACTATAGTCCTTTTTACAAACAATTTATTTTATTTTATATGCATTTTGGGCATTTTTTACATGCGGTCTCAGTGAACTATTTCTGTACACTTTGCTAATCGGGGATTGTGCTTAAGTATGTCAATACTTTCCTGAACTGTATGCAAAAAGAAAGAATTTCACTGTGCGTCTCGGCTTCAACCACCACCCCCAGCAGCACTTTCCAGACACCCACCACTTTCTGTGCACTAAACATGTCCTGTACATCTTTAAACTGGATCCCTCTCACCTTAAAGCTGTATCCTCTAGTATTTGATATTTCCACTCTGGGGAAAAAAAGGTTCTGACTATCTATCTTATCTATACCTGCCATTCTTCAACATATTTCTATCAGCTCTCCCCGCAATCTCCAACGTTCCAGAGAAAACAATCCAAGTCTGTCCAACCTCTCCCTATAGATACTCAGCGGGTGCGGCAGCATCTATGGAGCGAAGGAAATAGGCAAAGGTTCGGCCCGAAACGTTGCCTATTTCCTTCGCTCCATAGATGCTGCCGCACCCGCTGAGTTTCTCCAGCGTTTTTGTCTACCTTCCATTTTCCAGCATCTGCAGTCCCTTCTTGAACACTCTCCCTATAGATAATACCCGCTAATCCAGGCATCGTTGTGGTAAATTGTTTTAGCAGAGAGGGCAACAACTAGGGCGGTGAGGGACGGGGTATGGTAGTGGCGGGCATAAATGTAGAATAATTGGTAAAAGTATTAGAAGGGAACTGATGAAGATAATTTTGCCCGAGGAATGGTCAGGATGTTTTTTTTCCCATTCAAAAACTATTCGGATAAACAGGAGGTAGTTTGTGATATGACAAATCATTTCTGAAACCACATCTTTGAAAACCAGATGCATGCAACTTTTTAAAGTCAACAAATACAATGCTGTACATACCACATTAGGGACTTTAGAAATATATCTTATCTGGATTTTATAATCACTCGGCAAGTTCCCAACCTAAAAGAAAAAGAAAGAAAAAAACTTGAGTGATAGAAAAATATCTGACATTTTGCCAAGAACAATTTAGAAAGTTAATGATACAGTAGGCATGTTACAATACTTACCTTCACCAGCACTGTAATTCTGCCACTGGCCGTGTACGCGATTTTGGCGCCTTTAAGGGGGGGGGCGGGTTTAAAACGCGGGTTTCTCCTACCTTGTCCTGAATAATATTTCGTTGGAGTACAAGCGTTTGCTGAAAAATAGTTCCTAGGGGCGTTTTGTGAATTTTTAATTTTTATTAAATCGACAATGTCAGCGCTGGAGTCACTTTAAAATCAGCTCCTGAAGCCGTCAACGCCGATAACGGGGACGGATTTCACGTACGGGACAGGTAAACGAAAGTGGTTTATTTAAATGTATAAAAGTGCTTCTTAAGAAGCCTTTAATTCACATTTTTTCTTGCGAAACGGTGATTTTATTCCCCGAACTAACGGCAGTATTTTTCATGCCAATACGGGGTTAAATTCACCGCAAATGAACGTTCCAAAAGATCGCGTTCCAGAAATCCTCACTCACAAGATGATTTAAATGCCCATTAATTTACAGGTATTAAACATTCAATTCCTTCCATTTGGCCTGTAAATTCATGACAACGAGATAAAAAAATTATGTTATATTGTGAATTCTTGTGTGAATGTTATTTGGACACTTAGGCTATTTAAAAATGTTAATCTATTCTTAAGAAATTGATAGATGTTTAGATCTAGTAATTGAATTTTGTAATTAGCTACAATTAGGTAATTATATGCTTTAATTTCATGTCTTCTAAGTAAGATTGTTTCAGAATGCTTCAATCTATAATAACTGAAAATGTCTTTCAGTTCTCTTAATTTTTAAGAAAGTTATGGGCTTTTAACTGTCCTCGATCACAGCTTTTGTGTTAAGTCAATGAAAAAGCAATAGGGAACAAGATGCTAATTTCCGAGTATGAAAATGGCCATAACTTTTTTAATACTGAAGATATGAAAGTGAATTAGGTGTCAAATTAAACTTCTTTTTATGCTTTATCTGATGGGATAAATTGCAGACTTTATTTTTTAAATCTCAAAATTTTGTAACATTGCTAGATACAGTGTTTCTTTTGTACCCCCAGTGACATTTTCTACGAATTATGGTGTTAAACTATTTGGAAAATGTGATCCGATTTTTTTCCTACATAAAGCAGTTTAAAGTTGTCTGCTTTTGTGTGTTTTATGTGTAAAAGACACAGACAAGTAGAGTCATAGAGTAGTACAGCACAGAAACCGGCTCTTCAGCCCAACTCATCGATGCTGACCAAGATACCCCATCTATGATAGTCCCATTTGCCCGTGCTTGGCCCATATCCATCTAAACCTTTTCTATCCATGTACCTGTCCAAGTGTCTTTTACATGCAACTGTCTCAACTACTTCCGCTGGCAACTCATTACATATACCCAGCAACCTCTGAGTTGAAAAAGTTGTCCCTCGGGTTTGTATTCAATCTTGCCACTCGCACCTTAGGTATTTGTCCTCTTATTCTTGATTTCCTTACGGTGGGTAAAATCAGAATCAGAATCAGAATCAGAATCACACTTTATTCGCCAAGTATGTTTTCCAACATACGAGGAATTTCATTGGCCAGGATGAAATTCCTCGTATGTTGCAAAACATACTTGGCGAATAAAGTGTGATTCTGATTCTGTGCAAAGACTGTGCATTTACCCTATCTATTCCCCTCATGAAGTGGTGGGTAGGTGGGGGGGGGGGGGGGGGACAGAGGAGCTGGACTAGAAAGTACATTGATAGGAAAGGTTTGGAGGGGATAAAATGGACGCAAGTTGCTGGAGTAACTCAGCGGGTCAGGTAGTGTTTCTGGAAGACATGGATAGGTGACGTTTTGGGCCAGGACCCTTCTTCAGACTGAAGAATCTTTAGTATCTACAGATCCTCGTTTTAGATTTTGACAACCAGCATCTGCAGTTCCCTATTTCTACTGAGGTTTGGATGGACGAGTTGGGCTGAAGGGCCAGTTTCCATGCTGTACAGCTCTGCGCCTCGATGTATTTAGTTTAGTTTATTATCATTGTCATGTGTAACGAGCGTCAGTGAGAAGTTGCATTTTTTTTTTTTTATTATTATTATTTTTTGTTGCATTTCACTCTCAACCCCAGTCTTCTGCCTTCTCTCCTTACCTTTGATGCCCTTATTAATCAAGAATCTGTTCATCTCGCTTTAAAAATACCCAATGACTTGGCCTCCACAGCCGTCTTTGGCAATGAATTCCACAGATTCACCATCCTCTGGCTAAATAAATTCTTCCCCATCTCCTTTCTAAAGGTACGTCCTTTTATTCTGAGGCTGTGCCCTCTGGTTCTGGACTCTCCTATAACTGGAAACATCCTTTCCACGTCCACTCTATCTAGACCTTTCATTATCCAGTAAGTTTCAATGAGGTACCACCTCAAACTTCTAAACTCCAGCGAGTACAGGCTCAGAACCGTCGAATGTTCATCATACGTTAACCCAATCATCCCTGGGATCATTCTCGCAAACCTCCTCTGAACCCTTTCCAATGCCAGCACATCCTTCCTCAGATATCGGGCCCAGGACTGCTCACAATAATCTAAATGTGGCCTCAACAGTGCCTTATAACTCCTTACAGACAAGCACCCGTAGTCAAGATCAAACCCGGGTCTCTGGAGTCGTGAGGCAGCAACTCCACCGCTGCACTGACGTGCCGCATATTCCATTTGCCACTTCTTTGCCCACTCTCCCAAACTGTCCAAGTCCTTCTGCAGAATCCTTGCTTCCTCCACACGACCTGGACCTCCAACTATCTCCGCGTCATCTGAAAACCTGGCCATAAAGACATCAATTCTGTTATAGAGGCCAGTCCTTTACTGCACAGTTGATGCTGAGTCCATTCCCAGAAGGGCGGCACAGTGGCGCTGTGGTAGAGCTACTGCCTTGCAGCGCCAGAGACCCAGTTCGAACCTGACTAAGGGAGCTGTCTGTGCGGAGTTTGTATGTTCTCCCTGTGTTTGGTTTGATTAACTAAACTTAATCAAACCAAACCGAACTAAATTAAACTAAATCTCTCAAAGACATGGATAGGTGGCGTTTCGGGTCAGACTGATTATAGCTTCTTCAGCCTGATTATAGAAGTGGGGGGGGGGGGTTGAACGAGCTGGAAAAGAGAGGTGCGACAGGACAAAGTCTGGCAAGTGATAGGTGGATACTGGTGAGGGACTGGTGGGGGAGGGGGGGGTGGATGGCAGATGGGTGAACAAAAGACTAGAGGTGTAAAGGTGACAAAAGACTTAGATAAAGGAGGAGTGAAATGTAAAGTCGGACAGAAGGATATAGCCGGAAGGAGACGGGAGAGGAAGTGGGAAGGTGGGGGGTGCAAGTGGTGGGAGAAATGTTTGCACATCCGGGTGGGGAACAGGGAGGGGGTAGGGGGGGTGGGGGGGGGGGGGAGAGGGGGGGGAGAATTTGTTACCTAAAATTGGAGAATTCAACGTTCATACGGTTGGGTTGTAAGCTACCCCATGCGGAATATGCTCTTCCTGCAGTTTGCAGGCGCATGCATTTCCCTTTAAGTGCGACAACTGTTTAAAATGCACACAGCCAAGATCGGTGGAAGAACATTTACATGTAAAAGGAAACACTGCTACCTCACAGCACGTCAGTCACGAACACCAGGCGGAAAGCAGCAAGAACCTGAAATATTTGTGCGTGCTGTTTCTCGCACTCCCCTAATCCATCAAATGTTTCCAGTTTTTCTGTTTTATTTCAGACAGAATTAATGACCGAGATTTTTAGAATCCCGGATGCTGACTGCTTTATCCATCCACTGTTTGCCCTCTTATGTTTCAGATTTTTATTTCTCTTCCAGTATTTTGTGAGCTAGTTTTACGGCCAGAGTCATAAAGCAGAGAAACAGGCCGTTCGGCCTACCGCGGTCATGCTGACCATCAACCATCCATTCACAGTAATCCTCTGATCCTACTCCGATCCTACTGCATTCCCCCTAGGTCGCTGTCAACTTTTCCGCTGCCTCGGCGAGGCCAGCAGCAGAATCAAGGACCAGTCTCACCCCGGTCATTCCCTCTTCATCCCTCCCAACAGGCCAGAGGTACAGAAGTGTGAAAATGTATACCAGATTCAGGGACAGTTTCTTCCCAGCTGTTATCTGGCAACTAAACCATCCTATCACCAACTAGAGGGTGGCCCTGATCTACCATCTACCTCACTCGAGACCCTCGGACTATTTTAAATCAGATTTTACTGGACTTTATCTTGCACTAAACGTTATTCCCTTTATCCTGTATCCGTACACTGTGGACAGCTTGATTGTAATCATGTATAGTCTTTTTGCTGACTGGATTGCACGCAACACAAAAGCTTTTCACTGTACCTCGGTACACGTGAAAATGAAAGGATGACCTTGTCCTGCACTAGAAGGCCGAGTATGATGTCCATAGGGCTACTGGGGGAGGGCAGCGTGAATTTGAGAACAAGCCAGAGGCTCATTTCAATCAAGTGGATGCCAGCCAACTGTGACAGGCCTTGAATATAGAAAATAAAGCATACAGCACAGGAACAGGCACTTCGGCCCACAGTGTTTGTGCCGAACATGAAGCCAAGTTAAAACGCCAGCCTGAGAAAGGGTTCCGACCCGAAACGTCACCTATCCTTTTTCTCCAGAGATGCTGCCTGACTCGCTGAGTTACTCCAGCACTTTGTGTCTATCTTCCTCTAAACCAGCATCTGCAGTTCCATCCTGCACATGGTGCCAAGTCAACCTGATCTCATCTGCCGGCACACGATCCATAGCCCTCTATTCCCTGCACTTCCACGTGCCTATTCAAAAGTCTCTTAACCGCGACTGTCGTATCTGCCTCCACCACCATTACCCCTGGCAGCACGTTCCAGGTCCCCCATCACTCTCTGAGTGAAGAACTTTCCCCCTCGCACCTTGTCATCATAGCAATGCATAGAACAAAGAATGGAACTGGCTCTTCGGCCCACAATGTTTGTACTGAACATGATGCCAAGTTAAATTGATCTCATCTGCCTGTACATGATCCATATCTGTCTACTCCCTGCACTTCCACTTGCCAATCCAAAAGCCTCCTAAATGGCACGATCGGATCTGCCTCCACCACCACCACCATCCCTGCAGCACATTCCAGGCACCCACCACTTTGTATGTACAAAAAAACTTGCCCCGCACATCACCTTTAAACTTTTCCCCTCTCACCTTAAAGCTATGCCCCCTAGTGTTGGTCATTTCCACCCTGGTGAGAAAGGTTCTGACTGTCTATCCTATCTATTCCTCTCATAATTTTGTATACTTCTATCAAAATACTTCGATCTCATCTCCCGTCAGCCTCGGATATATCACGGGCTCTCAGCTGAAATTGGGGGCAATCTCCGGCAATGACTTATCTCTACCAGATGAGATCTTTGCCCTTCATGTCCCTTTTGAAGAGGCTAACAACGTTCCACCGGATTGTGACCCCCAGTCCCTCGCTGGCCCTGTCCTAGTGAAGCCACATCCGCTTTCCCAAAGGTAAAGTCTCAGAACACTCGGCAGCACAGTGACACAGCGGTAGTGTAGCTGTCTTACAGCGCCAGAGACCCTTTGAATTCCACAGATTCACCACCCTCTGGCTGGAGAAATTCCTCCTCATCTCCCTTCTAAAGGTACGTCCTTTTACCCTGAGGCTGTGCCCTCTGGTCCTAGACTCTCCCACGCATGGAAACATCCTTTCTACGTCCACATCCCATAAAGGAGTAAATTAAATGGGTGGCATGTTGGCGCAGCGGTAGAGTTGCTGCCTTGTGTCAGAGACCTGGCTTAAATCCTGACTACGGGTGCTGTCTGCATTGAGTGTGTACGATTTCCCTGTGACTGCGTGGGTTTTCTCCAGGTGCTGCTGTTTCTAAAGACATGCAGATTTGTAGATTAATTGGCTTCAGTAAAAATTGAAAATTGTCCCAAGTGTGTGTAGGAGAGTGTTAGTGTGCGGTCGACGCAGACATGGTGGGCCGAAGGGCCTGCTTCTGCTGCTGCATCTTTCGTCCAAAGTCTAAATGGTTGTTGCATTTAATGAGGCGACAAAGAAATCTGTTGTGCGGGAAGAGATTCAGGAAGTTTCTAAGGGGAGAGCTTTCCAAATGCAATTCCTGTTTGCAGCATAGGAAACAGTCAGGAGAGTTCGCACAACGCCTCCGCTACTCACCAGCTCATCAATGCGTCTTATGTCATCAGTCACTGGGTTCCCAGTCTTGCATATAGGTCCTCCGAATATATTGAGCAGAAAGAACTGCAGGAAAATAACGATGTTTATCAAAGTCTGTAAAAGAGAAGGACAACGCGTTAGAAACCCAGTGGAGGATTCAGACATTACGAATTTTATATGGGACTATAAATCACATAGAATACAAAGAACACACTTGAACAAAGCTAAAGTATTAGGGTGCTTAGCACTCCCTAACTTCATGTATTACTATTGGTCAGTAAATATTAAAAATATGATTCAACTGATAGACAACTCTGCCCAGCAAGTGGATTGGATTGTAATGGAGAGAGAGGACTGCTCCTCTGGAAACATTGGAACGATCCTTCTCTCACCAATGAAACTGAATAACATAAATTATAACAAAAACCCAATTATACATAGTACAATCAGAACTTGGAAACAAATAAAACAAACTTTAAAATTAAGAAATTTATCGCTTTTATCTCCCATAATTAATAACCCTTCATTTAATCCCTCTATTACAGACAAATCTTTCATACAATGGGATAGATTAGGAATTAAAATGTTCGGTGACTTGTACAAAACTGGAAAATTACTATCATTCCAACAATTACAAATAAAATATAAACTCGGAAATAATCAATATTTTAAATATTTTCAAATATGTGACTATTTGAAAAAATATACAAAAGATCATCATAATACCTCAACAGATGTATTGGATGAAGCAATGCAGATAAAAGCTGAATCAGCAAACTTAATATCATATTTGTATAATATTATCTTAAATGCAGAAATACCATCTACGGAAGGTATTAGAAGAGACTGGGAACAAGAATTAGCTATTAAAATCTCAAAGGAAAGGTGGAATGAACATTTATTAAACGTGCATAAATGTTCGATTAATGTAAGACACACTTTAATACAATTTAAAATTTTACATAGATTATATTATTCTAAAACTAAAATCAATAAATTTTCCAAAATGTATCATCAATTTGTGATAAATGTCAATCTCAAGAAGCTACTATAGCGCACTCATTTGTTTTCTATACAAAAATCCAAAAATTTTGGATTGAAATTTTTGAAATCTTTACAAAATTATTTAAATTAAACTGATACCCAAAGCAGAATGGATTATCTTTGGAACAACGGAAGATAGTCCAGAACTAAATGTGTTCCAAAAGAAATTAATAGACTATGGGTTAATAACTGGAAAAAAGTTAATCCTAAAATTCTGGAAAAACGCTCCAATACCAACTATAAACATGTGGATTTCAAATATGTTCGAAACATTACACCTAGAAGAGATAAGACTCCTCCTGGCAGATAAACCAGATCACTTCCACCTGACGTGGTCTGCATTTATAGAATTATTACAAGTATAGGGTGCAAAAGTACAACAAAAAAACAAAAAAAACTGAGGTCAGGTAACGGGGGAAGAAAGCTGGAGAGTTGGTATGTCCCATTTGCGTGATGCTTACAAAAAAGTATTTGTTTTTCTCTTTTCCCTCTTTCTCTTTTTTTCTTCTTTTTTAGGGTCTATTTCTTAACTCTTTCTTTTTGTTTTTAATTTCTTTCTTATAGGGTCTTTGTTTTTTTGTTTTGTTTTTTTGGTCACGTTTTTTACACTTTCACTTTTTTCCTTCACTTTTCTTCTTTCTCTCAATCTCATCCTTTCCCTTTATTAGTGTAGAAAATAAACGGAGTACATTAATTGTAATAAGATATATGTGATGAGTACTAGTGTAATTGGTTGTAATGTAATGTACTTCTAATAAATAAAAATAAAAAATAAAAAAAAATATATATATATATTTTAAAAAAAATAATAATAAATAATTAAAATTTAAAAAAGAAACCCAGTGGAATATCCACCGCTTTTTGCTGCATGTGCAGAGAAGTATTCAGCATTAGAACAATGTGGCGGCACGGTGGCGAAGCGGTCGAGTTGCTGCCTTACAGCGTCAGGGATCCGGATTTGATCCTGACTACGGGTGTTGTCTGTAGGAAGTTTGTACGTTCTCCTCGTGACCGCGTGGGTTTTCTCCGGGTGTGGTGCAGGTTTGTAGGTTAATTGGCATCTGTAAATTATCCCTAGTGTGTAGGATAGAACCAGTGGTTCTTGGTGATTGTTGGTCAGTGCCGAAGGGCCTGTTCCCCCGCTGTATCTCTAAACTAAGCTAAACATAGAACGTGGAACAATACAACACAAAAACAGGTCCTACGGCCCACAATGTCTGTTCATGTCTTATATATAATCCTTATCCTTCCATTCCTCCCTTATCCATGTGCCTATCCAAATGTCTGTTTAACACCATTGTCATATCTGTCTCCCCCACCACCCCTGGCAGTGCATTCCTGACACTCACCACCCTCTGGATAAAAAACGTTGCCCCGCACATCCTCATCCATGCTCCTCACCAGCAATCACCCTGTTCACTAGCGCTATCTGACAAACTAGGGACAATTTACAGAAGACAATTAACCTACAAGTCTTTGTAGCGTGGGAGGAAACCAGTGCACCCGGAGAAAACCCACACGGTCACAGGGAGAACGTACAAACTCCGTACAGACAGCACCCATGGTCAGGATCGAACCCGGGTCACTGGCGCTGTGAGGCAGCAACTCAACTGCTGCGCCACCATGCCGCCAGTGAACCACAGCAAGTACTGGTTCAGGGGGTCATTCACAGTCAGCACAATTAAACTATTTACTTAAACTATTTACACATCAGTGCAAACAGAATGCATGTACCTGTATTACATTGTTGAGAGCAGACATACCACATCACAGGATCTCCAGAGGCTTTAATGGTTCAATGGCATTTTATTGTCAAGTACAGTGAAATTCTTGTTTTGCCTACAGTTCACTGACAATCCTGCTATACATTAGGCACAATCATACTGTATAAGAGAATGAAACCGTAGTACAAAAGTCAGTATACAATATTTGCCACATTTTATGCTCCATCCTGTATCCTTCAAGTCCCAAATTTTTAGTTTTTTTATTTAGTTTTATAGATAACACATGGAAACAGGCCCTTCGGCCCAACGAGTCCACGTCGTCCATCGATCACCCGTTCACATTAGTTCTATGTTATCCCACTTTCCCCATTCACACCCCACACATTACGGGCAACTATATAGTGGCCTATTAACCTACAAACCCGCACGTCTTTGGGACGTGGGAGCACCCAAAGAAACCCACGCTGTCACAGGGAGAACATGCAAACTCCACACAGACAGCCCCCGAGGTCAGGATCAAACCTGGGTCTCTGGCGCTGTGAAGCAATAGCTCTGCCCACTGCTCCATGACGGCATTTAAAAAATGTAAGTCTTAACTTGGCCATAAAGGCCCGTTGTCCTGGCAATACCACTGACGGAGTTGCTGGGGTCGGCCAATGTTGTCGATGTCCTCCACTGCTGCTACTCTGCTCCGTGCCGCTGCAGGCTGCGTCCAAACCATGCCGCATGATCGTCCAATCAGTTACCCCTCCCTGCAACAGCCTGGGGCTTGGCTGGACCGGGCGCGGCCTACAGCTGTGGAGCGTGTGGACCAGGAGCGGCCTACAGCTGCGATCAGCGGTGGAGGACACCATGTCTATGCTTGCCGAGACTGGCTCTGCAACACCGCCATGGCAACAGGCCTTCAAGGTCAGGTCAAGAACCCTGCACGTACAACAACTGGAACTTGAAAATGACGCCAAAACCTGGCGACTCTGTATGCTGTCTAAGTGTACTAAAGAGTGTTTTATTTTCATATGTCCCAGATAGAACAATGAAATTCTTACTTGCAGCAGCACAACAGAATATGTAAACATAGTATACTGTAAACAATATGATAAACGTCTACCTCATTCTGCTACCTGATCACTACAGCTGTACACTTCATGCCCCTGTCCCACTTAGGAAACCTGAACGGAAACCTCTGGAGACTTTGCGCCCCACCCAAGGTTTCCGTGCGGTTCCTGGAGGTTTTTGTCAGTCTCCCTAATGGTCGAATGTGGTTTCCGCTTCTTCTATGTTCCGGCGATTATTTCAAAGAATTCAAAACTTTCTTACCTTCCACTACCTGCAACCTCCGGCAACCACCTTCAACTAGCATCGCAACCGGCTTCGACAAAAAAATTACCGATTTTTAAAATGGTAACCTATTTTTAGTTGTGGACGGTTTTGAATTTTTTGAAATAATCGCCGGAACATAGAAGAAGCGGAAACCACTTTCGACCATTAGAAAGACTGACAAAAACCTCCGGGAACCGCACGGAAACCTTGGGTGGGGTGCAAAGTCTCCAGAGGTTTCCGTTCAGGTTTCCTAAGTGGGACAGGGGCATTATTAGGGTGTGGTACAGTGACGCAGCGGTAGTTACTGCATTACAGTGCCAGAGACTTGGGATCGATCCTGACTATGGGTGCTGTCTGTATGGAGTTTGTACGTTCTCCCTGTGTTTTCCACAGGTGTTCCGGTTTCTACCCCACTCAAAAGACGTACAGGTTTGTAGCTTGTAATTGGCTTCGGTAAAATTTGTAAATTGACCCTGGTGTGTAGGATTTTGCTAGTGTGCGGGGACCGCTGGTCGCAGAGGACACGGGGGCCTGAAGGGCCTGTTTCCACGCTGTATCACTAAACTAAACTTGTACTGTTTAAGAAAGAACAGCAGATGCTGGAAAAATCAAAGGTAGTAAAAAATGCTGGAGAAACTCAGCGGGTGAGGCAGCATCCAATGGAGCGAAGGAATGGGTGACATTTCGGGTCGAGACCTTTCTTCGGACTTCAAACTTGTACTGTATTTGAGATGCTTATCTAAGATGTATCCAAGTGATACTTGTAGTGAACTGTACATGAATAGGAATTTCACTGTACCTCGGTATATGTGACAAATAAAGGGCCATCGAACCATTGAACCCCCCCCCGCCTGCCCCTCCCCACCATTCAGATGCTACCTGTGGCTGCAGCCTGCTGATTGCCAAGCCTTCTGGTTTCATAGTTGTGATGGCCTCCATTGTTAATCATCGAGTCAGACTGTAGATCTCGTGACCAAGTCCCACATATGCTAAAAAAAGATGTCAACATCTAAAGCCTAGCCTGCCCCAAAACCTACCCACAGCCCCTGCAAAAAGGAGGCATTCTGTGATCTCTGACAAATAATGAATTGGTTTTAATCCGGTTTATTAATGTTAATTAACTGCCTTTGAACTGTTGAATTGCACGGCCATTTAAGGAGAAAAACACCACATAATTCTTGCTCATTCACGGTACTGTTTGCTTAAAGCTATTATTTCAGCAGCTGAAAACTTCACTGAGATTCTACGAGTATTTGCCATGGGAAATGTAAATAACACAGTGCTAATCTTGGAATAATAGCACAATATTAGGTGACGGTAAGTGGAACTTTGAATATACCACTTGGAATAAGGCATGGAAATAGGCCCTTCAGCCCATGCCAACCATCGATCACCTGTTCACACTAGTTCAATATTATCTAACTTTACAGATAACCTACAAACCTTGGGGTGTGGGAGGAATCCGGAGTACCCAGAGGAATACCATGCAATCACAGGAAGAACATGCAAACTCCACACAGACAACACCCGAGGTCAGGATTGAACCTGGGTCTTTGGCACTGTGCGGCAGTGGCTCTACTAGCTGCGGCACCTAGCAGTGTCTTATAGAGGGAAGTGGGGAGAACAAGTGTCTATACGCTGATATACATTGGATTTGGAAATGACAGGTATTTTGTGCTACCATGGACTATTTTCCTTAGAATAACGGATCATTTATTGTATATTTATTTGTATTGCTTTTGCATCTAAAGCTGGAGAATTACATTATTCCAATTCATACCCTGTGCTTTTGACAGATAAACACTCTTCACTTGAGTTGCAGCACAAAACAGTATAGCACAGAACGGGCTCTTCGCCCACAATGGTTGTGCCCAACATCATGCCAAGTTAAACTGATCTCATCTGCCTGTACACGTCCATATCCCTCTATTCCCTGCACTTCCAAGTGCCTATCTTAAAGCTTCTTATACTCAACTATTGTATTTACCTCCATCACCACCCCGGCAATGCGTTCCAGGCCCCCACCACTCTCTGTGTAAAATACTTGCCCCGCACATCTCCATTAAACCTTCCCCCTCTCACCTTATACTGTAACTATGCCCTCAAGTGTTGGACATTTCCACCTTGGGAAAAAGGTTCCGACCGTCTACCCTGTCTATGACTCTTACAATTATATATACCAATATTTGACCTGGAGTAACTCAACAGGTCTGGCAGCGTCGCTGGAGAACATGGATAGGTGACTTTTGGGGTCAGGAACCTTCTTCAGACTGAAGAAACGTCACCAATCCATGTTCTCCAGAGATGCTGCCTGATCCGCTGACTTACTCTGTGTCTTTGTTAGTAAACCAGCATCTGCAGTTCTTTGTGTCTATAATGGCATCAAGCAACGTTGGTAAAAGTGGTGTCAATGGGCAATATGGTGGTGCATTAGTTACTGTTGCTGCCGAACATCTTTGGGAACCTAGATTTGCTCCTGCCCTTGCGTGCAGTCTGTGAGGAGTTGGCATGTTCTCCTTGCTGTCGCACAGGCTTCTACCAAGTGCTCCGGTTTCCTCCCAAATCACAGTGATATGATGATAGGTTAATTGGCCACACTAAATCTCAAATTCATGCCAAAGCAACATCAAAGGGAAAATGTTGATAAACAATATAACGACAGCTGCTTTCCGCATCAATTATTTCAGCAATTGTGCATTGAGTGAAAGATGGCAAACAGATTCACACAGATCAAAGTTTGAAAAGATCATGCATTTTTTGTACCCTTAAACAAGTGAAGCTTCTAGAACGTCATCAAACAGAAAATGACAGCAAAACACATGAACAGATCTCATGGACATCAAAGGCATGTCAGGCGGCCTCTGCAGTAATCTGTGCTGGGTCAAACCGCACAATGCACTCATGGGATGGCTCTAGTAGCTTTAGTTTTAGTTTCGTTTAGAGATACAGCTTGGAAACAGGCCCTTCAGCCCACTGAGTCCACACCGACCAGCGATCACCCTCTACCCCCTAGGGTCTCTGGCCCTCTAAAACTGCAACTCTACCGTTGCCCAACTATGCCGCCCTTAGCTAGTGAGACTCCCTATCCAGCCCTGACCCTACCCCACACACACGGGCTATCACAGCAGCCCCTGAATGTAATTGCATGTCATTGTAATGCACTGCACAGATACAGGCCCTTCAGCCCACCATGTCCATCAAGAGTCAAGAGTGTTTATTGTCGTATGTGCCGAAACAGAACAAGAAATTCTCACTTGAGGCAGCACAACAGGTTTGTAAACACAGTATTCAATGGACCATATAATAAACGAGCATAAAAAAAAGTTCAATAAATAGAAAACCCAATATAGTGCAAAAAACAAAAACAAAGCCTGAAGTCCCTAGTGCAACCAAGGTAGATCATAAAAGAAATGTTGGAGCAACTCAGCAGATCAGGCAGCATCGCTGGAGAACATGGAAAGGTGAAGTTTCAGGTCAGGACCATTCTTCAGACTGATGGAGTCCGATGCTTCAGTCTAAAAAAAGGGTCCCGACCCGAAACGTCACCTATCCATATTCTCCAAAGATGCTGCTTGACCTGCTGAGTTACTCCAGCACTTTGTGTTCTTTTGTGCAAACCAGCATCTGCAGTTCCTTGTTTCTACAAGGTAGTTCGTAGTTTAGTTGGTGTTCCTAGTGTTCAATAGCCTGATGGTTGTACGGAAGAAGCTACTCCTGAACCTGGATGGTAGTTTTCTGACTGAATCAGTCTGAAGAAGGGTCTTGACCCGAAACGTCACCCATTCCTCTCCAGACACGCTGCCTGTCCCACTGAGTTACTCCAGCATTTTATGTCTACCTACAGTTTTCCGACTCCTCTACCTTCTTCCCAATGGCAGGAGTGAAATGAGAGTCCATGCCAACCTATTTGCCCATTGACATTAACTCCATTCGAAATTGCATTTGAAAATTCAGTACACAATAGTTTAAAAAATGGAGCTGGTTTTTAAGTCTGATTGTAGTAGTGGGGAGGAAGCTGGAAAAGAGGTGGGAGCAGGACAAGAGGCAGATATGATAATGGTATTTAAAACATGTTTGGATAGGTTTAGATTTACTATTGTCATGTGCATCAAAGAACATTGAAAAGCTTTGTTTTGCATGCTATCGAAACAGATCAGATCATGCATAAATACAATCAAGTCAAAACTCAAATACAAAGGGGATGATACAGAGTGCAGATTATAGTTCTCAACATTAGAGTTATACAGCATGAAAACAGGCCCTTCGGCCCAGCTTGCCCACAGTGACCAACATGCCCCATCAGCACTAGTCCCACCTGCCTGTGTTTGGCCCACATCCTTCTAAACCTGTCCTCTCCATGTACCTGTCTAAATGCTTCTGAAACGCGATAGTACCTGCCTCAACAATTTCCTCTGGCAGCTCATTCCATACACCCTTTGTGTAAAAAAAAACTTGCCCCACAGGTTCTTCACTGGTTCTTAAACCCATGTCCTCTGGTTATGCAGTGTAGCACATCAGTTCCAGAGACAAAGTCCAATGTCCGCAATGGGACAGAGGTGAATCGGACAGGGAATGGAGGGATATGGATCACGTGCAGGCAGAGGAGATTAGTTTCTCTTGGCATCATGTTCAGCACAGACATTGTGGGCTGAAGGGCCGGTTCCTGTGCAGTACTATTCTACATTCTTTGTTTTCAAACAATATCCCAGGGACTAAAGCGAGTCAGCATTCAGAAACATTTCGTCATTACTCTGAGAAAGGCTGGTTGCTTCCTCGTGCTTCCGATTCATTTAAACACCACTCAGCTCTGACTCACTTTACACTGCGACTGGCAAGGGCATCCTTCAAACATTTTGTAAAACTGAGATTTTTTGCTTGGCACCCAGACAGATCCCAGAAGGAACTTTCTTTACAACCGAATCCGGATCTAAGTCAAGGTCACGGTGCAATCCAAATGTGTTACTTATTAACTGCAGCCCGCAGGCTGACTGCTACTTCTACTCCTGCCATTCCTAAGCTCCAGTTTAGTGTTCAATGGTACTTTATTTCTCACATATGCACCAGCCCAGTTAAATTCCTTTTGCAGATATTACACATGTGAGCACCGCCCTTTTTGGTGCCACGATCCAAAGTCCAGTTGGCCCGTGTGCTCGATGTACTGGGAGCAGTTCCCGCGAACCGACGTCCCTCTCCACTCCTTGCCCGGCCATCTTTGTGTCCAGGGGGTGTCTTCTGCAGCCGACCTTGAAGGCGCCGGAGGCATCACCCCGGATCACCATCCTCCCGGCCCACTCCTAGAGCCAGACGTTTCCAGTTCCCTCCCGACCCGGCTGACCAACGAGCCTTCAGGCGGGCCCCAAGGAGCCTTCGAGCGAGTTCCCGATCCTGACAAACATTCGGGTGGATTCCCAGTCCCACTGAGCGACGAGCGTTCGGGCAGGCCCGTGGTTACGCCGTTCGATGAGCGGAGGTGGAGGGAGGTTAGGGCTGGCAGCCAGCTTGTTACTGTAGGGAGGGAGGGAGTCAGGGGACATGCGGCGTCAGACAAGACGCATCTGACGCGGCTTATTTTGACGGAAAGGAGCGTCTAATCGTGTGGGCAAGGCACATGGACAGGTAGGTTCTGCAAGCAGGGCCATTCCATTCCAGTTGTATCCCAACTTTACTTTCAGCCTTTACAGATACAGCGTGGAAACAGGCCATTCGGCCCACGGAGTCCATGCCCACCAGTGATCACCCATACACTGGCACTATCCTATACACTAGAGACAATTTACAGAAGCCAATTAACCTACAAATCTGCACGTCTTTGGAATGTGGGAGGAAAACAGATCACCCGGAGAAAACCCATGCGGTCGCAGGGAGAACGTACAAACTCCGTACAGACAGCCCCTGTAGTCAGGATCAATCCCGGGTCTCTAGCGCTGTAAGGCAGCAACTCTACTGCTGTGTCACTGTGCTGCCCTTGATTTTACAAGCAAGATCATTCCATTTCAATTGTATCTGAACTGAACTGAACGGTTCAATGGAACTTTATTTGTCACATGTACCGAAGTACAGTGAAATTCATTTTTGTATACAGTCCAGTACAAGTATCACTATACATAAGCACTTAGATACATCTTAGATAAGCATCCCAGATACACTACAAGTGTATCGTAGTAATACAATGAGACAGTAGAGTCACCAGTTTGGTGCCATTTTCAAGTCCCAGTTGTTGTAAGTACAGGGTTCTTGACCTGATCCATCATTTACTGTACCAAGTGGCCTTGAGACCAACCATTCCCATGAAAGGCCACCACATCTGGGTGGCTTTAGGTTTCAGTTTATTATTGTCACGAATACAGAGATACAGTGAAAAGCTTTGTTTTGCTTGCTATCCAAACAGATCAATCCAAACAGTGGAATTCATTGCCACAGAAGCTTGTGGAGGCAAAGTCAATGGATATTTTTAAAGTGGAGATTGATAAATTCTTGCTTAGTAAGAGCGTCAGAGGTTAATTCTCCCTTTAGGAGAATGTCGTTGAGAGGGAAGGATAATTCAGCCATGATTGAATGCCGAGTAGATTTGATGGGCCAAATAGCCTAATTCTGCTCCTATAACTTATGGACAAGAGATCAGATAATACTATGCATAAATAATCAAGCTAGATTCACGTACAATAGAGGAGGAAGATACAGAATGCAGAATGTAGTTCACAGCATAATAGCGCACCTGGGCAGTGTTTACTGGGCCATTATTTCATGACTAATCTTGTCTCGCTTATATAATCAGAAGTAGGGATGTTCACTGTTGATTGCATAATGCTTCATTCCACTTACAACCATTTTCAGTAAATGCAGCACTCCTAGATTTAGGGTTAGTATTGTTACATGGATCGAGCAAATGTGAAAAATGTTATTTGCCTGCAGTCAAACATAGTGCACTGACCATAGAACAGTACAGCACATGAATAGGCCCTTTGCCCACAATGTCAGTGCTGAACATGATGCCAAGACCATCTCTTATCTACCAGCGCATAATCCATATCCCGCCATTCCCTGCAATATCTGTGTGCCTATCCAAAAAAGTCCCTTAAATGCCACGATCGTATCGGGCTCAACCACCACCCTTAACAGTGGGTTCCAGGCACCCACCGCCTTCTTTGTATAAAACCTGCCCTGCACATCTCCTTTAAACTTTGTCCCTCTCACCTCAAAGTGATGCCCTCTAGTATTTGATTTTCCAATGTTGGCAAAAAGGTTCTGAGTGTCAGATCAGATATACTGTACATAGATACAATCAATTCAAACTCAAGTACAATAGATAGAGCAAAGGGGTAGATACCCAGTGCAGAATATAGTTCCAGCGGTGTAGCACATCAGTTCCATCGAGAAAGTCATGCATGCAAGGCCTCACAGTGCCAGAGACCCTGGTTCGAACCTGACCTCGGGTGCTGTCTGCGTATGGAGTTTGCATGTTCTCCCTGTGACCGCCTGAGTTTCCTCCGAGTGCTCCAGTTTCCTCTCACATCCCAAAGATGTGCAGGTTTGTAGGTTAATTGACTTTTGTAAATTACCCACCCCCCAGTGTGGTAGGGAGTGGATGCAAAAGTGGGATAATGTTGAACCAGAATGAACAGCTGATCGATGATCGGCATGGA
>CM075979.1:69143372-69282538 GCA_038087875.1 Malacoraja senta | reverse complement strand
TTTCCCCTCGACTTGTCTCCTCACAACCTCTCTCACAACAACACCTTCCGTTAATTTTTTTTTCCGTCCGGGATTTTCACCTCAAATGTACGTTCTGGGCACTTGGGCCGACATGAAGCCAGAGATCACCGCGGCGGTGGGCTTTATCTGCAAGCTCTTGCAGACCAAGGCCACGGTGGAGGAGCGGCAGCTGCAGACCTTCTGCCAGTCGCTGCAGGACCTGCTGGCGGGTGAGTGTGCGCGGGGGCGCGCATGAGTGGGGGGCGCGCGCGGCCGTTGCCCGGGACTCCACGGGGGCACGCGCCCGGCGCTCGCCCCGCTCCCGGGGACAATGTCCCCCATTCATCATCTGCATCGGGTCTGGAACAAAGTGCGTGCGTGCAACTTTGCCTTTCGCTCGCTTTATTTATTTATCTTCCTCCTTCCCTCCTACACTCGTGCTGCAAAAACGATGCAAACTCCCGTTTCCTGTAAGCAAACACTTAAAAGTTGTCAAATCCACGGAGAATCTTAAAAAAATAATTCGGCTGCAAACCCATGCAAATTCATTTACTGCAACCAAGCACGTTTAGTTGGCAAAATCCACGGTGATTCCTTTTATTTAAAAAAGAAACAATTTGCTTGAAAAGCGATGCAAGCCCCCCCCCCCCCCCCCATTTACTGCTTCGCTTGTAAAATCCTCGGCATTTAAAAAATAAAAATATACATTTACTTGCAAAGCGATGCACCCCCTCCCCCCCCCCCCATCCCATTGCAAGCGATCGCTTTTTCCTGCCAAAATCCACACCGTATCATTAAAACAATCCCTACAAAATGCAACCGCGGAGTCTACAAATGCAGAATGAAAGCGTGAAAGTCAAATTGCAGTGAAATTGTAAAAGTCGGGTCCTGCCGAATAAAAAGCAGTGTTGCTACTGCTTTGATAGATTATTTTTGCACTATAAAGGCAACACTTTTGTTGGAGGCGGCATCACTAAAAGGTGATCATTTAAGCAATGATTCGCCCTTTTCTTTTTTTCCAACAGAGCACTATAAACACCACTGGTTCCCCGACAAACCGTGCAAAGGCTCCGGCTACCGGTGCATCCGGATCAACCATAAAATGGACCCCCTCGTCTGGAAGGCGGCCAACAGGATCGGGCTGAGCAACGAGCAGGTTTACGAACTGCTGCCGAGCGAGCTCACGCTCTGGGTCGACCCCTACGAGGTGTCCTACCGAATCGGCGAAGACGGCTCCATCTGCGTGCTGTACGAGGCGCATCCCATCGTCCACAGCCACCACCTACACCTGGGGGGCGGCTCGCCCGTGCCCATGGTCGAAGGCAGCCGGACAAGTTGCAAGGGCGAGTTGTTGATGAGCAGAGCCACTCCTTGCAAAACGTACAACATGATGACCGTATCCAGCTAGTTCACCAAACGTAAAAAAAAAAGGGGGGCTGCATTTGCCAATGGCCAGGGGATGGGGGAATTTGATTTTAGAGGGAGGGGAGGGGAGGAAAGGAAGTCGGGCTTCTCAAGACCCACACTGGGCTTTGTTTTGAAGCTGATTGCACCTCTTAAATGTTAAGGAGAAGCTGTGTAGCTCTCACAGGCTGTCTTTTCTAAACTAAGGCACCAAATCCAGACCAAATAATCTATCGACAGAAGGGGAATTGATAACTGCCAACTGTTTGCCCCCTTAACTCATCAGTGGTATTTTGACACTTGGCACTTTGCTTTTAAAAATACTTAAAAAGGAAATTGAGGTTGAGGCCCCCAACTTGGGGGTGCTACTTGCTCTTTGGATTGGGTTTGACAGCCTTTGTAAAGCTACAAGAGCCAACAGCTCTTTAATGTTTGACTACCCTCCTTTGAAATATCTGTACATTACTAGCCTAGGGTCTTGTTTTTAAGCACTGTTACAGTGAAGTGGATGCAGACTGTTGTTTCTCGTCCTCTGTGACCAAGTAGTTTCACAAATGTCGAATTTGTGAATTCTATTTTGACCATCTCTTGATACTTGCTAAATTATGAACTGCTGTAAATTTGTACAGTTCATGTATATTGATTGTGGCGAAAGTTGTACAGATTTCTATTTTGCAAGAGAATTTTTTTGTCTTCTATTGTAATAAAATGTTTCCTATCTTGCCATTTTAACAAGAAACAAAGATTTGGCCTCTGTTTGGTTTTGGAATGGGGGAGTGTTTATAGCATGTTCCCTTGCACACATTCCACACAAATATACTGAATTGGTCACAGTCACAGCTAATGAAATGTTTCAAACTGCGGTACATTGAGCAAGTTTATTTAGAGAGCTGTGGTCAGCTAGGCTTGTGTAGAGTGCTTGGAATTGGTTAGCTTTGAATGGAGTGATGGTCTGAATGTAATAAACTTCTGATCGTCCAAGAAAGTTTACAAAATTAATTTAGGAGTTGAGTATCACAGGGTGTGATCTGTACTTCGGTTGGCTTGGATCTTGGGGTATTCAGCTGTTACTCCCTCCCCTTGTTGAATGTGTTTGCACTGAATGCTGTGAAGATCAACCTTTGAAGTAGGCAAGTCTCAACATGTTGGGTCTTGCCACTGGGCTTCCTCAGTGCCAGAAATGGTCTGATTATTAGATGATCCTTGCGTCTTCCAGTTCCTCCCCCTCCCTCAACATCTTGGATATCCTTTCCTGTCTTGTAAACACATGCATAACATACAAGATCACATTTCACATCTCCTTGCGCACTAATGATCCATTGCATCGCAAAGTGGCATTGAATGATACTGGCACTTCATTGAGTTCCCCTACGACTGTGGATATCAATCTCTTTTCTCTGACCAAACCTGGAACAGCTCGGGTATACACATCAATCATCTGTTCTTGTGGTGGCTACTGGTAAGTTTTCAAAAGATTTTTTGGTTATCCTAAAAGAAAGATTTGAGGGACAGTGTGGCAGGGATTATGCCTTTACAAAAAGAGACATAAAATGCTGGAGTAAATTGGCGAGTAGCAGAATATTCCTTGTGATTCATTATGCAAGGTTTATCTATATAGTGGAATATATTTTAATTGATCATGGAAAGATGAGATGCTTTTAGGCAGGGATTTACACGCCCATAATAAGATACTATTTTCCATTTCGAGTCTTGGGTTAACAGGCACCAGGGAATAAGTGTTAGTCTTGCATATGAAATACAAGTACGTTTTCCCCAACTGTTGAAATTTAGGAAGATGTGAAGAACAATTATACCCTTGAGTCTGTTCTGCTATTCAGTTAGACCATGGCCTATGTTGACCCAATTCCAAAAAAAATCCTACAAGCTGTCTTGGGTGGCATCTAGTGAAAGGAAAACTGTTAACATTTCAGTTTTGATGAAAGCTCTGACTTTAACTGCTTCTCTTTCCCCAGTTGCTGCCAAATCTGAACTTGTCCAGCTCTTGTTTTATTTTGAATTTCCAGCATCTGCAATTTTGATGTCCAAAAACCTACTTTAGTTCTGTATCCCTTGTTTGGTGATAAAAAATTCATCACATGTTAAAATTTAGATATTCATGGTAGTTGTTAGATTATGTTCTCAATGTACTGTTTCCTATCTGTACTTCCAACCTAATTTTTCGAAATACCCTTGAAATTGAGTAAAAATTCCACGTAGTTCATCCTATTGAATTCTATATGCTTGCAGTTAATGTTTAGATCTGTTAAATATTTGCACAGTAGAGGGGACAATATTGCAAGCTCAACTGTATGCAAGTAAGACAACTTAGTAAAGTATATTTAGCATACCATTTTTTCATTTAAAAATAGAAACACAAGGCCACGATATAATCTGTATCAGTGTAGTTTATTTACATTTCATTTACATCTTGATTTCAAGCAAGTCTCATGAGAAGGGTTTTGTTTTGATGCAACACTGACCCCTTGGATTAATAGTAACCGCCCTTTTGTGTCTAGGGGAACTGAAGAGCAAGAAACAATTGTCACTTAAGATGCTATCTTTGCTGGAGTCTAATGGATAATCTAGCCAGAATATCATGAAAAGCTTTGGTTAGAAAGTGAATTAATTATATACATCAACACCACAATTTGCAAGCAGAAATATTTCCATGCAATCACAAGGCTGCTCAAATGTAATAAAATTGCCCATCCAGGTTTTTTTTTACAGAGAACCATGAAAGCTTCAGTAAATGCCTACAGACTTATTATTTAGATTTAGGTTAGCTTGCTTTATTGTAGTGTACAACTTGATGCAATGACATTCATTATTTGCATAAAGCTCAGAGTAAACATTGTACATTTTAAAGTAGATGCATCAAATATGTGGCATCCGATAAGGGATATGTGAAAGAGGTGATTGGTTCAGGAGCTGGATAGCAATGGGGAAGAAGCTGTGGTCTAGATGTCTAGGATTTCAAACCTGAAGATTGGATTCCCATAGGCTGATGCATTAGTGAGGTGTTTATTGGAAATTGTGTTGGAGATAACACCCCTTGGGATTCACTCTGGTGGAATTATCCAGATTTTTAGACTTTGTCTGTAGTCTGTGCATCAAGAGTGGCGCAATGGTGCAGCAGATAAACCTGCTGCCTCATGGTTCTAGAGAACCAAGTTTGATCCTGACCTCGGGCGCTGTCTGTGGAGTTTGCACATTCTCCTGTGACCTCTTGGGGTTCCTTCCGGGTGCTCTGGTTTCATTTGTTATAGGAGAAGAATTAGGCCATTCTATTTACACAGAATAGTAGAGCACAGGAACAGGCCATTCGACCCATTATAAGTCACGAGCAGTAGTAGGCCATTGGCTCTACTCTGCTATTCAATCATGGCTGATATATCTTTCCCTCTCAACTCCATTCTCCTGCCTTCTCCCCATAACACCTGTACTAATCAAGAATCTGTCAATCTCCACTTTAAAAATACCAAATAACGACCTGCACATTCGTGGAGGAAATTTGGAATAAGATTTTGGGACAGGATGTAGCACTCACTGAGGGGGGTCTAAGCCAGGGCTTCTTAAACAATTTCAGTGTCATTCACCCATGGTCTTTATCTCAAAATTTCATTCACCCTCGACTAAATTTTCTTATGTTTTTTGATAATTTTCGTCTTATTCCATGTGTATAATTTTATATGTAATTTATTTTGTCACATGAGCAAAAAACAAATTAACTAATTTCTTAAATGTTTATTTTATTCAACTCTTTGAACATCTTACAAATGTGCAAAGAAAACTAGGGAGTGAAAAAAAAATTTGGATTACCACGAGTTGTAAAATCAATTTATTAGAATGATAAAAAACCTTTCCAAAGTCTAAAAACTGGGCTTCAGCCCCATCCTACCCTTTCAAGGTTTGATTACTGCAGTTTTTTTCTTGGGAAACCAGCTTACAAAAAGATGGAGTATGTGATTTAATATATAGTATCCAACTAATATATAACTTTCTATAACTCGCCGACAAAAGCTCAATACCACCAAATATCAACTTTGGAAGCTAAATTGCTACACAAAGTAAAGTTACAGTTCAACAGTTGCCTATGGCGATCCTCCAGTTTAGCCATTTATAAATTTATGATCCCATGAGCTTGTCTGGTCTTCCCTAAAAGGTAATATTACAATAAATTTGGGAAATATCCTGCTACTTTGAAATTAAAAAAACGAAAGTAGAGAGAAAAAACCATATCAAATTTCCAGCTCCACTGCCATTAAAACCAATAAGAGCCAATTAAGTATAGAAAAAAAATCTGAATAAATTAAGTCATTCGCCCTTCATTCACCCTTCTAGTTTCATTCATCCCAAAATTTAATTTGCCCTTGGGTGAACCATTCACCAGCTTAAGAAGCACTGGTCTAAGCCATGTATGGTCACGGAGCAGGCAAGGGTGTTGTTCCTCCTGTTGTATGTTGCTTGCGGGTTTGAAGGCTAATTGGCCTCTGTAAAGTGCTCCAAATGTGTAGGGAGGTGATGCGAAAGTGGGATAACATAGAACTAATGTGAATGGGAGATCGATGGTTGATGTGAACACGGTGGGCTGAAGGGCCTGTTTTACGCTGTATATTTAAACTAAACTGAAGATGCATCCTGTTTGCGAAACTGCAGCATTAAGAGGATGCCATAGATCTCCCTTCATTTTGAGAGCAGTGTTAAAGGGCCTGAACGAAATAGCATTGTATGCCTGGATTGCTGAAGAACACAAAGAATATTTACTTGAATAAGATCTCTTCATAGAAAAATAGGTGCAGGGGTAGGCTATTCAGCCCTTCGAGCCAGCACTGCCATTCAATATGATCATGGCTGATCATCTATAATCAGTACCCAGTTCCTGCTTTTCCCCCAATAACCCTTGATTCCTTTAGCCCAAGAGCTAAATCTAACACTCTTGAAAACTAATGTGTGATATTCAAAAGTTTAGTTTAGAGTTACAGCCAGGAAACTGGCCCTTTGGCCCTATAAACACAACTCTCTGGGTGAAGAAGTTTTTCCTCATCTCAGTCCTAAATGGCCTACCCCTTATTCTTAAACTGTGAGCCCTGGTTCTGGACTCCCCCACCATTGGGAACATTTTTCCTGCATCTAGCCTGTCCAATCCTTTAAGAATTTTATATGTTTCTTTAAGATCCCCTCTCATCCTTCTAAATTCCAGTGAATACAAGCCCAGTTGACCCATTCTTTCTTCATATGTCAGACCCGCCATCCCGGGAATTAACCTGCTGAACCTACGCTGCACTCCCTCAATAGCGATAATGTCCTTCCTCAAATTAGGAGACCAAAATTGCACACAATACTCCAGGTGTGGTCTCACCAGGGCCCTTCACAACTGCAGTAGAATCTCCTAAACTCAAATCCTCTCGCAATGAAGGCCAACATGCCATTAGCTTTCTTCACTACCTGCTGTACCTGCATGCTTACGTTCAGTGACTGATGTACAAGCACACCCAGGTCTCGTTGCACCTCCCCTTTTCCTAATCTGACACCATTCAGATAATTGCCTTCCTGTTTTGCCACCTAAGTGGATAACCTCACATTTATCCACATTATACTGCATCTGCCCACTCACCCAACCTGTCCAAGTTACACTGCAGCCTCATAGCATCATTGCAGCTCGCACTGCCAACCAGCTTTGTGTCATCCGCAAACCTGGAGATGTCACATTTAATTCCCTCGTCTAAATCGTTAATATATATTGTAAATAATGGGTCCCAGCACGGAGCCTTGTGGCACCCCACTAGTCACTGCCTGCCATTCTGAAAAGGACCCGTTAATTCCTACTCTTTGCTTCCTGTCTGCCAACCAGTTCTCTTATCTATGTCAATACTCTATCCCCAATACCAGGTGCTCTAATTTTGCGCACTAATCTCTTGTGAGGGACCTTGCCAACGGCTTTTTGAAAGTCCAGATGCACCACATCCATTCTACTTGTTACATCCTCAAAAAATTCCAAAAGATTAATCGAGCATGATTTTCCCTTCATAAATCCATGCTGATTTTGACCGATCCCGTCACTGCTTTCCAAATGTGCTGCTATAACATCTTTAATAATCGACTCCAGCATCTTCCCCACTACCGATGGTCTATAATTCCCAGTTTTCTCTCCGTCCTTTTTTAAAAAATGGAGTTACATTGGCTACCCGCCAGTCCACAGGAACTGATCCAGAGTCGAGAGAACATTGGAAAGTGATCACCAATGCATCCACGATTTCTAGGGACACCTCCCTCCCACTAGATTCTCGGTCCCCTAGTATTTCCGGGAGATTGTTTGTGTCTTCCTTAGTGAAGACAGAACCAAAGTTCTTGTTTAACTCTTGCCATTTCCCTTGCCATTCATTCATTTCCTTGTTTCCCATTATAAATTCACCTGTATCTGACTGTAAGGAACCTACCTATGTTCATCTTCACTAATCTTTTCCTTTTTACATACCTGAAGAAACTTTTACCGTCAGTTTTATATTCTCCGAAAGCTTTCTTTCATGCCCTCCCCCCCCCTTCTTAATCCCTTTGTCCTCCTCTGTTGAGTTCTAAATTTCTCCCAGTCCTCTGGTTTGCTGCTTATTCTGGCCAATTTATGTGCCTCTTCCTTGGATTTAACACAATCCTTGAATTCCCTTGTCAGCCACGGTTGAGCCTCCTTCCCATTTTTATTTTTTCGCCAGACAGGGATGAACAATTTCTGGAGTTCATCCATGCGGTCTTTAAATCTTTTCCATTGCATCTCCTCTGTCAACCCTTTAAGTATAATTTGCCAGTCTATCCTAGCTAATTCCTGTCTCATACCTTCAAAGTCTCCTTTATTCAAGTTCAGAACCCTAGACTCCAAATTAACTGTGTCACTCTCCATCCTAATGCAGAATTCAACCATATTATGGTCACTGTTGCCCAAGGGGCCTTGCACAACAGGATCGCTAACTAATCCTTCCTCATTACACAATACCCAGTCTAGGATGGCCTGCCCTCTATTTGATTCCTCTACATATTGGATTAAAAAAACCAACCCGTGTACGTTCCAGGAAATCCTCCTCCTCAGCGCTGCTACCAATCTATATGTAGATCAAAGTCACCCATGATAACTGCTGTACCTTTGCTACACGCATCCCTAATTTCCTGCTTGCTGCTATCCCCAACCTCCCTACTGCTTGCAATGAGGAAAATAACTTGCACTTGCAATGCAATGCAACTTTTCACATGCAATGAGAAAAATAAACACTCATTTGATGCACAGTACGTTGTCATTAAACACAGAACTTGACCAAATACTTTTTTAGGTGTTCTGAAGTTGGATTTGAATATAAGAAATAAAATACAAGAAGCCGTTGGCTGCTCTTGCTTACTGAGCCATTCAGTCAGGAGGTGACTGGTCTTCATCTCAGTGCAACTTTCCTGCACTAATCCCCAAATCCTTTGTTAGCATAGCTGTAGGGGTGGATGCTCAACATGACCTTCCCTTCCCAAATTGCTTGAAATATTGGTGTGAAGTCTGGTGTATGGACTTGAGAAGTTGAATGTTACCAATGTAATGTCCATTGCAGATGGTGGACTGGAGTTGAGATTAGATTTTGTGCCGTTGCGGGGGGAGGGGGATTAGAGCCAAAGCTGAGACATTTGTTTATAGAATGGGTTGCACCACTAAAGGTGGAAAAATAAGATCTAACGATGCCAGTGGATGAAGGATGAAAGTGGAGCTTTCAATGGTAAGCTTATGAAGCATTGGAGGCTGATTGGTGACCTTTATAGAATTTTCCATAGAGTTTCAGAAGAAAGTCTTTAACACAATTTGAGAGTACAGAATTATCAATAATTTCCCCAGGTTTGAGGAGAAAACCCACAGGGAGAACGTGCAAACTCCTTACGGACAGTGCCAGGATCGAACCCAGGCCTCTGGTGCTGTGTGGCAGCAAATTTATCACTGTGCCACCCTGATCTCAATCCCACAACTTACACTTTGAGGCCACAACTGATATTTGTCAAGGACGATGTAAACAGGACACCAAATGTAGTTTGGCCAACTTTCACCACAAACCAGATGGAAAAGGGGAAGGGAAGTGTGAACGTAACTATTAACCGTTCAGATGCATGTGAAAATGACATGATGAAATTTCCCCTGGTATTTAATCCTCGCTGGTTTCTGATTAGAGACTGCACTTAAAATTCTTCATTGTAGAGCACCTTGGGATGTTTGGTGGAGAGAAACACAATGCCAAAGCAAGTTTCTCTTAGTACTGCACCTCAGAGCATCATATGCCTTGTAATTCGTGGGCCCCCTCGGTCATGACTGACCATGGGTGATGCATCCTAGTTGTTGGCTGCTTGCTCCAAACCTCGGCTGGAGCACTGTCGCTTGTGGCTGAAGAGACCAATGTGTGAGTGACAGTCTCTGTGGCAAAGCTCACATTTGTGTGTGGTCTCTGGTTTGTTGAAGTTGCTGCGCTCTTTTCTGCGCGCCCGCTTGTCTGCCGCTGCATTCAAGTTTCTCTTCCCCCGTTTTGAGATGTTGGTTCAGGGTACCTCTCCATCTCGTGCGGTTAGCTGCAAGGCTCTCCCAGGACTCCACATCGATGTCGAGCGTTTTCATATCTCTCTTGCATACAAGGTTGTAACGTAGCTGGGGGCGGCCGATGGTTCTCCTCCCAGATGTCAGCTCTCCATAGAGGTTGTCTTTTGGAATACGGCCATGGCCCAGTCACTGCAGTCTGCGCTGCCTGAGTAGAGTGTACATACTGGGAAGGCCAGCGCGAGACAGGATCTCGGCGTTTGTCACTCTGTCTTGCCATGATATGCCCAGGTTATAGCGGATGCTTCTCAGGTGGAAGGTGTTGAGTCTTCTCTCCTGCCTGGCATATGTAGTCCATGCCTCACTGCCGTACAGCAGCATGCTGATGACACGTATTGTAGACTGCTATCGTTGTCTTCACTGTCAGCTTTGGGTTGGTCCACACTCGGGTTGTGAGGCGAGCGAGGGTTGTAGCTGCCTTCCCGATGCTCTTATCAATCTCTGTGTCCAAGGAGAGGTTGTCAGTGATGGTGAAGCCAAGGTACGTGAACTGATGGACGGCATCAAGTTCGTAGTCATCGATGGTGATGACAGGCGGCGCCTCTGTATCCTGCCCCAAAACGTTCATCTTCTTCAGGCTGATGGTCAGCCCGAAGTCCTTGCAAGCCCAATAGAAGTGGTCCATCAGTGACTGTAGTTCCTGCTGGGTGTGGGACACAACTGCAGCGTCGTCGGCAAACAACATGTCTCTGATGAGAGCTTCACGTACTTTTGTCTTTGCTCTGAGGCGGGTGAGGTTGAAGAGCCTGCCATCTGATCTAGTACGCAGGTAGATCACCTCTGTTGCAGTGCCAAAGGCATGTTTCAGGAGCAGAGTCAAGAAAATCCCAAAGAGCGTGGGAGCGAGGACGTAGCCTTGTTTGACGCCACTGCAGATGTCGAAGAGCTCCGAGAAGCTGCCATTGAACTGCACTGTCCCCTTCGTGTTGATGTGGGCAGCCGATCTTTGGCAGAGCCTGAAATAGGCCACCTCTGCTGACGAGGTCGAATGCCTTTGTGAGGTCAATGAAAGCAACATACAGGGGAATCCGCTGTTCTCTGCATTTCTCCTGGAGCTGGCGAAGGGAGAAGACCATGTCTACTGTTAACCTTCCAGCTCGGAAACCGCACTGTGACTCTGGGTAGACACGATCTGCCAGCTTCTGATGACCTGAGCAAAGACCTTGCCGACAATGTTGAGGAGGGAGATGCCTCTGTAGTTGTTGCAGTCGCTTCTCTCACCCTTGTTCTTGATGAGGGTAATGATCGTGGCAGCCCTCGTGTCCTGTGGTACAGCTTCTTGCCAGCACTGGCAGAGGACTTCATACAAAGGAAGCAGTAAGGTAGTTTTGCAATGCTTGATCTGGTCAGGGGGAATACCGTCGCTGCCTAGGGCCTTGCCTGAGGCCAGACTGTCAATGGCCTTGCTGAGCTACCGTCGGCTCTGCGTCTAACCTGCCGACTTTGAATGTACCCCCGTTCGTTACGGAGCTGGAGCTGCCGTCTGTGAAGGAATCCCCGTTCCAGCGCAGGTCCGCAGAACCAGCAGGTACAGTAAACTCAGCACCTGGAAACAAAGGGGAAGCCATTGTGTCCGGAAACGTGGCCGACGGGCAGGACTTCAGGTCAGACTGAAGTGCTGCGGACTTCGGCCCCCTCTCCCTACTATCCTACTGGCCAACGTACAGTCCCTTCAAAATAAAGTGGAGGACTTAAGGGCAAGACTGCTTTATCAAAGAGAGCTGAGGGAATGCTCTCTGTTCTGTTTCACAGAGACATGGCTCACCCCCAGCTCCCCAGACTCAGCGGTCCAGCCTGAAGGTTTCTCCATCCACCTTATGGACCGTACACTGGCATCTGGGAAAGGGGGAGGAGGGGGCGTCTGCCTCATGGTCAACTCTGCGTGGTGCTCAGACGTGGCAGTCCTGTCCAACTCCTGCTCCCCACACCTCGAACATCTGGCGGTGAAGTGCCATCCATTCTACCTCCCAAGGGAATCCATCATCATGACCACGGTCTACATCCCACCCCAGGCAGACGTCCGCCTGGCACTGGAGGAGCTGCACGCCGTGGTCGACAAACACCAGACGTCTTACCCTGAGGCGTTCACCACCATAGCCAGGGACTTCAATAAGCAAACCTAAAGAAATCACTCCCTAACTTCCACCAACATGTCTCCTGCTGCACCAGAGGACCAAACACCCTCGACCACTGCTGCACCACCATCAAGAATGCCGACCGTTCTATCCCTCGCCCTCTCTGGACCACTTGGACAACAAAAACTCATATGTCAGGCTGTTATTCATCGATTACAGCTCGGCATTTAATACAATCATCCCCTCCAAGCTGGTTACCAAACTTGCAGAACTGGGTCTCTGCGCATCCCTCTGCAATTGGATCCTCGACTTCCTCACTCTCAGACCACAGTCTGTTCGTATTGGTGGAAATGTGTTAGACTCGATAACAATCAGCACGGGAGCACCTCAAGGCTGCGTGCTCAGCCCCCTGCTGTACTCACTCTATACTCATGACTGCGTAGCTGGACACAGTGCGAACTCCATCATCAAGTTCGCTGACAACACCACTTGTGGGACGTATCACTGATGGGGATGAGTCAGAGTAAGAAGAGAGATCGAGCAACTGTCCATATGGTGCCAGCACAATAACCTGGCCCTCAACACCAGCAAAACCAAGGAACTGATTGTGGACTTTGGAAGGAGTAGGATGGGGACCCACAGTCCCATTTATATCAACGGGTCGATGGTTGAAAGGGTCAAGAGCTTCAAATTCCTGGGCGTGCACATCTCTGAAGATGTTTCCTGGTCCGAGAACACTGATGCCATTATTAAGAAAGCACATCAGCGCCTCTACTTCCTGAGAAGATTACGGAGAATCGGTTTGTTAAGGAGGACTCTCTCTAACTTCTACAGGTGCACAGTTGAGAGCATGCTGACCGGTTGCATCGTGGCTTGGTTCGGCAACTTGAGGGCCCTGGAGAGGAAAAGACTACAAAAAGTAGTAAACACTGCCCAGTCCATCATCGGCTCTGACCTCCCTTTCATCAAGGGGATCTATCACAGTCGCTGCCTCAAAAAGGCTGGCAGTATCATCAAGGACCCACACCATCCTGGCCACACACTCGTCTCCCTATTACCTTCAGGTAGAAGGTACAGGAGCCTGAAGACTGCAACGACCAGGTTCAGGAATAGCTACTTCCCCACAGACATCAGGCTATTAAACCTGGCTCGGACAAAACACTGAACTTTATTAGCCAATACTGTTATTTGCACTTTATCAGTATATTGATTCATGTGTGTATATATTTATAGAATGCCTTGTAGTCAATGCCTACTATGTTCTGTTGTGCTGAAGCAAAGCAAGAATTTAATTGTCCTATCAGGGACACATGACAATAAACTCACTTGAACTTGAACTTAACTCATCCATGGTCGGCAGGCACTCAATGGCGTCAAGGGCTGAGGGGGACACAGTGTTCTCTCTCTCGAGTAGAGGTCGGAGTAGTGTTCCACCCATCTCTCCATCTGCTGGCATTCGTCTGTGATTACTTCCCCAGTGGAGGATTTGAGGGGGGCTGTCTTGCCTTAATGCCATCGTACATTCCACTGATGTTCCCTGTTAAGGCATATGCCTTGTAGTAGCTTCAGCACAATATTACTAGACAGATAGAGATAATTGCCAACACGTTAACAGGCAGGGAATTGAAGGATATAGACCCCATGCTGGCTTATATGCAGTTTAAATGCAGACATTGTGACCTGAAAGGCCTGTTTCTTGTGCTGTACTGTTCTATGCTAATAACAAAAGGGTCATCAAGTCTGAGACTTATTTAGACTATGAGATACAGTGTAGAAACATGCCCTTCAGCCCACCGATTCTGCGCCAACCAGCGATCACACCAGCACTATCATACACACTAGGGACAATTTATAATTTTTATCAAAGCCAATTAACTTACAAACTGTACGTGTTTGGAGTGTTGGAGGAAATCGGAGCACCCGGAGAAAATCCACACGATCACAGGGAGAACGTGCAAAATCCTTACAGACAGTGCCAGGCTCGAACCCGGGCGTCTGGTGCTGTGTGACGGCAACTTTATCACTGTGCCACCCTGATCTTGATCCCACAACTTACACTTTGAAGCAATCAAAGCTAAGGGCCTGTCCAACGAGCATGCGACTTCATGCGGCAAATGTGACCAAACCGGAAGCGGGGGCCACGCGGAGGTCGAGTGATCCCCGTACAGGGCCAGTCCCACCAGCATGCGACTGCATGCGTCGAGCGCGACCAAACCGGAAGCGGGGGCCACGTGGAGGTCGAGTGAGTGACGTGAAGTTTGAGCGAAGTCCGCGGGAACTTTGCGCGTGACGTAAGGCGTCAAGATGCTGCGTACGGCGTCGAGACGCTGCATACGGCGTCGAGGGGGCTGCGGGCCGGCAGGCCGTTGCCGTGCAGAAATTTTGAACAGTCAGTTTTTTGGAGCCCCGCGCGATGTCGGGACCAGCTCCGCACAACTCCATACGGCTCCGGCGATCGAAGTGGGACCGGCCCCGCAAGGCCTTACGGCTCAAGCGACCACGTTAGGTCGCGCTTTCCGCATGCAGTCGCATGCTCGTGGGACAGGCCCTTTACACTTTGAGGCCACAACTGATACTTGTCAAGGAAAAACACAAAAAGCTGGAGTAACAGTGAAACCGGCAGCATCTCAAGAGATAGAAGGAATGGGTCGAGACCATTCAAACTGGTCAGTGAAACAAGAGATATAGACGATTATGTGGAGAGATAAAGAACAATGAATGAAAGATATGCAAAAAAGTAACAATGATTAAAGATACAGGCCTTTGTAAGCTGTTAGGTGAAAATGAGAAGCTAGTGCGACTTGGTTGGGGAGGGATAGAGAGAGAGGGAATGCCGGGGCTACCTGAAGTGAGAGAAATCAAATTTCATACCACTGGGCTGCAAGCTGCCCAAGCGAACTATGAGACGCTGTTCCTCCAATTTGTGTTTAGCCTCTCTCTGACAATGGAGGAGACCGAGGACAGAAAGGTCTGTGTAGGAATGAGAAGGAGTGTCCGGCAACTGGGAGATCAGGTTGGTTCAGGCGGGCTGAGCGAAGGTGTCCCGCGAAACGATCGCCCAGTCTGCGTTTGGTCTCGCCGATGTATAAGAGTCCACATCTTGAACAACAGATACAGTAGATGAGGTTGGAGGTGCAAGTGAACCTCTGCCTAACCTGAAAGGACTGTCGGGGTCCCTTGACAGAGTGGAGGGAGAGGTATAGCGACAGGTGTTGCATTTTCAGTGGTTGCAGGGTAGGTACCTGGGGAGGAGGTGGTTTAGGTAGGAAGGAAGTCAAGGAAGATGTACACAGGACACCAGATGTAGTTTGGCCAACTTTCACCACAAACTAGATGGCAGAGGTTAAGGGAAGTGTGAACATGTACAATGACATGACAAAATTTCCCCTGGTATTTAATCCTTGCTGGTTTCTGATTAGTGACTGCACTTAAAATTATTTTGTGGAGCACCTTGGGATGTGTGGAGGTGGCGAGATGCAATGTCAAAGCAAGTTTATCTTAGTACTGCACCTCAGACCATCATATGCCTTGTAGTTACTGGACCGATAGAGATAATTGCCAACACATTAACAGGCAGGGAATTGAAGGATATAGACCCCATACTGGCTGGTATGTGGCAGGGCTGCCAACTCTCACGCATTGAGCGTGAGAATCACGCATTTCGCCAAATTCTCACGCTGATCACAAATTTCTCATGCTCTGTCGTGAGAAATTCTGTGATCAACGAAAATTTCAAAACTCATATCAACTGCATGGGCCGCTGGTTTTGGGGAGCCGGGGCGGAGGGAGGGATGGAGGCAGCAGCAGCGGCGGGGAGAGATGTGGAGCCAGGGCTGGTGAGTGTTTGCCAGGCTGGCGAATGTTTGCCGGGCTGGCGAGTCGCTCGCTGCAGCTCTGGCCATGGAGCAGCCTCAGTGCAAGAGTCCCGGGTGTTCGTCGGAAGCGTTGCGCCACCGCTGTGAGAGTCTGTGCCGAATTCGCCCAGGTGACCGACATAGATCAGGCTGCGGCTCGGTGCATCCTGGAGGGCAACCAGCGGCTGCTGGAAGTAAGTACCAAGCACTGGGTAGAAACGGTGGAAGATAGTGGCCTTCAAATGGGGGTGGTTGGAGAAAGTATCCTGCTTGCCTGCTAGATTTTCACTTACTGTAACTGCAGGAAAAATGTTCCAGATGTTGGGGGAGTTCAGAACCAGGGGACACAGTTTAAGAATAAGGGGTAGGCCATTTAGGACTGAGATGAGGACAAACTTTCTTCACGCAGAGAGTTGTGAATCTGGAATTCTCTGCCACAGAAGGAGGTGGAGGCCAATTCACTGGATGTTTTCAAGAGAGTTACATTTAGCACTGGGGCTAGCGAAATCAAGGGATTAGGGGAAAAAACAGGAAAGAGGTACTGATTTTAGATGAACTGCCATGATCATATTGAATGGCAGTGTTGGCTTGAAGGGCTGAATGGCCTATTCCTGCACCTATTTTCTATGTTTTCAATGCTTGAGTAGATGGCAATAAAACTCGACCCTTGATTTAGAAGCATTCATGCATGGTGGAGGTATAATGTAGTCATAGAGTGATACAGTGTGAAAACAGGCCCTTTGGCGCAACTTGCCCACACCCGCCAACATGTCCCAGCTACACTACCTGCTTTTGGTCCATATCCCTGCAAACCTGTCCTATCCATGTATCAGTCTAACTGTTTTTTAAATGTTGGGATAGTCCCTGCCGCAACTACCTCCTCTGGCAGCTTGTTCCATACACCCACCACCCTTTGTGTGGAAAAAGTTACCCCTTAAAAAGTTACCTCTTAAAAATACTTTGAACAAAAAACATTGAAATCATACTTCTACAATGCACTAAAACATGATTTTAATACATCAAATTTCAAAAAGTCCCTACCTCGGGAGGGGGGATACCACCCCCCCACAACCTACCCACACTCGGTTGCTCCACTCCCATGCCGGGTACCCCCAAGGCCAGTGATCAGTGATCGCTCAGCCCTCCCCATTTTATAAAACGCTCCGTGGCCCCTGGTTCAGACAGAGAGCACTGCCAGATGTGAGCGGGGAACTGAGGCCAGTTGTCCATGATGTCTAGATCCGAATGCTCAGCGCTTCGTGTTTCGGAGTTGGCTAATGTTATTGATTTGTAATTAGTTGACAAAACCTTAATTTATTAATCTGGAATATCCAGAGGGATGGGATAAGTGTAATATTAAAATGACATGCAAGGTGTCAGGCTGTCTGTCACAACATACAGCCCCGATAACCCATTATTTCCTTCAGTTAAATATTGGGAAGGTAGCACTGTTGCCATTTACCACTCAACTATTATGTTTGTTTACCTCACTGACTATTTCTAACCGCCCCCCCCCCTCAAATTCCTTTGACAGGTTGAATAGAAATGTACCCATTTTATTAATTGAACACGTAGATGAACATCCTCAAGGAGTGTAATCAGATGGAAACTGATTCAGATGCGATGTTTAAGAGCTTGTTCAAAGAAGGGACATATTTTAAAGGAGTGACAGAGATACTTGCAGGGGAATGTATGAGGAGGTTATTATTTGTCTTTAGTTTTAGCTTGAAACAGGACATCTCAAGATTCAAAGTTTAATATAGTAATTGTGCTGATACTGACTCCAACCAACCACGTAATGAATATCATCCATTCCGGAGGTTTTATTTTTCTGGTGCCATTTAAACTTCACTTGGATTTCAATCACTTCAATGTAAAAGTAATTGGGAATGGGGAGCATTGGAACAAAAATTTTCCCTCGGTACATATTAACTGTAATATAATAATGTATGCATGTTGGTAGGTGCAATCAAAACAAAGATATTTTTATCATATTGTTGTGGTATACCAAAGAAAATATTATGTATTCTCAAGATCACATTTAATAGAATAATATTGCTTAAATATATAGTTATTGGACTTTGCATCCTGTGCTCTTTATTATTTGTATGGCTGTATGGCGACTGCACATTTCACTGTACCAATTGGTACATGTGACAAATAAATGTATCTTCTATCTGGTAAAAGTCCCAGCTGAGAGGAAGACAGCAAAGTGAAAATGACTTCAGGACAGTTTGTTAGGAAAATGAGGGAAATTGTAACATAATACTTATACAGCTGAGTGAGTATAATTTTATGGATGAGAAATTGTGTTCAACCAATTGATGACTTCATTGACAAAGTAACTAGCATGTTAGATAACCAGGAAGCCAATGGATGTAGCAAATTTTGTTATACAAATTTGGTCTGTGAAGTGCCCATAAAAGATTACCGCGTTAGATAAGGACCTGTGGACTTGAACGCAATAGGTTAAGTCCAGGGGGTCAGATATGGGGCTTTATGTGTGGGCCAGATATATTGTCAGTGCAGAGGAGCTAGGAACAAGGCCAAGTGTGCATCCAGAGTCAAGGTCTGGAATAGTATTAGGCGTGCAGTCAAAGCTGCGATAATGGGAATGTTCAGCACTGGGAACCTAAGCAGGTAAGCAGCTATGAACAGGGTAGATCAGGTGTACGGCTGGACTCAGGGTCAGTAATGAGTGAAGGTATGCAACCAGAGTCGGGTTCAGGAGTAATATCAGATGTCCAGTGAGGCCAAGTGTTTGATTATAATCTGATTTCCATACATGAATATACTAAGCTCATTCATGTGCTGCACCTGTTGATCAGAGCTTGGCTCTACTGTGGAATGTAATTAGGAATGTAATTTAGCCTAACCTTATTCATAGCTAATCCAATTTAAAGCATAAATATTGCATTCAAGTGTAAGTTAAAAGACTCGCTACAGTATGCACCAGATTGCACAATTTCAAGCTGAAAAAAGCAAAAGCTCCTTACCAATGGGAGGGGGACACCCTCCTCCCAGACCCCCCACTCGGGCTTAGTCTCTTGCAATTTCTCACTCCCAACTCTCACCCAATGTTGGGCAGCCCTGTATGCGGTTTAAATTCATGTCATAGTTGGCACAGACATTGTGAGCTGAAAGACCTGTTCTTGTGGTGTACTGTTATATGCTGATAACAATTAGTAATTTTTATCAAAGCCAATTAACTTACAAACTGTACATGTTTGGAGTGTGGGAGAAAATAAGAGCACCCGGAGAAAACCCACACAGTCACAGGGAAAATGTACAAACTCTGTACAGACAGCACCTGTAGTTAGGGTCTCTAGCGTTGTGAGGCTACAACTCTGCCACTGTGCTGCCCTACTTGACTTTCTTCCAGTGTCCTGTTGACATTTACCCACACCATCAAAGCAGCGCTGATGTGATGCTTTACATTTGCCTGCAAAGGTTGATGGAGCCTTGCAGTCTCTGAAGGGTCCAAGGAAGATGTCCATTTGTCTATGACTCGGCCTGATCTCAGTGTTATCCAATGTTCTTGGTGAATAACAGCGTGCAGACTCTCGTGTAATATTACATAGAACACAGAGCAGAACCTCACTGGAGTGGGCCCTTCAGCCCACAATATTCATGCTGAAAACAATGCCAAACTAATCTCCTCTGCCTACCTATCTAAAAGCCTCTTAAATGCCACTGTTGTATCTGCCTCTTCCATCACCCCCGGCAGCACGTTACATGCACCCTCCACTCTTTGTGTATAAAAATTGTCCTGCCCCAAAACATATTGAAGAAGGGTTCAGACCCAAAATGTCACCCATCCTTTTTCTCTAGTGATGTTGCCTGACCCGCTGAGTTGCTCCAGCACTTTGTGTCTATCTTCGGTATAAATCAGCACCTGCAGTTCCTTCCTACGTTTTATATTGCTGATGTAGGGGTTAACAATCGGATTGAGAAATTGAAATCATTCCCTTATTTAAAAGGGTGCTGTGAAATATTTTAGTTGGTCTCAGGATGCGGAACGGTTATGATGGCTGATCCAAAAAGACCCTCACAACCAGTTGGGATGTACACTACTGGGGAGTCGTGCTGAATTTTATGCTCGGGGGGGCAAGGCAGACGCGGTGGTCTCCCATTGAGCCAAGACTGACGCTTATGAATGCCTCCACTGTAGCTCACACAGCTGTTATTTGAGCCTATGGGCTTCTGACAGTGAGTATTTGTAATAACATTAAACACATTCCTAATTTAGTCATAAATCTGGAGCACTGAGCAAATGCCTTGAACAAATTTAGTGATTCGGGCGGCACTTTGACGCAGCGGTAGAGTTGTTGTCTCACAGCACCAGAGACCCGTGTTCGATCCTGACTACGGGTGCTGTCCGCACGGAGTTTGTACGTTCTCCCCGTAACTGCATGGGTTATCTCCAGGAACTCCAATTTCCTCCCACACGCCAAAGACATACAGGTTTGTAGGTTAAGTTGCTTCGGTAAGATTTGTAAAGTGTCCCTAGTGTGTGGGATAGTGCTGGTATACGGGGACCGTGGTCGGCGTGGACTCGGTGGGCTGAAGTGTCTTTTTCCATGCTGTATCTCTGAACGAAACTAGGGTGGGCAAGATGTGCAACAAAATATCTCTATTGTTTCTGTTGGAGTCTTGCAATGAGATCAGTCAAGACATTAAACATTCCTTGAAGCCGTTAATCACGTACAATGTAAGTAAGATTGGAATGTTTTCTCTGGAATGCCAGAAGTTGAGGAGGGACCTGATACCAGAGGTATATAAAACTATGCCAGAACCTTTTTAACCCGAGAATGGCAATGCCAAATACTACAGGGCATGGCTATAAGGTGAATGAACAAGTTTTTTACACAGAGGGTGGTGGGTATCTGGAACACACTGGCAGGGGTGGTGGTGGGGTCAGATACAATAGTGGCATTTAAGAGGTTTTCAGATTGACACAAGGATATGCAGGGAGTGGAGGGATATGGATTGCATGTAGGCAGATGAGATTAGTTTACCTTGAAATCGTGTTCAGCACAGACATTGTAGGCTGAAGGGTCTGTTCCTGTACTGTTCTGTGTGAACTGGGAATGCTGTGTTCAGACAAGTTCCCTTTGTTTAATCAGTGCTTTGATTTTAATTGCTCATGTTTAAGTTAATTGGCTACATAATCTTTCAATTTGGGCCTTTGTCTTGCTTTCTCACCTGGGCTAAATTCAAAATGGAGGAATGGCACCTCACAGTCCACATACGTAATACTTCCGTAAATTTTCCCTAGTGTGTAGGATAGAACTTGGGACTATCGCTGATTGGTGTGGACTCGGTGGGCCTCAAGGCCCTGTCCCACTTTCCCGAGTTACTCACGAACTCTCCCGAGTTTTCCCTTCGATTTGAACTCGGGGAATGTCGGTAGCGAGCTCGTCGGAGTCGGTAGATGTTTCGTAGTGGCTCGTAATGCCAGCCGTAGGAACTCGGGGCATCAGGTAAGTCGGGACGTTTTTTCAACATGTTGAAAAATGTCCACGAGTTAAAAAAATAGCCCCGAGTACCTACTAATGGCTATTACCGTAATTCTCCGAGTTCGAATCAAGGGGAAAACTCGGGAGTAACTTGGGAGAGTGGGACAGGTCCTTAAGAACCTGTTTCCACGCTGCATCTCTAAACTAGACTAAACTATGTTACAAGGTTAGACTGCTACTGCTGAGAAATTTTTACTTGGGGAGGAGGAGTTTGAGAGGAAGTTTGATAGTGGTGTGCAAAATAATGTCTGGTTTAAACATAGACATAGAAAATAGGTGCAGGAGTAGGCCATTCAGCCCTTCGAGCCAGCGCTGCCATTCAATATGATCATCCAAAATCAGTACCCCGTCCTTGCCTTTCCCAATATCCCTTGATTCCGTTAGTCCTATGAGCTAAATCTAACTATCTCTTGAAAACATCCAGTGAATTGTCCTCCGGTGCCTTCTGTGGCAGAGAATTCCACAGATTCACAACTCTCTGGGTGAAAACGTTTTTCCTCATCTCAGTCCTAAATGGCCTACCCCTTATTCTTAAACTATGATCCCTGGTTCTGGACTCCCCCAACATGGAGAAAATATTTCCTGCATCCGGAAATTAACCTGGTCAACCTATATCCTGGTTTAAGGAGCAAGGGAGACCAACTTAACATGATAGGAAAAAGATACCAGTGTAATGTGAAGAAAAATCTTCTCATGGAGATAGCGGGGATTGGGTTTTTAAAACTGACATAAAAGCTGAGATAATTTGCATGGGAAAGGGCAGGAAAATGGGAAGGGATTTTTACAAAAGTATGGATTCGAAGGGCTGAATGGTCTTTTATGCTGCACTAATTCAATAACTTTTGAGGAAAATTCCTCCTCTTCAGTAACCTGCCCAAAGTTATTATTTAATCCACCTCGTTACATGACGTTGTTATATGGCAGTTTTGGAGGGTTGCAGAGAGTATGGATGGAGCTGAGGTGTTTCTTACATCACATGGTGTTACAGAAATGAGTCTATGTTCTATTGAATTTCACTGTAAAACTAGAAGTGATAAATATTTTGAGCATAATAAAGCACAATTATTAATGCCAACATATTATCCCAGAATTGAACAGTAGGCATCAAGGGATTTAAGCATCATATATGCTAATCAGTTTTAACGATAATTTTAAAAGGTTGCCTGCACCATTTAGATATTAATAATTTGTGTAAATATTGGCAGATTAGAACTGCTGCCTCACAGTGCCAGAGACCCATGTTCATTCCTGACCTTGGTTGAACTTTTGGAATGTGCACGTTCTTCCTGTGACTGCATGGGTTTCTTCTGGGTGCTCCGGTTTCCTCCCACATCTCAAAGACATGCGGGTCTGTGAGTTAGTTGGCCTCTGTAAATTACCCCTAGTGTGCAGGTGGATGAGCAGGTGTGATAACATGGAGCTTGTGTGAACAGGTGATCGATGGTCAGCATGGACTCGTAGAGTCAAAGGGCATGTTTCTCAAAACTAAACAATTTGGGCGAATCAGAATTACAGCACAGACAGTGAATGTTCGAGTTGGCATTGCAATTCAGAAATATCACAATCCTTTTGAATTCATGCCCATGTTTAAAGTTGGTTCCAATAAATCTTTTAGAATTTGCACCACATTTGTTACGCAACATTTATACCCACCACTTTCTTTGCTACTGGAAGGAAAAGTCTGTTTAAAAAAACCACAGCCTGTAAAATGAAGTGAAAGTGCCTTGCCACATACTTGGAAAGTCCACATGCAGAGACTGGAGGTTGTGGTTCTTGGAACAGAGGGGAAACTCAAAACAAAACTGCAGATGCTGTAAATCAGAAACAACAACAAAGCAGCAAGTCGGGTAGCGTCTATGAAAAGAGAAAAGGTTGATGTTTCAGAGCTGCCACCCTTGATCGAGGGGAGATTTACCAGAGGTCATGGTTATAGTCACGTAGCCCAGAAACAGGCCCTTTGGCTCAACTGATCCATGCCAACCAAACATAGACACAAAATGCTGGAGTAATTCAGCGGGACAGGCAGCATTTCTGGAGGGACGGAATGGGTGACCTTTCGGCTCGAGACCCTTCTTCAGACCGCAAGTTATCAAACCAAGCTGGTCCCAGATTCAGTCTTCTCGGTTTCAGATTCAGGGGCAGTTTCTTCCCAGCTGTTATCAGGCAACTGGACCGTCCACTAGAGAGCGGCCCTGATCTCCCATCTATCTCATTGGAGATGTTTGAACTATATCTTTAATCGAACTTTAAATGACTTTATTTTTTACTGGACCTCATTCAATTTTGAGTATCACAGTTGAAGGCTATTCACCCACTGGGTCCATACTGGTGACTGGTTGAGCCATCCCATCAGTTCCATTTCCCTCCACCCCACCCCCTCTCCACCATATCGATGTAAATAACTTTCACGTCCATGTTTAATCCGCTTCAGATGCCCTGATTCTGATTCCACCATTTTACAGGAAGTGAGTTCCAGAACCAAGTGTTTCAAAACTAAGTTTATTAAGATAGAGGAATAAACTCTTCCCACTGTCAAGAGGGTTACGAGCAGAGCAAAGAGAGTTGTGAAAATTGGCAAAGCCGCATGGTGGGAGGGAAAGCATGATGCTTTGTTAAGTTTGTTTTAGGTCTGATCCAAATAGATATACACTTGAAACAGTGCTGGAAAGCAAGGACTTGCTGGGTAAACGAGGAAGGGTGACGAAGCAACTGGATCCTGACCTCTAACTTGCCAGCTCAGAACTGATGGGCTGAAAGTTCTCCTTTGCGTCACGTGTGTGGCAAAACAGTGAGATCTGATATGATCCGGAAGTGGCGGCGCTGCCTTGCAGCTGCGGCTCGCCTGCAGTCCGTTTGTCTTTTCTTTTTTGTTTTCTTTTGTCCCGTTGTTGCGGTTTGTTTTGGTTTATTTTAGTTGTGTATGTGTGGGGGGGTGGGAGAAGCATGTTTTTTGGCTCTTCCTTCGGGGGGGGATACGACCTTTCTTGCCGTATCCTCCGTCTCCGTCTGCGCTGAGGCCTGTCGCGGAGCTGGCGGCCTCCAACTGGGACCGACTTCGGGGCTCGGGAGGCAGAGCCAGCCGGGACTTGCCAGCGCGGGGCTGGCCGACTTCGGGGCTGTGGTGGCGTTGCGACCCGACTTCCGACCCGACTTCGAAGCCTCGGAGGCTCGGCGAGGGCCAGTGGACGACATCGTCGGGAGCTCGCAGGTCACAGGTTGGTGACCTGTTTTTCCGTAGCTCCCGCAACAACAGCTGCGTCCGCTGGACTGGAGGGCGGCAGCTTCGACCGCCCTGGGCCGCGGAGTTTGAACCGGCCCGTTCGGATTCAGCCGCGGGACTTACTTACCATCACCCGGCGGGGTCACAACATCGGAGGCCTGGATCGCCTCAGCGCAGAGGGAGAGGAAGGAGGGAAGAAACATGGACTTTGGGACTTTTTGCCTTCCATCACAATGAGGAGGTGCCTGGTGGACTCACTGTGCTGGATGTTAAACTGTGTTGAGTGTGTGTTTTTGTTATTTATTCTATGTTATGACTGCAGGTTAAACCATTTCGTTGCACTGAAAAGTGCAATGACAATAAATTGAATCAAAATCAAATCAAATCAAATGCATATCAGGAGAACATGGACAGGTGACATTTGGGCTCGTGACCTTTATTCAGACTTGAAATCTTAGAGAGGAGGAGAACTTCTTCAATCAACTCAGATGTTTCTCCTCTTAATGCTGCCTGACCTGCTCAGTATTCCCTGAATTTATGGTTTTTGTTTCAGATTTACAGCATCTACACGTTTTTTTTGTTGGTTTACTCCTTAACGATCCCAATGTTCCAAGAATCACAGCCCTCTGCACTTAATCTTTCCAAGTAACTTAATTTATATGTGGTGAGGAACTTTTACAGGCTGTATTTTTTACAGACTGTTTATTCCCAATGAAGCAGCAGCAAATAAAATGCTGGCTATAATGTCTTAGAACATATGTGCTTTTTACATCAGTACGGAGATGTCTTACTTGATCAGGGTACCTACCACCATTCTGATATCGGTGGTCTCTGATCTATATACAAGATCCCCTCTTTGCAATCCATTTTGCTATCCAAGATTGTAAGAAATTGTAGAGAATTGTGGACACAGCCCAGACCATCGCAATAATCAACCTTGCTTCCATTGACTCCATCTACACTTCACGCTACCTCGGTAAGGCCACCAGCATAATGGAGGATAAGTCTCACCCCGGTCACTGCCTCTTCACCCCTCTCCCATCAGGCAAGAGGTACAGAAGTGTGAAAACGCACACCTCCAGATTCAGGGAGCTTCCCAGCTGTTATCAGGCAACGGAACCTTCCTATCACCAACTAGAGAAAGATCCTGGCCTCCCAACTACCTCATTGAAGACCCTCAAACTATATTTAATTGAACTTTATCTTGCACTAAATGTTATTCCCTTTATCCTGTATCTGTACACTGTAGATGGCTTGATTGTAATCATGTATTGTCTTTCCACTGACTGGTTAGCATGCAATTTAAAAAAAAAGCTTTTCACTATACCTCGGTTCACATGACAATAAATTAAACTAAGCTATTCTGAAGAAAATTAGGCTATCCTCTCAGAGGACATGCATATATTTAACCCCTGATCAATATTCCTACACCAGACGGGAATTTGCTGTGCTTGTTCTCACGACAATGAATTCACTTCTGTAGAACAGCATCTGTAGTATGACAAACCGGTTAATGTTTTTGGTCCTTGGCCCAGTGACCCTTCTCCAGTATGGGGGGTCCGGGTGAGAATGGAAGGTTTAAAAGCTGGGAAGATAATTGGGGCCAATATGGTTCCACCTAATCTATTTTAATCAACCTTTTAAGCTTTTAGTTTAACTCAGCGGGCGAGGCAGCATCTATGGAGTGAAGGAAATAGACTACATTTCGTGGGGCAGACTGAAGAAGGGTCTTGACCCGAAACGTCGCCTATTTCCTTTGCTCCATAGCTGCTGCCTCACCCGCTGAGTTTCTCCTGCATTTTTGTCTACCTTCGATTTTCCAACATCTGCAGTTCCTTTTTAAGCTTTTAGTTTAGTTCGTTTTTTTTTAGAGATACAGCATGGAAACAGGCTCTTCGGCCCACCGAGTCCACGCCGACCATTGATCACCCATTCTCACCAGCTCTATGTTATCCCACTTTTACATCCACTCCTCACACACCAGGGGCAATTTACAGAGGGCCAATTAACCTACAAACCCGCACTTCTTTGGAGTTTGTGAGGAAACCAGAGCACCCGGAGAAAACCGTCGCTGTCACTGGGAGAATGTGCAAACTCCACACAGACAGCATCCGCGGTCAGGATCAAACCCGGTCTCTGGTGCTGTGAGGCAGCAACTCTATCATTGTGCCACTGTGCTGCCCCGATGTCATGAATAGGATGTGATGGGTGTCAGGGGTTATGCGGAGAAGGCAGAAAAATGGGGTTGAGAGGGAAAGCTAGATCGGCCATGATTGAATGGCGGAGTAGACTGGAAGGGCTGAATGCCTAATAATTTACAAATTTATGAACTATAGAAATGGAATATAGTCTCAGTTTTAACAAAACACTTAAGTGAAGCTCCCAAGCTTGAAAGTAGAGAGCAAACAATGGTTTGCTTTCTGCTTTAATGCAGTCAATATATCTGGACATCACATCAGATATCTCAGAGAATTTTCTTGTGAAAAAGGGGCTCTAAAAATATAAGCAAATTCTTAGACTAATTCTACAGATCAACACTGTTTATGTTGAAGCCAAATAAAGGCTTTTTTTCCCCCATTGTCCCTGAGATTAGAATCAAGGGCATGGCTTAGCCGGTGACCGATGGAAATTAATGCAACCTCTTTTAATTAAGGCTTTCTTATCTTTTGGCTTCAGGAGTCTAAATTGATTGCCAAATCCCTCATTTTCCCCCTTAATCTGAGAATACACTGTTATTTATAAGATTAGGCAGCCATGCATATCCATTCTAGTGTGTATTACATTTTGTTAAACATCTGTTTCCTATTGGTATATTTCCATCCAAATAGAAATAAAACACGATCACATGTGCCTGTAAATTAACAAAAGGGGGAGGTGGGTTGTAAGTTTTGTTAAAAAATTAAACTACGGTCTGGACTGTTGCCTAAACATTTTTTCTATTTCACAATTGAAGATAAGATTTAAACGACTACATCTGTGCAGAATTTCAGTCTACTTTGTCCAAAATGCTATTCATTTGCTTAATAACGAACCAAGTTAATAGTCGTAGTTATACAGCATGGAAACAAACCCTCCAGCCCAACATGCCCAAAATGTCTATCTGAGCTCGTCTCATTTGCTTGTGTTTGATCTACAGTATATCCCACTAAACCTTTCCTATCCTGATCCCTGTCTAAGTCAAAGGAGAGTGCCATTGTCTGTACTAACACACAGCAAGTTGAAAGCAATAACATCAACGTGCCAAGATGCTAAATGGAAACACATTTAAAGTTTCAACCAAATCAAATTATTAGACTGATGATAAGAGGTAGACTTTAGCCAATAAAGTCAATAAAGACTCCACCCTCCCTTCCATTGATTCCATGTACACTTCACGCTGCCTCAGCACCAGGGATACTGCCTGAAGCGCTGCGTTACTTTGTGTCATTCTCCGCCTTGTTGTTCACCTGACCACGGGTGAACAACAAGGGGGAGGATGACTGAACTTTGGTGCCTTCCCTCACAGTGGGAAACTGATTCTGCTGTGTGGGGATGTTTGTGTTAAAGTCTATTGTGTGTTGTGTTCTTTATTATTCGTATGGCTGTATGGTGACCCCAAATTTCACTGTACCAATTGGTACATGTGACAATAAATGTCTCTTGTCTTGTCTTTTAAACTAGCATCTGCAGTTCCTTGTTTCTCCCTGGCCTCAATCCATGTACCTGTCCTTCCTCAATATCTTTTAAGTCTTTAAATGGTGGTGATAAACGTTAATCACTCTGTAAAGTTAACTGTTGAGCTCTCCTTAGAAGCCACCTGGCCTGCTCTGTTTTTGCAGTATTTTTTCTTTTATAGCTTAGTTTAGATTAGATTTATTAATATCATGTGTACAGAGGTACAGTCAAAGGCTTTTTTGTTGCCTGTTATCCAGTGAGCAAAATGATTATACATGATTACAATCAAGCCGTCCACAGTGTACAGATGCAGGAGAAAGGGAAAAATGTTCAGTGCACGATAAAGTCCAGTAAAGTACAATTAAAGATAGTCCGAGGGTCTCCAATGAGGTAGATGGTAGGTCACGACCGCCCTCTAGTAGGATGATTCCGTTGCCTGATAACAGCTGATTATCTCTTTAAATCTATCAATTATGGGATTTTAAGTTAACAATTGATCTTGCACCATATGGCCTTTGTGGAAGCTGAGTATTTCTAGAATGTCCTGTTTTTATTAATTTCACTAACCTCAACTATGAACTTCTATGGACTGTCTTTGCACTAAGGACTTCTGGGGGGGGGGGGGGGGGGTTCACTAGTGTTTTGCCTATTAATTTATTGAAATTTTGTTTCTTACATTATCTCTGTGCATTGTGTTTACAGGCCTGTTATGCTGCAGAAAGTAAGAAATTCACTGTTCCATTGTTAATTAAATGATAATTAAACACCAAGTGCTGGAGTAACTCAGCGAGTCAGGCAGCATTTCAGGAGAACATGGAAGGTGACGTTTTGGGTCGGGGTCCCTTCTTCAAACTGGTTGCCATTGTCCTCCAAATATGTTGCCTGACCCGCTGAGTTACTCCAGCACATTGTGTAACATTGTCTTTTCTTTTGTAAATCAGCATCTCCTTGTATCACAATTAAACACTTTTGACTCTTGATTAGCGGTTTTCCGATTTTGGGTCTTGGTTGAATTTGTGAACCACATCCTGCACTCCTTGCCAACCAGAAATAATTTCTCCCTAAGCAGTAAAGCCGCTCCTTAAATTAATTACTTGCTTACCTGGGTGGTGCCTTAGCGACGGGCAGAAAGAAAGACTCTGAGCTGTAGGAAAGTGTTTCCTGGCCTTTTGGCTGGTACTTTCCAGCAATTACATCCAAAGCTTGAGGTTTCTACTCACCGCTTTATTCAAGATCTGCCCAAACTAGTTAGTGATGTGCCAGTCATCCAGCAAGTTACAAATTGGCCTTGCATTGTGACATACAGGAGCTTGAAGAAAGAATGCAAATCATAAACACAGGTTCATAAGACATAGGAGCAAAATTCGGCTATTTGACCTATCAAGCCTACTCTGCCAGTCAATCATGGCTGATCTATCTCCCCCTCTCCCGGTAACATTTGACTCTCTTACTAATCAAGAGCCTTTCAATCTCCGCTTTAAAAATACCCAATGACTTGACCTCCACCACCGTCTGTGGCAATTAATTCCACAAATTCACCACCCTCTGACTAAAGAAATTCCTCCTGATCTCCTTTCTAAAGGTACGTCCTTTTATGCTGAGGCTACGGCCTCTGGTCCTAGACTCTCCCACTAGTGGAAACATCCTCTCCACATTCACTCTATCCACTCGATCCAGGCCTTTCAAGAAATAATTCAAATCATAAACATGTTCAATAAAGTGCACATATGTCTCTACTGCCTTATGTGTAGGAAGGAACTGCAAATGCTGGTTTACATTGAAGATAGACACAACATGTTTTTCTTTATCTCTGTGTCTTCCTCTCTCCTGACTCTCAGTCTGACAAAGGGTCTCGACCTGAAACGTCACCCATTCCTTCTATCCAGAGATGCTACCAGTCCCGCTGAGTTGCTCCAACATTTTGTGTCTATCCTTTTCTTCCTTAGAAGGCTTAGGAAGTTCGGCATGTCCCCAAAAACTCTCACCAACTTCTACAGATGGACCATAGAAAGCATTTGATCTGGATGTATCACAACATGGTTTGGAACAGCTCCTTCCAAGACTGCAAGAAATTGCAGAGAATTATGGACGTAGCCCAGACCAGCACACAAACCCACCTCCCTTCCATTGACTCCATTTACACTTCACCCTGCCTCGGCAAGGTCACCAGCATAACCAAGGACCAGTCTCACCCTGGCCTCTCCCTCTTCCCCCTTCTCTCATCAGGCAAGAGGTACAGAAGTGTGACAATGCACACCTCCAGATTCAGGGACAGCTTTTTCCCAGCAGTTTTGAGACAACGGAACCATTCATTCACCAACTAGAGAGCGGTCCTGACGCCCCCATCTACCTCCCTCGGACTATCTTTAATCATTTTTTACTGGACTTTATCATGCTAGATAACTAGACGTCATTCCCTTTATTATGTATCTGTACACTGTGGATGGCTTATTGTAATCATGTATTGTCTTTCCGCTGACTGGTTAGTAAGCAACAGAAGCTTTTCACTGTACCTTGGTACATGTGACAATAAACTAAACTAATTTACAGTAAGATTGTCAATAGGGCGGCATGGTGGCACAGCAGTAGAGACCGGGGTTTGATCCTGACCATGGGTGCTATCTGTATGGAGTCTGTACGCTCTCCCCGTGACCTTGGTGGGTTTTGTCCCACGCTCCAAAGATGTAAAGTTTTGTAAGTAAAATGGCTTTGGTAAAATTGTGATTTGTCTGTAGTGTGTAGGATAGTGTTAGCGTATGGGGTGATTGCTGGCCGGTGTGAACTTGGTTGGCCCGAAAAGCCTGTTTTGGCACTGTATCTCTAAACTAAAACTGTATGCCAACAAATAATTTCACTGTAACAATAGGGACATGACAATAAAGTACCATTGGAGTATATCTGGAATTTAAGCTCATCTTATTCACAACAACTATTTTGTATAAGCTCAGCTGGTTCACCAATTTCCTATCTATCACCGTTAGCTAGTCTAACCTAGGTGATTGAAGACTGATGAATATGGTTGGTTGAGGGACAATTGAGAAAGGACAATAAATACTGCTTTTGCCATTGATATCCACATCGCAACAATGAGTAATCATTTTTCAAAAAAAGTTCCCTTCACAGTTCATCTTATTTGTTTTCCAACTATTTACTTTTTTTCCAGTCTGAAAATCGGGTTTCCTTCATTTGCGAGACAACTGGCTAACACCTTTTTATTTGGGTGTCAACTTTTATGGAATCTTTTCCATGGAAATGCTTTTGGCGAGGTTGGAGATATGAGCTAAATTGTTTAGTTAAGTTTAGCTTAAGGATTCAGCATGGAAACAGGCCCTTTGGCCCACCGAGTCCGCACCGACCAACGATTCCCATACACTAGTTCTATCCTACACACAGGGGACAATTTTCAGCAGCCAATTAACCTAAAATCATGCACGTCTTCGGAATGTGGGAGGAAACTCCGAGCACCCAGAGAAAACCCACGCGGTCACAGGAGAACGTGCAAACTCTGTACGAACAGCACCCGTAGTTAGGATCGAACCTGGGTCTTTGGCGCAGTGAGGCAGCAAAACTACCGCTGCGCCACTGTGCCGCCTTGAAATTTTGTGCTTTCAAACACGGTGGATTCACGCAGGCTTCAACGTGGTGTGCGAAGAAACTAATTGCTCAGAAGATCAAGGAGGTATTCAGTAATGACTGTTGAATATCATGAAATGTCTTGATCGGGTAAATGAGACGGCAGGTTGAAAAGCATAAAATGCAGAGTTGAGGTAATTGGTAAAAAACTAGGATTGACATGAGGATTAAAAAAAAAAGAGATCAGCCATGATCATATTGAATGGTGGGCTAGACTTGAGGGGCTGAGCGGCCTGCTCCTGTGCCTACTTTACTTTAGTTTAGTTTATTATTGTTACATGTACACCTATAAGCTTTTTTTGTTGCGTGCTATTCAGTCAGCAAAAAGACTATACAATCAATCTGTTGGAAGGAACTGCAGATACTGGAAGACAGACACAAAATGCTGGAGTAACTCAGCGGGTCAGACAACATCTCTGGAGAAAAGGAATAGGTTACGTTTTGGGTCGAGACCCTTCTTCAGACTGAGAGTCAGGGGAGAGGGAAATTAGAGGTTTGATTATAATCAAGCCGTCTGCTGTGTACAGATAGAGGATAGAGGATATAGCGTTTAGTTCAGTGAAGTCCGATTAAAGATAGTCTGAAGGTTTCCAATGAGGTTGATGGGAGGCCAGGACCGCACTCTTGTCGGTGATAGGATGGTTCAGTTGCCTGATGACAGCTAGGGAAAAAATGTCCCTGAATTTAGAGGTATGCATTTTCACACTTCTGTACCTCTCGCCTGCAGGGGAGAGGGGCGAAGAAGGAGTGATCGGGGAGAGTCTCATCCTTTATTATGCTGGTGGCCTTGCTGAGTCAGCATGAAGTACAGATGGAGTCAATGGAAGAGAGTTTGGTTTGTGTGATGGTCTGGGCTAAGTCCACAATTCTCTGCAATTTCTTGCGGTCTTGGATGGCCTGTTCCCAAACTGTGATGCATCCTGATAAAATGCTTTCTATGGCACATCGGTAGAAGTTGGGGAGGATTGGTGGTCTTGTTTCCTTGTATTTGGTGCAGCATTGGTCTAAATGGTGTGCTAACTAACTGGGGCAGGTCTTCACCCACAGCTTTCTGACTCAATATACAGATCCACAGCTGATGTTGATTTGACGAAAAATGCTGATGAGTTTAAGCTTTGATGTCATTCATGAGAGCCGGTGATAATATCAACATGTTTCATATGCAACCTGCCTCAATAGCTGATAAACATCTGGGCCAATTGTGATAGGAAATGTCTTCAAGTCTTTGCAGAGAATTTAAAGAATTTAAAACAAATATAGATCAACAGCCTGGGTATTTTCTAACAAGATGCAGTAATAGCAGTCACATCTAGGAAAGGGAAATATAAATTAAAAAATGTAGACACCAAATCAGTCATAGACTCATAGAGCACGGAAACAGGTCCTTCAGCTCAACTTGCCCATACTGACTAAAAACCCTAATTTAAGCTAGTCCCACTTGCCCACGTTTGTCCCATATCCCTCTAAACCAGGAGTTTCCAAACTATGGCCACATCTGGCCCGCCACAAGATTTTATCCAGCCCGCAGCAAGCTCTTAACACGTTCCGTGCAGCGGGCTATTTAGCGGGTTCTGTGGTAGCGCGGGAACTTACACACGTTAGTTTGCCATATGCTATCAAGTTGAGGGTTTGTGTGCAGCTGCTGACAAGTTACCGTCGATGGCCCCGGGGAGACGGTGAAGATCGGCGACAGCGGCGGCGGTGGCCCCCGTGAGTGAGTGAGTGGGTGGGTGTGTGAATGAGTGTGAGTGTGTGTGAATGTGTGTGTGTGTGTGAATGAGTGTGTGTGTATGTGTGAATGAGTGTGACTGTGTGTGAGTGTGAGAGTGAGTGAGTGGGTGGGTGTGTGAGTGAGTGTGTGAGTGAGTGTGTGAGTGAGTGGGTGTGTAAGAGTGTGTGTGTGTGAGTGTGTGTGTGTGAGTGAGTGAGTGTGTGTGTGTGTGTGTGTACTGCCCACAGAAATGTGCCAAATATATAATGTGGCCCACATGCTGAAAAGTTTGGAGGCCCCTCCTCTAAACCTACTAAACCTGAAATAAAAACAAAAACTTTGCCAGGACTCAAGGGCCTAAACTACAGGGAGAGGTTGAGCAGGTGAGGACTCTATTCCCTGGAGTGCAGGAGGATGAGGGTTGATCTTATAGAGGTGTACAAAATCATGAGAGGAAAAGATAGGGTAAATGCACAGTCTCTTGCCCAGTGTAGGGATATCAAGAATCAGCGGACATAGGTTTAAGTTGAGGGGGAAGTAGGAAGCTGAGGAGCAACTTTTTCACACAAAGGGTGGCGTTGTATATAACGAGTTGTCATCGGAGGTAGTTGAGGCAGGTACTATTTCATTGTTTAAGAAACATTTACAGGGCTGCCAACATTGGGTGAGAGTTGAGAGTGAGAAATAGAGATGGAGGGAGCGTAGCGACTGGGGGGGGGGGGGGGGGAGTGGGAGGGGGGTGTTCCCCCTCCCACAGTAGGGAGCTTTTGCATTTGTCAGCTTGAAATTGTGTAATCTGGTGCATACTGTAGATAGTCTTTTAACTTGCATTTGAATGCAACATTTATGCTTTAAATTGGATTAGGTATGAATAAGGTTAGGCTAAATTACATTCCACAATAGAGCCAGGCTCTGATCAACAGGTGCAGCACATGAATGACTGTATTCATATATGGAAATCAGATTATATTCATGCTGTTATGTGTATATATATAGAGAAAAACTCAGAGAAACAAAGCAAAAGTCGGACTTCCATCACTGTTCTGCACAAATAAATCAATCAACCTTGTTCAAGAAGGAACTACAGATGCTGGAGAATCGAAGGTAGACAAAATTGCTGGAGAAACTCAGCGGTTGCGGCACATCTATGGAGCGAAGGAAATAGGCAACGTTTCGGGCCAAAACCCTTCTTCAGACGGTTTCAACCTTACCCTTTGAATATAGAAACAAGACGAAAATAATACCACATATTCAATCATATATGGTTCAATGAAATTAAGATATATATGTAAAAATATATATGGAAACAGGCCTTTCCGCCCACAAAGTCCACACCGACCAGCAATCTATCATACACCAATTCCATCCATCACGCCAGGGACAATTTACAGAAGCCAATTAACCTACAAACCTGCCACCCGATCAAATTATTTTTTCTGTAATATATTTATTATGGTGTCATGTGAATAAAGATGAACACATGGTTCTGATTTCTGCCCTTAGTTGGATAACACACATGTCCAGTCATTGTGTTTTATGGCTGGTTTTCAACCTCTTCAGGCTGAAGGTCTCGACTCAAAACATCACCCATTCTTTCTCTCCAGAGATGCTGCCTGTCCTGCTGAGTTTTTCTAGTTTTTAGTGTCTATCTTCAGTTTGAACCAGCATCTGCAATTCCTTCCTACACTATTTGTTAAGCAAAACAGGCCCTATTCTCATTATATAATTTTGTGATCAGCGTGAGAACATGAGAGTTTTGTGAAATGCGTGAGTCTCACGCTCAATGCGTGAGAGTTGGCAGCCCTGCTAATAATGCAAACATTTTATGCAAGTTCCAATTGGACAAAAATCACTTATTACTGCTTTATAACAGTTAAGTTACATTAAGACCATTTCAGAAATTATGGCAGTCAACAAAAAATCAACTAACAAATTAAAGCAAACCAAAAGAAAATAACATGTTCCCTTTCCTGACTCTACCTCATAAGTACTTCAACGCTGTTAACAGAGCAAAGGGATATTAATCTCAAGAATCAAAATGGGGAAAGTGAGGGCAATTTTGCTTAAATGGTCATTCTAAGCCCATTCAGATCTGCATAGAGTCAGAGTTATACAACATGTACATGGCTGGCCCAATTTGTCCATAATGATCAAGTTGGCATTCTGCGTGCCCAGGGACTGGCTGCCGTTCCCAGATCAGCTCGCGTCCCAGGGACTGGCCGCAGTTCTCAGGTTGGCTCGCCTGCTCCGACCCCGTGAAAACAAATTGAGAAAAACAAATTGAGAAAATCGTGTTACGGGCCGGATTCGGCCCGTGTGCCGTAGGTTGCAGAACCCTGTCCTATATGTTTGGCCTCATTGTGGTCCCCCCCATGTTTTACAACCAATTCAGCTGGTTAGTTCTATCTCCGGCTGCTTCATGTTGTCGGCGGCTGCACATCCAACCAAGAAAGAAGAGACGAGAAGAGATGCGACGTCACTCACAGCCGCCACCTGACGCGCCTTCCCAGACTGCACAGATCGCTGTGATGTGGCGCAAAAGAGACAAACTGTGCAGGGACTGAAGACAGCGTGAGAATTATGTCATCAGCATGAGAATTCTGTCATCAGCGTGAGCATTGGCTGAAATGCGTGACTCTCATGCTCAAAGCGTGAGAGTTGGCAGCCCTGTCTAAGGCCAGGATGTGACAACAGACACACAGGGAGACACATACACAAAGGAAGACACACACACATACACACACACACACACACACACAGGGAGACACACACACAGGGAGACACACAGACACGCACACACACACGGGGACACACACACAGGGAGACACACAGACACGCACACACACACAGGGAGACACACACACAGGGAGATACACACACACAAGGAGACACACACAGGGAGGCACACATACACACACAGGGAGACAGACACACAAGCACACACACACACCTTTTCTTCCCCCTCCATCCTCCCCTTCCTCCCTCCTGCCCCCATCCTTCCCTCTTTCCTCCCCCTCCCTCTTTCTCCACTTTCTCCTTTCCTTCCTTCATCCCCTTTCTACATTCCCTCCCCTTGTCTCGCTTTGCCTCCATCCCTCCCTTTTTTTCTTTCCCTCTCTCTCTCTCTTTCCCTCCTCCCTCTCTCTCCCCGGCTGCCCAATGGGGAGTTTGGCAGGCACGGTGTAGCGTGGATTGGCGGCGCTGGCGCTGCCGTGTGAGTTGAAGGGCAGGAGGGAGGGAGGGAGGGAGGGAGCGAGGCTGCAGCGGCGGCCGGCAGCGCAGCGCTCACAGCCGGCACATAGAGCTGCTGACACCCGGCGGCTGCACATCCAACCAAGAGAGAAGAGACGCGACGTCACTCACAGCCGGCAACCGACGCGCTTCGCCAGACCGTGCAGATCCTTGGCACGCGGCGCAAAGGGACAAACTGTGCAGGGACAGAACTCAGCGTGAGAACTCGGTCATGAGCGTGAGGGCGTGAGAATTTGCTCCAAGGCGTGATTCTCATGCTGAAAGCGTGAGAGTTGGCAGCCCTGCATTTAGACAGGTACATGGATAGGACAGGTTTAGAGGGAAATGGGCCAAATGCAGGCAGTTGGAACTAGTGTAGATGGGACATGTTGGTTGGTGTAGGGAAGTCAGGCCGAAGTCTGATCAATGATAAACAGTTAACAATTCAGGTTGAATATCCTACATCAGAACGTGGATCTGTTCTGCAGAAGGATCCGAAATGTCAATCGTTTCTCTTTCCACAGGTGCTGCCTGACCCGCCGAATGTTTCTAGAATTTTCTATTTTTATGTATAAGTTCTTGAGTTCTTGAAGTAAGTCAAGAATACCTGGACCAAAAAAAAAGGACATAAAGTGCTAGAATAACTCAGTGAGTCCAACAGCATTTTTGGAGAACATGGACACGTGATGTTTCAGGTTGGGACTCTTCATCAGACTGTCTTTTGTTGGTAAATTAGTATCTGCAGTTCCTTGTATCTCCAAGGTTACCTGCAAGTGGTTAGAAATTTAAGTCAAGCAAAATGACAACTGATGTAGGCTAAATGTGTAAAAAGGAACTGCAGATGCTGGTTTGCACCAAGGATAGACACAAAGTGCTGGAGTAACTCAGCGGGTCAGGCAGCACTTCTGGAGAAAATTGATAAGTGACGTTTTAGATCAGGATCCATCTTCAGGAAGCTGAAGATGGGTCCCAACCCAAAACGTCACCAACCTTTTTTCTCCAGGAATGCTTCCTAAATTAGTCTGAAGAAGGGTCTCGACCCAAAACTTCACCCATTCCTTCTCTCCAGAGATACTGCCTGTCCCGCTGAGTTACTCCAGCATTTTGTGTCTATCTTTGGTGGAAAACAGCATCTGCAGTTCCTTCTTACTTATGCTTCCGGACCCGCTGAGTTACTCCAGCCCTTTGTGTCTATCTGGGATGAATGTTATATATGATTGTTAGTTTTATATCATTACTCAGTGATAAATTATACAAATTAACAGAAGTTTGATTGTTGTTACTTTGCATTTCAAGCAAAAAAAATTGATATGAGCAACTGTGGCTGGTAATTTGGATGTGGCGATGTCTGACATTTGCTTATTGATTTGAGGGCATGAGCAATGGGGAGAGGTTGGGCAAGCTAAAACATTATTCCTTGGAGCGCAGGAGGCTGAGGGCTGATCTTATAGAGATGTATAAATCATGAAGGGAATAGATAGGGTGAATGTACAGAGTCTTTTTCTCGGTCGGGTAATCAAGAACTAGACATCAAGGCATAGGTTTAAGGTGAGAGGGAAAAGATTTAATAGAAACCTGAGGGGCAATTTTTTTCACACGGAGGGTAGTGGGTGTATGAAATGAGCTGCCAGAGGAAATAATTGGGGGTGGCACAATGGTGCAGCGGTAGAGTTGCTGCTTACAGCGTCAGAGACCCGGGTTCGATCCTAACCACGGGTGCTATCTGTAAGGAGATTGTATGTTCTGCTTATGACTGTTTATTCAGGTGTTTCGGTTTCCTCCCATATACCAAGGATATGTGCAGGTTTGTAGGTTAATTGGTTCCTGTAAGTTGTCCCTGGGATAGAACAAGTGTACTAAACCACGGAAATGGTTGAGGAAGGTTTAAAAAAACATTTCCACTGGTACATTGATTGTAAAAAGGCTTAGAGCGATTTACACCAGCAGCAGGCAAATGGAATAACAGTAGCTTGCTGGGCATCTTGGTCGAATGGATGTTGGGCTAAAGGATGCTATTTGACTCCATGTGGCTTAAGGAATCATATACTGCATCATCTACTGTAACTCAGGCGAGTAATATTGCTGAAGGATTGCAATGCCATATAATTAGAATAGCCCTCAACCCCTTTAGTAGCAATGTTACAAAATTTTGAGATTTTAAAAATCAAGTCTGTAATTTATCCCATCAGATAAAGCATAAAACGACGTTTAATTTGACACCTAATTCACTTTCATATCTTCAGTATTAAAAAAGTTATGGCCATTTACATATTCGGAAATTAGCATCTTGTTCCCTATTGCTTTTCCATTGACTTAACACAAAAGCTGTGATCGAGGACAGTCAATAGCCCATAACTTTCTTAAAAATTAAGAGAACTGAAATAAATTTTCAGTTATTATAGATTGAAGCATTCTGAAACAAATATGAAACAATCTTACTTAGATGACATGAAATTAAAGCATATAATTAGTTAGTTACCTAATTGTAGCTAATTACAAAATTAAATTACTAGATCTAAACATCTATCAATTTCTTAAGAATAGATTAACATTTTTAAATAGCCTAAGTGTCCAAATAACATTCACACAAGAATTCACAATATAACATAATTTTTAAATCTCATTGTCATGGATTTATAGGCCAAATGGAAGGAATTTAATGTTTAATACCTGTAAATTAAAGAGCATTTAAATCATCTTGCGAGTGTTTTTTTCTGGAACGCGATCAATTGGAACGTTGCGGTTGCGGTGAATTTAACCCTGTATCGGCATGAAAAATACTGCCGGTTCGTTCGGGGATTTTTTTTTTTAATTCGCAATTTAAAATGTGAATTAAAGGCCTCTTAAGAAGCACTTTTATACATAAAATAAACGGCTTTCGTTTACCTGTCCCGTGCGTGAAATCCGTCCCCGTTGTCGGCAGTGACGGCTTTAGAAGCTGATTTTAAAATTGCTCCAACGCTGAAATTGTCGGGCGAATAAAAATAAAAAATACACAAAACGTCCGTCGGAACGATTCTTCAGCAAAAGCTTGCACTCCAACGAAATATAATTCAGGACAAGGTAGGAGGAACCCGCGTTTTAACCCCGCCCCCCCCACAAAGGCGCCAAAATCGCACACACGGCCAGTGGCAGAATTGCAGCGCCGCTGAAGGTAAGTATTGTAACATACCTACCTTTAGGATTACGTTTATTATAGTCACGTGTACAGAGGTGCAGTGAAAAACTTTGTTTTGCCTGCTCCTCGCAAGGGGCGGCATGGTGGTGCAGCTGGTAGAGCTGCTGCCTCACAGCACAAGAGAACCGGGTTCGATCCTGACCACGGGTGCTGTCTGTGTGTGGAGTTTGCACGTTCTCCCTGTGACTGCGTGGGCTTCCTCCGGGTGCTCCGGTTATCTCCCACATCCCAAAGACGTGCGGGTTTGTAGGTTAATTGGCCTCTAAAAATTACCTCTAATGTGTAGGGAGTGGATAAGAGAGTGAGATAACATAAAACTACTGTGAACGGGTGATCGATGGTCGACGTGAACGGTGGGCCGAAGTGCCTGTTTCCATGCTGTAGATGAACACAAAATGCTGGAGTAACTCAGCAGGACGGGCAGCATCTCTGGAGAGAAGGAATGGGTGACGTTTTGGGTTGAGACCCTTCCTCAGACTCTTATGCTGTATCCATACTGTATCTTTGAACTGAAGTCTCCACACTCCTCTGATATATATCATTTGTATCAAGGACCACAGAACTCCAGACACTCTGTGATGCAAGAGCCTGAGTCTGAGCTGATTGTTCCCCGTTGCAATAACAACAACAAAGGAATTAGTTTGAGGAGACAAGCAGTAAAAACAGCAGAAAGGGGATAAGAACAATCATTCTGTCAACACAGCATTTACTACTAATCTTTGGCTGATCGGGTATGAAGATGAGGGTGCGGTACAGGGATATTCAAACACTTATTGTTGCATGGCAGCTGGGAATTTAAAGTGGCTTCACTAAATCAATCTGGATCATAAAATAATAGTATTTTAAAGCAGTAAGTTAGATAAAATAAGTTCAGAATTCAATTTAAATTTTATTATCTGTAGCTGTATGTTAAATTAAATAAGTCTGTAATAAAAAATTATCTTGGATAATAGTTTAGTTTAGAGATACAGCGTGGAAGCAGGCCCTTCGGCCCACTGAGTTTACGCCAACTGGCAATTATCCTACACATTAACATTATCCTACACATTAGCATTATCCTACACACTTGGGATAATTTTTTTTACAGCAGCCAATTAACCTACAAACCTGCACGTCTTTGGAATATGGAAGGAAACTGGAGCAGCCGGAGAAAACTCACGTGGTCACAGGGGAAAACGTGCAAACTCTTTACAGACAGCACCAGTAATCAGGATCGAACCTGGGTCTGTGGCGCTGTAAGGGAGCAGATCCACTGCGTTGCACTCTTCTTCAGGCTGATTGTAATAGTGGGGAGAAAAAGTGGTAAAGGGAGATGGTGGCAAGGCAAAGTCTGGCAAGTGATAGGTAGAAACGGGAGAGGGAGGAGGGTTGATAGGCAGATGGTTGGACAAAGAGCTGAAAAGACAGTCAAATAAAGATAGAAGAGGCGCAATTGTGAAAGTCAGAGGAAGAAATGTAAGGTGAAGATACAACTGGATCATCCGTGATCTCAAGGAATCTCAAGGGGTTTAACGGGCTGACTGGCCTACTCCTGCTCCTGGTTCCTACCTACCTAGGGTGGCACAGCAGTAGAGTTGTTGCCTATTAACTGCAGAGACACCAGTTCGATTCTGACTACGGGTGCTGCCTTTTCGGAGTTTGTACGTTCTCCCTGTGATTGCGTGATTTTTCTCAGTGTGCTCCTGTTTCCTCCCACGCTCCAAAGATGTGCAGGTTTGTAGGTTAATTGGCTTCTGAAAACTGTAATTTGTCCCTAGTGTGTAGGATAGAATTAGTACATGTGGTGATCGCAGGTTGGTGCAGACTCGGTGGGCCGGAGGGCATGTTTCCACACTATATCTCTAAACTAAATTAAACTACCTACGTACGCATGACTCACATGATTCTGTGGTAACTTCAACGGTTTCACCTCTATTTGGTCAGAGGTAATGGTAGTCATGATTAAAACTAAGACATAAAACATGTACCTCTGGGAATGTCTTAATGATGACGAAATCCAACTGATCTCAGCCCTGATTAGAAAATCAAAGGCCTTGAAATGTTTTATTAACAATGCAACACAAAACATCAGGTGTACTGGTACATGCCAAGGCGCATCAACCAATTATACTTGTGTTTCTGCTCCAGACTGCCTTTTCCACTCCAGCTTTATAATCCTTACCCTAGTTTTCAAATCCACATCCTTGCTCTGCAATTTAATTAATTTATCCCCTCCCCCCTCCCCCCTCCCCCCCTCCTCCCCTGCCAACCTCCGGCAAGATTTAAAACATCGATAGTACGTAGATTCTCCAGAGAAAAACAATCTCTGAAGGTGCTGGAGTAACTCAGTGGGTCATGCAACATCTCTGGAGAAAAGGAAGAGGTGACGTTTCAGGCCAGAATCCTAATAAAGACTGAAAGTAGAGGTTTGAGGGGGCAAACTGGAGAAGAGGAAAGGCCAGAACAAATTAGGGCCGGCAACAGATGACCTCAGGAAGGATGGAGTCCATAATGGCCCCATCCATCTCTGGAGAACATGGATAGGTGACGTTTAAAGAAGGGTCACGACACAAAATGTTACCTATCCATGTTCTCCATGGATGTTGCTTGACCCGCTGAGTTAATCCAGCATTTTGTGCCTTTTCTAAATAAAACATCTTTCAGATAAAACTGGGGAAAGGAGGGAGGGAATCAAGGTCAAGTCTCACCTCGGTCACTCCCTCTTCTCCCCTCTCCCATCAGGCTAGAGATACAGACGTGTGAAGACGCACACCTCCAGATTCAGGGACAGTTTCTTCCCAGCTATTATCAAGCAACTGAACCATCCTATCACCAACCAGAGTGCTACCCTGACCTCCCATCTACCACATTGGAGACCCTCGGACCATCTTTACAGACTTTATTGGATTTTATCTTGCATTAAACGATATGCACATTAGTTATTCAACAGCATGCAACAAAAGCCTTTCTCGGTACCTCAGTACACATGACAATAAACTCAACTCAATAAAACGGGGCTTTCATATCATTGGATCGCTGGTGGTGTTCACTTTAAGAGGGGTTGTGCAGCTGAAACACTTCTGGCTGTGTGGCTGCCGTTACTGCAGGAAGCAACAAAGAACGTTTTATATCCTGAGCTAGCCTCACTGCAGGCCAGACGCTGTGAACAAGTTTAGCATTGATGAATCTTACACCAGACCTAATTCCTCCCAGCGCTCCCTCGTTTCTTTGGGTCTCTTTCATGAGCACAACACAACACACCAAGCTTAATGAAATACAGTGGCAGCTGGCTAGTGGCTGGGAAAAGTGTGAGTTTCCACTTTGAACCCTCTCGCTTCCACAGCCTATTCATCCAGCTTGTCTGTCAGGTTTTCTTTGTATAAAGGAGTGGGTGGGAGGGTGTGGGGGGAGAGAGAGCGAGATATTCTTATCAGGACTTTGCAAGTAAGGGATTGTCAAGCAAGAACAAAGGCCCAGAAGAGGTGAAATGTTTCTATTTTATGCATTCATGACACTTATAATATCAGCTGCTCAAACCTGCTGAGACAATGCTTTATTTCTAGGGCATCATTAAGCTCATTATTTACAGCCAAATAATATATTTTTTAAAGTTTAAATGCAGATATAATTTGGTTTAGTGTAGGAACGATGCTGGTTTACACTGAAGACAGACACAAAAAGTTGCAGTAAACTCAGCGGGTGAGGCAGCATCTGGAGAAATAGAATAGGTGACGTTTCGGGTCGAGGCCCTTTAGTTTAGTTTAGTTTAGTTTAGAGATACAGCGCAGAACCGGGCCATTCGGCCCATCGAGTCCGCGCTGACCGGTAACCACCTCGTACACTAGCACTATCCTATACACGAGGGAAAATTTACAAATTTGACCAAAGCCAAATTTACCCACAAATCAGTACGTCTTTGGAATGTGGGTGGAAACCACCCGGAGAAAACCCACGTGGTCACGGGGAGAATGTACAAACTCCGTACGGACAACACCCATAGTCTGGATTGAACCTGTGTCTCTGGTGCAGCAACTCTACCGCTACACCACCATTCCGCCCAATGTAATGTAGGCATTTGGCATAAAGATTGTTGACAGCAGCTCCTGAACGCAGCAATGAGCTAAACACAAAGTGCTGGAAGAACGCAGTGAGTTAGTCAGTGTCTATGGAGGAATGGACTAGCGATGTTTCGGGTTGGTAGCCTTCATCGGTCTGATTGCAGTAACCTAGTTGAAAGTCACAGCATGGAAACAGGCCCTTCAGCCCACCGAGTCCATGCCGACCATTGATCACCTGTTCATGCTAGTTTGATTCATTGAAAGAAACGGCATGCAAACAGGCCCTTTGGCCCATCGAGACCACGCCGATCATCGATTACTCATTCACACTAGTTCCATGTTATCCTACTTTTGCATCAACTAGGGGCATTTTTTACAGAGGCCAATTAACCTACGTCTTTGGGATGTGGGAGGAAACCGGAGCACTCAGAGGAAACGCACATTGTTTTTTTCCGGAGATGCTGCCTGACCCGCTGAGTTACTCCAGCACTTTGTGTCTATCTTTGGTGAAGCAAAGCACTGATCAACTTTCTTTATGCCACATTGTTCACGGAAACAGGGGTGGCACCATGGTGCAGCTGGTAGAGCTGCTACCTCACAGCACCAGAGACCCCGTTTGATCCTGCCTTTCGGGAGCTGTCTGTGTGGAGTTTGCACGTTCTCCCTGTGACCATGTGGGTTTTCTCTGGGTGCTCAGTTTCCTCCCATATCCCAAAGACGTGCGGGTTTGTACGTTAGTTGACCCTCTATAAAATTGCCCCTAGTGTACAAGGAAGTGGGATAGGATAGGTCGAGAGGGATATGGGCCAAACGCAGGCAGGTGGGACTAGTGTACATGGCACATGTTAGTCGGTGTGGGCCAGTTGGGCCAAAGGCCCAGTTTCCACGCTGTAGGCTATGTTTTTTAAAAATAATTTAAATATATACTTATTCTGAATAAAGTTTAGTTTTGGATGAAAAAATGCTGCCTGCCTGCTAAACCAGGAGTGGCAGTCCCTACCCAAATGACCTGGCCTGTCTGAAGCGTGGTCTTATGGCAACAACAGCAGCCATTTATCTTCTGCGAGCTTCCACAAGCAGCACTACAATGATTAACCAATCACCTGTCAACACACAGACTTTGGATTAATCTTGCTTTCATTATTTAATTCAATCGTGACATCCCGACCTTGCCTGCAAACAAAAGCATTGATCAACCAGCAGTCAGTCGCAAGGCCATTTCTGTTAAGATTCAGCCTCATCACAGAGAGTCTGGACCTACAACAGCTCTCCTGCCAGTATGGGCAGTACAAGAACAAAACAAATCTGCAGCAGCAGGCCGTTCGGCCCATCAAGTCATCAGGCTATTAAACACTACAACCTCCAAATAAGCTCCAAACTAAAGAGTTTTGGGGGCATTGGTTTGACTTTTTGCACTATTAACCTGACAGTTCATTGTGTTACAGCTTTCAGAGACAGACAAGTGAGCTTAGGATGTTTTATTACAGTCGTACAAGACGTTGGTGAGGCTGCATTTGGAGAATTGCATTCAGTTTACGTCACCCTGCTATAGGAAAGATGATATCCAGCTGGAACGTGTGCAGAGATTTGAGGGTATGAGCTATAGAGAGTGATGGGTAGTAGGCTAGGACTTTATTCGCAGGATGTTGAGGGGTAATCTTATCAAGGTGTACAAGATCATGAGGGGAATAGATAGGGTGAATGCACGGAGCCTTTTACCCAGAGTAGGGAAATCAAGAACCAGAGGACACGGATTTAAATTGAGAGGGGAACAAAATTAATCAGAACGAGGGAGGCAACCTTTCCACATAGAGGATGGTGAGTATATGGAACATGCTGCAGAAGAGATAGTTGAAGCAGGTACTATAACAACATTTAAAAGACATTTGGACTGGTACATGGATAGGAAAGATTTACAGGCTTATGGGCCAAACACAGGCAGGCGGGACTATTGTACAAAGAGCATCAAGGTCGACATACGAAAGTTGGGCCGAAGGGCCTGTTTCCGTGCTGTATGACTCTATGGCTCTCAGATCTCCTTCTAGACGGTCCAAATAGGCTGGAAGCTCACATGCTTCTACATGTCTGCCTAGGGGGATGTTGTACACTGTAGATGAAGTAGATCATGGGATGACAATAATTACAGGTGAAAGCAGCCATTCTCAGTCAAACAACACTGTGGGAGCACCTTTACCTGAAGGAATGCAGTGGATAGCGAATGCTCGGGTAATTAGGGATGGGCGATAAACAATGGCCACACACTAAAGAGAAAAAAATCACATCATCCCTCCTTATTATCTATTCCCAAAACACTTTTGCAGATAACCCAGGCTAGCATTTAATCACTTTTTAAATGTTTCCTGAGTTTTTAGTCATCCTTTTTCTCATTACTGGAGGCTTAAGATGTATCATGTCAGGTATAAGAAGACAAAATATGTAGGAAGGAACTGCAGATGTTGGTTTACACTGAAGATTGACACAGTGCTGCAGTAACTCAGCGGGTCAGGCAGCATCTCTGGAGAAAAGGAAGAGCTGACGTTTCGGGTTGAAACTTTAGACTGAGAGTCAGGGGAGGGAAGGGAAACTAGAGGTACGAAAAGATTCAGAACTAATCAGAGCCGGCACCGATGACCAAGGAAAGGTGGAGCCCATAATGGCCCATTGTTGGCTGGGGAAGAAGTGATATCGAAAGGATACAAGGATACAAACAGTGGAACCGGCAGGACGACTAGGATGGGGAAGGGGTGAAGAGAAAGGGAATACAGGGATTACTTGAAATGAGAAAAATCAACGTTCATACCACTGGGCTGTAAGCTGCCCAAACAAAACATGAGGTGCTTTTCCTCTAATTTGCATGTAGCCTCACTGACAGTGGTGGAGGCCCAGGACAGAAAGGTCAGTGTGGGAACGGGAAGGGTAGATAAAATGTTTGGTAATTGGGAGATCGCATAGTAGGCCAAGGCGGACTGGACGTTGGTGTTCAGCGATATGCGATGGCCCAGCCTGTGCTTGGTCTCGCCGATAAATAGGAGTCCACACCGAGTACAACGGATACAGTAGATGAGGTTGGAGGAGGCGCAAGGGAACCTATTAGAAACGTCAACTATTCCTTTTCTCCACAGATGCTGCCTAACCCGCTGAACACTCCAGCACTTGTGTCTATCTTCAGGTATAAGGAGATGTTGCCAATGCTGCAGAAAGACTGCTGGAGTAGGAGAGACTGAGGGGAAATTTAAACAAGGTGAATAAGGTTAAGCTCCCGGCGAGCCATGGACACACCCCGACAGCAGGCCTGGCTCACCTGGGAGTGGGAAACCGCCGAGCCCGGCCCCTGCCCACCCCCGAAGATTGGGAACCGGAGATGAGGTGAAGAGAGTCGGCGATGGTGCCGATCGCTGGACAAACGGATGATAAGAAGAACTAGGGGTCTTACCTTCTGCACCCTTGAAGTTGGCTGCAGGAGGTGCCCCCCTGGGACAGGTGAGGAGAGGGATGACGGTTCGCTGGACGATCCGGACAGAGGCGACGGCTGCAACGGACCTTTATGGTCAGCTGTAGCTCGGACTGTGAAATGGTGCCAAAACCTGGCGACTCTTGTATATGGACTCAGTGGGCTTTTTTTTTAATACATTCTGTACCGAACTACGTGTTGTACTCATGTAGGGCAATAATCTTACTGATCTGTAAGAAAAAAAAATCTTGGTACACGTGACAATAAGAACCACTGATAATAAATAAACCATTGCAGAAACAAGGAATTGGAGATGGGGAGTTACAAAAGAGGACACAAAGTGCTGGAGTAACTCAGCGGGTCAGGCAGCATCTCTGGAGAACATGGACAGGTGGCGTTTCAGGTCGGGGCCCTTCTTCAGACTCAAATGGCTGACGGTAAATGTGAAGACAACTTTTAAGCAAAATGGCAAGCTTAGAGAAGGGTGCGGGTCCAGTTTGTTCCTTATCTGTTAACTGGAGTACGCGGTTGAAAGATTAAGGGAACTGTCTGAACAAATAAAATATCACCCATTGATAATGATCAAAGCATTGTTTGTAAAGTAAAATGTATGTGGAGTATACTTTACTTTATTTTAGGGCTACAGAGTGGAAACAGGCCCTTTGGCCCTCTGGGTCCGCGATGACCAGTGATCACCCCGTACACTATCACTATCCTACACACTAGGAACAATTTACAATTTTTTTCCGATGCCTATTAACCGTCAAACCTGTACGTCTTTGGAATGTGGGAGGAAACTGGAGCACCTGGAAAAAACCCACGTGGTCCCAGGGAGAAACAAATTCCACACAGGCCGCACCCGTAGTCAGGATCAAACCAGTGTCTCTAGCCTTACTGCAACTACTGTGCTACTTTGAGTGGAATTCATTCCCATAGACGGCGGTGGAGGACAAGGCATTGGGTATTTTTAATGTGGAGATTGATCGGTAAGAGTGTCAGACGTCACAGGGAGAAGGCAGGAGAATGGTGTTGAGACTTGAAAATATGATTGAATGGTGGAGTAGACTTGATGGGCTGAATGATCTGATCCTGATTGTATGTGTTATGGTCTTGTAGTACCCGTCTTTCACACACCGGCCCTCACCGCCTCTTTCACAGTGGGGCAGATGTAGAGTTGTTGCCTAACAGCGCCAGAGACCCGGGATCGATCCTGACTACGAGTGCTGTCTGTAGGCGGTTTGTACATTTTCCCCGTGACCGCATGGGCTTTCTCCTGCTGCCCCAGCTTCCTCCCACGATCCAAAGACGTACAGGTTTGTAGGTTAACTTGCTTCAGTACAAATTGTAAATTGTCCCTATTGTGGAGGATAGTGCTAGTGCACGGGTGATCGCTTGTCGGCGCGGACTCGGTGGGCCGAAGGGCCTTTTTTCCACACTGTAAAGTCTACAGTAAAGTATAGTCGAAAGTCTTAAAAACGTTTCTATAGCTGGGCGACCAGAACTGCACACGATATTCCAAGTGTGGAATCGACAATGACGTACAGTTGGAATAAGTCTAAAGTCTAAACCCACCTCGGATAATTACAAGAACGAATTATATATTCAGCCCGCACAGAAACGCTGAAAATATCCTCACTAATCGGTCACAGCCCTGCATTGACTCGTAAAACCCACAATGCACATTTGTGAAACCTTCAAACCGCTGCCAAATATTCTGTGCCCCTAGCTTAATGACCTCTGCCAGGGTTGAGATGGAACGTGAAACAAAAAGCATATAGCATAAAATAAAATTGCACTCTTAATGAGCTCAAAGTGCATTTATGGAGCAATAAGGGACTGCAGATGCTGGAAACTGGACACAAACCTTCCCAGTGAATTGTAGGGCCTTTGGGAGTGTTGTAGAGCAGAGGGATCTAGGAGTAGAGATTCTTAGTTCACTGAAAGTGGCATCACATGTGGGTGCGGTGGTAAAGAAGGTGTTTGGTACATTGTCCATCATCAGTAAGGGTATTGAGGACACAGGACACAAAGTGCTGGGGTAATTCAGTGGATCAGGCAGCATCTCTGGAGAACGTATGGGTGATGTTTCGGGTAGTGAACTGGCTGTGGGGGGTGGGGGAGGAGGAGGAAGAGGGGAGAGAAAAGATAAAGCGTGGCTGGTAATAGGTGGACACAGGCAAGGGGGGTTTGGTACAATTGATTTCATATAACGGAACAGTACAGCGCAGGAACAGGCCCTTTGGCCCATAATGTCCAAGCTGAACATGATGCCAAGCTAAACTAATCTCCTCTGCCTGCACATGATCCATATTCTTCCATGCCCCACATATCCATGTGCCTATCTAAATGCCTCTTGAATGCCACTATCATACCTGCTTCCACCACCACCCCTGGCAGCGCGTTCCAGGCACCCACTTCTCTCTGAAAAAACATTGCCCCGCACATCTCCTTTAAACTTTCCACGGATAACCCTCTAATTGTTGAACTCATGTCATTCGCGTTATTCTGGTTAACTGAAGCTTCATTCGCCTGGAGAAGAGTCCCAACCCAAAATGCCACCTATCCATGTTCTCCAGAGATGCTGCCTGACTTGCTGAGTTACTCCAGCACTTTGTGTCTTCTTTTGTAAGCTAGCATCTGCAGTTCCTTGTGTGTGCAAGGAACTGCAGATGCTAGCACATATTAGCCAATATTAGCACATATTCCTCTAAACATTAGACCTGAGCTTTAATGAGTAGACTTGTCATAAACTCTGAGACTACCTCTAGGTAAAGGTAGCACGGATATGGAGTTAAATGCTAATTTGTTATTTATATAGAACCTAAACAGTCTCTGACATGGAGAATTTCCCAGCAATGACGGATCTTCTGTGATCTTCAGTGATCTCCTGTTATTCTTAACGGTTTTGCTGCCAACAAATCGCTTTTCAACAGACAACAATTATCACCTATTCTCAGTCAAAGACTGGCAGTCAATTGCTCTTTTCTCTGGAACTCTACTTTAGACTTTAGAGATACAGCGTGGAAACAGGCTCTTTGGCCCACCGAGTCCCCGCCGACCAGTGACCACCCCGTACACTAGCACTATCCTACACACTAGGGAGAATTTACAATTTCCAGAAGCCAAATAACCTACAAACCTGTACAGTTTTGGAGGGTGGGAGGAAACCAGGCGAAAACCCGTGCGGTCACAGGTAGAAACTCATTGCAGACGGCGCCCATAGTCAGGATCGAACCTGGATCTCTGGCGCTGTAAGGCAGCAACTCTACCGTTGTGCCACTGTGCCGCCCTTGTGCCACTGTGCTGCCCTCAACTGTAAATGTAATGCTACAATGCTGAAAAACAATATTCTGTACTGGTGTTTATCTCTTTGCTCTAACTGTTGAACTTGAGTATGGCTTGATCGTATTCATGTCACCTCACCTACATCTGATTTGCTTGGATAGCACACCACACCATCAAAAGCTTTTCACTGTATCTTGGCGCGTGATAATATTAAACCAATACCAATACACTACTGGAAAAAGACATAAAGTGCTGGAGCAACTCAGCGGGTCAGGGAGCATCTCTGGAGAAAATGGACAGGCGACCATTTGGACAGTCTGCTTCTTCAGATTTCTTCAGAAATGCCCCCTATCTATTTTCTCTGGGGATGCTGCCTGACCCGCTGAGTTACTCCCGCACTTTATGTCTTTTTTGTAAACTAGCATCTGCAGTTCCTTGTTTCTCCAATATGTTTCACCCGGGTATTTCAGTTTCCTCCCACATCCCAAAGACATGTTGGTTTGTAGGTTAATTGGCCCTCTGTAAATTAGCCCCTGTGTGTACGGAATGGATGAGAAAGTGGGATACGTAGAATTAGTGTGAACGGGTGATTGATGGTCAGCGTGGACTTGGTGGACCGAAGGGCCCGTTTCCTTGCAGTGAGAGAGGGTCTCACAGAACCCCTCCCCAGCAGGGACAGAAGACAAACGTCTTCGGAGTGGGCAGACTGTGAGAAGATAGACACAAAGTGCTGGAGTAACTCAGCAGGTCAGGCAGCATCTCTGGAGGAAATGGATAGGGAACGTTTCGGGTTGGAACCCTTCTTCAGACTCTGAGAAAATTTTGCAGTGGAACGGTAACATAGAGGCACAAGAGGCTCCAAATGCTGGAATCTTCAGCAAAATGCAATGTGTTGAATGAAGAAGGGTCCCGACCCGAAACATCGTCTGTCCTTGTCCTTCCACAGATGTCGCCTGACCCGCTGAGTTCCTCCCGCACTTGAGTTTTGCTTCAGAAGGAAGAATACTGGTTGATTCAGTCATCCCCTGACAGCCACCCTGACACTAATGAGTCTTTCATTCCAATGAAAGAATGTCCTGAATTAATTCCAAAGAAATTCTAATGCATTTCTAATGCATGAAGTCATAGTGAAACCCTTATTTTGAGCAGTTTCTGATGAGGGCTCGTTATAGATCCTGCAGAAAGAATGGTTCCTCTGTGGGTACTGGCAGAGTACATAGTACAGCAAAGAAACAGCCCTTCGGCCCACAATGTCCGTGCCAAACATGATGCCAAGTTAAGTAACAAATTGGACGCAGCCCAGACCATCACACAAACTGACCTCCCTTCCATTGACTCCATCTACATTTCACGCTGCCTTGGCAATGCCACCAGCATAATCAAGGACCAGTCTCACCCCGGCCACTCCCTCTTCTCCCCTCTCCCACCGGGCAAAATGTATAGAAGTGTGAAAGCGCACGCATTGTGATTCAGGAACAGTTTCATCCCAGCTGTTATCAGGCAACTGAACCATCCTACCGCAACCAGAGAGCAGTCCTGAACTACTATCTACCTCATCGGGGACACTCAGACTATCTTTGATCGGAGTTAACTGGCTTTACTTTGCACTAAACGTTATTCCCTTATCATGTATCTGTACACCGTGAATGGCTCGATTGAAAACATGTGTCTTTCCGCTGACTGGTTAGCACGTAACAAAAGCTTTTCACTGTACCTCGGTACACGTGACAATAAACTAAACTGAACTGATCTTCTCTGACTGCATATGATCCACATACCTCCTTTCCCTGCATTTCCATGTGCCTATCTAAAAGCTTCTAAAACGTCACTATTGTATCTGCCTCCACCACCACCTATGGCAGCACGTTCCAGGCACCCACTATGCTCTGCGTAAAAACTTGCCCCATACATCTCCTTTATATTTTGCCCCTCTCACCTTAAAGCTATGCAGAAGAGAAGAATAGGTTGAATTTGGTACAATTTTATGAACGTCCTATTGGGCAATGGTCAGAACTGATGCACAATACAACTCAAGGCTAGTGAGATGGGAATGTGGGCTGAGGAGAGCAGGAGAGAAAGCATTAGATATGTTTGGAGACACAAGGAATTGCTGATGCTGGAATCTTGAGAAAAACGCAAAGTGCTGGAGGAACTCAGCAGGTCAGGCAACGTCTATGGTGGGAATGGACAGACAACCTTTTGGGTTGGGACCCTTCTGCAGGCAGAGGAGGTGTTCCAACCCTAAAGCTTGCCCCTCCAATCCTATTCTGGTGGTGCACACTTTCAAGCTTCTGTACCTTCTGATGGATGGGAACGGGAGAAGAAGGAATGACTCGGTGGGAAAGATCTTTGATTACATTGGTAGCTTTCCTAAGGCTGTGTGAAATGTAGCTGGAATTGATGGCGGGAAGTTTGGTCTTTGTGATGGACTGGGCTACATCCTCAACTCTCAGCAATTTCTTGCAACCCAGGGAAGAGCTGTCCCAAACCAAACAATGATACAATCCAACATTGTATGGGGCGAAAGATAGACATATTGAAGAAGGGTCTCGACCCGTAACGTCACCCATTCCTTCTCTCCAGAGATGCTGCCTGTCCCGCTGAGTTACTCCAGCATTTTGTGTCTACCCCATATTTGGAGTATTGTGTTCAGTTTTGGTCACCCTGTTATAGAAAAAATGTTGTTATGCTGGAAAGGGTGCAGAGATTTGCCCGGATTTTACCGGGACTCGAAGGCCTGAGCTATAGGGAGTGGCTAGGACTTCATTCATTGGAGCGCAGGAGCGAGGGGTAACCTTATAGAGATGTATAAGATCATGAGGGGAATAGATGAGGTAAATGCAGTGTTTTACCCAGAGTAGGAGAATCAAGAACCAGAGGACATAGGTCAGGGAGAATTATTTCGTAAGAACCTGAGGGGCAACTACTCAAACAATGGTAGGTTTGGAACAAGCTTCTGGAGGAGGTAGTTGAGGCTGGTACTATGACAACACTTAAACATTTGAACAGTTATATGGATAAGATAGGTTTACGGACCAAACCATGGATAGAGGGATATGGACCAAATGCAGTCAGGGGGGACTAGTTTAGATGGGGCATGTTTGTCGGTGGGCTAGTTGGGCCGAAGGGCCTGTTTCCACGTTAACTCTATGACTATGCTAAAATGTTGGAGTAACTCTTGGAGACCTTTGAGTGCATCAGTAGAAGTTTGTAAGAGTCACTTTTTGATGGATTACTGGGCAAGGGTGGTCTATCTGGGCACATAGGAGGTGGGAATGGCTTGAAAATTGTGACATTTGATGAGCGCACAATCGATCGGTGGTTAGAATTGATCCTCAGGCCAATCAATCGATCAATATTCCCAAATCCTCATGAGCTCACGTTTCCTTTAGCTGTTGCTGAGTTTGGGACGTAACGGGATCACACTGGTCATCTGGTGCACAGCGAGGATCACATTTTCGTACTCAGCAAACAGCTTTCCTGTCTATCAATTTTAAATGAGTGCTAAGTATAGTGTTTAAAGAATAAAGAATTCACCGGGAGATTCTCGAATAACGGATTGGTCAAGAGGTGAGCAAACTTCCTCGGCACCAACCCTGAATCCCAATGGGTCAACGGTGCTTTTATTGTCGCATGTGAAAAGTACAGTGAATTCATTTTCTTACATACAGTCCAGTAAAGTGGTCCCATTCCTAAGCACTTCCGCGACTAGCAAGTAGAGGATGCAGTAGACTACAGATATAGTCTACTGAGCCCATATGCAAGAGGCACCATATTTTGGGGTCAAGTCCAGTCCGAACTCCAGTTCTTATGGAGCGGAGCCAGTTCCAGGCGAGCCCCAGGCTCCTGCAGGGCCTCCAGCCATCTCCTTCCTTGGACGCCACGTCCCTCTCCTCGCCCGTCCACCTTTGTTCCCCGAGGGAGCCACCTGCAGCCGAGCTCGAGGGCACGGTCGACCAGACCCCGGTTCCCTCTCCTCTCCTACCGGCCTCACTCCTCGCCTGTCGCACCCTTCTCCCCTTTGACACCCTTACTAACCAAGAATCTGTCAATCTCCACCTTAAAAATACCCAAATGACTTGGCCTCCACAGCCGCCTGTGGCAATGAATTCCACAGATTCACCACCCTCTGACTAAATAAATTCCTCCTCATCTCCTTCCTAAAAGGTACGTCCTTTTATTCTGAAGCTGTGTCCTCTGGTCCTAGACTCTCCCAATTGTGGAACCATCCTCTCCACATCCACCGTACCCAGGCCTTTCATTAGTCAGTAAGTTTCAATGAGATCTCCCCTCATCCTAAGGTCCAGCGAGTACAGGGTCAGAGCTGTCAAACGCTCATCAAACGTTAACCTAATCATCCATGGGATCATTGTTGTAAACCTCCTCTGGACCCTCTCCAACACCAGCGCATCCTCCTCAGATATGGGGCCCAAAACTGCTCACAATAGTCATGACTTTTCTCCTATAGACTGGTTGTATGGGTCGATCTCTCGGTCAAAGAAAATTCACTTCCACAGATTAGCTTTGAATCCAAATGCAGGGACAAAAATATTAAAGTAATTTTAATCATGAAGAGTGGTTTTGGCAAACCTGCTACTTATCTCTTTGTCCTTCATCACAGTTCACCAGGGTACTAATGTGATGGGAATTTTGACAGGTCCTATCTTCAATTACTGTATAACTGTGGTGATATTTGGGGAAACTGCACATAGAAAAGGTGGAGGTAGAAATGATTCATGTTCTTTGTTGAATCATTCTAATTTGCTGTTTTTTCCCTGGATTGAATTAAATGGTTCATCTGGGCAAGGAAAGTGGAAACAATGCTTAGAGCAATGAGGAAAGAGCAGAGGGACTGATTGCATGGTCCAAATATCCAGCACAAATTCGATGGGCTGAACGATCTATCTCATGTGATTTTAGAACTTTCATGTCAACCTTTGGATGTTACTGCACGGTGGCGCAGTGGTATTGTCACTGCCAACAGAGCCAGGTTTGATCCTGACTACGGGTACTGACTGTACGGAGTTTGTATGTTCCCCTTGTGACCTGCACTGGGTTTTCTCCGGGTGCTCTTTTTCCCTCAGATATCCCAAAGGTTTGGAGGTTAATTGACTTTGGTAAAATTATAAATTGTCCCTAGTGAGTAAGTTAGTGCTGGTGTAAGGGGTGATCACTGCTTGGCGTGTACTCAAGAACCTGTTTCTACGCTGTATCTCTAAAGTAAAATAAACTAATCTATACATTCCGATGAAGGAACTTGACCTGAAATGTTGACTGAAACCTTTTGCCTCCACAGATGCTGCCTGACCCACTCGGTTCTTGCAACAATCTGTTCTTTAGTTTAATTTAGTTTAGTGATACAGCGTGCGAACAGGCCCACCACATACGCACTGACCAATGATCACCCGTTCACGCTAGTTCTATGTCATCCCACTTTCTTGTCCACTCCCTACACATTAGGGGCAGTTTACAGATGGAGTGTGGTAGGAAAGGTCGACGTGTTCTTCGGGGTTACGGGTGTGTCTGTCAGCTGGTGACTCTTCCAGTTTCTTCAGAAGTCCGCCCCACCTCACTCCGTGACGCAGGATCAAAGGTGCAGCCTGAGAGCAACATCTGATGCATCTTTCACAACTTTGAGCTGTCCTGACCTGCTTCCCGCAGCAATGCAGCGAGGATCCTGATGTAATGCAGGAACAGAGAACAAGTGGGTACATGCACAGGGTGGGGAAACCACCCGCACGGTGGAGCAGCGGTAGAGTTGCTGCCTCACAGCGCCAGAGACCCGGGTTCAATCATGACTAAGGGTGCTGTCTGTACATCGTTTGTACGTTCTCCCGTTACGGCTTGGGTTTTCCCCGGGTGCTCCGGTTTCCTCTCACACTCCTAAGATGTACAGGTTTGTAGGTTAATTGGCTCGGTAAAATTGTAAATTGTCCCTAGTGTATGTTGGATAATTATGGTGTGCGGGATTGCTGCTCGGCGCAGACTCGGTGGGCAGAAGGGCCTGTGTCCGGGCTGTATTTCTAAACTAATCTAAACTGAACTAAACACAGGTCACCTGATGGTCACTGAATGATATATGTTTGCCTCAATACCTGGAGGCACCTTATGGTCTACTCCAAGTGCACTCTAACTAATAGACACAAAGTGCTGGAGTAACTCAGTGGGTCAGACAGTATCTCTGGAGTAAAAGGACGGGTGACGTTTCTGGTCAGAACCCTGAGGAAGCCCTCGGAAAACACGTCGGCCGTGAACCATCTGCCAACCCCCACCTCACAGACGCTATTGCAGTGCTGTGGTCTGCAATGTTGCCATTGACTCTTCTCAAAGACAAAGGTGTTTCTTCAGGGTCCCGACCCGAAAAGTCACCCATCCTTTTTCTCCATGGTTGCTGCATGACCCACTGAGTTACTCCAGTGTCTCTCTGTGTATATTTGTCTATTTGTGTCTATCTTTGGTATAAACCAGCATCTGCAGTTCATTGTTTCTACATGCAGTCTAACATGTTTGGCTCATTTGCAGAGCAGTTGAGATGAATTAAGGAGAGGTGTTTAAATGGAAGCTAGATGAAGGAGTGAGGAATGGAAGGAGATGGAGATGGAATATTGTTTAGTTTATAGATATAGCGCGGAAACAGGCCCTTCGGCCCACTGAGTCCATGTGAACTAGTGATCATTCCCCGTATGCTATAATTTTCCTACACAAGGGACAATTTACATTTTTAACGAACCCAATTCAACCTCAAATCTGTAGGTCTTTGGAGTGTGGGAGGAAACCGGAGCACCCGGAGAAAACCCACGCGGTCACGGGGAGAACGTACAAACTTCATACAGGCAGCACCCATAGTCAGGATCGAACCCGGCTCTCTGACGCTGTAAAGCAGCAACTCTACCGCTGCGCCACCGTGCCGCCCAATTGGTAGGGAGGGAGGAAGGAGATGAGTGTTTAACGTGGACCTGTTGAGCATAACATGTTTCCCTTTGCTCTATGTATGGTGTTAAAAACAAATCCCCAAATCACAGAACAAAATTTCAGACGTTAGGAAGGAATAAAGGTGTGACAATTCGAACAGAAAAGATACAATAGATTTTTTACATTTCAGTTCCGTGACAGCACTCTCAATTGCTGACACTCACCAAATGAACCCTGGCTTGTGTTGAACCAGGAGATAACTAGACACCGAAATATGAAGTGGTAATCAATTGGCTTACAGTCGCCATGGGACTGTGAAGGCTCAGATCGCTGGCATTCAATGACATCAGTGCATGTGAATTATTAATGCTAACCTTTCCTGCTCACAACTCCAACAAAAACGACTTCCATGTTATTTAATACAGTTCAACGAAATCCCCGAATGAATGGTTTTTGTTGCGTTTCCATTAGGTAATTCATCTCACTTTTCTGAAGTAATTATAAGTGCTAGCCTTTCACATAATCTCTTTTTTTAACTGGCATTGCCTGCAACCTTGTGAGATCTCACCGGTGGGAGAATATTACTCATAACTTCAACAATATAAAGAAATAGCTTCCTGCTTTTGCGTTCAGCTCTGTTAACTCTCCTGCTAAGTCAAGCACACATTATAATGTTTTCAAAGAGGTAAGCTAACCAGTTTGGGGAAATGATACTGTAGTATAGGAACCAAAAGGAAAACACCTTTATTATTACCTGCTCCTTATTCTTAGTCCAGGGCTTGGATTCACATTACACACAGATAAAGACAAAAGACTAAAGAGAGACACAAAAAGCTGGAGTAACTCAGCGGGTCAAACAGCACCTCTGGAGAGAAGGAAGAGGTGACATTTCAGGTCAAGACCCTTCTTCACGTTGGGAGTCAGGGGAGAGGGGAACGAGAGGTACAGAAACATCCACAATCAGTACCCTGTTCCTGCCTTCTCCCCATATCCCTTCACTCCTCTATATTTAAGAACTCTATCTAACTCTCCCTTGAAAGCCTCCAGAGAATTGACCTCCACTGCCTTCTGAGGCAGAGAATTCCACAGATTTACAACTCTCTGTGTCATCTCCGTTCTAAATGGCTTACCCCTTATTCTTATACTGTGGCCCCTGGTTCTGGACTCTCCAAGATCGGGAACATGTTTCCTGCCTCTAGCGTGTCCAAACCTTAATAATCTTATATGTTTCAATAAGATTCCCTCTCATCCTTCTAAATTCCAGTTAGCCAGACATTTTCAGAAGGCTTCTCATAATTGTATATACTTCTATCAGGTGTCCCTTCAACCTCCAAGTTTTTGTCCTCTGGTACAAGTCTTTCACATTTCATAGAAAATAGGTGCAGGAATAGGCCATTCAGCCCTTCGAGCCATGGCTGATCATACTCATTCTGGATGAAGATGAGGCTGGCTCGATGGGCCGAATGGCCTACTATTTTCTATGAAATGTGAAAGACTTGTACCAGAGGACAAAAGTTTGGTTTGAAGGGAGCCCTGATAGAAGTATATAGAATTATGAGAGGCATAGAAATGGCCCATGGAAAGTGATGGTGAGGAATCCCCACAGTTTGTGTTGAAGAAGTTACAAGATCTGGTCACCCCATTATAGGAACGGTGTGGAGGCTCTGGAGAGGGTGCAGAGGAGGTTTACCAGGTGCTGCCCTGATTAGAGGGTTTCCAATGCAGTGAAAGGTTGGATAGGCTACGATTAATGTCTCTGGAACGACAGATGTAGAGGTGAGACTTTAAATATATAAAATTAGGAGAGGCATAGATTGGGTAGACAGTCAGGACCTTTTTCCCCAGGGTGGAAAAGTCCAACAATAAAGGTCAAGGCTGTAAGGTGAGAGGGGAAAGTTTAAAGGAGATGTCCAGGCTGAATTGTGCGTGCCTGGAACGCATTGCCACGGGTGGTGGTGGGCAGATACGATAGTGGTGTTTAAGAGACTTTTTGATCGGCACGTGGAAGTGCAGGGAATAGAGGCATATGAATCAAGGGCAGGTAGAGGGGGGTGGCACAGTGATGCAGCAATAGAGCTGCTGCCTTACAGCGCCAGATTAGCCAGGCTCGATCCTGACTACGGGTGCTGTCTGTACGGAGTTTGTATGTTCACCCTGTGACCTGCGTGGGTTTTCTCCGGGTGCCCCGATTTCTTTCCACATTCCAAAGACGTACAGGTTTGTAAGTAAATTGGCTTCGGCAAAAAATTGTAAATTGTCCCCAATGTGCAGGATCGTGCTAGTGTACCGGGTAAACACTGGTCAGTGTGTTGAAACGGGCCTGTTTCTGCGCTGTATCCCTAAAGTCTAAAGTCTGGATGAGTTTAACTTCGCATCGTGTTGGGCACAAACTTTGTGGGCTGAAGGGCCTCTTCTTGTGCTGCACTGTTCTATGGTCTAAGCGTGTGCAGAAGCCTCGTTTGCTCTGACGTTACGGACACTATGTGAAATCCACACGGTAACTGTGACAGATTGAGAGAGACCCAGGGGCTCAGAGCAAATCTCTGCACGGGCAGATTGGTTCTATCCTTCACTCACTGCGGGGGAGTGTGAGGACCATATGTCACCGTGCTGGACACGATGCATCTCCACCCCTGGGAACAAAGCTGTTCTGGAGGAAGCCCAGGTGTCCCCATGCCTTGCCTCCTCTTAAAAGAAGCCAATCTGGACATTCTAACAGGCGGGATTCAAGGGACTGTGGTGAAGGCAGATTTGAATAAGGAGAGACTGACACAAGAACAAACCCGCGAGGCAGCAGCTCTACCCGCTGTGCCACTGCGCCGCCCCTACTGAAATACAAGCCTCCAGCTTGAGTGTGAAACCCGGTGCTGCTAAAATCATAAAGTATTCTGGCGGAATACTTATCAGTTCAATTTTGGTCACCAGGTTACAGGGGAATGAAGAACCAGAGAACATAGGTTTAAGGTGTGAGGGGGGGGGGAGATTTAATGGGAAACTGAGGGGTAACTTTTTTACACAAAGGCTGGTAGGTGTACGGAACGAGCTGCTGGAGGATATAGTTGAGGCAGGGACTATCACAATGTTTAAGAAGCATTTAGACAGGTACAGGGAAAGGCTAGGTTTTGAGGGATATGGGCCAAAAGCAGGCAGGTGGGACTGGTGTAGATGAGGCATGTAGGTCGACATGGACAGGTTAGGCCGAAGGGCCTTTCCCTGCTGTTTGACTCTAAGCTATGGGGGTTGTCATATGGTTATAAAGACTGCAATCCGCCCACACCACTTTCCCCAAGTAGATTGACTGATTTCGTAGTTGGAGGCAGTTTAAATCGTTCTTCTGCTGTTAAAACAAATTGAATGGCTCCTTTGCGCTTGGGGTCAGTGTGGAGTCTCTCGAGATATGGTGACTGCAGCCGGCAGCAAATGCCAGCCTTACACTGGAGTTGGAACAATTGAAAAGCCTCATCTAAAATGGTATCATTGAACAGCTCGGGTCGGTGAGCTGATGGTGACTGGCTGGTTTTAAATTGCTTCATGGCATTGTGGCCAATTCTTTCACCTGGATGATGAGCCCTGTGAATGTATCTGTTTCTGATTACTTCTTGAAGAAAGCAATTCGTATTGTTAATTGACGCTCAACTCCCATTCCCACATGCACCAACCAGGGCAGCTGGAAATCTTTTTTCATTTAAATCAAATTAGCTGCATGCCATTGTCTCTGTATGAGCCGTTACTTCATCACACTGCCCTGGAATAAGGGCCGCACGCCCCTCTCGTCTCTTCCTCTCTCCTTCTCACCGTCAATCTCCACCCAATGACATCTGCTGCATTCGCTCATTTAGTATGCAGGAAACACGCTTCAATAAGATTTGAGTCAAGCCACTTGTCTGCTCTGAAGCGCTTCCCCGATCGAGGAGATGGATTCATCTCACCCCTGATGCCTCTCTCTCTCTCTCTCCCCTGCCAATTATCACCTTGAAGCTGGAGATTTCAAGAGTCAAGAGTCATAGAGAGTCACAGAGTGATACAGTGTGGAAACAGGTCCTTCGGCCCAACTTGCCCACGCTGACCAACATGCTCCATCGGCACTAGCCCACCTGCCTGCATTTTGCCCATATCCCTCCAAGCCTGTCCTATCCGTACATGTCTATATGTTTTATCTCCTCCAGCAAGTTTCTTTCCATATTCCTTCCACCCTGTGTGTTAAAGAATTGTCCCTCAGGTTCCTATTACATTTGTCACCCCTCACCTTAAGCCTATGTCCTCTGGTTTTTGATTTCTCTACTCTGGTTAAAAGACTGCATTTACCCTATCTGTTCCCCTCATGATCATATACACCTCTATAAGATCACCACTCATCCTCCTGATCTCCAAGGAATAAAGTCCTTGCCTGCTCAACCTCTCCCTACAGCTCAGGTCCTGGCAACATCCTCATAAAGAGTAATTGTCATAAGGACATATAACAGAATTTGGGCAGTAGGCAGGTGCTATAGACCTGCACGGGAAGGTAGACGCTCCCGCCCCCACGAGTCTCGGGCAGATGGGGCTCGTCAGCCTGGGAAGGAAGTCCATCTAGGAGAGGGAAAACTCGGATTTAAAACCTCCACTGCCTTGTGGCCATATCCAGTCATGGAAAAGGCTCCAGGAGTAAACCTCAAGAAAATCCAGAGTCGGAGCCCCTAAGGCAGTTCGTTGCTGTCTACAACCTCGCTCTGGCAGCTCCTGCGACGGCGCTGGTGCCAATCTGTAACGGCCCTGCTGTTCCTGTGGATCGTTCAGCGACGTGGAGAGGGGACATGCTGCATGGGCAACAGCCTGTCCTCCATATGACTTCGCCCAGGCTTGCATCCGACCAGGATGCATCACCCATGGTCAGTCATGACCGAGGGGGGCCTACTATATATAACGGAACAATCAAATTCTCACTTGCCACATATTAACAGGTTCCTAAGCACAGTCACACACAGACAATGTCCAATAATCAAAATACAATAAATTAATAACCATAATACTACATCACCATAATAGTGGAAAAACCAAAGTCCATAGTGCAACCAAAAAGATAGTCCATGTAAGTTCATAGTTTAAAGTTTAATTTAGTTTAGAGATACATCACGGGAACAGGCCTTGTGGCTCACTGAGTCCGCGTCGACCAGCGATCACCCCTTACACTAGCAGTATCCTACACACTAGAATATGTGTATATTTACAATTTTTACAGAAGCCAATTAACCTACAAATCCTGTACATCTTTGGAGTGTGGGAGGAAACGGAGCATCAGGAGGAAACCTGCGTGGTCACAGGGAGAACGTACAAACTCCGTACAGACAGCACCCGCAGTCACGATCGAACCTGGGTATCTGGCGCTGTAAGGCAGCAACTCTACCACTGTGCCAACGAGCCGACCTTACATGCGGTCTCAGCGGACTATTTCTATGCACTGGAACTATTGGGATTGTGCTTAAGTATGGCAATACGTTACTGAACTGTATTAAATAAAAAGAATGTCACTGTACGTATGTACACGTCATAATAAAGAACCAATGAATCACTAAACCATTTAAACAATTGTAATATTCAGACTCTCCAAAACCAAAGAAACCAATATCCAAGTCATAAAGGTACAAGAAAGGTCCCGGTCACAATTCTACATACTCCATCCAAATTCACTGCAATGGAACTGTAAGGTATCAAAGTCCAATAGAATTGGCCAGCATTCACTCGTTAATATTTATCCTGTGAGAAACTGTAAGATAATAATTCAGTTGGCTGATGAAAAGCAAATTTACAAGGAACTGGTGTTTATATTGATTGACTGATACAGCATGGAAACAGGCACTTAGGCCCACTAAGTCCACACCGACCATCGATCACCCGTTCACATAGTTTTATGTTATCCCACTCGCATTGGCGAGGTTTCGGGTTGAGACTCTTCTTGGATGTGGAGAGGATATTTCCACTAGTGGGAGAGTCTAGGACCAGAGGGCACAGCATAAAAGGAGGTACCTTTAGAAAGGAGACGAGGAGGAATTTCTTTAGTCAGCGGGTGGTGAATCTGTGGAATTCATTGCCACAGACGGCTGTGGAGGTCGTAAATGGATATTTTTGAGGTGGAGATTGACAGATTCTTGATTAGTACGGGTGTCAGATGTTATGGGGAGAAGGCAGGAGAATGCGGTTGAGAGGGAAAGATAGATCAGCCATGATTGAATGGCAGAGTAGACTTGATGTGGCTGAATGGTCTAATTTGTCTCCTTTAACTTATGAACTGATGAACTTCACCCTGTGCCCCACCAAGATGTGCACCTATTTCTCTCACAGTCCCGCCACTCTTTCCCCTTCCCTCATTCCCTTCCACCTCTATCCCTTCATCTGGCTTCACATTTCACACCTCTTCTCTCCTTATCTCACAGCCTTTTGTCTTTTCATCTGTGGCCCTTGTCCGACCATCTGCCCATGAAACCCTCCTCACCTGTATCCACATATCACTCAGGTCTTGCCTTATCCACAACTCCCTTCCAGCTCCCACCCCCCCCCCACTTCAATCATGGAACGAAGGTCCTGACCCAAAACGTCACCTATCCATGTTCTCCAGAGATGCTGCCTGAGCTGCTGAGTTACTCCAGCACTTTATGTCTTTTAATGAAACGTAATAGTTGACTGAGTCATAAGCTATTGGCACAACTGTAAACCTACTTTACATTAACTAACTGGACTATATGCTTCTATTATCTCTTGGTAAATATTAACTAAAGACGCCAATATTTCCTTCTGGATTTTAGTCCTTACAGTTTCAGCTGAATGACAGACGTACAATAATGACCTGTTCTCTCCCACAAACTGCCTGGATTAAAGAACATTAGCTACAAGGAGAGGTTGGACACATTTGGATTGTTTTCTCTCGAGCGTTGGAGGCTGAGGGGAGACTCAATAGAAGTTTATTAAATCACGAGAGGCATAGGTAGGTTAGACAGTCAGAAATATTTTTTTTCGAGAGTGGAAATGTCAAGGACTATAGAGGATATAGTTTTAAGGTGAGAGGGTCAAAGTTAAAAAGGGATGTAATCTTTAGACTCTATCTAGACCTTAGAGATACAATGTGGAAACAGGCCCTTCGTCCACCGAGAGCATCGACCGGCAATCACCCCGTACATTTGCACTATCCTACACAACAGGGACAATTTACAGAAGCCAATTAACCTACAACCTGTACTTCTTTGGAACGCGGGAGGAAACCGGAGCACCCAGAGAAAACCCACGCGATCCCAGGGAGAACGTGCAAACTCCATATAGTCAGCACCCGGGTCTCTGGCGCAACTCTACCGCTGCACCACCGTGCTGCCCTCAAATTTGTAAACATGCAAATTAAAATCAGTACCAGCTTTTTAATCTGTGCCCTTTCCTGAAAACAGTGTCAACGGGCATTAACAATTCCTTCAATAAAGGCAGTTAATGAGTCTTGGATCTATTGATTAATCTGCCACATTAAACTGTTCTATATTTGGATGTGTCTGGATTAAATTTTGATTGAATAGAAATCAGATTCAGTTGCACTTCTCGTTCCTCGCTGTTTGTCTCTCACCCCCCGACCTCTCATCACATTTCACTGACAACTCTGGGAGAGCAAGGGGAATGTTTTCATCAAATTGTAAATCAGGTAGAAATGCATCCCATATCATGGCTGCCAATCATAATAACCGGGGTAATAGGAGGAATCGGTTCACTGACAGTGACGGGATGAAATAGGCAATGGCTCATCAGAGGCACAGTTCACCAGCGCCACGGGGCACCTCATGTTAAGCAAAGGCGTGAAGACAGATGCAAAAAAGAAAGCTGGAGTAACTCAGCGGGACTGTCAGCATCTCTGGAGAGAAGGATTAGGTGACGTTTCGGGTCGAGACCCTTCTAACGCAAAGGCCCTCCAGTTCAGGAGAAAGATCTTGAAGAAAGGACAAAGCCTTTCGATTCCTGATGAGGAATTGATGTCCTGTTTCACTGTAGATAGGCACAAATTGCTGGGGTAACTCAGCGGGTCAGGCAGCATCTCTGGAGGAAAAGGATGTGTGACTTCTCAAACCTTTCCTAGCCAACGATGGAACTACCTGGCACCGCCCTGCCTGAGGTTATTTGTGGCCGGCCCTAATTGTTCCTGGTCTTTTCTTGCCTCCCCGTCTACCCCCGGCTCTTCACCTCCCCCCCACCAACCCCCTACTTTCAGTCTGAAGAAGGGTCCAGGCCCAAATCGTCACCCTTCCATTTTCTCCAGAGATGCTGCCTGACCTGCTGAGTTACTCCAGCACTCTGTGACTACCTTTAGTATAAACCAGCATCTGCAGTTCTTTGCTGTTCTTCATTTCTACTCCTGGTTCACTGTCATGCACCCAAACTATTTACAGCCAAACCATTTACAGTCAAACCATTTACAGGCAAACCATTTACAGCCATACACATTATACCCGTCACAACTGGCACAGCACAGTGGCGCAGCAGTAGAGATGCTGCCTCACATTGCCGGAGACCCGGGTTCAATCCTGACTATGAGTGCTGTCTGTGTGTGTGTGTGTGTGTGGAGTTTGCACGTTCTCCCTGTGACTGCATGAGTTTTCTCCGGGCACTCCAGTTGCCTCCCACATCTCAAAGACATACAGGTTTGTAGGCAAATTGGCTTCTGTAAATGGTCCCACATGTGCGGAATAGAACTTGTGTACAGGCGATCAATGGTTGGTGTGGACTCAGTGGGCCGAAGGGCTTGTTTCCATGTGGGATCTCTAAACCAAACTAAACTAAACTATGCTAAACAAATTAAATCAGCACCATACTATTTGTGCCTGTCCTATCACTCTTCCCTCCCCAATGACGTGTGGGTTTGTAGGTTAATTGGCCTCTGTAAATTACCATTAGTGTGTAGGGAGTGGATGAGAATATAGGGATAACATAGAACTACTGTGGACAGGTGATTGATGGTCAGCATGGACTCGATGGGCCGAAGGGCCTGTTTCCATGCAGAATCTTTTAATCGGTCAATCAAAAGGTTTGAAACCACAAAAACCCTCCCCCTCACCTCAGTGAAGATTGATGATAAACCGTTTAGTTAAGAAACATTAATAAGTTACCTCCCTCCACAGCAAACTTTAACATTTATCATGTTGTTGGAGATACAATGTTTCCTGAAATGATTAACCTTTCAAACCTCAGTGAAGTAATCATGGACAAGTCGCACCCCGGCCACTCCCTCTCCCATCAGGCAAGTGTGACAATGCACACCTCCAGATTCAGGGACATTTTCCTCCCAGCTGTTATCAGACAACTGAACCATCCTATCGCCAACTTGAGAGCGGTCCTGAGCTAGTAGCTACCTCATTGGAGACCCTCTGGCTATCTTCAATCAAACTTTACTGGACTTTATCTTGCATTAAATGTTATACTCTTTATCCTGTATCTGGACACTGTGGACGGCTCGATTGTAATCATGTATAGTCTTTCCACTGACTGGTTAGCACGCAACAAAAGCTTTATTCTGTGCCTCGGTACATGTGACAATAATGTCTGACGAATGGTCTCGAACCGAAACGCCCACCCATTCCTTCTCTCCAGAGATGCTGCCTGTCCCGCTGAGTTACTCCAGCATTATGTGTCTATTATTGACAATAAACTAAACTAATTTAAACATAATGATATTCTCACAGCGAAAAAACTGTTGTTAAGATAGACTACAGCTCTCAGGTCTGAGTTATTTTAACATTTGCCCTCCTGCTTAGCTTTCTGTGCACTCGTTTTATGTCTGCCTTCAGTTCTTGCAAAAGGTTCTTGTCTCCACGGATTTTATTCAGGAGGAAGACCTTCTTTCCTTGAATGTGAAATTCAAAAGGCCAAACGTTGAAGTGAATTCACAAACAACAAGGATATCATAAGCAGCAGCCAAGGGGGGTTAGCGGGGAGTAGAGACAGTGGCCCTCGCTCATCTCTGAGTGTATTTTAAGTTAATGTTTACCCACTATACAAACTCACCATCACAGTCTGGGGATTTTCCATTCTGCTCCATTCATGCACCCTGTCCAGGCAGCTTGTTGTACGTCTTCATCCCCCTAGGTTCCCTCTCCCCTGACCCTCAGTCTGTAGAAGGGTCTCGACCCAAAACATCACCTATTCCTTTTCTCCAGAGACACTGCCTGACCCGCTGAGTTACTCCAGTATTTTGTGTCTATCTGTGTTGTACGGGGGATTAGGCAAGCTAAGATTTAAAAAGAACCAAGTAAGTCCTGGTCACCCTTGTGCAGGTGGCTAGGATATTCCCAACTGAAGTCCAAGGTGGGGGATAGACACAAAATGCTGGAGTAACTCAGCGGGTCAGGCAGCGAGTCTGGAGAAAAGGAATAGATGTTTTGGGTCAGAACCCTTCTTCAGATGGAATCTATAGGTGGTTTGGGGGAGTGGGGGAGGGGAGGGGTGTGTGGGGGGTGGGGGGGGGAGGAAAGACCAGAACAAATCAGGGCTGGTAACAAATGAACTCAGGAAGGGTGGAGCCCCTAAGGGAGTTTCACACTTTCTGCAATCAGTCTCTGTTTATATTTGATAAACCCCATGTAAATGCCAAAATGGATTCACAGTTTTAGCATTGCTTACACTCACACACACATACATGCACACAAATACACACACACACACACACTCATACACTCATACACTGTGTGTACACACAAATACACATGCATACACTCACACATACATTCATGCACTCACACATACACACACATGCACATGTACACACACATGGATAAACACACACACACACAGTCACATGTACACACACACACAGTTACGCATGCACACATATGCATTAATTCATACACTTACACACACAGACATTCGCACCCACGCAAAAACACACAAAGTGGAATTGCAACCAACTTTTGTGAAGTCTGGTACAGGTTTGCAATCTTGGGTTCGTCAAAGGCAGAATACTAAATACTCGAGGACTCCCTCTGCTCTTCAGACTGAGTGTGGACTGAATGGGTCTGCTGTTTGTCTCCTGACACTGTTGAAGAAAGACACTTGTGTTTGAGATCTATTTTGAAACACCATAGACGGCGCTCTGAGCCAGAGGTCATGGCCATCGAATCACGAGGTCATGGAGAGATGCAGCTCACAAAACAGGCCCTTCAGCCCATCGAGTGTGCACCAACCATCAACCACACATTTTAAAAACACTGTAAGATTTAAGTGTTTAGATCATAAGATCAGTGTATACGATCATGAGAGGAATAGATAGGGTATATGCACAGATGCTTTTACCCAGAGGAGGGGAATCGAGAACCTGAGGACATAGGTTTAAGGTGAAGGGGGAAAAGATTTAATAGGAACCTGAGGGGAATCTATTGTACACAAAGGGTGGTGGGTACATGGAACGAGCTGCCGGAAGAGGTAGTTGAAGCAGGTACAATCACAATGTTTCAGAAATATTTAGAAGGGCCTGTTTCCACGCTCTATGACTCTTTGACTATGACTCTAATCCAATCCAATACCATTTATTTTCCCCATTAACTCTCACCAAATTCTACCACTCACATGCCCATTAGGGACAATTTACAGAGGGCCAATTAACCTGCAAACCTCCACATCTTTGGGATGTGGGAGGAAACTGGAGTATCCGGAGGAAACCCATGCGGTCACAGGGAGAACCTGCAAACTCCACACAGACAGCATCCGAGGTCAGGATCGACTGGGGTCTCTGGATCTGTGAGACAGCAGCTCTACCAGCTGCGCCACGGTGCTTGCCTCTCAGTTCACTCCAGACATTCAGCGTGTAATCAGATTGGCATGACCGTGTATTATTGAGGCAATGCTGTACTGCACAGCTGTTAAACAGCAAGCCACAACTGTTCACTTGAGTGGAGGCAGAGGTCATGTGGCACTTTTCCAGGAAGGTTTTAAGTTTAGTTTTAGGTTTATTGTTGTCACTGTTTCGAGGTACCTGAGGCACAGTGAAAAGATCAGATATACCAGATATACCTACATCTAAAGAAAGATCCCAACCCAAAGCATCACCTATCCATGTAGACTTGCTGCCATAGCGAATGCAGTACCGTAGATCCGGGTTCGATCCCGACTACGGGTGCTGTCTGAACGGAGTTTGTACGTTCTCCCCGTGACCTGCATGGGGTTTTTTCCCGAGATCTTCGGTTTCCTCCTACACTCCTCAGGTGTGTTGGTTAATTGGCTTGGTAAATGTAAAAATTGTTCCTAGTGGGTGTAGGATAGTGTTAATGTGCGGGGATGGCTGGTCGGCGCGGACCCGGTGGGTCGAAGGGCCTGTTTCCGAGTTGCATCTTTAAACTAAAATAAACTAAAACTAAAGATGCTGTTTACCCACTGGCTTACTCCAGCACTTTGTTATTTCTTTAGATATAGTCTGCATAGGTACAATCAGTTCATACTCAAGCACAATAGATAGAGCGAAGAAGATACAGAGTTCAGGATATAGTTCTCAGCATTGTAGTGCATCGGTTCCACAGACAAAGTCCAATGTCCACAATGGGTAGAGGTGAAACGGACAGTACCCTAGCTTATGGAAAGACTGGTCTGAAGCCCGATAACAGATGGAAAGTCTATTTTCCTGAGTCTGGTGGTGTGCGCTTTCAAGCTTCTGTATCTTCTGCCAGATGGGAGTGGAGGGGAGAGATGAAGGAATGACCAGGATAGGGCAAGGCTTTGATTAGATGAAAAAAAGACACAAAGTGTCGGAGTAACTCAGCGAGTCAGGCCCCATCCCGAGAATATGGATAGGTGACGTCATGGGTTGGAACTCTTCCCCGAACGTTGATCAGTTAGCAGCATTACTGAGGCAGCGTGAAGAGTAGATGAAGACAATTGTTGGAACTGCCGCTGCCATTCTGGAGAAAGTGCTCTGTTGGTACTGTCGGGGAGGGAGAGCCTGGATTTTGACCCAGTGATGATGGAGGATATAGGATGGGTGTGTAACTTTGAGGGTAAAATGTGGGCTGAGGCCAAGGCACTCCTGCATTGACCACCCTTCATTGTCTGTGTGGGTAGACCCAAGCACATAAAAGGCACCAGATAAATGCAGGTTTCTCTTACTTCTGACACTGATAGAGCACGTCAGTGGGGCTGGCCCCGACTGTCTATCTTTTACTTTCACACTTGCCAACTTCCCACTCAGGTTGTTCTTCAGTAATACGGTGACATTTGACAAATGATTCTGCCCGGTCCAATTTCCACAATCCGGTTTCAGGGCAAGACCCTCTGCAGCCTCCCGCTTCAAGTGAGAATGTGAATCAGCTTCCACCTCCGCAAGTCTCCGGCATGCCAACACACAAAGCGGATGATGTTAATGCAATGAGACAGCGTGCATTTTAGAATGGAGCACTGTGGCTAATTCTTTGGCTCCAGTACAAGAGTTGGAATGTATCCAGAATCAACCAGACCTCTAACCGGTGTTGTCCCCACAGCCAGGTTACAATCGTAGAGTCATAGAGTCACACGGTGGAAACAGACTCTTAACCAACGTGTCCCACCTACACTAGTCCCACCTACCTGCGTTTGTCCCATATCCCGCTAAACCTTCCAGGGAAAGTAGAACAAGATCTGGGGGTCCTTGTTCATCAGTCACTGAAGGTAAGCAAGCAGGTACAGCAGGCAGTGAAGAAAGCAAATGGCATGTTGGCCTTCATAACAAGAGGAGTTGAGTATAGGAGCAAAGAGGTCCTTCTGCAGTTGTACAGAGCCCTAGTTAGACCACATCTGGAGTATTGTGTGCAGTTTTGGTCTCCAAATTTGAGGAAGGACATTCTTGCTATTGAGGGAGTGAAGCGTAGGTTCACGAGGTTAATTCCCGGGATGGCAGGGCTGTCATATGTTGATAGAATGGAGCAGCTGGGCTTGTATACTCTGGAATTTAGGATGAGAGGGGATCTTATTGAAACATATAAGATTATTAAAGGTTTGGACACGCTAGAGGCAGGAAACATGTGCTATGTTGGGGGAGTCCAGAACCAGGGGCCACAGTTTAAGAATAAGGGGTAGGCCATTTAGAACAGAGATGAGGAAAAACGTTTTCACCCAAAGAGTTGTGAATCTGTGGAATTCTCTGCCTCAGAAGGCATTGGAGGCCAATTCTTTGGATGCTTTCAAGAGAGAGTTAGATAGAGCTCTTAAAGATAGCGTCAAGGGATATGATGAGAAGGCAGGAACAGGGTACTGATTGTGGATGATAAGCCATGATCACAGTGAATGGCTGTGCTGGCTCGAAGGGCCATAGATACGTAGATACATAGAAAATAGGTGCAGGAGTAGGCCATTCGGCCCTTCGAGCCTGCACCGCCATTCAATATGATCATGGCTGATCATCCAACTCAGTATCCCGTACCTGCCTTCTCTCCATAACCCCCGATTCCCTTAGCCACAAGGGCCACATCTAACTCCCTCTTAAATATAGCCAATGAACTGGCCTCAACTACCCTCTGTGGCAGAGAGTTCCAGAGATTCACCACTCTCTGTGTGAAAAAGTTTTTCCTCATCTTGGTCTTAAAGGATTTCCCCCTTATCCTTAAGCTGTGACCCCTTGTCCTGGACTTCCCCAACATCGGGAATAATCTTCCTGCATCTAGCCTGTCCAACCCCATAAGAATTTTGTACATTTCTATAAGATCCCCTCTCAATCTCCTAAATTCTAGCGAGTATAAGCCAAGTCTATCCAGTCTTTCTTCATATGAAAGTCCTGACATCCCAGGAATCAGTCTGGTGAACCTTCTCTGCACTCCCTCTATGGCTATAATGTCCTCCCGAATGGCCTACTCCTGCACCTATTGTCTATAAACCTCTCCTACCCATGTACCTGTCTAAATGTTTCTTAAATGTTGCACAGTACCTGCCTCAACTACCTCTTCCGGCAGCTCGTTCCATACACCCACCACCCCTCAGATTCCAATTATATCTTCCCCCCCCCTCACCTTAAACCTATGTCCTCTGGTTCCCCCTTACCCTACTCTGTGCAAATAATGTAGCTGCATGTCTTTTACCCAGATATTGGAGTCTTTTGTACAAACAACACAGACTCGTATGTCACTGGCCCGGCTTAACATTGAGCCTGACTTAATTTTAGTTTAATTTAGTTTCGTTTCGTTTAGAGATACAGTGCGGAATCAGGACCTTTGGCCCACCGAGTCCCTGCTGACCAACAATCCCTGCAACTAACGCTATCTTACACACACTAGGGACAATGTATAATTTTACCGAAGTCAATTAACCTACAAATCTGTACGTCTTTGGAATGTGGGAGGAAACCGGAGCACCTGGAGAATGTACAAACTCCGTACAGACAGCACATTTAGTCAGGATCGAACCCGGGTCTCTGGCGCTGTGAGGCAGCAACTCTACTGCTGGGCCACCGTGCCATCCAAGGTTTGGTGTGAGATGGGAGCAATTTAGAATACTCGCCACAGTAAAGTGTGGATCTTGGATCCATCTGCCCATTTGTCAATCAACCACCCCCCCCCCCCCCACCCCTCAACCGTATCCACCTATCAGCGCGGAGTTTGCACGTTCTCCCTATGACCGCGTGGGCTTTCTCCAAGTGCTCTGGTTTCCTTTCACATGCCAAAGACATGCGGGTTTGTAGTTTAATTGGCTTTTGTAAATAGGCCCTAGTGCTGAGGTAAGTGAATACGAAAAAAGTGGGATAACAGAGAACTAGTGTGACCGGGTGATTGATGTTCAGCATGGACTCGATGAACCAATGAGTCTGTTTCCATGTTGTATATCTAAACACAGCTCATCCCAAGTGTTCAACATGCAACTAATACATTTACAAAGAAGATAGATTGTTGTTGCAGACTTGATGGTCTGAACAATCTCTTTTCCTGCTGCGTATCCTATAACATAGAACAGTACAGCACAAGAACAGGCCCTTCTGCCCACAATGTCTGTGCCGAACATGATGCCAAGACCATCACTGTACATCATTCATATCCTTCCATTCCCTGCATATCCATGTGCATATGCAGAAGGGCCTGGTTCCGTTGTATCTCAAAACTAAACTATCACTTGCCAGGATTTGTCCTGCCCCAACTCTCTATTCCAGCTTTCTCCCTCCGACTACAATCAGTGTGAAGAAAGGAGTCAACTTTTCCTCAGATTGTCCATTCCCTCCACAGATGCTGCCCGACTCGCTGAGTTACACCTCCACTGTGTTTTTCGTTTTGCCGTGGATCTTGGAATCTGTGCAAGATAGAGGCAGGCAAGAACGGCTCTTGGTCAGTGGTGGGTTGGACTAAGGGGTTGGTGCAAGGGAGGAGGTTCTGCTGTTCCCAGAATAAATACATAAATGAACATTGGGATGTGATGGGAGACCATGTCTGATGGACCTTATTGTCCCTGCAGAACGATCAATAAATCAACCAGACAATCCCAGCCTCCATCCCATCCAAACGTTCACTAGATCAAAGACATAATGATCTCTTCAAAGGCATTAATTCGTTCAGTTTAAACTTGCTTTTGCTGCAGTGATATATTAATAACTATCCATCAATGTCAGCAAGCAGACAGCAGAGACTGTCAGGGTGAGGCCACATGCAAATTGGAGGAACTGCACCTCATATTTCACTTGGGCGTCTTAAAACCCAAAGGTATGAATATTGATTTCTCTAATTTCAAATAACCCCTTCAATCCCTCACTCTCTGCCCTTCCCCCACCCTAGTCGTCTTGCCAGTTCCACTATTCGGATCCATATATCATATCGTTCCACAGCCAATGATGGGCCATTGGAGGCCCCTACCTTTCCTTCGTCACCATTGCCTTATACAACAGCAACATGACCTCCCAACTTCTATTATTAATACGATAGACACAAAATGCTGGAGTAACTCAGTGGGACAGGCAGCATCCCCTGAGAGAAGGAATGGTTGATGTTTCGGGTCGAGCCTTCTTCAGACTGAGAGTCAGGGAAGAGGGAAATGATACAAATGAGGGTACAAAGAACATGTAAGGTGTGAAAAGAATAGACGATGATCAAGGAAATGTACAATGGTTCATTGTTGGATGAGGGGAAGGTGACAACAAAGCACACAAACAGTAAAATTAATCAATACTCTGACTGAATGAAAGCAAATTTCAATGCATTTGAATGAATCAATAAGTTTATTGGCCAAGTATTCACATACAAGGAATTTGGCTTGGTGCTCCACCCGCATGTGACAACATAACATACAGTGACAGTTAGGAATGACACATAAAACATTGAACATTAATAATAAAACATTATCAATTAAACATGTGAATTAAATAAAATACCAGAGCAAAAGAAGGCTACAGATTTTTGGTTATTGAGTAGAGCTACTACTCATGGAAAAAAGCTATTTTTATGTCTGGCTATGGCGGCTTTGACAGTCCGGAGTCGCCTTCCAGAGGGAAGTGATTCAAAGAGTTTGTGGCCAGGGTGAGAGGGGTCAGAGATGATCTTACCCACTCGCTTCCTGGCCCTTTCTGTGTACAGTTCGTCAATGGAGGGAAGGTTGCAGCCAATAACCTTCTCAGCTGATCGGACGATTCACTGCAGCCTCCGGATGTCGTGCTTGGTGGCTGAGCCAAACTAGACCACGATGGAGAAGGTGAGGACACCTGTGTGATGTTGTACGATGAAGTAAATGAGTTGTAGCTGGAGGTTATCTGAGACTAGGGGTCAAGGCAGTCAGTCAGTGCACAGGAAGGAGGGGAAGGTAAAACAATTGAACTCTGTGATGATTGTGGGATAAATGTTCTGATCTGGACTCTGAGGTAAATCTCTCCTGCACTTAGACTCATAGAATCGTACAGTACGGATGTGTGACCGACAATTAAGAAGATTAATAATTACTTAGCGTACATGTGTCCAGAATCGTGAGAAGAATAGATAGTCACCCATCCTTTTTGTCCAGACATACTGCCTGACCCGCTGTTTTGTGGGTTTATTGGCTTTGGTGAAACTGTAAAATTGTCCCTAGTGTTTAGGATAGTGTTAGTGTACAGTGATCGCTGGTTGGCCCTGACTCGGTGGGCCGAAGGGCCTGTTTCCACGCTGTATCTCTAAATTCCAAAGTGAAGTTTAAAGTAAACTTGATTACTTGATCCTACTTACCCAACTTGAGTTTTGAAGTCGGGAGGTCATGTTGCAATTATATAAGATGTCGGACAGGCCACATTTAGCGTATTGTGTTCAGTTCTGGGCGCCATGTAATAGTAAAGATCTGGAAAGGGTGCAGAGTAGATTTACGACGATGTTGCCAGGACTCGAGGGCCTTAGCTATAGAGAGAGGTTGAGCAGGCTAGGATTCTTTTCCTTGGAGTGCAGGAAGACAATGGATGATCTTATAGCGGTGTACAAAATTATGACACTGTCTCTTTGACCAGAGTTGGGGAATCGAGAACCGGAGGAATTAGGTTTAAGGTGAGGGTGGAAAAACTGAATAGGAATGTGAGGGGTAAGTTGAGGCAGGTACTATCGTAATGTTTAGACAGGTACATGGATAGGATAGGTTTAGAGGGATGTGGGCCAAATGCAGGCAAGTGGGAAGTGTAGATTCAGACTGAAGCAAGATTCCGACCCGAAACGTCACCTATTCTTTTTCTCCACAGATGCCGCCGGACCCGCTGAGTTACTTCAGCATTTTGTGTCTATCTTTGGTATAAAACAGCATCTGCGGTTCCTTGCTACGCCGTTTCTATGGTGAACATGTAATAAAATGTTTCAAGACAACTTCAAAATAAGGCATTGGAGCTAAGCGCAGGAAGTTGCTGACTGCTGGCAACGACAGCTTGGTGGCACAGGCCCTGAAAGGGTTAAAATCCCCACACTGCGGGCAGAATCTGCTATGCCCCTCTCGTGGAGATGACGTCAATGGTGACCAGCTTTCCAGCAGAGTGGTCCCAATAGATGAAAACATGTTACATAACGTGCCTAAGCAGCAGCCATTCTCAGCAAGAACTCACAGTGCAAAAAAAAAACCCAGACCGTGTTTTAAAGATCAATCAAGATTAGAGCGGTTTTCAAACATGCAGCTGTGACCTACTTTTCCGCAACTGTTTACATCCCTGACTTTATCTTTGTTTATCAGTCACAGGGGTCGGTGTTTAGCCGCCCATGCAGAGCGAGTCCAGCCTTTCTTTGTTCTCTGTCCTCATTTTGTCTCAGAAGGAAGATTTGAGCTGCTCTCTGTTTACGAGCCACGCTGCCAATGCATCAATACCCTCCCCGCTCACTCAGCATCCCACAGCACAGCAGATGGAACCCCCTTCTGTATATTCATCGGCTCATGCGGCAAGGAAATGGGCCCTTCAGCCCATCGAGACCGTGCCGATCATCATCCACCCATGTTATACTCTCTGCCTTCCCATCAACCCCCCCCCCCTCCTCCCCCCAGATTCTACCCCTCACCCACACACCAGGGGCAATTTACTTGGACCCACCGAGTCCACGCCGACCGTCGATCACCCGTTCGCACCAGTTCTATATTATCCCACTATCTCATCCACGCTCTACACATCAGGGGCAGTTTACAGAAGCCAATTAACCGACAAACCCGCACGTCTTTTGGGATGTGGGAGGAAACCGGAGCACCCGGAGATAACCCAAGCGGGACAATGGATCTCGTCCTGAAATGTCATCTGTCCAGTTCCCCCAGTTCCTCCAGCTTCTCTGCTTTACTTTGTTCCAAATTCCAGCATCTGCAATGTCTCGTGCCTCCAATCGTTTCTGAGCAGTTTTCCCCATCACCAGAACTTGCTTTCACTCGTCTGAGTTGAGTCGGTTATATTGTCACACACACAAGTGCAGTGAGGTACAGGTACAATGAAATTCTTGCTTGCAGCAGCAGCACAGGCATGGCTGAATTATGACGGCTTCATATGCAGAAGATAGAAAGGATTTTCCAATCAAACTGAGCTAAGTTCACAAAGGAGAGAAATTATGAGTGAATTCTAAAAGATGTTGACTATCCCATGAGATTCTGCCAAATAGACCATTTAGTTTAATTTAGTTTAGATCATTATTGCCACATGTACCAATGTACGGAGAAAAGCTTTTTTGTTGCATGCTATCCAGTCAGTGTCACAGAGTCATAGGGTCATAGAAAATAGGTGCAGGAGGAGGCCATATGGCCCTTCGAGCCTGCACCGCCATTCATTGTGATCATGGCAGATCATCCACAATCAGTAACCTGTGCCTGCCTTCTCCCCATATCCCTTGATTCCGCTAGCCCCTAGAGCTCTATATAACTCTCTTTTAAATTCATCCAGTGAATTGGCTTCTATTGCCTTCTGTGGCTGAAAATTCCACAAATTCACAACTCCCTGGGTGAATTTTTTTCTTCTTATCTCAGTTTTAAATGGCCTCCCTTTTATTCTTAAACTGTGGCCCCTGTACTCCCCCAACATTGGGAACATTTTTCCTGCATCTAGCTTGTCCAGTCCTTTTATAATTTTATACGTTTCTAGAAGATCCCCTCTCATCCTTCTAAACTCCAGTGAATACAAGCCCAATCTTTCCACACGTTCCTCATATGACAGTCCCGCCATCCCAGGGATTAACCTCGTGAACCTACGCTGCACTCCCTCAATAGCAAGGATGTCCTTCCTCAAATTAGGAGACCAAAACTGCACACAATACTCCAGATGTGATCTCAACAGGGCCCTGTACAACTGCAGAAGGACCTCTTTGCTCCTATACTCAAATTTTCTCGTTATGAAGGCCAACATGCCATTAGCTTTCTTCACTACCTGCTGTACCTGCATGTTTACTTTCAGTGACTGGTGTACAAGGACACCCAGGTCTCGTTGCACTTCCCTTTTTCCTAATCTGACACTATTAAGATAATAATCTGCCTCCTTGTTCTTGCTGCCAAAGTGGATAATCTCACATTTATCTACATTATACTGCATCTGCCATGCATCTGCCCACTCACTCAATGTGTCCAAGTCACCCTGCAACACCAAAGACTATACATGATTACTATCAAGCCATCCACAGTGTACAGACAAAGGATAAAAGAACTGCAAGATAAAGTCCAGTAAAGTCTGATTAAAAAGAGTCTGAGAGTCTCCAATGAGAAAGATGGTAGTTTAGGACTGCTCTCTAGTTGGTGTTAGGATGGTTCAGTTGCCTGATAACAGCTGGGAAGAAACTGTCCCTGAACCTGGAGGTGTGCATCTTCACACTTCAGTACCTCTTGCCTGATGGGAGAGGGGAGAAGAGGGATTGACGGGGGTGAGATTGGTCCTTGATTATGCCTGTGGCCTTGCTGAGGCAGCATGAAGTGTAGATGGTGTCAATGGATGGGAGGTCGGTTTGCTTGAAGGTCTGGGTTGCATCCACAACTTGCAGTCTTGGATGGAGCTGTTCCCAAACCACGCACCACTTGTTCTGACCAAGCAAGGAGATCTGCACCAGGTAACCTTCTTCTTAAGGCTCTTATTTTTCTCCATCACAAAACCATGCTGTACAACTGATGTCTACACTTTACTCCCGTCCGCACCGTTTATGTTCTTTGAAGAACAGCCCACATCATTCCAGAGTTATTTCTGCCCTGGGCCTATGTTTTCCCATAAACCCCGTCTATCTCTGTAATCTCGTTTGTTCTGCTCGTTATAATCCTGGCACTGAACAACACTGATTTCATTCATATGTCCTATGGCATATATGTTTAGCGCTATTTTTGAGTGGTTTGTCTATTAATAAACAAATCAACTGAAAGCACATCTGTAACAGAATGCCTGAAGGAACTTCGAGAGAGCATAGAACATGCCTGAGAGTCAAACCAGACCTTGGGCGGCACGGTGGCGCAGCGCTAGAGTTGCTGCCTCACAGCGCTTGAGATCCGGGTTCGATCCTGATTACATGTGATGGCTGTACGGAGTTTGTAGGTTCTCCCCATGATGGTGTGGGTTTTCTCCGGTTGCTCCGGTTTTCTCCCACACTCCAAAGAGGTACAGGTTTGTAGGTTAATTGGCTTCGTAAATTGTAAATTGTCCCGAGTGTGTCGGATAGTGCTAGAGTACGGGGTGATTGCTGGTCAGCTCGGACATGGTGGGCCGAAGGGCTTGTTTCTGCGCTGTATCTCTAAAGTCTAAAGTCTAAGGATATCACCCTGGGGGGCTACACGAGGGGCAAAGGTGCTTGGTTTAGGGGTAGTAGCGAACACCACTGAATATGACACTAATTAATGTATAGACTCTGAGAATGTCAGAAGAGTTTTTGCATTGTTCTTGTTTTGTCTATATATTTTCTGAATATAGTTTATTTTTTTAAATATAAATAATTCAACTGGCATTCAGAGCTAGCTCCATTTGCCTGCATCTGGCCCATGGTCCTCCTAATTCTTTCTTTTCCATTTATGTCCAAATATCTTTTAAAAATCGTGCAGTAAAGCCTTGCAATAACGGACCTCTACGTGGTGGATTTTGGTTATAATGGACCGAGGCTCCCTTTGCAATGCCTCCCATGTCCGCCAGCTCCCTCGTGAGCCCGCGCCACGTGGTGGAACTTGCGGGAGCGGAGAGGGCCATCAGCGTGAAGAGGGCATGATTACCGGTATCGTCCCCGGAACACCGCGTGTGGGGCCGGGGGCTCTGCGGCTCCATGGCCTCTGAATCCCCACTGGATTTACCCTTCATTACCGCTTTCTTCTCTCCAGGCCGTTAAACTTTACTCCCCTCACTCGGTGAAAGCGGACAACAACGAACACCATCGGTAACTTTGTTCGGTAACAAGGAACACCATCCGAATTATAGAATAGTGAAAGGCCTGGATAGAGTGGATGTGGAGAGGATGTTTCCATTGGTGGGTGAGTCTAGGACCGGATGGCTGTGGAGGCCAAGTCAATGGATATTTTTAAGGTGGGGATTGACAACTTCCTGATTAGTATGGGTGTCAGGGGTTATGGGGAGAAGGCAGGAGCATGGGGTTGAGAGGGGAAGATAGATCAGACTCAATGGACCGAATGGCCTAATTCTGCTGCTATCACATATGAACGTATGAACTTATCCTCCCCCATGTGATCTGTTATTGTGAGGGTTTACTGTAATTGTATCCACTTCTGTAGCTTCCTCTGCCGGTTCATTCCAGTCACTGACTATCCTCTGAGTTAATACGTTCTCCCTGATGTCCCTCTTAAATCTCTCCCCTCTCACCTTAAACACGTGCCCTCTAGTTTAGAATCCTCTACCATAGGCAAAAATCTGAGAGCGTTCGCTTGATCCATGCCCCTCATGATATTATACACCTCAATAAGATCACCTGTCAACCTCCTACACTCCAAAGCCCGGCCTATCCATCCTTTCCCTGTAACTCAAGCCCGCAAGCCCAGGTAACAACACTAGGATGTTAAAGGTCCTTCAGCTCAAACTACATGTTCCTATCTGACCAGCATTACCTCACTTCTTAGTTTTAGTTTAGTTTAGTTTAGAGATACAACGTGGAAACAGGTCCTTCGGCCCACCTTGTCTATTCTGACCATCGACCACCCGTTCACACTACTTCTAAGATAGACACAAAATGCTGAAGTGACTCAGCGGGTCAGGCATCCCTTCTTCAGACTGAGCATCAGGGGAGGGAGTTACAGAGATAAGGAAGTGTAAGAGTCAAAAGAGATGAAGATCAAGGAAAATGTAGAATAGATTGTTGTTAGCTAAGAGAAGGTGACAACAAAGCAAATATTACCTCATATTTCATTTGGACAGCTTACACCCCAGCGATATGAATATTGACTTCTCTAACTTCAAGTAACCCTTTCTTTCCCTTTCCTTCCATCCCTCCCCCTTCCCAGTTCTCCGACCAGTCTGACTGTCCCTCTGATCACATTGTATCTCTGTTTGCTTTGTTGTCACCTTCTCCTAGCTAACAATGATCTAGTCTACATTTTCCTTGATCTTCATCTCTTTTGATTTCTTACACCTCCTTATCACTGTGACCCCCCTTTCCCCGGGTGCACAGTCTGAAGAAGGGTCTCGACCCGAAATGTCACCCATTCCTTCTATCCAGAGATGCAGCCTGTCCCACTGAATTACTCCAGCATTCTGTGTCTATCTTCGGTCTAAACCAGCATCTGCAGTTCCTTCCAGCGCCCTACTTCTATGTTATCCCACTTTCTCATCCACTCGCACCACACCAGGGGCAACTTACTGAGGCTAATTAACCTGCAAACCCGCACGTCTTTGGGATGTTGGAGGAAACAGAAGCACCCAGAGGAAGCCCACACGGTTACAGGGAGAACGTGCAAACTCCACACACACTGATAGCATCCGAGGTCAGGATTGAACCCGGATCTCTGGCACCTTGAGGCAGCAGCTCTGCCGTTGCGCCACTGTGCCATCTTTTTAATAAAAGGCTCAGGATTGAACCCAGGATTCTGGCGCTGTTCCCTTGGCATCATGTTCAGCATTGACAGTGTGGGCCGAAGGGCCTGTTCCTGCGCTGTGTTGATCTATCTTCAATGTGCTATGTAATCCACAAATCCATTGACAAGTACATAATTGAACGTGGAATCTCTCTGCGTTGCTTTGCTGTGTGAAGTTCCATTTTCATTACTGTCAGTACTATTTCCTAGCGCTATTGAGTCTTTGCAGTGTAGATATCATAGAGTAATTACTTCAATCACTCAGCACTCTTTGAATCTAAAACCACACTCTAGCCAACACAAAAGAAACTCCCTCTGAGTGCAACACTTTGGGCCATCAACTCTGGTGCAGGTTGAATCATTTCAAATGTAATATGGGGGAACTGTAGATGCTGTTTACCAAAGAAAGACACAAAGTGCTGAAGTAGGAGCGGCATGGTGGCGCAGGGGTAGAGTTGATGCCTTACAGTGTTAGAAACCCGGGTTCGATCCTGACTACGAGTGCTGTCTGTACGGAGTTTATACGTTCTCCCTGTGACCTGCATGGGTTTTCTCCGGGATTTACGGCTTCCTCCCACACTCCAAAGACATTCAGGTTTGTAGGCTAATTGACTTCGGTAAAATTGTACATTGAGCCTAGCGTGTGTAGGATAGTGTTAGTGTGCAGGATTGCTGGTCGGTCGGTGCCTATTCAGTGGGCCGAAGGTATGTATCTCTAAAGTAAAACTCAGCGGGTCAGGCAGCATCTCTGGATAAAATGGATAGGTGACATAGAAACATAGAAACATAGAAAATAGGTGCAGGAGTAGGCCATTCGGCCCTTCGAGCCTGCACCGCCATTCAATATGATCATGGCTGATCATCCAACTCAGTATCCCGTACCTGCCTTCTCTCCATACCCCCTGATCCCTTTAGCCACAAGGGCCACATCTAACTCCCTCTTAAATATAGCCAATGAACTGGCCTCAACTACCCTCTGTGGCAGAGAGTTCCAGAGACATTTCGGGTTGGGACCCTTCTTCAAACTCAAGAAGGGTCCCGACTAGAAACGTCACCTAACCATTTTCTCCGGAGACTGAAGAAGGGTCCCGACCCGAAACGCCACTTGTCCATTTTCTCCAGCGATGCTGCCTGACCTGCCGAGTTACTCCAGCATTTTGTGTCCATCTTAAGTCCTTTATATTCCACTCGTTGGTCCCATATACAGCTTCCACTGAAGATAGATACAAAAAGCTGGAGTAACTCAGCGGGACAGGCAGCATCTCTGGAGAGAAGGAATGGGTGACGTTTCAGGTCGAAAATCATTGTCGCAGTGGTATAATTGCTGCCTTACAGCGCCAGAGATACCGGTCCGATCCTGACTACGTGTTGTCTGGTTTCTATCTGACTATGGGTGTTTGTACGTTCTCCCCGTGACCTGCATGGGTTTTCTCCGGGGTGCTCCGGTTTCCTCCCACACTCCAGACGTTACAGGTTTGTAGGCTAATTGGCTTGGTAACATTGTAAATTATCCCTAAAGTGCATAGAATAGTGTTAGTGCATGGGGATCACTGGTGGGTGTATACTCGGTGGGCTGATGGGCCTGTTTCTGTGCCTGTATCTCTAAAATAAACTAACAGCACTGTAGTAGCTTCTACAGAGTCAGTGCCTCTCTGGATCATTAATGCTGCAATGAGACCATTTCTCATCTTTCTAAATTCTTGTGAGAATATAAGTCAATCTGGTGAATCTACGCTCGATATTATGAAGAATCCTATTATCCACAGCAGACATCGTCATTTTAATATCTGCATTACTTGGTACTTATAATTCCCACTATGGGCATTCATGTGAAATGCATATGCAGATATACATCTGAATAATCAGGTTATTAAGCTTCTAATAAAGAAATGTATTTCCCCATCTTGCAGCTTTTACAATTCAAATCATTGTTTCATTATAGGCTCTCCAAGTTGCATAAGTTTAAACTCCTTGAACGAGGCAATTGTTTGCAATTCTACCAAGCTCCCACACCCACACTAGATGTTTGCTCACTCTTTATCTTGCGGGGTCTAAGCAGAGTACGACCTTGGAACTATTTGTCATGTGTCGGAGCTGAGATCATAACTTGGAAACACAAAGAAAGTGTTGAAGGGAGGTTTTTTACTTTAGACTTTAGAGATACAGCGCGGAAACAGGCCCTTCGGCCCACCGAGTCCGTGCCGACCACTAGCACTATCCTACATATTAGGGACACTAACACTATCGCAGCATCAGGGCGGCACAGTGGCAAAGAGGTAGAGGTGCTGCCTCACAGCGCCAGAGACCGGGTTCAATCCTGACCTCGGGTGCTGTCTTCGGATGCTCCGGTTTCCTCTCACATTCCAAAGATGTACAGGTTTGTAAGTTAATTGGCATCAGTAAGAAATTGTAAATTGTCCTTAGTCAGTAGGATAGTGCTAGTGTACGGGGATCACTGGTCGGCGCGGACTCGGTGGGATGAAGGGCCTGTATTCGCGCTGTATGTCTAAAGCGAAAGTTCCCAACCTGGGTAAATTTACCCCAGGGGGTAAATTTCGCCTACCCAGGGGGTAAATTTGTTGATTCTGGATTTGTACATATTTTTCTCATTGACTGGCTGTGTTTGATTCTGGTATCTGTATCTGTTCATCATTAGTTGTTCATAAATAAGTGAAATAACATTGTTATGTGCTATTAAAGTTGCCAGTGGTAAACGGGATGAAAAAGATTGGGAACCCATGCTAAAGTCTAAAGTCTAAGTTCTATCCTGCACACTAAGGATGATTTTACAATTTTACCGAAGTCAATTAACCTTCCAACCTGGTGTAACTCAGCGGTTCAAGTCGGATCTCTGGAGAAAAAAAATGAGTAACGTTTTACGTTGGGACGTTTTACGTTTGAGGTCTGAAGAAGGGTCCCGACCCAAAACGGCATCCATCCTTTTTCTCCAGCTGAGTTATGCCATCACTTGTGTTTATCTTTTGTATAAGTCAGCATCTGCAGTTCTTTGTGTCTACGTCACCTACAAACCTGTACATCTTTGGAAAGTGGGAGGAAACCAGAGAAAACCCATGCAGTCACAGGGTGAATGTACAAACTCCATACAGGCAGCACCCATAGTCAGAAAGGCCTGGTTAGAGTAGAGTTTGTATATTCTCCCTGCGACTCCGTGGGTCCTCTGGGCTCCCTTTTTTCTCTGGGTGCTCCAGTTTCCCTCCCACATCCCAAAGGAGTGAGGGTTTGTAGTTTAATTGGCTTCTGTAAATTGACCGTAGTGTGTACGATGTGAAAGTGGGATAACATAGAACGCGATTGCTGGTCGGCGTGGACTCAATGGGCCAAAGGTCCTGTTTCCACGCGGTACATCTTGGTGGCGCTGAGTTATGGTTGCTGCCTCACAGCGCCAGAGTCCCGGGTTTGATCCTGACTGCGGGTGCTGTCTGTATGGAGTTTGTACGTTCTCCCCGTGACCTATGTGGGGTTTTCTCCGGGTGCACCGGTTTCCTCCCACACCCCAAAGACGTGCAGGTTTGTAGGTTAATTAGCTTGGTGAAAATTGTAAATTGTCTCTAGCGTGTAGTATAGTGTTAGTGTACGGGGATCGCTGGTCGGCGCGTACCCAGTGGACTGAAAGAGCCTGTTTCCACGCTGTATTTCTAAACCAAACAAAAAACTAAACTCTTCTTTGTGTTCTGAGCTTTACTGAGGGAAACAGACAGCTTGTTTGGCTTAAAACCCTATCTCAACCCAAAAGCAAACACACCACATTCCTTCCTGACTTGTCCGCACTCTTTCCTCTTGCCTGCGAGTCTATTTTTTTTGCAACCCAGCTGCAAAACAAACGACATTATTACCCTGTGAAACCTCAAGGCGCTTTGTTTGAACCTACCGAGCCGCCCCTCTACACAATGAAGTGTTTTTGTTCTCGGGCTTGGTCGCTCATTGGCTGCTAGGATCCCTTCGTCGGCCAATGCAAACTCGGTTACCAGGCGGCCTTGTCTATTTTCAGCACAGCTTCGCCCCGGCTCTTAGCTTCGAGGCTGTGTCTGGCATTCAGGCGTACTCATTAGACTTTGTGATGAGCAACAAGGACTGCCGAGGACGCTGAATGGAGACACAGAGGCAAATTGTCTTTGCACGGCAGAGAGCAAAAATTAAAATAAATACTATCTGTGGAGGTAGATAAACCCCTTGAGGTTATTCGTTATTAGTCTGTGGATAGTGCACTGATTACATACTGGGAAAATACAGTGAACATTGAGAGCTGAAAAGCAACTTCAAAGCAAACACTATGCAACTATAGTGAATACAAAATGGACTCTATGAACCCCATATGTGTGGGATGTATGCATGTGTGCGAGTGTGTGTGTTTGCATCTATGAGGTTTGTGTTTGTATATCCATGTGCACAAAGGCTGTTTGTGCGTGTCTCTGTGTGCATGTGTCTAAATGGTTTCCGTGTGTGTGTATTGTATGTCTGTGTATGTTTTACTGTGTGCATTGTATGCCTGTGCATGAGTGTGTGTGAGTGAGTGTGTGTATGTGTGTGTGAATATGTGTGTCCTTTCTTCTGTGCATGTGTGCTTTCTGTGTGTATGTGTATGCTTTATTCTGTGTGTGTATGTGTGTGTATGTGGGTGCACTTTCTTTGTGTGTCCATGTCATTTTTTTTTCTGTGTGTGTGTGCTTTACACAGTATGCCAGAGGAAATGGTGATGAGGGTAAGATACACAAACTGGTTTGAAGTTAAATTAAGCAAGATGGTCGGTATCTCTGCAAGATCACAGGTGACAGGTTGTTATCTGTTTCCTGGTTTATAAAACTGATATTCCAAATTTCCCATATGATTACAGTCATCAATCTGAATCATGACCCCTCTGTCTACACCGGTACTGTTTGATCTGCTGTACGCTTCTTGCATTTCTACTTTTATTACAAAGGATATAATTTTGTTGAAAAGCCAAGGGTAATTTATTTTCCTCTGTTTTCAGTCCCTGCTATGGTCTCACCCTTCTTCCGAATCAGATGACAACTAACCAGTACTCTAAACCTCCAGGGGAACATAGCCCCAGGTGTCTCTAAGCCCCACTTTTGTAAGAGCACTAAATTTTTTATTGAATAATCATAATCATAATCATAGTAATCATAATAGTACTTTATTAGCCAAATTTAGCAACATACGAGGAATTTGATTTGCCGTACAGTCGTATCATTAAAGAGCAACAAGGCACCCAAATAAATTTTTAACATGAACATCCACCATAGCGACTCCCCCACATTCCTCACTGTGATGGAAGGCAAAAAAAAGTTCAATCTTCTTCCCTTCTTTGTTCTCCCGTGGCCGGGGCACTCAAACCTTCCGTTGTCTGGGCGATCTTTGCACCCGCAGCCGGCGGTTGTAAGCCCTCCGCATCGTGGCGATCAAGCTCCCGCATCGGTGGGATCTCAGCTCCCCGCGCCGGGCGATCGGACCCCGGGTCGGGGCTAGTCGAACCTCCTGCGCCTTTGGAGCTTCCCGACATGTGAGCTCCTCGATGTTGAATTGGAGCCTCGATCCCAAGCAAGGGATCGCAGGCTCCGATGGTAAGTCCATGGCCCCGTGCTTGGGCTCAAGTCAGTCTCGAGCAAGGCCGCCAGCTCCATGATGTTTGGCCGCAGAGTGACCGGAGATACGATCCGGAAAAAATCGCATCTCCGGCAAGGTATGAGATTGAAAAAAGTTTCCCCTGGCCCCCGTCCCCCGACCCCCGTCCCCCACCCCCCACATAAAACAAACCAGAGAACATTAACACATACTTTTAAAACACACTAAAAATAACAAAACAGACGAAAGGACAGATAGACTGTTGGCGAGGCTGCCATTGCTGATGGCGCCACCCGGTGGAAATGAATAAATGACTCATTTTTGTTTAGTTTAAAGCGTGGAAACAGGCCCTTCGGCCCACTGAGTCGGCGCTGACCAGTGATCATCCTGTACACTAGTTCTATCCGACACACTAGGGACAATTGACAATTTACAGAAGCCAATTAACCTACAGACTTGCATGTCTTTGGAATGTGGGAGGAAACTGGAGCACCCGGTGAAAACCCACGCGGTCACAGGGAGAAAGTACAAACTCTGCGCAGACAGCACCTATAGTAGTCAGGATCGAACCCGGGTCTCTGTGGTGCAGTCACCTTACCACCCCTTATCAATTGGCACTGAGAATCTTCAATAATCTGCTACAATGCACAAAAAACTTTTCCCTTCGAAAACATGGACAATTATAGAATCGGCAGGAGCCTCAGCAGATGAATTTCGGATGGGGGTGTGATTTATTGAGTCGTAATCAGAGAATATTAATCAATTCGTCATTCTCAGCTGAGAAATAAATGTAGACCTACATAAGCGTTTTCAGAAATCCTCCATTCATTGACTTTTAATGCTTTTAGCTCCCAGGTCTAATTAAAAGGGTTTATAATGGGCTTTGTTGTACCTTAATCCACCTCTTCTGTGAATACTTTTTCAAAATGCTATTGTGGCCACTTATCGCTGAGAGGGTCAGCATATGTGGCATATTCAGAATATATAATAAAGCTTCTACACTTTCGGTGGCTCCGATAATAATGATAATTGCTGCAGAAATCATTCCTGCAAAAGACAAGACAGACAGGCAGCGGAACAATGCAAAGCGTTGTCACCTGTCGCGACTGTTGGAGTGGGTACACTGGGAATCCTGAAAGGGAAATTGGATAACTACCCGTAAAGAAACGTTGGAGATGAGATGTTGGGAATTTTTTTTCTCTTAGAGTACATAGGACAGCACAGGAACAGTCCCTTTGGCCCACAATGTCTGTGCTGACCATGATGCCAATTTAAACTGCACAGTTGCAATTATGATCAACTTCAGGAAGCGAAGCGGTACACAAACCCCAGTGTTCATTGATGGCGCTGAAGTAGATGTGTAGGAAGGAACTACAGATGCTGGTTTATACCGAAGATAGACACAAAATGCTGGAGTAACTCAGCGGGACAGGCAGCATCTTTGGAGAAAAATAATAGGTAGAAACCTTGTGTCAGAAGGAGCTGCAGATGCTGGCTTAAACCAAAGATAGACACAAAAAGGGTCTCGACCCGAAACATCACCCATTCCTTCTCTCCAGAGATGCTGCCTGTCCCACTGAGTTACACCAGCTTTTTAAGTCTACCTTTTTATGTCTATCTTAGGTAGAGCCCTTCTTCAGACTGAAAGTAGAGGTGGGTGGGTGTGGGGGAAAGGGGGGTGAGGAATTGGGGGAGTAAACTAGAGACGAGGAAAGGCCACAACAAATCCCCCACCCTATTCGTTCCACTAGTATCCCTCTTGTTATCACATCTTCCCCAGCCAACAATGGACCATTATGGGCTCTATCCTTATCCGGGAGAAAGCTGGAAGAGAAAGGGGCGGGACAAAGTCTGGTAAGTGATAGGTGGATACAGGTGAGTGGGGTTTGATTGGCAGAGACAGGAAAAGTCCACAGACTGTGCGATAAGGAGAGATGATGCGCAAAATGTGAAGCCAGAGGAAAGGATCTGGATGGCAGGGGACAGCGGAAGGGGAAAGGGGTGATGAGTTACCTATAATTGGAGAATTTAATGTTCATACCGTTGAGTTGTTAGGTACCCAAGTGCAATATGAGGTGCAGGTCCTCCAGTCTGAAGAAGGGTCCCGACCTAAAACGTTGTCTACCCATGTTCTCCAAAGATGCTGCCTGACCCATTGAATTGCTCCAGTGCTTTGAGTCTTTTTCGCGAATTCAATGGTTCCACTGGCATGGATGAAGACCATTCTTTCCAATGCTAACCCATGCATCAATTCCATCCCCGCTCCCCGCTCCCCCCCCCCCCCCACCACCCCCCACCACTGCCACTCGTTTTCTCACTAACCTGTTCTCCCCACATTCTCGTCAACTCTGCCTAAACGCCACCACTTGTCAGTGAACTCGGGACTGTTTACAATGTCAGAAATCCAAGTCAAAAGTGGTTAATTGTCAAACCTTGAAGACGAAGCGTCCCGACCCGAAACGTCTCCTATCATTGGAGACCCTCGGACTATCTGTAATCGGACTTTACTGGACTTTATCTTGCACCAAACGATATTCCCTTTATCCTGTATCTGTGCACTGTGGACAGCTCAATTGTAATCATGTGTAGTCTTTCCGCTGACTCGATAACAGGTAACAAAAGCTTTTCACTATTCCTCAGTGCACGTGACAATATAAGCTAGGCATGTTCTCCAGGGATGTTGCCTGACAGCTGAGTTACCCCACACTGTGTCATGTTGTGTTTAATTGTCATATGTACTGAATGGTGGGACGATTAGGAAAAGGGGAGATGCAACGAGACCTGGGTGTCATGGTACACCAGTCATTGAAAGTAGGAATGCAGATGCAGCAGGCAGTGAAGAAAGCAAATGGTATGTTAGCATTCATAGCAAAAGGATTTGAGTATAAGAGCAGGCAGGTTCTTTTGCAGTTGTACAGGGTCTTGGTGAGACCACACCTGGAGTATTGCGTACAGTTTTGGTCTCCTAATCTGAGGAAAGACATTCTTGCCATAGAGGGAGTACAGAGAAGGTTCACCAGACTGATTCCTGGGATGTCAGGACTTTCATATGAGGAAAGACTGGATAGACTCGGCTTGTACACATTGGAATTCAGAAGACTGAGGGGGGATCTTATAGAAACTTACAAAATTCTTAAGGGGTTGGACAGGCTAGATGCAGGAAGATTATTCCCGATGTTGGGGAAGTCCAGAACTAGGGGTCACAGTTTAAGGATAAGAGGGAAGACTTTTAGGACCGAGATGAGGAAATCATTTTTTACACAGAGAGTGGTGAATCTGTGGAATTCTCTGCCACAGAAGGTAGTTGAGGCCAGTTCATTGGCTATATTTAAGAGGGAGTTAGATGTGGCCCTTGTGGCCAAAGGGATCAGGGGGTATGGAGAGAAGGCAGGGATGGGATACTGAGTTGGATGATCAGCCATGATCATATCAAATGGCGGTGCAGGCTCGAAGGGCCGAATGGCCTACTCCTGCACCTATTTTCTATGTTTCTATGTTTCTATGTTTCTATGTACTGACAATGGAACAATGAAATTCTTACGTGTGGCAGCAGTAGTGTGGTGGAGAAGGCTTTTGGCATGCTGCCCTTCATCAGGCAGGGAAATTAAAACAAAAGTTGGGACATTATGTTACAGTTGGACAAGACGTAAGTGAGGCCGTATCTGGAGTACTGTGTTCAGCTTTTGCCATCCTGCTATAGGAAATAACTCATTATGCTGGAGAGAGTGCAGAGAACATTTACAAGGATGTTGCCAGGATTCGAGGGCCTGAGCTACAGGGAGAGGTTGGGCAGGCTTGGACTTAATTCCTTGGAGCGCAGGAGGTTGAGGAGTGATCTTATAGAGGAATACAGAAACATGAGGGGAATAGATAGGGTGAATGTACAGTCTTTTACCCAGAGCAGGAAGAATTAAGAACCAGAGGACGTAGGTTTAAGATGTGAGGGAAAGATAGGTGGTTAGCAATACCTTTTTTCACGCAGAGGGTGGTGGGTGTATGGAACGTGCTACCAGAGCAGGTAGTTGAGGCAGGTACTATAATAATATTTAAACGACATTTGGACAGGTACATGGATAGTAAAGTTTTAGTGGGGTATGGGCCAATAGCGAGCAAATGGGACTAGCTTAGATGGTGCACCTTGGTCAGCATGGACATGTAGGGCCAAAGGGCCTGTTTCCGAGATGTATGGCTCTATATAAGGCTGAAGATTAATTTGGAGTTGCCCAAACTCCACCATAGTAATGGAGGACCGAATAGCCTGTTTCTCAGCTGTAAACTTCCTTGAACCTCTTAAACTTTTACCTTGAGAGGGAAAAGATATTTGGAACCATCTTTTTGTGTGTAGTAAAATGCTTGATAATCATGGTGGAAATAGGCACTAGAGCGCCCTCTGCAGGTATTAAGGAGCATCTGAAACACTGTTCATCAAAATAGAATAATAGAATGCTGTTTATTGTCATTTAAACAACAAGGTTTAAATGAAATTACGTTCCTGCAGTTATTACAACAAAAAAAAAAACAAAACACACACTTAATACAATTCCACACAAACATCCATCACAGTGAATCTCCAAACACCTCCTCACTGTGATGGAAGGAAAAAGTCTTATCTCTTCCCTATTCTCTGTTCTTATTCTTCTTCTCCCGCAGTCAAGCAGTCAAACTGCTGCATCGAGCTGATCAAAGCTTTTGATGTTAGGGCCCCCGGTGGGCAATGGTAAGTCCCGCGGCCGTTTACTCCGAAGGCCCTGCTCCGGGTCGATTTAAGCCCCTCGATTTCGGGCGGGAGAAGTTGCCGTTGCGGGAACTCCGAAAAGCGGTCTCCCACCAGGGACCCGCGAGCTCCCGATGTTACCGTCCACAGGGCCTGCAGCCGGAGCCTCCGAAGCTCCAAAGTCGGGTCGCAGCCGCGCGCCACCACAGCGCTCCGCACTCCGAAGTCGGCCAGCTCCGCGATGGTGAGTCCGCAGGCTCTGCGACTGGAGCCCCAGGTCGATTCCGGTTGGAGGCCGCCGGCTCCACGATGTTAGGCCCCAACGACAATGGAGACTCGAAAAGGGAAAAGGTCGAGTCCCCGTGCAGGGAAGAGATTAAAAATTTCCCCCACCCCGCCCCCCCCCCACCCCACACATATACACAGCTAAAAATAAAATAAAACTAAAACCAAAAACATACACCTAACAGGACAAAAAGAAAGAAAAGGCAGACGGACTGCAGTCGAGCCGCTGCCACAAGGTGCCGCCACACCACTAGCATTAGCACACTTAAATTCCTACAGGTAATTTTAGTTTTCTAGATTGGTTGTAACATTCTTAAATTGCTGCAAATGTCAAAGAGAATTGTTATACACCTCATTCCGTTACCTCGTGTCAGGAAAGGTTCGCATTGTTCAAAAGGTTCACATTTATCAAGCAACTGACCTTCCTACCACCAACTAGAGAGCGGTCCTGACCTACCATCTACCAGCTACCACATTGGAGACCTTCAAACTATCTTTAATCAGACGTTATCTTGCACTAAACATTATTCCCTTTATGCTGTATCTGTACACTGTGAACAGATTGATTGTAGTCATGTATAGTCTTTCCGCTGACTGGATAGCACGCAACAAATAAGCTTTTCACTGTACATTGGTACACTTGACAATAATAAACTGAACTAAACTAAATAGTCTATTGCTGATTGTTTAGAGCAGAATCTCATGGGGCAGTCAACACCTTTTAAAACATCTCCTCATAAATCCTCTCTTCTTGAATTTGGCTCAGTTTGATTGGAAAATCCATTCCATCTTCTGCTAATGAAGTCATTATAATTTAAAAATGAAGTCTGAAGAAGGGTCTCAACCTGAAATCACACATTCCTTCTCTCCATACCTGTCCAACATTTTGTGTCTATCTTCTATATAATTCAGTTGTTTTTAAAATTAAACTATGTTTACCAAATAACTCTTGACAGGTCACTTGCTGGAGAGACATTTCTTTGGTTCCTCTAAGTAAACTTGACTAAAGGCCCTGTCCCACTGTACGAGGTAATTCACGAGTTCTCCCGAGTTTTCCCCTGATTCGAACTCGGAGAATGTCCGTAGGAGTTCGTGGATGTCTCGTAGCGGCTCGTACGAGTAAAAAGTAACAATTTTTTTAATCACAATTTTTTTACTCGTGGACATTTTTTACAGGGATGAAAAAACGTCACTAGTTTACCGGATGTCCCGAGTACCTACCGTTAGCATTACGAGCCGCTACGAGACATCCACAAACTCCTACAGACCCGCTACGGACATTCTGCGAGTTCGAATCAGGGGAAAACTCGGGAGAACTCGTGAATTACCTCGTATAGTGGGACAGGGGCTTTAACATTGCTTTTTACTTTATACAGTTTTTCATTGTACCTCGGTACAGGTGACAATAAACGAAACAAAAGCTTTTCACTGTAACATTGAGGTGGAAGAGTTCATGACTACTGGAGACACAAGGAAGTGCAGACGCTGGGATCTTGAGCAAAACACAAAGTGCTGGAGAAGCAGCCGGTCGGGCAGCATCTGGGGAGGCAACGGACAGGCAATGTTTCGAATCGAGACCCTTCTTCAGATTTATTGCAGTTGGGGGAAGAAACCTGGAAAATTGAGGTGGGGGCGGGACGAAGCCTAGCGAGTGATAGGTGGACACAGGTGAGGGGAGTTTGATTAGCAGATGGGTGGAATAAGTAACAAAGACTAGATATGAAAAGGAGACAAAAGTATGTCAGAAAAGGGTGGTAGAGCTGCTGCCTCACAGTGCCAGAGACCTGGCATCGATCCTGGCCTCGGTTGCAGCCTGTGTGGAGTTTGCACGTTCTCCCTGTGACCATGTGGGTTTCCTACGGGTGCTCTGGTTTCCTCCCACGTCCCAAAGACATGTGGGTTTGTAGGTTAAATGGCCTCAATAAAATTGCCACTAGCATGTCGGGCGTGGATGAGAATGTGGGATAACATAGAACTAGTGTGATTGATGGCTGGCGTGGACTCAGAGGGCCTGTTTCCATGCTGTGTCACTGAATCCCAAAGACATGCAAGTTAGTAGGTTAATTAGCCGCTGAAATTGCCCCAGTGAGTGGTGGACTTTGAGTTAAACCTGGTAAAAATAAAGAAAGATTGGTGCGAATGGGTGAAATAGGATCAGCAACCAAAATACCTGTTTCCGTGCTGTAATCATCCATGATGCAGGCAGCACAAAATGTAGGCTGACAGGAAAATAAAGTGCTTTTATGTGTAAATACTGCTGCAGCTTTTAAAGGTCAAACGCACGAGTTCTTTTAAAGGTCAGAAGTGCTAATTCCCATCATCAGTGAACAAAAGCTCTGAAACTCTGCACAAGATCAGGTTGGCTTCACACACAGAACAGGCCGGCACAGTGGCACAGTGGTAGAGTTGCTGCCTCACAGCGGCAGAGACCCAGGTTGGATCCTGACTACGGGTGCTGTCTGTACAGAGTCTGTACATTCTCCCTGTGACAGCGTGGGTTTCCTCCGGGTGCTCCGGTTTCCACCCACACTCCAAAGATGTACAGGTTTGTAGGTTAATTGGCTTCTGAAAAAAAAAGTTAATTGTCCCTAGTCCCTTGCTGAATACAGAGGTGTAGTCAACGCCTTTGTTGAATGGAGTGGGCTGAATCACCTGCAGCTCCACACCGACAAGACTAAAGAGTTAGTGGTGGACTTTAGGAGGAGAGGAACACCCTTGTCCCCTGTCTCCATCAATGGTGTGGGTGTGCAGTTTACCAAGGAGCACAAATACCTTGGAGTTTACCTGGACAGTAAACTGGACTGGTCCATGAACGCTGAGGCCCTGTACAAGAAGGGACAGAGCCGGCTGTACTTTTTGAGAAGGCTCCGCTCCATCAACGTCTGTAGTAAGATGCTGCAGATGTTCTACCAATCGGTGGTAGTCAGTACCCTCTTCTTCGCTGCCGTGTGCCGGGGCAGCAGGGCGAAGGCCGCGGGATTAACAAGCTCATCAGGAAGGCTGGCTCCGTCCTGGGTGTGGTTGGATTTATGGGAGGTGCTCTTGGAGGGGAGGATGATTCTCAAACTGTGGACCTTCCTGGACAATACAGCTCACCCCCTCCATGACACACTGGTCAACCTGAGGAGCACCTTCAGCAACAGACTGGTTCCACCAAGATGCAGGACACAACGCCACAGTCTTTGGGATGCCACAGGATCCTTTTCTTCCTGTGGCTATCAAACTGTACAACTCCTCCACCTTCTGTCGTGGGGTAGACTGAGACTGACCCCTCACCCCCACCTCCCTTCCACAATTTTTGCACAGCCCCAATCCTTTCCACGTCACTTTAATTTCATCTTTCATGTATCTTGTGTTTTATGACTGTTGGCAGATTAATTTCCCTCCTCAGATAAATAAAGTTCTATTGTATCGTATCATCTAGGATAGTGATGATCACCGGTCGGCGTGCACTCGATGGGTTGAAGGGCCTTTGTCCGCGCAGTATCTCTAAGGTCTAGAGACTAGAGTAAAGTAAAGGCCACTGAATCTGGGTGATGAGGCCTTGCATGATTAACCCCGTGTCTCCCTGTGACCAGCTCCTCTCCACCCTGGCTCTCAAGTGTCACTCACTGCCTTATCTGATTGGAAATTGAATCTGAATGAAACAAATTTTAGGTTTAATTTTTGAGATATACAGTTTAGAAACAGGCCCTTCGGCCCACTGAATCCACAACAGCCATCGATCACACCGACCACTCGTGATATCGTACACACTGGCGGCAATTTACAGAAGCCAGCCCCACAAACCTGTATGTCTCTGGAGTGAGGGAGGAAACCAGAGCACCCGGAGAAAACCCACACGGTCACAGGGAGAAGTACAAACTCTGTACAGACAGCACCCATAGGACTTGCAGGATCAAACCTGGGTCTTTGGTGCTGTAAGGCAGCAAGTACCGCTGCGCCGTGGCAGTATTTATATAAAGTACTGCAAAAATTTAATATGGGAGAGAATTTTATTGTATGGGTAAAATTATTATATGATAAACCGAAGGCAAGAATATTAAATCCAAAATTTATAATACTCGGAACATCAGAATTAAATCAAACATTTACAACAACACAAAGAAACTTTATTGATTATAGTATAATAACAGGAAAAAAATTAATTCTAAAATTTTGGAAAGGCCCTACGGCCCCCACAATCAAAATGTGGATTATAGAAATGACGGAGACCTTAAACGTGGAAAGAATCAGATTTTCCCTGTTGGACAAACAGGAAGTATTCGTTGGAACATGGTCTCCCTTTATTGATTATTTAAAGGGTCAGAATGGTTCAGCACGGGAACCTGACTAATGCTCGGGCTAAAAAATGGATGAAATGCTATATTCTGAAATGTACGAATATATCTCGAATGAAGTTTTTTATTTTAATAAATTTTTCCACTCTTCTTTAACTATCTTTCCCTTTTGTTTTGGGTTTTTTTTGTGTTTTTTTTTTTTCTTCTTTTTTTTTCTCTCTTTTTCTTCTCTTTCTTTTCTTTCTTTACTTCATCTATCTTTTTAGTTCTATCTAGTTTAAAATAAAAAAAAAGGCAAAAGGTATTGGAGACAATGTAATAATAATTGATAATATTATCAATTTAAAAATGTAAGACTGTAATGATGTTAATAGGTTATGTACTTATCTCCAATAAAAAATATTTTCAACAAAAAAAAAAGAATATTAACTAATAATATGTTATCTCCAAAATTTCAATTATCAAGGGGCAATAGGCAGGGATGTGCTTTATCACCCCTGCTATTTACCCTTATGATAGAGCCCTTGGCTGAAAGTATAAGAATTCATCCGAATATTCAGGGATATAATACTAAGGACTCAAATAATAAAATTTCATTATATGCAGACGATATACTTTTATACATTACAAATTCACAAACGAGCATACCAAACTTATTAAATTTAATAGAGGAATTTGGTTCTTTTTCTGGATATAGAATAAATTGGAATAAAAGTGAAATCATGACTTTAAAACCTCAAGAATCTACACACCTATTAAAATTCCCCTTTAAAATTGCAACAGAAAAATTTAAGTATTTGGGTATTCAAATTACTAGAAAATACAAAGCATTATTTAATGATAATTTTATGCCTTTATTAAATAAACTCAATGCATTGATTAAATTCTGGAAAACACTCCCGTTGTCATTAATAGGCAGAATAAACGCTATAAAAATGATATTTTTACCACAAATATTATACCTATGTCAATCTATACCATTAAATATACCCAAAAACTTTTTCAAAAAACTAGACTCTAATATTACAAATTTTATTTGGGACTATAGATCACAAAGAATTCAAAGAAAACACTTGTGCAAACCAAAAGACGTTGGGGACTTTCATTTCTGAACTTTTTGTATTATTATTGGGCAGTGCATATTAAGAATATAATTTATTGGTTGGACAGTCCTGGACAGAATGGATAAGAATGGAGAAAGAGGATTGTTCTCCTTGTAACATAGGAGCGATCCTCTTCTCCCCGATAAAACGGAACAACACAATATATAAGAATAACCCAATTATACATATTACAATAAGAATTTGGAAACAAATAAAATTATCTTTAAAATTAAGAAACCTATCATTGTTAATGCCAATAGTGAATAATCCTTCATTTAAACCATCTCTTATTGATAAGACATATAATCAATGGGAAAGAATGGGAATTAAAAGGATCGGTGATATGTATGAAATGGGAAATCTGTTATCATTCCAACAATTACAATTAAAATTTAAACTGAAAAATAACCAATATTTTAAATATCTTCAGATCTGCGATTTCATGAAGAAATACATACAAAAGATATCAAAATACAACTTTAGACCCACTGGAAGAAGCAATGAATATTAAGGCTGACTCACAGAAATTAATATCATACTTATATAATAGTATTTTAAATATAGAACTACCATCGACAGAGGCACTTAGAGAAGAGTGGGAACGAGAATTAATGATAAAAATCACGAAGGAAACATGGGAAAAGTATTTGATATATATACACAAATGTTTGATTAATGTAAGACATAATTTAATTCAATTTAACATTTTACATAGATTATATTATTCAAAAACTAGACTGAATAAATTCTATCCAAATACTTCCCCCATTTGTGATAAATGTCTATCCCAAAATGCAACTATAACACACTCTTTTGTTTCCTGCATAAAACGTTATAAATTCTGGAGTGATATTTTTGAAATATTTACAAAATTATTCAAGATAAAAATGGAACCTAATACCGAAATGATTATATTTGGAGTAACGGAAGACGGGAACAAATTGAATACATTTCAAAATTTATTTTTTAATTATGGGTTAATAACGGCAAAAAAACATATACTTAAATTTTGGAAAAATACACCCATACCAACGCTTAAAATGTGGATTTCAAACATGTTGGACATCTTGAGGTAATGCGATTCCTCCTAATAGATAAATCAGACCAATTCTTAACAAGTTGGTCTCCATTTATCGACTTTTTGGAAGCATATGGTGCAACAAAATCATAGAAACTAACTGTTTCAGGACTGGGTGAAGGATGGTCAAGAATATAAATAACGATCTCCTTAATTTCTTACTCTCTACTCTTTCTCTTTCTCTCTTCTTTTCTTTTCTTTATTTTTCCTCTTACCCCCCTTTTTTCCTTTTCACACACCATATATCACACGTTTTTCTATCTTTTATTATCTATTCTCTCTTTTTCTCTTTCATTATTATTAAAAAATAAATAAGAAGCTGTACATAAAATGTAACCTGTCAATATATATTAGGCACCGTGGTGCCATATTACTGTACTTACTTCTAAATTTTTTTTTAAAGTAATAAATAAATAAATAAAAGTACCGCTGCGCCACTATTTCATCCTTGGATTGTTTTAAACGTCTAATAGACGAATTGTTTGAAAGAACATTAGGAAAATTTAGAAACAAGGAACTGCAAATGCTGGTTTGCAAAGAAGGACACAAAGTGCTGGAATAACTCAGCGGGTCAGGCAGCATCCCTGAAGAAAATGGATAGATGATGTTTCGGATCAGGACCTGTCTTCAGACTCTAAAGTCTAAAGAAGGCTGTTGACCCAAAACATCACCTATCCATATTCTCCAGGGATGCTGCCTGACCCGCTGAGTTACTCCAGCACTTTGTGTCCTATTAAGGAAATGTATATAGGGCGGCACAGTGGCACATCTAGCGGAGATGCTGCCTCACAGCACCAGAGGCCGGGGTTCGATCCTGACCTCCGGTGCTGTCTGTGTGGAATTTGCACGTTCTCCCTGTGACTGCATGGGTTTCCTCCGGGTGCTCTGGTGTCTTCCCACATCCCAAAGACGTGTGAGTTTGTAGGATATGTAGCTTCTGTAAACTGCCCCTGGTACTGTATGTAGGGAGTAGATGAGAAAACGGGATAACTTGGTGAACGATGGTCAACTTGGACTCTCATCAGGAAGAAGGGTCTGAAGAAGGGCCTCGAACCGAAACGTCACCCATTCCTTCTCTCCAGAGATACTGCCTGTCCCGCTGAGTTACTCCAGCATTTTGTGTCTATCGTCAACATGGACTCGGTGGGCTGAAGGGCTTGTGTCCATGCAGTATTTTTCAATGATACAATGACTCACGCCAGCTCAGCAATGGGGTTCTGTAGCAGAATTACAATCAACATGTCCAAATGCTTTCCAACACTCTAATGTCCTTCAGAATCCAATTATCTCGAGAGGTGAAGGTAACTTGCTGTTCCAAGAAACCTTGCACTTACAAAGTGTCTGGTTTATGTTGAGGTGCCTCAACATGTTTCACACATTTAATTTTGTAGCACTTTGATGCTACATGGGAAGAATAAGTTAACAATGTCAGACACTTTCACAGTCAGAGTTAGTTTAGTTTAGTTTAGATACAGCGTGGAAGCTGGCCATTCGGCCCACTGAGTCCAAGTTGACCATCGTTCACCCATTCACACAAGTTCTAAGTTATCCCGTTTTCTCATCTACTCCCTACATACAGTACCAGGGGCAGTTTACACTCGTTTGTCGGCGTGGAGGCAGTGGGCAGAAGGGCCTGTTTCCACGCTGTATCTCTAAACTAAACTAAACATGGTTTAGTTAACTGAAGCTTACCGAATAGTGAAAGACCTTGAAGGGCTTGGATAGAGTGGATGTGGAGAGGATGTTTTCATCCGTGGGAGAGTTTAGGACCAGAGGGCAGAGCCTCAAAATAAAAGGACATTTTAGAAAGGAGATGGGGAGTAATTTCTTTAGGCAGAGGGTGGTGAAACTGTGGAATTCATTGCCACAGACGGCTGTGGAGACCAAGTCGTTGGCTATTTTAAGGCAGTGATTGGCAGATTCTTTATTGGTAAGGATGTTAGGGGTTATGGGGAGAAGGCAGGAGAATGGGGTTGAGAGGGAAAGATAGATCAGCCATGAATGAATGGCAGAGTAGACTCAATGAGCCAAATGGCCTACTTCTGCTCCTATGACATGAACTTATGAAGTTATGGTGGGCCGAATGGCCTGAACCTGTGCTATACTATTCCGTTTAAACTTCATGTTAAGCCTCGGATTTAAAGTCTCTCCATGTTCCTGTGATATTTTTTTTCTGTGCCACAAGAGGGTGCAATTTAATACTTTTTTTTACAGTTTATGTTCCTTATCTCTTTGCAGTTTATGAAATCCTTAAAATCTTAATTTATTTTTACAATCCCACAAGAGCATATACCATCCTGCGGTATCTCAAGATGCAAGTTCAGATCATGTGTTTCTGTTGACAGGCTCCCTGTGTAAAGTACCCATTCTTAAATCATTCATTTACAAGATGGTACCAAGAAACTGCAGATGCTGGTTTACACAAAAGGACACAAAGTGCTGGAGTAACTCATGTCTTATGACCAGAATTAGATCATTCGGCCCATCGAGTCTACTCTGCCATTCAATCATGGCTGATCTATCTTTCCCTCTCGCCCCATTCTACTGACTTCTCCCCGTAACCTTTGATGCCCTTATTAATCAAGAACCTGTCAATCTCTGCCTTAAAAATATCCAATGACTTGGCCTCCACAGCAATCTGTGGCAAAGAATTCCACAGATTCACCACTCTCTGACTAAACAAATTCCTTCTCATCTCCATTCAGAGGTGCTGGAGTAACTCAGCGGGTCAGGCAGCGCCCCTGGAGAACATGGATAGGTGATGTTTCGGGTGGGGACCCTTCTTCAGACTCACGTCTGGTCACAGGTTGCTGGAATGCGACCGACCAACAGAGGTCAGTAGTGAGCTGCATTAGCCATGATTAACCAGTGGGGTGACAATGGTGGGCAACAACAGCTGTCTACATCTATATAGAAACCTGAAGCACAGCTGGAGTGAAACTTTCCCCTTCGATTGTCGCAAGGGCCTGGCATTGTGAGCAGGTTCACAGGCAGAACACAGTATCGAGTGCACCCAGTGGGGGCTGCTATCCGGAACGAGGGAGTGTGGGAGAACTCTGGGACTGAATCAAATGGCAGGGCCTCAATTGGAATCTCTACTTCCACTCCTGGACAAGGGCAGAGAGACCAACTCCCGGGTCGGTCCTGGTCAGCAGGGAGGGAGGGATGGGGGAGGGGGGGGGGCGAGGGTCAAAGGATAAATGTCAGGGAGTGGGAGGGGGGTCACTGAATGTGGCGGAGGTATGTTGAGGAAGGGGGTAGGTACAGTGTGAGCGGCTGCAATCAGTAAATATTGGAGCAGGTCAGGGAGATGCATTGGTGATTCAGTGTCCAGGCAATGCATTGTTGAAGCAGTCACTAGTGGATGCATTAGAGGAGTAATGTCTGACTGATGCATTTGATGGAGCACTGTTTGGGTCATGCATTGTTGCAGCCGGTCTGGGTGAAGCATTGGTGGAGTAGATCTGGAAGATGCATTGGTGGTTCTGTGTTCAGCCACTGCATTATTGGGGCAGTGTCTAACGATGCATCAATGGAGTAATGTCTGACTGATGCATCATTGCAACAGTGCCTGTGTGATGCATTTTGGCAATAATGGCTGGGTGATGCACTTTTGCAACAGTGTCTGCGATGTTTTAGGTGCAGCAGAGTCTGGGAATGCATTGATGTTGCAGTGTCTGACTGATGCATTGGTGGCGAGTTCAATGGTGCTTTTATCGTCACATGTGCAAAGTGCAAACACACAGTGAAATTATTTTCTTACAAACAGTCCAGTAGAGAATTGCTACACCCAGGACATCCATGATTAGCAAAGTGTACAGAATTAGTTCACTGAGCCCACATGCAAGAGGCGCATGATTTGTCTGACTGATGCGCTGGTGGACCCGTTTCTGACTGATGCTTTGGTTGAGAGGTGCATGTTAATGCATTGTTGCAGCATTATCTGAGTGATGAAGGAGGCTGCAGCCTCCAATGAGTCACTGTGGCGGTGAACACCCGCGTTTCACTGCCTCTGAGGATGGTGACCTTCTCCCCTGGCTTCCCCCCGCACTCCAGGATCACGGAGGGATTTTGCTTACGATCTTAACTGGGGCCCAGTGTAGGCCAGCAAGCTTACTTTAATCACCCTTTACTGGACCATATCTTGCACTAAATGTTATTCCCTTTATCCTGTAACAGTACACTGTGGTCGGCTTGATTGTAATCATGTGTAGTCTTTCTGCTGACTGGATAGCACGCAACAAAAAAGCTTTTCACTGTACCTCGGTGCACGTGACAATAATAAATTGAACTAAACTAAATGGGAGAACAAGGCTCAGTGGGTGCGAGGACTTAGAGCAGTGGAGTGTTGGTTGATGTGAACCTTTTGAAGGGAGGGTCAGATAGAGGGTCAAACAGCAACTCGGTGACAGGCTCAGCAACACGGAAGAAGCATCAGCAATACATTCCATTACTCCTGGTGTTATTATTTGGTTAAAATTGTGTAAAATTGTGGATAGTGCTATGAAAAGATTAGTCTTGTCCTGTCATTAGGGGGCACCATTGGTGTTTTAACAGCTAATAATTGAGACACAGAACGGGATTTGGGTAACTCAGCCCTACGGATAAAACCTTATGTAGTGTAGAGTGAGAGAGTCATAGTCACAGAGTCCCTCTAAGCCTTTCCTATCTATGTACCTGTCCAAATGTCTGTTAAATAGTGGCCCCTGCTTTTTTTTTAGTTATTAGAGATACTGCATGGAAACAGGCCCTTCAGACATCCAATTCCATGCTGACCATTGAGCACCCGTTCACACTTGTTCTATGTTTTCCCACCGCATCCACTCCTGACGTACAAGGGGCAATTTACAGAGGGCCAATTGCAAACTCGCACGTCTTTGCGATGTGGGGGGAACCGGAGCACCTGGAGGAAACCATATGATCACAGGGAGAACGTGCAAACACCACACACTGAGCACCTCTGTCCTCCGTTATCAGGCTTCTGAACGGTCCGTCCATAAGCTAGGGTACTGTCCCATTCACCTCTACCCCATTGCGGACATTGGACTTTGTCTATGGAACTGATGCACCACAATGTGTAGGAAGGAACTGCAGATGCTGGTTTAAATCAAAGATAGACACAAAATGCTGGAGTAACTCAGCGGGAAAGGCAGCATCTCTCGAGAGAAGGAATGGGTGACTTTTCGGGTCGAGACCCTTCTTCAGACTGATCTGTCTGAACTTCAGACTTCCGTCTGAAGAAGGGTCTCGACCCGAAATGACACCCATTCCTTCGCTCCAGAGATGCTGCCTGTCCCGCTGAGTTACTCCAGCATTTTGTGTCTATGATGCGCTACAATGCTGAGAACTATATTCTGCACTCTGTACCTGCCCCTTTGCTCTATCCATTGTACTTGAGTTTGACTTGATTATATTTATGTGTAGTATTATCTGGTCTGATTGGATAGCATGCAAAAGAAAACATTTCACTGTACCTTGGTATCCGTGACAATAATAAGCCTAAACCTAAATCAAAAGTAGCATGGCCATCTTCTCTACAATGATATCCATATGGCTTCAATATGCAGGCAGTTCAGAGAAGGTTCACCAAGTTGCTTTTTATGATGAATGAAAGGTTTGTCTTGTGAGGAAAAGTTTGAGCAGGTTGGGACAGCATTCAATGAAGTCTAAAAGAATGAGGCGTAATTTTATTGAAAACTTTCAGGCTTCTTGGAGTGGGAAGGGGATGGGAAATACATGGAGGATGTTTCTCGTTAGGAAGACACGTGGAATTTGAAAGATTTCTTCAGACTAAGGCTCATCCTGTGGTGAGGAGGTATATCCTCTCAATCTGAGGATCAGGAATATTTGGAATTCTTTAACCCAGGGAGCTGCAGTGAGGGAGTCATTGAATACATTCAAAGCTGAGATAGACAGATGGGTAGTCAAAGAGTTGGATGGCACAGTAGCACAGCAGAGCAGCTGTTTGATCCTGACTACAAGTGCTGTCAGTACGGATTTGACATTCTCCCTGTGACTGCATGGGTTTTCTCCAGGTGCCCCGGTTTCCTCCCACACTCCAATGATTTGCAGGTTTGTAGGTTAATTGGCTTGAGTGAAATTGTAAATTTTCCCGAGTGTGTAGGATAGTGCTAGTGTACGGGGATTGCTGGTTGGTGCGAACTTGGTCGGCCGAAGGGTCCTGTTTCCGTGCCGTATTTCTAAGTCTAAAGGGTCAAGCGTTATAGGAATCAGGCAGTAAAGTGGATTGATTGAAATATACAGCATGGAAACAGGCTCTTCGGCCCACCTAGTCCACGCCGACAATCGATCACCGTTCACACTAGTTCTATTTTATCCCACTCTCTCATCCACTAGGGGCAATTTACAGCAGCCAATTAACCTACAAACCCGCCCATCTTTGAGAAGTGGGACGAAACCGGAGCACCTGGAGAAAGTCCATGCAGGCACAGGGAGAACGTGCAAACTCCACACGGATAGTGCCCGAGGTCTGTAAAGAACCCAGGTCTCTGGCGCTGTGAGGCAGTGGCTCGGCCAGCCGCACCAGGAGGTGAGGCGGAATGGGTTTGTTACCAAATAGCCCACTCCTGCTCATTTTTATTACATCCCAAACAATGTACTCCCATCACTATGATTGCAGGGAATGTAGGTAGCAGTTTGGCATGGCATTAATAATAGTTCAGTTTAGTTTATTATTGTCACATGTAAAGTGAAAACCTTTTTTGTTGTGCCCTATCCAGTCAGCAAAAAGATGATACATGATTACAGTCAGCCGTCCACAGTGTACAGATACACGAGAAAAGACAACGTTTAGGGCTGCACGGTGGTACAGAGGCAGAGTTAAGCTAAAAAGCGATGTCATTGAGTCTTTTATATTTCCACACTGGGATAAAAGTTCTGACTGTCTACCTTATCAAAAAAAGGTGGCACAGCAACACAATGGTAGATTTGCTGCCTTACAGCGACAGATACCCGAGTTCGAGCCTGACTACAGGTGCTGTCTGTGCAGAGTTTGTACGTTCTCCCCGTGAACGGGTGGGTTTTCTCCGGCTGCTCCGGTTTCCTCCCACACTCCAAAGTCGGTTCATTAGCTTTGGTAAAAATTGTAAATTGTCCTTTGTGTGTAGGATAGTGTTAGCACGATTCTTGTTTACTCCATGACCTCTTGTGACCTTTCTCCTCAGGGCCGCACACACATGCTCTCTTTCAGTGTTTGCTTGTGAAAATCACAGTGTGGAGAAACATAGACCGCTGGGTACTGCGGCCTTATAAATCGGGATAAGAGGATGTCTGAAGTGACCAGAACCGCAGTGATAAATGGGCAGCAACTTCTGCTGGAGTCGAATGCACCGTCTGTGATAAAGTCAATTTCTGCCAAAGGATGAAGACATTTAAAGGTAAGGATATCTGAAAACAGAGCAGTCGTTGTTTGTAACTGTTCTTGCATGTGTCGTAGTAATGTGGAAAGAAAAGGGAGAATTTTGTTGCGATATGAAAGAGTGCTTATAAGTTCATATCTTCTAGAAGCAGAATTAGGCCTTTCGGCCCAAGTCTACTCCCCCATTCAATCATGGCTGATCTATCTTTCCCTCTCAACCCCATTTCCTGCCTTCTCCCCATAACCCTGACACCCGTACTAATCAAGAATCAGTCAATCAGTGCTTATGATGATATTTAGGGAATATTATATATATATATATACGGAACTCTTTTGTTGTTGTTTATTATGGGTTTTATACTGCACCATGTTTACATATTTATTGTGTTGCTGCAAATAAGAATTTATTTGTTCCATTCTGATCTTGACTTGATTCTTGGGAATCTGAATGTGCACGGTTCACGTATTTCCAGATGATATGAAGGCAATGGATACTTTATGGAGTCATACCACACAGAAATGGACAACATTCACACTGACCTCTATGCCCCTATTAATATTGCATCCATCTTTGTCTTGTCTATCCAAGTCCCTGTCTAAATGCTTCTTCGACATAGTTTGTATCTGGTTACACCACCTCCTCTGGGAGCATGTTTCAGGTATCAGCCACACTCTGTGTGAAAAGCTCACATCCTCACGTCCTCTTTAAAACTCCATTCTCTTCACCTTACACCTGCACGCTCTTGTTTTTGATAACCATACCATAGGAAGCTACGTAAGGAACAACAAAAACGACACAAGGAAATATAAAAGGACACAAAGTGCTGGAGTAACCTAGCAGGTCAGGCAGCATCGTAGTTTAGTTTGAAGAAGGGTCTCCACCCGAAACATCACCTATTCCTTTTCTCCAGAAATGCTGTTTGACCCGCTGAGTTACTCCAGCTTTTTGTGTCTATCTTTAGTTTAGTTTAATTTAGTTTAGAGATACAATGTGGAAACAGGCCCTTTGGGCCACCGAGTCCACGCCGACCAGCGATCACCCAGTACACTAGCACTATCCTATAACTAGGGACAATTTACAGAGCCAATTAACAGACCATGTGGGCCGAAGGGCCTATTCCTGTTGTTGTACTGTTGTGGTACAGCTATGTATGATGTTCACACATCTGTTGTGCTGCTACACGTAAGAATCTCATTGTTCCGTTTCGGGATATATGACAATAAAACACTCCTGACACTATAGAAACATAGAAACATAGACAATAGGTGCAGTAGGCCATTCGGCCCTTTGAGCCAGCACCGCCATTCAATGTGATCATGGCTGATCATCCCCAATCAGTACCCCGTTCCTGCCTTCTCCCCATATCCCCTGACTCAGTTTCCGTTAGCCCTAAGAGCAATATGCGGGGGGTGTGGGGGGGGGGGGGGGGGAAGAGAGAGAGGGGGAGGGGGGGGAGAGTTCTTTGTTCTTTGTTCTTCGCTGCACATTAATCTGTGTAATTCTCTGCATGTTGTGCTCTATGTCCAAATGCACAGACCGAGGGAAGCCTTTGGTGTGGGCTTTGCTGTGGGCATCTCTGCTGCTCAAAACCTCGGCTGTCAACCCACAAAACAGTGAGTAATGGGAAAGGTCTGAAATTCATCTTCTTTAGCATGCAACGGCTCCGGATGAAAGTCGACATGGATGCTTAGCCTGTAGAGTGTGGATGAGAATATAGGGATAACATGGAACTAGTGTGGACAGATGATCGACGGTCAGCATGGACTCGGTGGGCCGAAGGGCCTGCTTCCATGCAGAAACTTTCAAATTGGTCATTCAAAAAGTTTGAAACCACAAAAACCCTCCCTCTCACCTCGGTGAAGATTATTGATAAACTTTTTAGTTAAGAAACATGAAGAAGGGTCTCGACCCGAAACGTCACCCATTCCTTCTATCCAGAGATGCTGCCTGTCCCGCTGGGTTATTCCAGCACCTTGTGTCTATCTTCGGTGTAAACTAGCATCTGCAGTTCCTTCGCACACATTAATAAGTTACCTCCCTCCACAGCTAACTTCAACATTTGCTGGCGATATGATGTTTACTGATATGATTGACCTTTCAAACCTCAGTGAAGTAATCATGGACGAGTCTCACCCCAGCTACTCCCTCCTCTCCCCACTCCCATCAGGCAAGAGGTACAGAAGTGTGAGAATGCACACCTCCAGATTCAGGGACAGTTTCTTCCCAAGCTTTTTCAAGCAACTGAACCAATAACTCGAGTGCAGTCCTGACCTCCCATCTACCTCATTGGAGACCCTCGGACTATCTTTAATCGGACTTTATCTTGCACTAAACATAATGCACAGCGTGGACGTCTTGAATGCAATCGTAGAGACATATCGCTGTCAGGATAGCAAGTAACATAAAGCTTTTCACTGTACCTCGTTACACGTGACAATAATAAACTAAATGTGGGCAGTGGGCAGGTGCTATAGACCTGCACGGGAAAGTAGACGCTCCCGCCCCCACGAGTCTCGGGCAGATGGGGCTCGTCAGCCTGGGAAAGCAGTCCATCTAGGAGAGGGAAAACTCTGATTTAAAACCTCCACTGCCTTGTGGCTATATCCAGTCATGGAAAAGGCTCCAGGAGTAAACCTCAAGAAAATCCGGAGTGGGAGCCCCTAAGGCAGTTCGTCGTTGTCTACAACCTCGCTCTGGCAGCTCCTGCGACGGCGCTGGTGCCAAACTGTAACGGTCCTGCTGTTCCTTTGGATCGATCAGCAACGTGGAGACGGGTGACGTGCTGCATGGGCAACAGCCTGTCCTCCATATGACATTGTCCAGGCTTGCATCCAACCAGGATGCATCACCCATGGTCAGTCATGACCGAGGGGGGCCTACTACTAAATAAACGAAACTATATCCTCAATGATGATTATTTCAAACTCACTTAAGGTCATAAGTGATAGGAGCACAATTAGGCCATTCGGCCCATCAAGTCGACTCTGCCATTCAATCATGACATATCTGTCTCTTCCTCCCCATTAACCTCTACTACCCTGTGGTGGGCTCATTGAAGGAGAAGGGGAATCTGCCTTCATCTCCCACTCCCTCTTCTAAGTAAGAATCAATTGCCATGTGATTCAGCCTGGACTGTATTATGAAAGTCATAGGATCATACAGGACAGAAACAGGCCCAACCTGCCCATACTGACCAAGAAGCCCCATCTACGCTAATCCCACCTGAATGTGTTTGGCCCATGTACCTCTAAACCTTTCCTATCCATGTTCCTGTCTAAATATATTTTAAATGTTGTGATTGCACCTGCCTCAACTACCTCCTCTGGCTGCTCTTTCCATAACATGGAAATGAACATGAAAAAGTTGCCCCTCATGTTCATGTTAAATCTTTCCCTCCTCATCTTAAAGTGTATGATCCAGAAGTATTAGGGTATATGATTTTCTCTTATACGAAACGGAAGGAGGTGAGTGGCATTTTGCAGGCAGAGTTCAACGTCCAGGTTATGCTTTGAAAGTAGTAAGATCTTCCAGGAGTGAAGTTTAAAAAAAAACCCACTTAAGGGCATAAAGTACCAGAGTAACTCAACAGGTCAGGCGGCATCTTTGGAGAACATGGATCGGTGACGTTTCAGATTGAGACCCTTCTTCAGTCTGATTGTAGGAGGGAGGTGAAGAAAGCTGGATAAGAGGAGAGGCATTGTAGAGGAGAGAGGGGGAGAAGAGGGAGTGAATGGGGTGAAACACGTTGAAGATAGACACAAAATGCTGGAGTAACGCAGCGGGACAGGCAGCATCTCTGGAGAGAAGGAATGGGTGATATTTCGGGTAGCGACCCTTCTTCAGACTGACCTTGGCTATGCTGGTGGTCTTGCCGAGGTACCGTGAGGTGTAGATGGAGACTGCACTCAATGTTAATTTCAAATCGAGATTTATAGTTCGGGGAAGGGGTTTGAGCAGCTATGCAACATTGGATCTCAATGCAATGGGCAGATGGAGTGGTCCTGGTATGTGCAGCTTCCTATTGTGTGAAATGCACAAGACTTAAACTTAATACTCTGTAAAAATGCAAAACATTCAGGCATAAAAGGGCCCCAAGGCTGCTGAACAATCTGTTAAAGTAATCCAATTTTTTCCATGTGTTAAGTTCTCCAGAAAAGGTAAAGTTATAAAACAGGAAAAAGTTAAAAGGGGTGGAGGAGCTGGAGGGTGGGTGGGAGAAAGGAAGCCATTCAGCCCATTGTCTCCGTACTATCCACAAAGAGCTCTCCAATCATATCCGACTAACAATGGTTTTGAGGGTTATGCCATTTCCACTGAAGATCCAAGTATATTGTAAGTTTAACAAAAAGGAACTGCAGATGCCAGTTTATACCAAAAATAGACACAAGATGCTGGAGTAACTCAGCGGGTCTGGCAGCATCTCCGGACAACATGGATAGATGATGTTTTGTGGTCTGTAGAAGGGTCACAACCTGAAATGTCACCTATTCATGTCCTCTAGGATTCTCTGGGATTACCATCTGAGTTACTCCAGCATTTGGTGCCTATCTTTGACAATTTAAGTTTGTCAGTAGTTTCTGTCTCTGGGATCTTTTCCAGAGGAAATTACAGATCTCTCCTCCCCCCCCCCCCCCCATACCCCCCCCCCGCCCCCCCAGTCATTCTACTAGTTCCACTGTTCGCATCTTTGCATCCCTGTCATTATCACCTCTTCTCTTGCCAACAATGGGCTGTTATGGGCTCCAGCCTAAGGTGTCTCTGTTGCTGCCCTGCTTTGTTCTGGCTGTCTCTGCTTTTCTGACCCAAAATTTCACCTACTCATTTTCTCCAGAGATGATGCCTGACCCACTGAGTTACTCCAGCATTTTATGTCTATCTTCGGTATAAACCAGCATCTGCAGTTCCTTCCTTCACTTCTTCTTCTTTCGTGTGGCGTGCACAGCCTAAAGTTGTAGGAGAACTTGTTCTATTTGATCTTCCGTTTGTGCATGTCGAGTTGATTGCATTAGTCGAAACAGGGGCGGACCACGTGAAGGTTGCAATCTTCCACCCCCTTCCTTCACTGAAAAAATTCCTTTCCTTATCTCCCCACTAATCCATACACCAATTACATTAAATCCTTGTCCGGCGTAATTTTCATCCTAAATCAGGAGATCGTTACTTCCGACCCTCTCTGTCTAGACCCTTCATAGCTTTATACACCTCAATTAAAACTCAACCTGACACAAAGGTCTTATTTTCAGACCTAAATTATGGGGTGTTACTAATCTGGGCTGTCACAGCTGGGTGCTGCAGACTCACTGGCAATGTTTAGCTTGGTCTTAGTTTATTATTGTCACGTGTAGCGAGGTACAGTGAAAAGCTTTTTTGTTGTGCGCTATCCAGCCAGCGAAAAGACTAAACAGGAGGGTCTCGATCCGAAACCGGGGATGATCAGCCATGATCACATTGAATGGTGGTGCTGGCTTGAAGGGCCGAATGGCCTACTCCTGCACCTATTGTCTATTGTCTATTGTCTTTTGAAACGTCACCTATACCTTTTCTCCGGAGATGCTGCCTGACCCGCTGATCTTGTTGTTGTGTGCTAGCCAGTCAGCCGAAAGACTATACATGACTACAATCAAGCCGTCCACAATGTACATACAGGATAAAGGGAATAACGTTTAGTGCAAGATAATGTCCAGTAAAGTCCAGGTCAAGATGGTTCGAAGGTCTCCAATGAGGTAAATGGGAGGTCAGGACCACTCTCTAGCTGGTGGGAGATCTGACCTGTTCTTTGAACTTGCCTCTGTTGTACATTGGGTTGTTCATGCTCCCCTTGATTATATCTTTGGCTCACCGCTTAATTCAAAGATGTTTCTGCACCTCAGAAGGTGTAGGAAGGACCTGCAGATGCTGGTTAAAACCGAAGATAGACACAAAATGCTGGAGTAACTCAGCGGGACAGACAGCATCTCTGGAGACCCTTGGGTCAAGACCCTTCTTCAGACTGTGTTGTGTTGGTATTGGAGTTGGTGTTGATTATTAGGACAGACAGCATCTCTGGAGAACATGGATAGATGACATCAGAATGAAAAGGGTCTCGGCCCAAAATGTCACCAATTCATCAGTCTGAAGAAGGGTCTCGACCCAAAACGTCACCTATCCATGTTCTCTAGAGATGCTGCCTGGCCCAGCTGAGTCACTCCAATATTTGGCGTCTTCTTTTGTAAACCAGCATGTGCAGTTCCAAGGACAAGGTAGAAAATCTCAGCAGATCCTTACCTGGCTGGGTCGTACGTGATTTCAAACTAACTATTGTATTTGAACCTTCCTCATTGTATAATGTGTTCCGCAAGCCATGCAGTTCAGGGGACAATTAGTGATGAACGGTAAAAGGAGTCCAACCATCATCCACATCTCAGTCGCGATTGAAGGAACCAACCTGGACAGCAGTGACATAGAGCCAGACATCAACGAAACAGGCCCTTCGACTCAACTTGCCCACGCCGACCAACATGCCCTAGCTACACTAGTCCAACCTGCCTGCATTGGCCCATATCCCTCTAAACCTTTCCTATCCATGTACCTGTCTAAATGTCTCTTAAACGTTATGCCTCAACTACCTCCTCTGGCAGCTCGTTCCATACACCCACCACCCTTTGTGTAAAAAAGTTACCCCTCAGGTTCCTATTATATCTTTCCCCCCTCACCTTAAACCTATGTCCTCTGGTTCTCAACTATCTTGCACTGGGCAAAAGACTGTGCATTTACCCTATCTATTCCTCTCATGATAATGTGCACCTCTATAAGATCACCCCTCACCCTCCTGCGCTCCAAGGAATAACGTCCTAGTCTGCTCAACCTCTCCTTATAGCTCAGGCTCTCGAGTCCTGGCAAATTCCTCGTAAATCTTCCCTGCACTTTTTCCAGCTTGACAACATCTTTCCTACAACATGGTGACCAAAACTGAACACAATACTCTAAATGCGGCCTCACCAATGTCTTGTACAACTGTAAAATGGCCGCCCAACTCCTATAGTCAATATGTGTGGGAAGGAACTGCAGATGGTGGTTGACACAAAGGATAGGCACAAAATGCTGGAGTGACTCAACGGGTCAGGCTGGAGAGACCCTGGAGAAAAGAAATACAGGTATGTGACGTTTTGGGTTGAGACGCTTCTTCAGACTGAGAGTTAGCGGAGGCGGAAACCGGAGGTATGACAAAGTACAAAGAAACAAAGAATATACTCAATACTCTTGACGGATGAAGTTTTGTTGAAATGTTGAGGTTGTACTTCTTTCTCTCCCTGTAGCCATGGAGGGCAGGCAGATTGAAGTGCAGATAACAGGGACTCTTCTGCCGTCGACCCAGACACCGGCCAAGGTGACAGCGCCTCAGGAAGACAGAGGTCTTCCAATATCTGGAGTTGAGATACTTCATGTCGCTCCTGAAGATAAAGAGCTTGTGGCCGGTTACGAGACCATCGTGACTGGTGACGATAGGCCTTCCCCCGCGTCGCACAGCCCCGCTCTAAGCCCCAATTCGCAAAATCCCAAACGAACCAACATAGCGACCAGCATGCCCATGACATTAGTCCCAGTGGGAGCTCCACGCCAACTTTACATGAGAGACCTGGCACCATCCAGGCTCCTCATCAATTAGAAAACAATGTGGCCACAGACGTCGTGAACACGAGCCCGACACCAACACAGCGCCCAACCGTGAACCATTCTCTCACACCGGCCAAAGGTTCTTCCCAACACGTTAACTACATGCCAACAGGTGGTCACTTGGCCAAAGGCTTAGGACCTCAGTTGGCAATGAAGAACCCACGCGGCCCTCAGCTCCCAACATATCAGGGAACGATTCCGCCACCATCCTCTGGAGGCCGGGACGCGGGAAGAACGTCACCAATGTCAACGCCAAGCGGCCAAAGCAGCACAAACTCACCAAAGCCATGAAGAAGTGTCAGAAACAGCCGTCTGCCAAGATGAAGGTAAAGCCCCAGGTCCCTGGGAAACCAGGTCAGACAAAGCTGCAACAGGAGCAGCAGAAGAGGAAAAGCTTGAAGCGAAAAGTGAAGCCAAAAGCGTTCCCCTACTTTGAAGATCATTACTGTCCCCCACAGTGCACATGCTACGGAAGGTATGGTTTATTCTGTATGATGACCTTTCAGACATGAATAACGTAATTACTGGGCATGGAACCAGAGTGGGCGTTGAAGAAAAACCTTTTTGCTCTTGCATGGAACATAGAGTTGCTCCCTCGCAGCGCCAGAGACCCAGGTTCGATCCTGACCTCGGCTGTTGTCTGTGCTGAGTTTGTATGTTTTCCCCTGTGACCATGCGGGTTTCCTCCGGGTGCTCTGGTTTCTTTGGACTTTAAACTTTAGAGATACAGCGCGGGAACAGGCCCTTCGGCCCACCGAGTCCATGCCGATCCTGACCTCAAGTGATGTCTGTACACTAACACTATCCTAAGCACCAGGGACAATTTTCTGAAGCCATTAGCCTACAAACCTGCATGTCTTTGGAGTGTGGGAGGAAACTGGAGGACCTGGGTGTAGATGACATGTGCATGTACCTTTAACATAGTGACCTCACCACTACTAACCACTCCCCACATCACCAGTATAATTACAACCTTCCCACCCAGTGCTCTCTCTCTCTGGTTCCGGTGACAGACCACGAACAGCTAGGGCAGTAAAGTATGTGTATCATGAATAAACAGTAGTAAAGACACAGTGTGTTATGACGCCTCTTTACACCGGGGAAAACCCCCGCAGTCACAGGGAAAATGTACAGTACAAACTCGATACAGACAGCACCCGTAGTAAAGGTTGATCCCGGGTCTCTGGCGCTGTAAGGCAGCAGCTCTAATGCGACGTCACTGTGCCGCACATATTCTCACACATTCTAAAGACTGCAGGTTTGTAAGTTAATTGGCTTCTGCTAATTGTCCCTAGCGTGTAGGATAGAACTAGTGTACGGGTGATTGTTGGTCGGCGTGGACTCGGTGGGCTGAAGGGCCTGTAACCACACTGTATCTCTAAAATCTAAATCTAAAATCCAGCTACTCCATATCCTCCTCTCTTCGCACCCTCCTCCCAGGCTCCCTCTAGATCTTCAGCTGCCACAGAGAGCAAACGGCTGTGAGCTTGAGCAACACTGGAAAATATCTCAGGAAACTCTTATGCCCTCACCGCTCTTGGAGAGCATGGGTGAGATACTATTAATAAACAAGAGTGAGCGGGTCAGGCTAACATGTGTGTGATGGGTCAGACGGGAGGTTCTGCCTTGGCCAGTTTCCAACAATCCGTCCCAGCCATGATTCAGACCGTCCTCCCTGCCAGTGGCAATCTCCCTTCCCAAGGTGACCTCACCCTGGAAGGACACCACAGAGTGCTGGAGTAGCTCAGCAGGCCAGGCAGCATCCCTGGAGAACATGGGTCGGTGACGCTTTGGGTCGGGACCCTTCTACGTCACCTGTCCTTTGGGTGGCAAAGAGACATAGAATCACACCCCTGCGTTAGCCCAGAGAGTGAAGGCTCGTTAATCATTGTAGAAACAAGGAACCACAGTTGCTGGAATAATCATTTTACAACTGATGGACTGATTGAAAAGCCTTGGCTCCATTAACTGGCATTCTCAATTATCAGGTCCCCTTCTTCTCCAGAGATGCTGCCTGACCCCCCTGAGTTACTCCATCACTTTGTGCCTATCTTTGGTTTAAACCAGCATCTGCAGTTCATTATTGCAGAGGTGTCTGGCAGTTTTTCCATCCAACATCCCTTTTCAGTGGAAATCACACCACTTAATGATGAAAAAGGACACAAATTGCTGACTGTAAATGCCAAATAAGGAAGGTAGACACAAAGTGCTGGAGTAACTCAACTGGTCAGGTACCATCCATGGAGAACACGGACAGGTGACATTTCTGGTCAGGACACTTCTTCAGACTCAACCAACCCCACACGTCACCCATCCATGCTCATCGGAGATGCTGCCTGACCCGCCGAGTTACTCCAGAACTTTGTGTCTATCTTTGGTGTAAATCAGCATCTGCAGTTCTTTGTTTCTGCATCTGTAATTCTAATAGGAAAATACCTTTAAGTTATTATTTCTCTCATTGGTATTAAATATTTACTTCCAGGGTTGTCCAATGCTCAGATCGAGGACTTAAAAGATTCCCGTACGGAATCCCCTTCAACACCAGGAGTCTCTTCCTCATGAACAACCAGATCGATGTGATTCCTATGGATTTACTGAGCGAGTATGTGTCATTGGAGTTCCTCGTGCTCAACAGCAACAGGCTGACAGACGCTGCACTGGAGGGCTCTCTGGAGGGTATGGAGAAGCTGACTCGCTTATACCTGGACCAGAACCAACTCTCCCGTGTTCCCGCTGCTCTGCCCTCTTCCTTGGAAGAGCTGACGCTCAACTCAAACAACATCAGTACCATGTCAGCTCGAGTCTGGGCAACGTACAGGAACCTCCGAATCATCAGCCTCAATGATAATAGACTAATGGAGGGATCCATCCCTGCAGGAGCACTTGGTCCAATGCAGAACCTACTCACCATTAAAATGGAGCACAATCTCTTGGCTGCTGTCCCCACCGACCTTAGCACCAGCCTACGAGAGTTGTACTTGGAAGGGAATCAGATTCAGAAAATAGCAGACAATGTATTTAGCAGCTCTTCCGCACTCACACATCTCAGCCTCCATAACAACCAGGTCAATAACAGAGGCATTGGCCAAAGGGCTTTCAAACATATGAGCAAACTTGAATATTTGGATCTCGGTAAAAACGCCCTCACCGCTGTTCCCAAGCAACTTCCTTGCTCCTTGAAGAAGCTGATTCTTGAAGCGAACGCTATCGCTGCCATCAGGAAAGGTAGCTTTTGCAACACGTCGGACTTGGAGGAGGTTTACCTGGCGCACAACCGGATCGCCCTGGTGGCCACTGGGGCGTTACGGGGGATGGCCCTCCTCCGGTTTGTGGACCTGAGTCACAACCGTCTGCTCCATGTGCCCCGGCAGCTGCCGTTAACCTTGCACTATCTCTACCTGCATGGCAATCGTATCTCTCACTTCCCCAGAGATGCCCTCTGCGATCGTGAATGGGCGAGGAGCCATCTGATACTCGTGCGCCTTGAGAAGAACAAACTGGACCCGGGCCAGGTAGACTCCCGGGCTCTGAGGTGCCTTCGGGGCCACCAGGTGATTCATTTCGAGTGAATGGAAAATCAGAATAGTCATGTTTAACATCAAGAGCAAGCTCCCACCTTCCAGCAGAATCCATTTGGACATTGAGTTTATTCTACATTCAAGGCGCATTATCCTTTATTGCGGATATCTTTTCGTACCACTAGTGTTCCTCCCCCTGACTCTCAGTCTGAAGAAGAGTCTCAACCCGAAATGTCACCTGTTCCTTTTTTCCAGAAATGCATCCTGACCCACTGAGTCACTCCAGCATTTTGTGTCTATCTTTGGTGTAAACCAGCATCTGCAGTTCCTTGTAGGACCGGCACCATCGCTGGAGATAAGGAATGGGTGACATTTTGAGTCGAGATCCTTCTTCAGACCGACCAGCATCTGCAGTTCCTTCCCACACACCCGTTATCCTGGTCTCTCTTGTGAAACCCTCGTCTCACCAAACCCTCATCACCTTGAAATAGGAGTTATTAATCGAATGCAGTAAAGAGTTTCATTAACAACAAATAGTTTGGCTGTTTCTTCTTTGGTTGGGATATTTGAGACTGGAATTGATACTGTAGTACATGAATAAAATGACCATTTATTTAATTCAGAACTTTTGATCGTCCTTACCCGCTTGGTTGGACCACCAAAGGAAAAGTGTGGTTAGTTGAGATTGCTGGGGTTTTGGGGAGGGAGGGAAGGTACCGTACGGGGGCGGCATGGTGGTGCAGTGGTAGAGATGCTGCCTCACGACGTCAGAGACCCAGGTTCGATCCTGACCTTAGGTGCTGTCTGTACGTAGTTTGTACGTTCTCCCTGTGACTGCGCTGGTTTCCTCCGGGTGCTCTGATTTCCTCCCACATCTGAAAGACGTGCAGGTTTGTAAGGTTAATTGGCTTCTGTATAAATTGTCCCTAGTGTGTAGGATAGAACTAGCGTATGGATGATCGTCGGTTGGCTTGAATTCGGTGGGTCGAAAGGCCTGTATCTCTAAACTACACTAAACTAAACTAAACTAAAATCAAAATGAAAAGTTCAATGATGTTGAACTTTGGGGCAGGTTGCAAGGAAAGAGTTCAGAGGTCACAGAGGAAATAGAAAGTCTAAGAATGTCAAATTTGGCCTCAAAACAGGAAACACCTCAGGATGGTTAAAGATTGGAACAATCTGCAAATTTCAATCAATGAAAGGAGAGTTTAGTTTAGTTTAGTTCAGAGATACAGCGTGGGGAAAGGCCCTTCGGCCCACTGAGTCCGCACCGACTAGCAATCACCCATATATTAGTTCTATCCTACATTCTAGAGACAATTTCCAGAAGCCAATCAGCCTACAAACCTGCACATCTTTGGAATATGGGAGGAAACTGGAGCACCCGGAGATGACCCACGCGGTCACAGGGAGAACGTGCAAACTCCACACAGACAGCACCCGTTGTCAGGATTGAACCCGGGTCTCAGGCGCTGTGTGGCAGCAACTCTACCGCTGCACCACCGTGCCAATGTTGAGATGTTAATTTTAAACCTGAGATTGTTATATTCTACGCAAATATCTGTATATCAGGCACTCAAGGTAACAACACTAATTTGGAAATTCTGACCCTGAAGGGGAAGATTAACATACCAGGTTGTGCAAATGTGCGTAACTGCACGATTTAACTGATGGGCCTACAGTTCTTAGGTATGCATTCTTGTACGATGCTCACTAGATGAAGTGGGATTCCTCAATGTGTGGTAACAGGCCCCATTCATCAGCCTCCAGTCTTTCAATTGACCCAGAACTTTGAACCATTTCCCACAGCGGTGAGTTCAGATTCTCACCACTCTGTCAAATCCTCCAAGCATCTAACACATCTTGATTTCATCACCCCCATCATCCTTTGCATCCAAGTAAATACAGGCCAGAACCTGCCCTGTAAATTAACCCTTTTAGCCCCAGTAACATTTAATGAAGTAGTTCATAAGTTCATGTCACAGGAGCCGAATTAAGCCATTCGGCTCATCGAGTCTACCTCGCCATTCAATCTTATGTTTCCCTCTCAACCCCATTCTCCTGCCTTCTCCCCATAACCCTTGACACACTTACTATCAAGAATCTGTCAATCACTGCCTTAAAAATAGCCGTATATGGCAATGAATTCCACAGATTCACCACCCTCTGACTGAAGAAATTCCTCATTATCTCTTTTCTGTAGGTACATCCTTTATTCTGAGGCTGCGTCCTTTAGTCCTATACTCTCCCACCAGTGGAAATATCCTCTCCACATCCACTCTATCCAGGTCTTTCACTATTCGGTAAGTTTCAATGAGGTCCCCCCCTTAGCCTTCTAAACTCTGGTGAGTACAGGCCCAGTGCAGTCAAATGTAATTGGCACCTATAATCTCTCTGAGGTCAATATATCTTCTCCAGCGCTCCGATCCAGAACTGATTTTGGTTACTCCAGGTATTGTCCAAGCTGTGTTTACACAATTATTTCTATGATCCCATTCTAATAGCGAAGGAGGCCATTTGGCCCATCAAGTCTATGCTGGCTTCAGAGCAATCCTATTAATCACGTCCCCCCCCCCCCCCCCCAACCCCCCCTCCCCCCCCCCCCTCAAAAGGACACAAAATACTGAAGTAACTCAGCGGGTCAGGCATCATCTCTGGAGAACATGGAAAGTTTCCTATTACCGATCCTTTACAACTTAAAGCAATACCAAAATACTATGGGTACAGGACATCAAACAGGAAATCCTGGAAATATTCAGCAGGTCAGGCAGCATCTGTGAAGGTAGAGACAGAGTTTCCTTTGGATCTCACTTTTCGCACCTCTGCTGTTTGCTACGACAACTGGACACAAGGAACTGCAGATGCTGGTTTACAAGAAAAAGACACAAAGTGCTGGAGTGACCCAGCGAGTCAGGTAGTGTGTCTGGAGAACATGGATAGGTGGAGTTTTGGGTCGGGAACCTCCTTCAGATAGATTAATAGGTCTGCCCTAGATCGCATGTGATCTAACCTTCCAGTGCGTCCTACCTTGCGGAACTCTATCAAAGGCTTTGCTGAAGTCCATATAGACAACGGCTACGGCTTTGTCTTTGTCAACATTTTTGGTTACTTCTTGAAAAAAAACGCAATCAAATTTGTTAACTATTCAACAGGCTGTAAGACTTGTAGAATCTCACTTTGATTATCCAGATTAGTAAATATCTTTCATAATTCCAAAGTGCATGATACATTCTTCTGCTGCTGATATTAAAAAGTTAAAATTCCTGACTGCTCTGTTAATCAATCACAAAATATTTGAAAGCATCAGGCATCAGAATTTTATTAAAAATTCAGCTCTTCTCAGTGAAGGATCTGGTTACCAGTGATAACACAATGAGACTTCTCTCCCCACCTACACTAGACTGGCTCCCTCAGTAGGAAGAGATGCTGCTCTGTCAAAGTTACTAACTTCCATATTAGTTTTGAGATACAGCGATGAAACAGGCCCTTCGGCCCACCGAGTCCACACCGACCAGCGATCACCCGTACACTAGCTCTACCCTACACACGAGGGACAATTTACAGAAGCCAATTAACCTACAAACCGGCACGTGTTTGAAATGTGGGAGGAATCCAGAGCAGCTGGAGAAAACCTATGCCACGTGGTCACAGGGAGAACGCACAAAGTCCGTGCAGACAGCACCAATGGATCGAACCCCCGTCTCTAGCGCGGTAAGGCAACAACTCTACCGCTGCGCCACTGTGCCACCCTGTGAGATCTTAAATTGAGGTCCTGCCTTCTCTCTCGGATGGACTTTGAATGGGGAAATTGTTCATTACGTACTCCCCATCTGCTCCATCTGAACTTTCTCTGTAGCTGTAACACTATATACTGCACTTATGAAAGTTTATTTTTTTCTTTTGCACTACCCATTGTACTCATGTATAGCATATTCTGCCTGTATAGCAGGTAAAACAGTTTTTTTTTCATAGAAACATAGAAACATAGAAAATAGGTGCAGGAGTAGGCCATTCGGCCCTTCGAGCCTGCACCGCCATTCAATATGATCATGGCTGATCATCCAACTCAGTATCCTGTACCTGCCTTCTCTCCATACCCCCTGATCCCTTTAGCCACAAGGGCCACATCTAACTCCCTCTTAAATATATCCAATGAACTGGCCTCAACTACTTTCTGTGGCAGAGAATTCCACAGATTCACCACTCTCTGTGTGAAAAGAAACATTCTCATCTCGGTCCTGAAAGACTTCCCCCTTATCCTTAAACTGTGACCCCTTGTTCTGCACTTCCCCAACATCAGGAACAATCTTCCTGCATCTAGCCTGTCCAACCCGTTAAGAATTTTGTAAGTTTCTATAAGATCCCCTCTCAATCTTCTAAATTCTAGCGAGTGCAAGCCGAGTCTAACCAGTCTTTCTTCATATGAAAGTCCTGCCATCCCAGGAATCAGTCGGAACCTTCTCTGGCAAGAATGTCTTTCCTCAGATTTCCTTGGCACACGTGGCAATAATAAGTGAAAGTAAAATAAAATAAACATAATTGAAAACTTTTGAAGAGAAAAGATGAATCAACTTGTGCTGCACAGTGGTTCAGCGGTAGGGCTGCTGCCTCACAGCGCCAGAGACCCAGGTTCTATCCTGACCTCGGCTGCTGACTGTACGGAGTTTGCACGTTCTCCCTATGACCACGTGGGTTTTCTCCGGTTGCTCTGGTTTCCTCCCGTATTCCAAAGACTTGCAGGTTTGTAGATTAATTGGCTGCTGTAAATTGTCCCTGGTGTGCTGGTGTACTGGTGATCATTGGTCGGCAGAGACTTGGTGGGCCGAAGGGCCTGTTTCTATATTGTATCTCTAAACTAAACTAAACTAATGGGACCCGATCCCACACAGGGTAGTGCAAAGGTTTCATTAATCTAGGTCTGAGCACAGATGTTCCTATGGCTAACATATTTAACCAAGGTAATATGGTTCATACTAAGGCAAAGGCCATTCAGCCCACTGTTTATTTAAAAGACATTAGACATGGGGTGCAGCGGTGGATTTGCTGCCTTACAGCGCCAGAGACCCGGGTTTGATTCTGACTACAGGTGCTGTCTGTACTGAGTTTGTACATTCGCGCCGTGACCATGTGGGTTTTCTCCGGGTACTCCGGTTCCCTCCCACACTCCAAAGAAGTGCAGGTTTGTAGGTTAATTGGTTTTGGAAAAACTGTAAATTGCCCCTATGTGTAGGATAGTGCTAGTGTTAGGGGATCGCTGGTAGGTGCGGACTCAGTGGGCCGAAGGGCCTGTTTCCACACTGTTTCTCTAAAAACCAAAACTAAAACAAAACATTTGGACAGGTACATGGATAGGATAGGGATAGGATTAGAGGGCTATGGGTCCTTGTGAATGGATAGAAGAAGAGTAGGGGTAGACACAAAAAGCTGGAGTAACTCAGCGGGACAGGCAGCATCTCTGGAGAGAAGGAATGGGTGACATTTTGGGTCGAGACCCTTCCCCGGGGTCTATCTTCTTTGTGTCTATCTTCGGTTTAAGCAAGCATCTGCTGTTCCTTCCTACACAAGATGATCGCTGGTCGGCGCGGACTCGGTGGGCCGAAGGGTCAGTTTCTGTGCTGTAACTCTAAAACTAAAACTAAATCTAAACTAAAGCTAGCTAAATTATTCCCCCCCTCCTCCCCTTACTGGAGTTAAGGAGGCCAGAGGGTTACAAATACTAGAGAAGCAGCTTTAAGAACATAAGGAAAGGCACCAAGAGGGCCGGTTGCTCCGCTTGGACCACTGCTCCTCCTCCTGATGCTTTCTACCTGCACATCTTACACTGAGCTGCCAGTGGCCTGATGTGAGTCACTGAGTCACTGACGCCATGGACTTCACTGCTTGTGGTTCAAGGCGATGCGGGGGTAGGTATGCCAGCCGCACAGGAGGTCTGCTTGAACTTGCGAGCGATGCACTGATAAGGCGAGGAATGAGTTCGTGCTGCACCATACAGCATTCGCAGAGCACATATAGTCTGTCCAATGCAGCGACGTCCAGAATCAGCGGGCAGGAAGCCAAGTCTGGCATCCAGCTGCTCAGTCTTGAGCGAGATTGGAATTTCAAAAGTAAAACCTCAGAGAGGAGAAGAAAGTAATATTCTGCAGTGTGTTGAACAAAATATCCGGTGGGTCAGTCCTTACCGAAGGCATTTGGAAAGTTAACAATAAGATACCACAAGCTGCCACAGTGAGGGGAATGTGCATTAAATAACCAGGACTCTGAGCCAAATAACAAATTCAAGTCTAGGCAAATCCTCGTGGCCTTAAGCCTAAACACTCTTTTAACAGATGGTTTACATCTTCCTCTTAAGAGAACAGGAAACTGAGCGACCAACTGTAAGTAATTCCTTCATTATATCCAGGCTCTCTCCGCCCCTGTAGCCCCCCTTCCCCCTTCTCCGCACATTAGTCTCGTAACTTCTCTGCATTTTGATATGTAGAAACAAAGAACTGCAGATGCTGGTTTACAACAAAGGTAGACAGAAAGTGCTGGAGTAACTCAGCGGGTCAGGCAGCACAGAGTCACTGAGTCTTGCAGCATGGAAACAGGCCCTTCAGCCCAACTTGCCCATAGTGGCCAACATGCTCCATTTACACTAGTCCCATCTGCCTGCGTTTGGCCCATATCCCTCTAAAACCTTTCCTATTCATTAAAAAAAAAACTTTAAATGTTTCTTAAATGTTGCGCTGGTAAAGCATCTTTGGAGAAATGTCTGAAGAAGGGTCCCTGACCCGAAACATCACCCATCCGTTTTTTTTCCAGAGACGCTGCCTGACCCGCTGAGTTACTCCGGCGCTTTTGTGCCTATCTTCTACATTTCGATAATTTGGACCTAACTGAAGGAAGCAGGGAAGGAGTTTGCGTAATGAAGGGGGACGGTGCGCTGTTACAGACTCTATCACTCCCGCAGCCTTACCAAACACACCTCCTGATTAACCCCTTCCCATCTGAAGGTCTCACCCTGTGGGAGGGAAAAGAATCAACGCAGTGCAGCAATCAAGGAGAAAAGAGGACAAACAAAAAAAATAGAGGGCTGTTACAACTTAAGTGAAAAAACATCTGCGTTTAATTAATTAATAAAAACCACTTTGGCAGGAAAGTCTTTTTTTTAATTGCATTCAGCTTTTTGTTTCATGTGGAGTTGTTTCTTGTTTAGTATCTTTGATTGTGCCTCAGAGACAATAAAAGACTAGATTTCCCTGCTTCCCCCTCCCCCCTCTCTTGGTGTTTTATGTGAAACGTGATAGGATTAGCAAAGCAGCAGCTTCCTTTGCGTGAGGGAGAGGTGCCTGCGGCTGCCTGTCAGACGAATGCCCTGGGATCCAGTAGGACCCAGACTCAGGCAAGCTCGCAACCAAAAGACAAAAACGACCAGGAACTGGAGCAGATCTTACACACTGTTCCTTTGGCACACTGCCCACTGTGGCCTGTTACACTGACCTTTAGTTTAGTTTAGGTTCTCCACTTAATCTGGGATTGTATTTATGTACGGCAATAATCCCACTGATCTTTATGCAAAAGAAGATTTTCACTGTACCTTGGTACTGGTGATATTAAAGAAACGTTGAACCATTGAACAAGGCAACCTGTCCAGATATCATTTTAATAAAACTTCTTCGAACTATTCCCAATGCATAAAGAGACCAAGAGCGTACACAATACTCCAGACATGATTTTACCCTAATGCCCCATGTAATAAATACATAAACTCTCTACTATTTTTTAGTTTAGTTTAGTTTTGAGATACAGCATGGAAACAGGCTCTTCAGCCCACCAAGTCCATGCTGGCCACTAATCACCCTTACACTAGTCATATCCTACACACTAGGGACATTTTATAGAGCCCAGTTAACCTATAAACCTGCACATCTCTGGAGTGTGGGAGGAAACTGGAGCGCCCGGAGAAAAACAACGCGGTAACAGGGAGAACGTGCAAACTCCATACAGACAACACCTTTAGTCAGATCGGGCCCGGGTCTCTGGTGCTGTGAGGCAGCAACTCTGTGCCACTGTGCTGCCCTCTGTCACATCTTCATTCAAAACACGAAGCTCACACGTACTGTTTGTCTATTTCCATGGTGATAGAAAATTATGCACAGTTCCCTGATTAAATAGTCATAGAGTCACAGAAACCGGCCATTCAGCCCTTTGGCCCAACTCACACATGACAGCGTGGCGCAGTGTTGCAGCTGGTAGAGCTGTTGCCTCACAGCACCAGAGACCCGGGTTCGATCCTGACCTTAGGTGCTATCTGTCCAGAGTCCGTACGTCCTCCCTGTGACCACATGGGTTTTCCTCCTCTTACATCCCAAAGACGTGCGGGTTTGTCCTAGCCTGCTCAACCTCTGCCTATGGCGCAGGCCCTTGAGTCCTGCAACATCCTCGTAAATCTTCCCTTCACATCTTCCACGTTATTAACATCCTTCAGAGGATCCATGAGACAATATCGTGGTTTGGGAGAAAGCACTCTTTTCACAACCAAGCGGAGTTTGTTGTCATATGCATCAAGTTCATAAGTTCATAGGAGTAGAATTAGGCCATTCGGCCCATCGTGTCTACTCCGTCATTCAATCATGGCTGATCTAACTTCCCCTCTCAATCTCATTCTCCGGCCTTCTCCCCATTACCCTTGACACCCGTACTAATCATCCTTATATAAACCTCTCCCAGGGCTGGGATGTTTGCCAGCTCAGTGCTGTTGGGGCTTTTAAGGGGGGAGTGGGTTTATCGTGCAGGGCCTCCCACTGACTGTCACAATCCTGGCACCACCATCCGTGGACGTGGGAGTCATAAGTTCATAAGGGATAGGATTAGAATTAGGCCATTCGGCCCATCAAGTATACTCCGCCATGGCTGGTCTATCTCTCGCTCCTAACCCCATTCTCCTGCCTTCTCCCCATAACCTCTGACACCTGCACTAATCAAGAATCTATCTATCTCTGCCTTAAAACTACCCACTGACTTGGCCCCCACAGCCTTCTGTGTGGTGGGTTGGTGGATGGGTGGGTGGGATGGTCTACGCTCCTCCACAATGGATGATTGGATAATTCTACTGCCGACCAATTTTTGAAGACTACAAGAGACTGAGATTGATGTTATATGTAATTATATTTAAATGTCTTCTATCCATTCCCTCCACAGAGGCTGCCTGACCTGCTGAGTTCCTCCAGCACTTTGTGCTTTGCTCAAGATTCCAGCATCTGCAGTTGCTCGTGTTTCTGTATTTTCGGTTTCTTTTAATTTATTAAACTGTTCGGCACGTTCGCCTTCATCAGTCAGAGTTTGGAGGTTGGGAGGTCGTTTTGGAATTATATAAGAAGTTGATGAGCCGAAACGTCACCCATCCCTTTTCTCCGGAGATGCCGCCTGACCCGCTGAGTTACTCCAACAATTTGTGTCTGTCTTTAGAAATTGCAGAGAGTTGTAGATGTATCCCAGCCTATCACACAGACCAGACTCCCCACCTTTGAATCCATTTACACTTCGCGCTATCTCGGAAAAGCAGCCAATATAATCAGAGACTAGTCCCACCCGCTCATAACCGCTCATAATTCCAAGGTCCTTTTTAGCACCATCACCTCCATCATTTGTCCTGCCCCCAGCACTAGCTTAACTGGGTCCCCTGCTAAGCACGAGGAATTTACTACATTTTTCACCAACAAGGTATAGAACATAAGAACGAATATTTCCCCTCCCACCCGGGACTTGGCTGTCTCATTGGTCTGCTCTTCAAAATTAGATTGTTTCCAACCCGTTACTCTACCCTCCCTTGTAAAACTGATCACCACCATGAAACCTACTACCTGCCCCCTCGACACTGTCCCCTCTGCCCTCCTAAAGGACGTCATTACAACAGCCGGTCCCAGTATCCTCGCCATCTTGAACAGCTCTCTGGCCACTGGCACTGTACCTACCTGCTTCAAGCATGCGGTGGTCCAGCCACTCCTGAAAAAAACTAACCTCGACCCCACCTTGCCAAGCAACTACAGACCCATTTCTAAACTGCCTTTCCTCTCAAAAGCCCTTGAAAAGGTAATTTTAAGTTAACTTATGCCTTACCTTCACCAAAACACTATCTTGGAAACTTTCCAATCAGGTTTCAGGGCTCACCACAGCACAGAGTCTGCCTTGCTGAAGGTACACAATGACCTACTGCTCACCGTTGACTCCGGCGACTGTGCAATTCTGCTCCTTCTTGACCTCAGCGCAGCATTTGATACTGTCGACCACACCATCCTAATTGACCGTCTCCGGTACGGGGTTGGAATTGATGGCGCTGCCCTGAGCTGGTTCATCTCCTACCTCAAAGGTAGGAGTTTCTCGACTAACATAGGCAACTCTTTCTCCTCCCCAGCTAATCTCTGCTGTGGGGTTCCACAAGGTTCCATCCTTGGCCCCATTCTCTTCTCCCTGTATATACTCCCCTTAGGCCAAGTCATTGAAAGGCACGGCATTTCCTTCCATTGCTACGCAGACGATACACAACTCTATCTCCCCCTGAAGCCCAAAAACCAATCAAATCTGCTTAACCTTACCCACTGCCTCGAGGATATAAAGTGTTGGATGGCCCAGAACTTCCTCCAACTAAACGAGAGTAAGTCTGAGGTCATCCTTCTCGGCCCCTCGGACTCAATCAAAATGATAGCAGGCAGCCTTGGAAGCCTTACCCCACTACTCAAACCTCACATCAAAAACCTTGGTGTGATATTTGACTCAGCACTGAAATTTGACAAACAAGTCAATGCCGTGGTAAAAGCTAGCTTCTTTCAGCTTCGGATGATAGCTAAAATAAAACAATTCCTCCACTTTGATGACCTCGAAAAGATCATCCACACATTTATCTCCTCCCGCCTAGATTACTGCAACTCCCTTTACACTGGCATCAGCCAATCTTCCCTGTCCCGCCTGCAACTGGTCCAAAACGTCGCAGCGAGACTCCTGACGGGCACCCGAAAAAGGGACCACATCACCCCGATCCTGGCCTCTCTCCACTGGCTCCCTGTGCGGTTCCGTATACATTTCTTTTTTTTTATTTTTTTTTATATTTTTTATTATTGGAGATAAGTACACAACTTATTTACATCATTACAGTCTAACATTTTTAAATTGATAATATTGTCAATTATTATTACATTGTCTCCAATACCTTTTGCCTTTTTTTTTTAAACTAGATAGAACTAAAGAGATAGATGAAGTAAAGAAAGAAAAGAAAGAGAAGAAGAATAAAAAAAAAATTAAAAAAAAACAAAGAGAAAAAAAAAAGAAAAAAAAAAAGAGAAAAATAGTTAAAGAAGAATGGAAAAATTTATTGAAATAAAAAACTTCATTCGAGATATATTCGTACATTTCAGAGTATAGCATTTCATCCATTCTTTAGCCCGAGTGCTAGTCAGGTTCCTGTGCTGAACTATTCTGACCCTTTAAGTAATCAATAAAAGGAGACCATGTTCCTACGAATAATTCCTGTTTGTCCAACAGGGAAAATCTGATTCTTTCCACGTTTAAGGTCTCCGTCATTTCTATAATCCACATTTTGATTGTGGGGGCCGTAGGGCCTTTCCAAAATTTTAGAATTAATTTTTTTCCTGTTATTAAACTATAATCAATAAAGTTTCTATGTGTTGTTCTAAATGTTTGATTTAATTCTAATATTCCGAGTATTATTAATTTTGGATCTGGGTCCAATTGTGTGCCGGTTACTTTAGATATTATACTGAAAATATTTACCCAGAATTTTTTAATTTTTATACAGTTTGCAAACATATGAGATAATGTAGCTTCTAAATGTTGACATTTATCACATATAGGTGAGATATGTTGAAAATTTTTATGTAGTTTTGTTTTTGAATAATGTAACCTATGTATTACTTTAAATTGTATTAGAGAATGTCTGGCGTTTAGTGAGCACTGATGTATGTGTTGCAAACTTTCTTCCCAAGTATCTTTCGTTATTACTTGATTTAATTCTTTTTCCCATGTTTGTCTGTGTAATTCCGTCGAAGGAATGTCACTGTCTAATAAGATATTATATATATAAGATATTAATTTTTCTGTATTAGGATGTTTGTTCCAACATTCATCAAGAATTTCTGAATTTCTAAATCGAAAATTTTGAGAGTTCGATTTTACATAATCTCTAAGTTGAAGATATCTGAAATAATCATTTCCTCGAAGTCCATAAGTCTGTTGCAACTCCTGAAATGTCAGAAAGGTGCCTTCCTTATAAAGTTGTCCCATATTTTTAATTCCATAATTCTTCCATTGTGTAAAACCCCCGTCCAACCACAAAGGCTTAAACAAAGGGTTATTCACAATTGGAAGAAAAAGTGATAAATTATCTAATTTTAATGTCTTTTTTAATTGTTTCCAAATTCGTATAGCACTAAATATTATAGGGTTTTCCCTATAAATTTTTTTGTTTAATTTAGACGTAGCAAATAATATCGAACCGATATCAAAAGGTAAACAATCTTCCTTTTCCATTTTTAACCAGTCTGGTTGATGATCTATTTCTTCCAACCAGAAATTCATATTTTTAATATTAACAGCCCAGAAATAAAACAAAAAGATGGGTAAAACCAAGCCTCCATTTATTTTTGATTTACACAAGTGTCTTTTGTTTATCCTATGATTCTTATAATCCCAGATAAAATCATTAACAATAGAGTCCATTTAAAAAAAAAAGTTTTTTGTCAGATATATCGGAATTGTCTGAAAAAGGTATAATATTTGCGGTAAAAAAATCATTTTTATAGCATTAATTTTGCCAACCATTGAGATAGGAAGTGTTTTCCAGTATTGAATATTCTTATGTAGTTTGTTCAGTAATGGGGGAAAATTTGCTTTAAATAATGATGTATATCTCTTAGTTATATAAATACCTAGATATTTAAATTTTTCATTTACTATTTTAAATGGAAATTGTTGTATTATCTGTTTGTTATGTTCCCTTATTGGCATAATTTCACTTTTATTCCAATTTATTCTGTATCCTGAAAGTGAACCAAATTGGGTTATTAGCTTTAATAAGTTTGGAATACTAATTTCTGGTTTTGTAATGTAAATTAATACATCATCTGCGTATAGAGAAATTTTATTCACTGTGTCCTTTGTGTTATACATTTCGTTCCGTATACATTTCAAGATCCTCCTCTATGTCTACAAAGCCCTCAATGGGCTTGCCCCCACCTACATCAAAAGTCTTCTTACCCACCACTCCACCTCCAGGTCCCTCAGATCGGCCGACTTGGGGTTGCTGAGTATCCCACGGTCTAGGCATAAGCTCAGGGGTGACCGCGCCTTTGCGGTTGCAGCTCCTAGACTGTGGAACAGCATCCCCTTTCCCATCAGAACTGCCCCCTCCATTGACTCTTTTAAGTCAAGACTAAAAACTTATTTAGGTTAGTGAAAAAATTACAAAAATCTGTTTCAGTGGGCTTTACTTTACTGGAATAAAGTTCTTTATAAAAGTCCCTGAAGCAAGCATTTATATGCTTCAGGTCAGTAACCAGTATACCTGATTTTAATTTAATCCTATGAATGGCACGATTAGCTTGCTCACCTCTAAGTTGACGCTAATAATTTCTCTGGTTTATCACCGAGTTCAAAGTATTTCTGTTTGAGCTTTAGTAATTGGCTGCTAAGACGTTTATTGAGGATAGTATTATATTCATATTTTAGTTTTAAGATCTTATTGTAGTCAGACTGTAAGAGAGAGGATCTATACGTCTCTTCAAGCACTGGAAGCATCTTATCAATATCCCTAAGGCGACGATTAAGTTCTCTTTTTGTACATGATTCAAATGAAATAATATGGCCTCTCATCACAACCTTAAAAGCCTCCCATAAAGTGGAATCAGAGACTTCCCCATTATCATTTGTGGTAAGAAACTCATCTATACATGCAGTCATTTGGTCAATAAAAGAGTGATCATTAAGAAGAAGAGGGTTGAAGCGCCAGCTGTACTTTTGTTTGGACAGAATATCTTTAAATTGAAGTGACACCGGACTATGGTCAGAAATCAAAATATTATGATAGGTGGAATTTGTTATACTGGACAGTAATTCAGACGAAATCAAAAAATAGTCAATCCTAGTGTAAGATTTGTGGACATGAGATTAGAAAGAGAAATCTCTGTTAGTAGGATGCTGCAGTCGCCAAATGTCAACCATGTTCCTAGTCTTAGTTAAATCATTTAAAGTTTGCACTGAGGCTATGGTAGGAGCCGGTTTTGTTGAGAGTCTGTCCAGGATTGAAACAGATTTTTGTAATTTTTTCACTAACCTAAATATTCCACAACTTGATGGAGCATCTAGAGATGACATTGACACTCAGATTTCTGTAGATGACCTTCTGGAAGCTATCCGAGCATTTTCCTCTGGAAAAGCAGCAGGCCCAGATGGCTTTGGCTGCGAATTCCATAAGGCGTTTCATGGAATAATAGTCCCTCTCATGTTAAGAATGGTGAATGATTCAGTGAAAAACAAGAGGCTCCCCAGCTCACTCTATGAAGCTAATGTTTGCTTGCTCCTAAAAAAGGGAAAAGCAGAGACTGACCCTGCAAGTTACAGACCAATCGCTCTTCTGAACTGTGACCAGAAGATGATAACTAAAGTCCTGGCCACAAAATTGGGTAAGCATATCTCAAAAATTGTACATCCTGATCAGACTGGATTTATACTGGGTAGATTCTCATTTAGTAATGTTCGTCTGCTGTTAAATACATTATATTCGGTTCATGACAAGGATACGCAAGCTGTCATCCTATCTCTCGATGCTCAGAAGGCTTTCGATCAGATCGCATGGCCCTATATGCTAGAGACGTTAAAACAGTTTGGGTTCGGGATGAACTTTATAGAGTGGATTAATTTATTCAAATCCAGTATCTTCTATTCTGACTAACACAGAAAAATCCCAACCTTTTGACCAGCAGCGCGGTGTGAGACAGGGTGATCCCCTTTCTCCCCTGCTGTTTGATATCGCTTTAGAACCTCTTGCAATAGGAATCAGGGGTCACCCGGGTATTCATGGTGTAAAATTTGGTAATGTTGAAAGTCTTGTGAATTTATATGCGGATGATTTATTAATTTGTTTATCTGATCCGGTAGTGTCAGTTCCCAACCTTCTGAACTACATTAAGTCATTTAGTAAACTGTCAGGATATACAATTAACTGGGATAAAAGTGAATTCATGCCCTTGACGAATAATTTGAGCCCTGCCTTCTTGAAATCTTTGCCATTTAAATTAGTTACCACCCACTTTACCTATCTTGGACTGAAGATTTCCAGAAACCCCAAACTGCTACTTAAATTGAATTTTTTGGACATGGTAGACAAATTAAAAGCTAGCATTAGATGCTGGAAGCTGCTTCCCCTCTCGATGATTGGTCGCATCAATGCTATTAAAATGGTTGCACTTCCAAGATTTTTGTATCTTTTCCAAAACCTTCCTGTCTACTTACCTTTGTCTTTTTTCAAACAACTGGATTCGGTTATACTCTCATTTGTCTGGGCAGACAAATCCCCTCGCATTGCTAAAGCCCACCTACAGAAAAATGTGGACAGGGGTGGCCTCGGCCTTCTGGTACTGAAGCATTACTACTGGGCTACAAATGCGAGGGCTCTCACTTTCTGGCAGTGGGTCTTTCCTGATGATGTTTCCCCACTCTGATGTTTCCCCACTCTGGCTAAAAATTGAATCCATGTTTGTTTCAGAGACCTCTCTCCCAGTGTTGCTCTTTATCGGAGCACAGGTTCCCTACAAATTAGTTGGCCATAACTTCATTCTCAGAAACTCCGTAAGGATTCTGAATCAAATTTAAAAAAAATTTGGATTGGTAAATATCTCAGTGTATACCCCTATAGTACACAATCACTTGTTCAAACCGGCACTGATGGATAGAGTGTTTCTGGACTGCAGGGGGAAGGGGCTGTGTTGTATTGATGATCTCTACATAGTTAATACATTTGCCTCATTTTTTCAGCTCCAAACTAAATATCGCCTTCCTCAACAACACTTCTATCGCTACCTTCAAGTCAGGCATTTTGTACGGGAGCGTATCCCAGAATTCATAGTCAAACCAAAAAGTCACATTCTTTATGATCTACTTCTCTCACAGCCTGACTCTAAACACTTGATCTCCCGCTTTGTCACTGCCTTTACGCCACCAGTTGAAGCTGGTCATCTCATGGAGGCCTGGGCTGCAGAATTGGGCACTCCTGTGTCAAATGAACTGTGGGAGGAAGGTTTGTCCGGTATACAGAGTTGCTCTATTAGTTCTAGATACAGATTAATTCAATTTAAAGTCTTGCATAGACTACATTATTCTAAAACCAAACTTAACAAGATTTTTGAATCGGTTTCCTCCATGTGTGACAGATGTGGTACTGCAGAAGGATCACTATCACATTTATTTTGGCACTGTCCAGTATTAAGTAATTTCTGGAGTGACATATTTAACTGTCTTTCCAAACAATGTCGAATAAATATTCTGCCTGATTGTAATCTGGCTATTTTTGGTTGCTCTGACAATACAAGGGCCCTTCCTTCCCACCAGAAGCAGATTCTTAGAGCAGGTATGGTTGCAGCTAAAAAAATAATATTACTGAATTGGAAGTCCCCACTCTCCCCATGTTTTAAGAGGTGGCTCAACGAAATGCTTTCTATTGCTAAGATGGAACAGATTCGTTTTAACAAAGGGAATTTACAAAATTATTTTTTGAAGGTGTGGAAACCATTTTTGATTTTGCTTGAAGAGGCATAATTGTCTGATCTATTTTGCTGCTGTGCTATGTCTTTGATCTGAGCGAACTTTGATCTTGCACTCTGATTGATATTCTGGCTGCCCCCCTCTCGTTTTTTTGGGTTTTGTTTTGTTTTGTTTTTTTGTTTCTTTAATTGGTGTTTTTTGTTTTCTGTCTACTGTGTGTTCGTTATGATAAAATTTGAAAAAAAAAATGAAGCTGTACAATAATTGTATAATGGTAGATGCTGAGCGATTTATCCTTGTACAATTGCTTCCAATAAAAATAAATTACTAAAAAAAAACAATAAAAAAATAAATAAAAAAGACTAAAAACGTATCTATACTCCCAAGCCTTTCTTGACGTCCTCTGAGCGAGGGCTATATGTATATATGTATGTAGTTTGTTTGTTTATACTAATCTTATTACAAATGTAAAGCAATTTGCCCAACGAGAGTTGTTTTTTAAATGTGCTATATAAATAAATGTGACTTGACTTGACTTGACCCCGGTCATTCCTTTTTCTCCCCACTCCCATTAGGCAGAAAATACAGAAACTTGGGCAGTGGGCAGGTGCTTTGGCCTGCATGGGAAGGTAGACGCACCCGCCCCCACGAGTCTCGGGCAGATGGGGCTCGTCAGCCTGGGAAGGCAGTCCATCTAGGAGAGGGAAAACTCTGATTTAAAACCTCCACAGCCTTGTGGCCATATCCAATCATGGAAAAGGCTCCAGGAGTAAACCTCAAGAAAATCCGAAGCCCCTAAGGCAGTTCGTCATTGTCTACAACCTCGCTCTGGCAGCTCCTGCGACGGCGCTGGTGCCGAACTGTAACGGCCCTGCTGTTCCTTTGGATCGATCAGCGACGTGGAGAGGGGGGACGTGCTGCATGGGCAACAGCCTGTCCTCCATATGACATTTCCCAGGCTTGCATCCGACCAGGATGCATCACCCATGGTCAGTCATGACCGAGGGGCGCCTACAGAAGCTTGAACATGCGCACCACCAGACTCTGGAACAGCTTCTTCCCCTCTTAGGCTACTGAACGGTCCTTCCGTAAGCTAGGGTACTGTCCGATTCACCTGTTCCCCATTGTGGACATTGGAACAGATGCGCTACAATGCTGAGAACTATTTTTATGCACAACTGTATATTTCCCTATTGTACTTGAGTTTGATGTGATTGTATTATCTCATCGATTTGGACAGTGGGCAATACAAAGGGTTGACTGTACCTCGGTACACTTGACAATAATAAACCCGAACATGGACCTAAGATTGCAGATGTGTTTGATTTAATTTTCCAAAATTATCTAAATTTGGGGAATGTTCCATTTTATGGGAAAATAGCAAACATTCAAAAAGTAGGCAAAAAGTGAGAAACTGCATTAACATCTGCTAATGTGAAAAAGTTAAAAGTTTTTATTAAAGGCTTTTTGCAAGGCACTTAAAGAAAAAATCAAAGTAACCAGGAAAAGTCAACATGGTTTTGTGTAAGAGAGACCATGTTTGACTAATTTGTGGTCAAATAAAGAGGAAATGAAAGGATGTACTACAGTATACTTAGATTTCCAAAAGGTATTTGGAGTCATAGAACAGAAATAGGCCCTTCAGGTTTGGGTGTCTTCCTGTGATACTCCCATTTGCCTGCTTTTGTGCCATTCCTATCCAAAAACCAAATATCTTTTAACCGTTGTAATTGTACCTGCCTCTAGCACTTAAGGGCCTGTCCCACGAGCATGCGACTGCATGCGGCAAGCACGACCTAACGTGGTCGCGCTAGCCGTGCGGCCTCGCGGGGCCGGTCCCACTTCGATCGCGGGAGCCGCATGGAGTTGTGCGGAGCTGGTCCCGTAACTAGTAAATAGGGATGTGGATTGTGCTAATGTGGTGACAGGGAACTACAGACAAAGCCAAAAGGTAGAGACATGGAATGCAGCAGTGACGACACCCAAGTTTCAGGAACTTCATTGATCATGTTATAACGAGTACTGGTTCTGTCTTCACTAAGGAAGACACAAACAATCTCCCAGAAATAACAGGGGACCGAGGATGTAGTGGGAGGGAGGAACTGAAGAGAATCCACATTAGTCAGGAAATGGTGTTAGGTAACTGATTGAAGGCAGATAAATCCCCAGGGCTAGATGGTCTGCATCCCAGAGTACTCAAGGAGGAGGCCCTGGAAATCGTGGATGCATTGGTGATCATTTTCCAATGTTCTCTCGACTCTGGATCAGTTCCTGTGGACTGGAGGGTAGCCAAAGTAACTTCACTTTTTAAGAAAGGAAGGAGAGAGAAAACGGGGAATTATAGACCAGTTAGCCTTACATTGGTAGTGGGGAAGATGCTGGAGTGGATTATTAAAGATGTTATAGCAGCGCATTTGGAAAGCAGTGATAAGATTGGTTCAAGTCAGCATGGTTTTATGAAGGGGAAATCATGCTTGACTAATATTCTGGAATTTTTTTGAGGATGTAACAAGTAGAATGGATAAGGGAGAGCCAGTGGATGTGGTGTATCTGGACTTTCAAAAAGCCTTTGACAAGGTCCCACACAAGAGATTAGTGTGCAAAATTAGAGCACAAGGTATTGGGGGTAGGGTATTGACATGGATAGAGAACTGGTTGGCAGACAGGAAGCAAAGAGTAGGAATTAATGGGTCCTTCTCAGAATGGCATGCAGTGACTAGTGGGGTGCGGCAAGGCTCGGTGCTGGGACCCCAGTTATTTACAATATATATTAACGATTTGGACAAGGGAATTAAATGTAACATCTCCAAGTTTACGGATGACACAAAGCTGGGTGACAGTGTGAGCTGTGATGAGGATGCCATGAGGTTGCAGGGTAACTTGGACAGGTTGGGTGAGTGGGCAGATGCATGGCAGATGCAGTGTAATATGGGTAAATGTGAGGTTATCCTCTTTGGTGGCAAGAACAGGAAGGCAGAATGATGTCAGATTAGGAAAAGGAGAGGTGCAACGAGACCTGGGTGCAGGGGCGGAAATCCATGGGGGGGGGGGGTAGGGAGGACATGTTCCCCCCCCCCTGTTTTGAGAGGTGGGGGATGATCCCCCCCCCATTTTTTGTAATCCGGATTTTAAAGCCTGGTGAAATCTCCGCTTTCCGCGAGGCAGTGGAGGTGGGACTGATGATCGAGGGCACCGATTGGACGAGAGAGACGTCGGTCAGCAGGCAATAAGGGTGGGACCATGATAATTCAGTGCGATCATTGGAGGAGGGAGACGTCCGTGGGGCAAAGATCAAAGCGGAACTTGATTTGCATGCCCAGGTCAAGCGAAAAACTCTCGGCAGCCCTGGACACAGACCTGCACCACATCCACGGCCAGGATCGATCCCGGGTCTCCGGCGCTGCAATCGCTGCCGTACTGCCACTGGACCATCCCCGTCCACACCCGGGTGCCCCCGTCCCCCAGGCCCGGGGGTGGCCAGAGACGTCGGGAGCCCACAGCCAGCGCAGAGTAGCAGCGCTAAACCCAGCTCAACTCTGCCTGCCAACGACGGCCCAGGTTTACAGCCAGCGTGGAGAAGCAGCGCTAGCTCCACGGCTCCCGACTGGTGTCCCGTCAGTCCAGGCAGGGCTGTAGGTTAACCCGGCGAGACAGGCAGAGTTGAGCTGCATTTAGCGCTGCTTCTCCGCGCTGGCTGTGGGCCTTATGCGATTTTTATGGCGACTGCCGTCACCCGTCACTAATTACCGTCCATAGGGCCCATGGCTGAAGCCTCGTGTGTGTGTGTGTGTGTAAGTGTGTGTGTGTGAATGTGCGCATGCGCACGTGGCCGGCAAGAAATTGTGTCCCCCCTGTTCCCTGGTCCCCTCCATGTTTTGATAGTGAATTCCGTGCCTGCCTGGGTGTGCTTGTACATCAGTCACTGAAAGTAAGCATGCAGGCTGTGAAGAATGGCATGTTTGCCTTCATTGCCAGAGGGTTTGAGTTTAGGAGCAAGGAGGTCCTACTGCAGTTGTACAGGGACCCTGGTGAGACCGCACTTGGACTATTGTGTGCAATTTTGGTCTCGTAATTTGAGGAAAGACAGAAACATATAAAATGTTCCCAATGTTGGGGGAGTCCAGAACCAGGGGTCACTGGTTAAGAATAAGGGGTAGGCCATTTAGGACTGAGATGAGGATTTTTTTTTTCCCAGAGAGTTGTGTATATGTGGAATTCTCTGCCACAGAAGGCAGTGGAGGCCAATTCACTGGATGTATTCAAGAGAGAGTTAGATTTATCTCTCCCCTCGACCTCCCATGCTCCAGGGGAAATAGTCTCAGCCTATCCATCCAGTCTCTCCTCATAACTCAAGCACGCCAGTCCTGGTGACATCCCTGTGAATCTTTCCTGCCCTCCCTTTAGCTTTGATAAGGTGCCACATCAGAGATTGTTGTAAAGGACAAATGCTTGTCATGTTCGAGAACGCTTATCGGCATGGATAGAATATTGGCTGGTGAACAGGACATCGAGAGCAGGAATCAATGAACACTATGGGTCTTTACATCAATCCTTCATGTCACCATTAGGGATTTATTTGCTTCCTTGAATTTGGTCCAATTGTATTTCAGATCATTGGATTGCTTTGGTCTTACTCCATTTTATCTACACCAAAGAACAGTACAGCACAAGAACAGGGCCTTC
>CM075979.1:69108894-69143172 GCA_038087875.1 Malacoraja senta | reverse complement strand
TGCCATTGCACCCGTTTGCAGAGCATTCCTTTCCAAGATTATATATTTCCTTGTGCTTGTTGCAACGAAGGATGTGTGTGTGTGTGAGTGGAAACTTTCCTTGTTCTGCTTACCCAGTGAAAATATCGGCCTTTGCTAAAGGAAGCTGGAGTTAAAGGAAGACACAGAATGCTGGAGTATCTCAGCGAGTCAGGCAACATCATAGGTGACATTTCGGGTCAGGACCCTTCTTCAGACTGACTGTGGTGGGGGTGGGAGGGGGAGTTGGGGGGTGAAAAAAGCTGGAAGAGAGGGGGGCAGGACAAAGCCTGGAAGGCAATATGCCAAGAATGAAGATGGGTCCCAACCTGAAATGTCACCCATCCTTTTCCTCCAGAGATGCTGCTTGACCTGCTGAGTTACTCCAGCATTTTGTGCCTAACTTAGGTAATATGCCAATGCAGGTGAGCAGGGATTTTAGATAGACAGATGGTTGGATAAAGGCCAGAGATGAAAAGGTGGAAGGTGTGAGACAAAAGGATCAAAGAGTTGGGAATTGTGAAGCTAGAGGAAAGAATGTAGGTTGATTCATAAAATGGTAATCCAAATCGAAATAGTAAATGGATTCGCCGTCTACAGAGAAAATCCAGTCAATTTGGATGACTGGGCCACAACTACTTATTAACTCCAGCTTCCCGCTGATTGAAATTCAGAAAGGAACTAATTAGGAACAGTTTTTGGAAAATGGGCATTGCCTTAAAGTCATGGAGCACAGAAAAGGTGTTTGATATGGAAAGAACAATCTACAGTTGGATTGCACAGTTGTGCATGTGCACAACACATGCAAACAATGAATGAATGGAGCAATTTTAACCCAATCTTGATAAGTGTCCAAAGAAGATTTACGGGATGTTGCCAGGTCTCGAGGGCCCGAGCTATAGAGAGAGTTTGAGCAACCTAGGACTTTATTCCTTGGAGTGCCGGAGTCTGAGGTGTGATCTTATAGGTGAATAAGATCATGAGAGGGAATAGATAGGATGAATGCACAGTCTTTTACCCAGTATTGAGTATAGAAATTTAGGAGGTCATGTTGCAGTTATATGAGACATTGATGAGGCCACGTTTAGTGTATTGGCTTTCCATTAGGCTATAGGAAATATGTTGTCAAGCTGGAAAGGGCGCAGAGAAGATTTACAAGGATGTTGCCTGGACTCAAGGGCGTGAGCTATTGAGAGAGGTTGAGCAGGCTAGGACTTTATTCCTTGGAGTGCAGGAGGATGAGGGGTGATCCTATAGAAGTGTATAAGATTATGAGGGGAATGCATAGGATCAATGCACAGAGTCTTTTACCCAGTAGGGGAATCTAGAATCAATGAAAGATTTAATAGGTACCTGAATGGCAATTTTATTTACACAGAGGGTGGTGGGTGTATGGAACGAGCTACCAGTGGTTGAGGCAGCTACTATCAAAACATTTAAAAGACATTTAGACATGTACTTGGAGAGGAAAGGTTTAGAGGAATATGGATATGGACTAGTGCAGATGGGGTTTATTGGTTGGTGTGGGCAAGTTGGGCTGAATGTATGACTCCATGACTCCTTCTTGCCTTCAACCTTGCTCAGCAATGGAGAATAAAGTCAATGAGGATTCAAGACCGGAAGAGGAAGGGTCTCGACCTGAAACATCACCCATTCCTTCTCTCCAGAGATGCTGCCTGTCCCGCTGAGTTACTCCAGCATTTTGTGTCTACCTTAGATTTAAACCAGCATCTGCAGTTCTTTCCTACACAGAGGAATACATTTGGTCTAGTCAAATCCAGGATATCTTACCCGGGGAGTTTCGTTAAAACCTTTCCCCCACCTCGCCGAACCTTGCTGCTTTCTGATGATAGACACAAAATGCTGCAGTAACTCAGTTGGTCAGGAGAAAAGGAGTAGGTGATAGTTCGGGTCAGAAAGTCTGAAGAAGGGTTCCCACCCGAAACATTACAATTCATTTTTCTCCAGAGATGCTGCCTTATTTGCTAAGTTACTCCAGAATTTTGTGTCTATCTTCGGCATAAACCTGCACCTACAGTTCCTTCCTACACATTTTGCCTGATGCTACCAAATGGTGAAATGCCTGGATAAGGTGGACGTGGAGAAGATGTTTCCAATGGTGGGAGAGTCCAGACCAGAGGCTCAGAGCCTCGGAATAAAAGGAGGTACCTTTAGAAAGGAGACGAGGAGCAATTTCTTTAGTCAGAAGGTGGTGAATCTGTGGAATTCATTGCTACAGAGGGCTGTCAATAGATATTTCTAAGGCAGATTCTTGATTAGTGTGAATGTCAAGGGTTATGAGGAAAAGGTGGGAGAATGGGGTTGAGAGCGAAAGATAGATCAGCCATGATTGAATGGCAGAATAGATCCGATGGGCCGAATGGCCTAAATTCTGTTCCACTAAATTATGAACCTATGAATTAATGAACTTTCCCTCTCTGACTTAGAATTTAACTGAGTTAAAAGTGAGAGAATTTTAGCGAAACCTTTTTAAAGTGAAGACGACGAAACAAAACGTGAAGCATAATTTTAAAGAACTCTTCCTTCATTTTTTTTTACAAACGAACCATTCTCCAGAAAACTCCTCCAGCTATCATTCCGACTTCACTTGCGGTGTGAGCCATCTGTCCAGGGGTTGGACACATCTGCCTGTGACTGTAAGCGCACACGAGCACTCCTCTAACCGTCGACACCCAAGGAAACCTCCCAGTCGAAAGTGACTGACAAGTAGTTTGCAAAGTCTTTTTCCATGGTCCTGTGATGTGGTGTGCTGTGTGTCAGTGCAGTGTGCAATGAGTGGTTTGCATTCGCTGCAACATGGTTTGTTTAGTCTTTGTCAGTTCTAGGCTCAACAAGTCCAAAGCTGTACTGGCTTTTCATTTACTGAACTCATCCATACTTCAGCTGCCTGCATCCAATATGACAAGCGCCCACATCTACTTAGTCATCCATCATTGACCTACAATGACTTGTGCCTTAAACATTCCAGCACTTCTTTTAGGCTTTGGTTTAGGCAGTAACAGGCCCTTCGGCCCACCGAGATCGTGCCGACCAACAATCACCCTTTAGACTTAAGAGGTACAGTGCGGAAACAGGCCCTTCGGCCCACCAAGCCAGCACAGACCAGCCATCACCCTGTACACTTGCACAATCCTACACACTAGGGTCAATTTACACTTCGCAGAAGCCATTTAACCTACAAACCTGTACGTCCCTGCAGTGTGGGAGGAACCTTGAGCACCTGGAGGAAACCCACGTGGTCACAAGAAGAATGTACAAACTCTGTACGGACAGCACGCCTCGTCAGGATTGAACCCGAGTCTCTGGCGCTGTGAGGCAGCAACTCTACCACAGCGCTGTGTCTATGTATAATGTCTAAAGTGACAGTATTATTGCTTATCCTTCTTCACAGGATCTGATATGAATTAAATTAATTAAGTTAGTAAATGGCAAGTAGCAGTAGTGGGAGGAATTCCCCGTTGTTGAATCAGGAATGATGCTCCATCTATACCTGCCTGCGCTTGGCCCTAATCCCTCTAAATCTTTCTCATCCATGTACCTGTCCAAATGGGTTTTCTCCGGGTGCTCCAGTTTCCTCTGACATTCCAAAAATGTGCAGGTTTGTAGGTTAATTGGCTTTGGTAAACATTTCAACTTAATGTGTGTGTACTGGGTGATCGCTGGTTGTCACTGACCAGTGGGTCGAAGGGCCTGGTTCCGCGCTGTATCTCTAGAAGTCTTAAAGAGTTTTTTTAAAGAAACAATGGGCTGAAAATTTGTCACTCTTTAAATCACTGAAAAATGTCACCCTGGTTCAACAGGTTAGCCACAGACACACCTTTGCTCAGTCCTAGTTTAGCAACACCTTTGCACTTCTCTGTGTAAGATGGGGGTCTCATTTAAGACCAGTCTTGGTCATGCTAGCCCCCTCTTCCTTGAAAGTGGCATAACAGGTAGATCGGGTGGTCAAAAAGGTTTTTGGCACATTGGCCTTCATCAGTGAGAGAACTGAGTATAGAAGTTGGGAGGTCATGTTACGGTTGTATAAGACGTGGATGAGGCCACGTTTAGAGTATGATGTTCAATTTAGGTGAACCTTGTTATGGAAAAGATGTTGTTAAGCTGGAAAATGAGAAGATGTACGAGGACATTGCCAGGACTCAAGCTACAGGGAGAGGTTGGGTAGGCTAGGACTCTATTCCTTGGAGCGCAGGAGGATGAGAGGTGATCTTGTAGAGGTATACAAAATCATGAGAGGAATAGATCAGGTAAACGTACAGAGTCTCTTGCCTTGAGTAGGGGAATCGAGAATCGAGGTTTAAGATGAGGGGTGGAAAGATTTAATAGGAACCTGAGGGGCAACTTTTTCACACAAAGAGTGGTGGGTGTATGGAACGAGCTGCCAGAGGTGTTACGTAGTTGAGGCAGGGACTATCACGATGTTTAAGAACCATTTAGCCAGGTACATGGATAGGACAGATTAGAGGGATATGGGCCAAACACAGGTAGGTGGAACTAGTGTAGATGGGGTTGGTCGGTGTGGGTAAGTTAGGCAGAATAATTGTTTCCACACTGTATGACTCTCACTCCAGGTAAGTACTGCATTTATTCAGCTACCTCTGGCAATCATGTGGAGATTCCCAGTGGAGTTACCCACAATCCTTCTGATGCCAGATTCCCTCCAATAAAGCAGCCAGTTTTAATTGGCAAGCCCAGGCTTATAGCTGCAGGCTACAGACTAAGGGAAGCTGGCGGCCCACCTCAACTCGTCAGACCCGTGCCAAGTCTGGGAAATTCAAGATTTCTATTGATGTGTCTCACTGAATGCTAACTCCAGATAATAGGTTTCTTGAGGATATGATAGAATCTTAGACCCAGCTTCGATCCTGACTATGGGTGGTGTCTGTATGGAGTTTGTACGTTCCCCCTGTGACCACGCGGGTTTTCTCCGGGTGCTTCGGTTTTCTCCCATATTGTGAAGACTTGCAGGTTTGATTAATTAGCTTCTGTAAATTTGTCCCTATTGTGCAGGATGGAGCCAGTGTATCGGGTGATCACTGGGCAGAGCAGACTCAGTGGGCTGAAGGGCCTGTTTCCCCGCTGTATCTCTGAAGTCTAAAGTCTCTAAAGCCTAACGCTGTACAGCACGGAAACCGGCCGTTCCGACCATCTTGTCCATGCCATACAAGTTAGCATATTGGGTTTGTCCCTCCTCCTTCCGCCTATGGCCCATGTCCCTCTAAACCCTTCCTATCCATATACAGTATCTGTCCAAATGTCATTAGGTTCATGTAATTGTATCTGTTTATACAGGTTCTTCAGGATAAATAATAGTGGGATAAATACTTTAATTATGGCAAAATTATGGCTAATTATGTAACTTTCACATCCACTCCCTACAAACCCGCACTTCTTTGGGATGTGGGAGGAAACCGGAGAAAACCCACGGGGTCACAGGGAGAACGTACAATTTCTGTATAGACAGCACCCTTAGTCAGGATTGAACCCGGGTCTCCGGCGCCCCGTGAGATATTGGCTCTACCCGCTGCACCACTGTCCGTCCCCTGGCTCGGTTAGAGGTGGCGCTCAGTCCACCTTGGCCTACGCGATCTCCCAGTAACCAAACATTTTAACTCCCCTTCCCAGTCCCATACTGACCATTCTGTGTCCCACTGTCAGAGTGAGGCCAAATGCCCAAATTGGAGGAACAGCATTTCAAATTTCGCTTGGGCAGCTTCCAACCTAGTGGTATGAATATTGATTTCTCTAACTTCAAGTAACCCTTGCATTCTCTCTCTCTGTCCTTCCCTCACCCTCGCCGTCGTACTAGTTTCACTGTCGTCCTGTTGAATTTCACTGTTTGTATCACTCGTTACACCTTCTCTGCAGCCAACAATGGACCATTATGGGCTCCACCTTTCCTTGATTATCACTGCTGGCTTTGATATCCTTCATTCATTTGTCCTGTATCGTTTCATACCTCTAGTTTCCCTCTCTCCTGACTCTCAGTCTGCAGAAAGGTCTCGACCCAAATCAATTCCTTTTCTCCAGAGATGCTGCCTGACCCGTTGGGTTACTCCAGCTTTTTGTTTCGATCTTCTTGTGTGGAACTGAATGACCTGTTACTTTCTAAAAGTTTTCCAAACACTTTGTCAAAGGTTTATGGCGGCCGTTTAATTTGTTCACTGTTAACCTACTTGACATTCATTCCTGCGGCTGTTTGTCACATCTGCATTGTATTAAGTAAATTACACATTGTCAGGAATGGAACAAAATGCTTCAAGACATATATTTTTTTCTTTGAGGGATAAATGGGGTTTTTTTTTTTTTGCTCTGCATCTGATAAATGTCTTGCCCAAAAGTGTCACATTGAAAGAACCCTTCGAAGTCACCAATCAAACTCTCGTTCAATCTCAGCTCTGTGAGACAGAAGATCACCATGCAGATAGCATACAGCGTTACGAACATCTGCCTGCCTGCCTGCAGCCAAAATACATCAAACCATTCCATGAATGTGTATTCTGAAATGTGATGTGGAGAAGATTGGCAGTTCTCGAGACAGTAATTCTTCCCTTTGCTTTTCAGACTTTAGACTTTAGAGATACAGCGCAGAAAAAGGCACTTCGGCCCAGCGAGTCCGTGCCGACCAGTAATCACCCCGTACATTAGAGCCCTATCCTACACACTAAAGACAATTTACATACTAGGAACAATTTACAATTTTTACCGAAACCAATTAACCTACAAACCTTTAGTTTAGTTTGGAGATACAGAGCGGAAACAGGCCCTTCGGCCCACCGACTCCGCGCCGACCATCCTGAAAACACCCGCAGTCAGGATCGAACCCGGGTCTCTGACACTGTAAGGCAGCAACTTTACCGCTGCACCACTGTGCTATTTTTTTCAGTATAGCCATTGCCTCAGCGTAAAATGACATACCTTTAGAAAGATGAGGTGAATTTCTTTAGTCAGAGGGTGGTGAATTTGTGGAATTCGTTGGCACAGACGGCTGTGGAGGCCAAGTCAATGGATATGTTTACGGCAGAGATTGACAGATTCTTGATTAGTAAGGGTGTCAGGCGTTATGGGGAGAAGGCATGACTGATTTATCTTTCCCTCTCAACCCTTTCTCCTGCCTTCTCCCCGTAACCCCAACACACCTCTTCTACCGGCCTTGCTCCTCACGTCCCCCGTCTCTGGTCTTCGGGGACCGAGCAGGGGCTGGCTCGACGGTTCCCCCTACAGGCCATGGGTCACCAGGTCTTTGGGCGATTGGACCTCCAATCTTCGGACTTGACTCACTGGAGTAACTTCTGTCATTCTTTCGTCTAATGTCCAAGTATTTTTAAGCAGTCCTTTTTTAAGATTGTCTTTTCACCTTGTTCCTGAACCAGGTCTCACCAATGTACCAGAGAATATTCCCAAAGACACCACACTGCTTGACCTGCAGAACAACAAGATCACAGAGCTAAAGGAAAATGACTTCAAGAACCTGAAGAACCTTCACGTAAGTTGGTGGGTAACGTTGGCCGGGCTTTCATTCCTGAGGTGATCTTGGAGGTCCGGTTGACTCCACATGTCAACGGCAGGGTTGAGGCCTCAGCTCTTCACCTTGAACTTGCCTCATTGAGGCCCTTCTCCAGATTCTGGCGACAGTTTAGTTTATTATTGTCACTTGCACCGAGGTACAGTGAAAATATTTTTTTGCTGTGTGCTATCCAGTCCGCGAACAGACTACACATGATTAAAATCAAGCAGTCCACAGTGTAAAGATACAGGATAAAGGGAATAACCTTTAGTACAAGATAAAGTCCAGTAAAGTCCAATTAAAATAGTTCAAAGGTTTCCAATGAGGGAGATGAAAGATAGAAACAAATTGCTGGAGTAACTCAGTGGGTCAGGCAACCCCTCTGGAGAAAAGGAATATGTGATTGGTGTGATCGAGACCCTTCTTCAGACTCCAGTCTAAAGAAGGGTCTGGGCCCGAAACATCACCAATTCCTTTTCTCCAGAGATGCCGCCTGACCCGCTGAGTTACTCCAGCATTTTGTGTCTATCGTCAGTATAAACCAGCATCTGCAGCTCCTTCTGTCATGTTTAGTGCAAGATAAAGTCCAGTAAAGTGCGATTAAAGATAGCCCGAGGGTCTAGATGGTAGGCCAGGACTGCTCTCTAGTTGGTGACAGGTTGGCTCAGTTGCCTGAGGCCTGGGCTAACATTCACATGGAATAACAATTTGTAAAGTTGCAGTGACAGCAGAAGAATCTTAACTTGGCTTCAAATGAATCTGGGAGTAAAATGCCGGGATCTGGAAGTGCTCACTTTCTCCGGTTCACCAAAAACTTCTTGGAATGTTTTTACCAAAATCTTTAACTAAATGTGCAGTTTGGAATTTACGTCCCTTTGGGTTTAGAAGAATGTAGGGGGTAAAAGGTTTATTGGCACAGAACAGGAGGCTGGACGTTTGGCCCATCATGTGCTTACTAGTCATTAAACATTCATAAGCTTTACCAGGTTTTGGTCATTAACTTGTGGGCAGCAGCACTTTCAAGTGTGTGATCAAGAACTTTATCAGGGGGCATTTGATTGATTGGTTGAAAGATATGGCTTGGAATCCGGCCCTTTGGATCAGGAATCTGAACCGTCCCCTCACCAACTACAGAGCGGTCATGACCTCCCGTCTACCTCATTGGAGACCATTGAACAATCTTTGATCGCACTTTACTGGACTTTATCTTGATCTAAATGTTATTCCCTTTCTCCTGTGTCTGTACACTGTGGATGGCTTGATTGTAATCATGTGTAGTCTTTTCGCTGACTGGATAGCACGCGGCAAAAAGCTTTCTGCTGTACACGTGACAATAATAACCTAAACTAAACTGAGTCCACGTCAACCATCAATTATCCATTCACACAAGTATGATGTTATTGCATGTTCTCATCCACTCCCTATGCACTAGGTGCAATTTTACAGAGGGCCAATAAACCTACAAACCTGCACGTCTTTGTTGAAAGTGGGAGGAAACCCCGGGGCACAGGAACAACGTGTAAACCACACAGACAGCACCCGAGGCCAGGATTGAACCCGGCTCTCTGATGCTATGAGGCAGCAGCTCCAGCAGCTGCGCCACTGGGTTTTGATGAGAGTTGCTGCCTCTACCAATGAAACTGAATTCTTCGAGGGGTCTGTGGGGTTGAACCTGACAGTCCACTTCCTCAGGGTGGATCTGAGATCTGTGGCCTTTGAGGAAGGAAGAGGACAAACGTTTTAGTTAATCCAGCATTTTGTGTCTATCTTCAGAGTAAATCTTTGGAATTCTGTAATTTAGACAGCTGTGGAGTTAAAGGTAAAACAGATAAGTCATAGGAGCAGAAGTAGGCCATTACACCCATCAAATCTATTCCACTATTTCATCATGGCTGATCTATCTTTCCCTCTCAACCCTGTTCTCCTGCCTTCTCCCTATAACCCAAGACACCCTTACCAATCAAGTATCTGTCAATCTCCACCTTAAAAATATCCAATGACGTCCTCCACAGCCGCCTGTGGCAATGAATTCCACAGATTCATCACCCTCTGACTAAAGAATTTTCTCCTCATCTCCTTTATAAAGGTACGTCCTTTTATTCTGATGCTGTGCCCTCTGACTCTAGACTATCCCACAAGTGGAAACATCCTCTCCACATCCACTCTGTCCAGGCCTTTCACTATTCAGTTTAGGGATATTGAAGATTAGATGGAAAAGTGGCACAGTGGCGCCAAAGGGCCACACAGCGCCAGATAAAGGGGTTAGATCCTGACCTCTGGTGCCGTCTGCATGGAGTTTGCACGTTCTCTTGTGACCGTGTGATGCCTCATCCAGGTGCCTCTAGTTTCCTCCCAACTCCCAAAGACACTGGGCGGCCACGGTTGCGCAGCGGTAGAGTTGCTGCCTTACAGCGCTTGCACACTCCAAAGGCGTACAGGTATGTAGGTTAATTGGCTTGGTGTATGGGTAAATTGTCCCTTGTAGTAGGATAGTGTTAATGTGCAGGGATCGCTGGTCGGTGCGGACTCGGTGGGGCCGAAGGGCCTGTTTCCGCGCTGTATCTCTAAACTTAACTAAACTAAACTAAACTAAACATGCGTGTTAGGTTAATTGGCCCTTTGTAAAATTGTCCCTAATATATGTAGGAATGAATGAGAAAGTGGCATAACATAGAACTAATATGTAGGAAGGAACTACACATGCTGGTCTACACTGAAGATAGAAGCAAAATGCTGGAGTAACTCAGTGGGTCAGGCAGCACCACTGGTTGAAAAGGAATTGGTGATGTTTCATGTCGAGACCCTTCCTCAGTCTCGGGAAGGAAACTAGTGCGAACGGGTGAGCAGAGGTCGGCGTGGACTTGGTGGGCCGAAGGGCTTATTTCCATACTGTATCTTTCAATCAAAGTTCAATCAAAGTGGACTTGAAATGAAGATGAGCCAATATTTTACTTGCTGAAGGAGCAGGATGAAGGAACCTTATGGCCAATTGGTCTTATGGACTGAAACAGCTTCAACTTGTTTTTTTTATAGCCTGTCCTCGACAAAAGATATCTAAGCCAAAGTACATGTTATTTCCAAAAAGTCTGTCTCCTTCAGCTGAAGGTACCAAAACCACAAGTTGGGTAAGTGTTGCATGCAGTCGCCAGGTCTGGACGCATTGGGAGAGGCTTCATCACAAGGTCTCTTGCCGCCAACCACTGTTCAGGCAAAACAGGCCCTTCCCTTACCTCCAGTGCTTTTATTGGTATCAAACCAAAGTATTCACAGGAACTATAACAAATAAAAATTGGTCCCCTGGTGTATTGTGATGTTGGATTGCATTAATGTTGAGTTCTGTGTCTGAGAGCTAAATTTTGGACGTGGATATGTTCCTCTAGAAGTGCGTTATGTTTGGAAGTGGATAATAGTCTCAGGATAAATTTCTGACCTTTTATTTTTAACATGGCTCCATTTTGATGGTGTTTCTTCCAGACATTGCTGACTGCAAGATCAAGTTTAAATTCCTGGAAACACTAGCATGGTTTTGCAGAGTTAGCAACCTTGAAATGTTAAAACCACAGGGGTGGCACAGTGGCACAGCGGTAGAGCTGCTGCCTTACAGCGCCAGAGACACGAGTTCGATCCTGACTACGGGTGCTGTCTGGATGGAGTTTGTACATTCTCCCCGTGACCACCTGGGTTTCCCCCGGGTGCTCCGGTTTCCTCCCACACTCCAAGGATATACAGGTTTGTCGGTTAATTGGCTTGGTAAAATTATAAATTGTCCCTAGTGTGAAGGATAGCGCTAGCGTCCGGGGTGAACGCTGGTTGACACGGACGCGGTGGGCCGAAGTACGGAAACAGGCCCTTTGGCCCATCGAGTTCATGCCGACCAGCGATCCCGCACAGTAAGACTGAGGTAGCAACTCTACCGCTGTGCCACCGTGCCGCCCAGTTTTGCCCTATCAAAGTAATTCCCTCTTCATCTCTCTTTCTGCCCATTAACAAGTTTATTTAGTCTCCTTCCCAGTTCTGACGAAGAATCATTGACCTAAAACATTGACTTTGTTTCTCTTCCCACAGATACTGACTGACCTGCTGGATTTTTTTTCAGTTTTCATTTTAGATTTCCAACATCTGCAGTTTATTTTGATTTTCAAATATTTTAGGAGACTTGCCAAACACAATTTAGTTTTCATAAATCTTGTGACTGCTGAATCCGTTGATTATTTTCCAGGTGCTCTGTTATTTCTTCCTTTGTTAAGAGATCCCAGCATTTTGTCTGTGATTAATGGCAGGCTAACTGGTCCATACTTTAGAAACAAGGAACTGCAGATGCTGGTTTACACACAAAAACAAAAAAAGTGCTGGAGTAACTCAGTCGGTCAGGCAGCAACTCTGGAGAACATGGAAAGGTTGTGTTTAGGGTTGGGACCCTTCGTCAGACTGATCCCATCTCCAGGGACGCTGTCTGACCTGCTGAGTTACTCCAGCACTTTATATCTTTTTGTGTAGACCAGCATCTGCAGTTCCTTGTTTCTGAATGATAGACCTTTTGGTCAATTTTCAGTTTTATCCCTCTCGGTCTTCATGTCTTAAATTGTGAGTTTAATTTAGTTCATTTTTGTCACGTGCCCGAGGTACAGTGAAAAGCTTTTTGTTGCATTGCTATCTAGTCAGCTACCCTGTGGACGGCTCAATTGTAATCAAGTGTAGTTCTTTCGCTGGCTGGCTAGCATGCAACAAAAAGCTCTTTGCTGTAACTCAGTACACCTGACAATAATAAACTAAACTAAAGCTGTTACTAGAATCTTTAGGAGAAATTAAGAATTGACATTTCAGGTCGAGACCCTTCTTCACACAAAGAACCCGAGCGGAATTCGAGAGTCAAGAGTGTTTTACACGTTAGAGTTTAGAAGGATGAGGGGTCCCCTCATTGAAACATTGAAGAGTGAAAGGCTTGGTTAGAGTGGATGTGGAGAGGATGCTTCCACTAGTGGGAGAGCCTAGGACCAGAGGCCAAAGTCTCAGAGTAAAAGGATGTTCCTTTAGAAAGGAGTTGAGGAAGAATTTCTTTAGTCAAAAGGTGGTGAATCTGTGGAATTCATTGCCACAGACGGCTGTGGGGGCCAAGCTATTGGGCAGTTTTAAGGTGAAGATTGACAAATTCTTGATTAGTACGGTTGTCAGGGGTTATGGGGGGAAGGCAGGAGAATGGGGTTGAGAAGGAAAGATCGATCGGCCATGATTGAATGGTGTAGTAGTCTCGATGGGCCGAAGAGCCTAATTCTGCTTCTACAACTTATGGACCTTATGGACATGAAACATCACAATTCATTTTTTCCAGATGTAAACCAGCATCTGCGGTTTCTTCCTACACGCTAGTCTTTATGACGATACCACAGAGGGAACCAGTGAGCTGAGCCTCATCTGAAGTTTATTAGAGAAGCCTTGGTGCTGGGAGTACATTAGAAAAATTAAAGACAAAATATTAATAGTTTAAGACTGCATTAGAGGAAGATATAATCAGTTGTGTTCAGTGGTCTCATAGAGTCATACAGTGTGTAAACAGGCCTGTCAGCCCAACTTGCCCACACCGACCAACATGTCCCATTTACACTAGTCCTACATGCCTGCGTTTGGCCCATATCCCTCCAAAACTGTCCCAACCATGTACCAGTGTAGGAAGGAACTGCAAATGTTAGTTTAAACCGAAGATAGACACAAAATGCTGGAGGAACTCAGCAGGACAGGCAGCATCTCTGGAGAGAAGGAATGGGTGACGCATTTTGTGTCTATCCATGTATCTGTCGAATTGTTTCTTAAACCTTGCAATAGTCCCTGCCTCAACTACCTCCTCTGGCAGCTTGTCCCATAAACCCACCACCCTTTGTGTGAAAACGTTACCCCTTAGATTCCTATAAAATCTTTCCCCCTTTCACCTTAAATGTATGTCCTCTGGTTCCCTTACATTGGGGAAGAGTCTCTGTGCTGCTCCCGATCGATTACTCTCATGATTTTATACACCTCTACAAGATCACTCCTCATCCTCCTGCGCTCCAAGGAATAGAGCCCCAGCCTGCTCAACCTATCCCTATAGCTCAGGCCCTCGAGTCCTGGCAACATCCTAGGGTCTTGTTCTTGTAGAACAGCAGTTACATTTTTACGATGGTCTAAATTTCACCCAGGTGATACTGAAGAGCATGTAGGAGCATCCCAAAGGTTGATTCATTCGGAGATCATTTTTTATTAGAAAATGTGAATTACTTTTTCCAAGGGAAGTCCAAAATGGTCACTGTAAACATAATTGGCACTATTCTTTGAACATTCCCACTTCTGGTTTTAATTAATATAATCTAACTGGGTATCCAGCAGGTTTTGATATGGGAGCATTAACTGTTAAAGTTGGCAAACTATTACTGGAGAACTTGCCTGGCCAAACAAGGCTTTTGTATCTGGCGAGTGCAAGAAATTGCAGAGACTTGTGGACACCGCCCAGACCATCACACAAACCTTCCATTAACTCCACCCAGATTTCACACTGCCTCGGCAAGGCCACCAGCATAATTAAGGACCAGTCTCACCCCCTGGACTCTCCCTCTTCTCCCCTCTCCCCTCTCCCCTCTCCCCTCAGGCAAGAGGTAGAGAAATGTGAAAATGCACACCTCCAGATTCAGGGATAGTTTCTTCCCAGTTGTTATCAGGCATCTGAACCATCCTCTAACCAACGTGAGCGGTACTGAGCTATTATTGACCTTATTGGAGACCCTCATACTATCTTTAATCAGACTTTACTGGACTTTATCTTGCTCTAAACATTATTCTCTTTATCCTGTATTTCTACACTGATGACGGCTTAATGGTAATCATGTATTGTCTTTCCACTGGATAGCACTCAACAAAAGCTTTACACTGTACCTCGGTACAGTGACACTTAACTAAACTAAACTAGGTTGTTTGCTGAGAGTTATTTTGAAGGCTCTCTTTTTCTTTTCTAGGCCTTGATCCTGGTTAACAACAAGATCGGCACGGTGCATCCCAAAGCCTTTGCACCTCTGATGAAGTTACAGAGACTTTATCTGTCCAAGAACCTGCTGAAAGAGATCCCAGCAAACATGCCTCCCTCACTTCATGAACTACGCATCCACGAGAACGAGATCACCAAAGTGAAGAAGCATGCTTTTGACAACTTGTCGCAGGTGTACGCCTTAGGTATATCGCGTCTCTGTTTTACGCTCGTCCAGGCCCGGAACTAAGCATTAACTTAGTTTAGAGATACAGCGTGGAAACAGGCTCTTGAGCCCACCGAGTCCTCGCTGACCAGCGATCACCCCGTACACTAACACTATCCTACATACTGGGGGCAATTTACAATTTTACCAAAGCCAATTAACCTACAAACCTGTACATCTTTGGAACGTGGGAGGAAACCGGAGCACCCGGAGAACACCCACACGATCACAGGGAGAACGTATAAACTCCACACAGACTGTACCTGTTGTCAGGATTCAACCTAGGTCACTGGCGCTGTGAGACAGCAACTCCACCGTTGTTGCCGTCAGCTTCACAAGATTCATTTTACCCCTCACTTACAAATAGTATTTATTTGTAGATTTTTTTGTGTGATTCTTCAGTTTTTGTTGTTGATATTCTCTCATTGTACTACCCCAGGTACTAGAAACTAGTTGGGCTGGGGGGAGTTTTAGTTAAAGTTTAGTTTAGTTTTGAGATACGGCGCGGTAACAGCCTCTTCGGCCCACCAACTCCGTGCCGACTAGCGATCCCTGTACACTGGCACTATCCTACAGACTAGAGACAATTTACAATTTTTCCGAAGCCAAAATAACCTACAAACCTGTTCGTCTTTGTAATGTGGGAGGGGACTGGAGCACCTAGGGAACGCCCACGCAGTCACCGGGAGAACGTACAGAAACCGTACAGACAGCACCCGTAGTCAGGATCGAACCTGGGTCCCTGACGCAGTGAGGCAGCAACTCTACCGCTGCGCCACTGCGCACCAGAGAGCTCAGGGACGTATGTGGTGTGGGTAAAGCCGGTCTGCAGAGAAAGAGCAGAGGGGTAGTTCAAGGAGCTAGCACGGGTACGATGGGCCTAACTGCCTCCTGTGAGATTTCATGTCTATAACATTTGTTCAATCCATTCCTGCCCCACAGAAATGGGCGGCAATCCCCTGAAGAACTCCGGTATTGACAGCGGGGCGTTCAAAGGGCTGAAGAAGCTTTCCTTTATGCGTCTGTCGGACACAGCCCTCACTGCCATCCCCAAAGGTAATGACTTAACAAAGCGGTAAAGTTCACATGTTCATAAGTCATACAAGCAGAATTAGGCCACTCGGCCCATCGAGTCTACTCTGCCATTCAATCACGGCTGAGCTATCTTTCCCTCTCAGTTAGAAGGGGCCGGACAAATCATGGCCTTCAACAGATGACCTGGGGCGAGGGGGTTCCCTGATAGGCAGATTGTTGGACAAAGGTTAGATATAGAAGCAGGTGTGAGCCCAAAAGGAATACATCAGTTGTGTAGTGTGAAGCTAGTTAAAGGAGTTTTGGTGGGGTGGAGGGGGAGTGGAGAAACTGGTGCATGTTTATAAGATCATGTCATAGGAGCAGAATTAGACCATTTGGCCCATTGAGTCTACTCCGCCATTCAATCGTGGCTGATCTATCTTTCCCTCTCAACCTCATTCTCCTGCCTTCTGCCTGTAATCTTTGACGCCCTTCCTATTCAAAAATCTGAAGAAGGATCTCGACCCGAAATGTCACCTGTTCCTTTTCTCCAGAGTTGCTGTTTGACCCGCTGAGTTACTCCAGCTTTTTATGTCTATCAAGAATCTGTCAATCACCACTTAAAAAATACCCAATGACTTGGCCTCCACAGCCGTCTGTGGCAATGAATTCCACAGATTCACCACCCTCTGGCTAAAGAAATTCCTCCCCATCTCCTTTCTAAAGGTACGTCATTTTAGATGGCTGTGCCCTCTTGTTCTAGACTCTCCCACTAGTGAAAACATCCTCTCCACATCCATTCTATCCAGGCCTTTCACTATTTGGTAAGTTTCAATGAGGTACCCCCTCATCCTTCTAAAAGTGACCCAAGATAACTGACAATGGTGGGATCTTTGTGTCCTATCATGCTTACTCTTCTGTGTTTTATCTGTTCACAGCTTGCTCAAGTTCTTAATTTAGTTTAAAGATACAGCCACAGAGTCCGCACCGACCATTGATCACCTGTTCACACTAGTTCTAGTACTAGTATTTTTAATGCAGAGATTGATAGGTTCTTGATTAGTATGGGTGTCAAAGGTTACAGGAAGAAGGCAGGAGAGTGAGGTTGTTAGGGAAAGATAAATCAGCCATGATTGAATGGCGGAGTAGACGATGGGCCAAATGGCCTAATTCAGCTCTTATATCTTATGAACTTACTAATGTTCGCTATTATTAAGTAACGGAATTAAATAATTGCACGCTATCTTTTATGGTAAACAGTAGTGTTACAGCAGTTCAAGAATCCATATTGCTCCTGCCAACAGTCCCACTTGGCGGAGTAGACTCGATGGGCCAAATGGCCAAATTTTGTTCCTATGCCTCATGGACTCCACCAGCTGAGATCACACTACTCCTAACCAGGGAAGTGCGGGAGTGTGGAATCTCCCAAGCTCGGAATATATTGGAGACAAAAGTTTTTGGCTGAACACTTTGTTCTTCCAGGGTTTTTAGAGTTGCACCTAATTCATTTTGTGTAATTTCTTTCCCCAACCACCCAACTAGATCTTCCGAGCTCTCTGTCTGAAATCCATCTCGATGGTAATAAAATCACTCGGGTGAAAGCTGATTCATTGAAGGGTCTCCACAACTTGGTCAGGTAAGCTGTAACTCCAGCGCATTGTCTATGTGTGTCCAGTGATCTACTGTACAAAGTGCATTCTTCCATCTTTCACTCACTGTTGGTTGGCTTTTAATATTGTACAGGTCCACCACCGATTTTCCAGCAATTTGTGGTCCTGCACCTCCTTTAATCCGGACAAAATTACGGGAACTCACCCCCCCCCCCTCCACCCCCCCAGATGTCCCCCTGAAAGTGTGGTGCCTAGGCCGGATGAGGCACCAATCTCGACCGCATTGGGACTTCCACGGCCTATTGGCGGGTGGAATTTGCCCACTGCGGCCGGGGCTCTGGAACTCTGGCCCGGCTGGAGCAGGCAGATCCTTTCCCACAGCCGACTTCCGTGGCCAACTTTGTGGGCCGGGTATCTTGGCCCCCCCGAGGTCATGACATCTGTTTGTCCAGTAAAATGGTGATTACGGCAAGGCTCTGGAACCAACAATGCCGGGAAATCGGTGGAGAACCTGTACTATATTTTCTTCTGTATATCTTCTCTTCCCAGTTAATAATATTTATGAAATACAAAGAACAGAAACAGGAATAGAGTTATTTCAGTATGAACATAGAACAGTACAGCACCGAAACAGGCCCTTCGGCCCACAATGTTTGTGCCAGACATTATGCCAAGATAAACTAATCTCATCTGCCTGTTCATGATCCATACCCCTCCTGACAAAGGGTAGAGGCGAACATTAGACAACAAGGGTGTCAGATAAGGAGAGAAGAGGAGGAATCAAACACAAGGCCGGAGGGAGGGAGATAAAGTGAAGGGGACAGGAGAGGGGGATATAGGAGATTCTTTATCTTATTGAGCTATTAATTTGATACAGGGTGATCAATTAGCTTGAACTGGATCTTGATTTTGATGGATAGGCAATGTAAAGGTAAGTAACAAGCACAATCTCTAACAACAGTCGAGGAATCTATACTCTAATATGTGAAGGACTGAAGACCAGGGCACATACTGCCATTTAGCTTAGTTTAGCTTAGTTTACTGAGCTACAGTGAAGAGCTTTTGTTGACTATCGTGATTACAATCGAGCCATCCACAGTGTAGATACATGTAGGGAATAACTTGTAGTGCAAGAAAAAATTCAATTAAAAATAGTCCGAGAGTCTCCAATGAGGTAGATGGTAGCTCAGAACCGCGCTCTAAGATAGGATGGTTCAACGACTAAAGAGCAGTCCTCAGCTACCATCTATTGAATAAAATCTGTCTGCCAAGTTTATATATGCTTCAAATTCAGAGGCACCCTGTTCTCATCAGGTCCCAAGTTCCCAGCGAGAGTAGATATTCAATGACGATAGACTCTGTTATCAACCTGTAAGCCACGGCGGCGTGCTCAGTGTTGGTCTAATTGACTCCCATCATTGCAGGTTGGGTCTGAGCTTCAATGAGATTGTCTCTGTGGACAACGGGTCCCTGGATAATGCTCCGTACCTGAGAGAACTCCACATGGACAACAACGCCCTCCTCAAGGTCCCTGCTGGCTTGGCTGACCACCGATACATACAGGTACATGGACCCCCCGCTCGGAGATGAGTACGTTGACTATCGTGCGCAGTGGATCTTGCTATCTGGCCACTTTATCCACTGATTATTGTAATATATACATCTTTGTAGTCATGCAGCCTGGAAATAGGCCCTTGGGTCCACAATGTTAACATGGACCATTAAGTATCCATCGAAGATATACACAAAATGCTGAACGAACTCAGTGGGTCAGGTGGTATCTCTGCAGAAAATGAAATGGGTGATCTTTTAGAGTCGAGATGCTTCTTCAGACTGAGTCGCTGAGTTACGCCAGCATTTTGTGTCTATCTTTGGTGTGAACCAGCATCTGCAGTTCCTTCCTACACATTAAGTATCCATCTACACTAACACCATTTGCCAACACTTGGTCTGTTGCCTATTATCAGTGGTTCAATGATTTCTTCATTATCACATGTACCAAGGTACAGTGAAATACTTTTTTTTGCATACAGCTGAGCAAGACTATCACCATGCATAAGCACAATCCCCCAGTTAGCACAAAATGTACAGAACAGCCCGCTGAGTCCATATGCAAGTCTTGTGCCATATGCAAGACATATGTCTTGGATATGCAAATGCTCATCCAAATACTGCTTAATGTTTAATTTTTAGTTTAGTTCAGAGATACAGAGAGGAAACAGGCCCTTTGGCCCATCGAATCCACGATCACCTGTACACTAGACCTGTTTCCACGCTGTATCTCTAAACTAAACCAAACTAAACTAAACTAAATGCCATTTATTTAAAATATAGGTGAATGCAGGAACACGAGTAACATAATGATCTGCTGCTGTTTATGTAGCAACACAAGACCCAGCAGTAAACGGTCAAGAAGCAAACAAGATGTATAACACGCCCTGTATTTCTTTTCACTGATTATCGTTCGCCTTCCACCTTCTACCCGCAGGTAGTTTACCTCCACAACAACTTCATCACGTCCGTGAGCACCAACGACTTCTGTGGCCAGGATTACTACGCCAAGAAGAACCTGTACTCGGGGATAAGCCTCTTCAACAACCCCGTCCCTTACTGGGAGATTCAGCCGATCACATTCCGCTGCGCCATGAACCGAGCAGCCATCCAGCTCGGCAACTTCAAGTAAACCGCTCTCCCGCCCCATCATCTGCGAGAAGGAAACGCCGCGGGAAGCGCTGGGTACCTCTCGCACGGTCCTTTTGAAGAGGGGGAAGGGAGGGAAGGGAGGGAGGGAAGGGAAGGGAATTTCCCAAGAACTATCAGTAGGTTCAAGCCTGGCTTAATTCCAAAGGACAGATGCTACTAAACTCTCCATTATTCAAAAATAGGTATAGAAACTTGCATAATCTCAAGCCTCATGCTCTTGCCTGTCAATGTACTCGAACGCGCGCACACACATGTGTCTTATGCGGCTCGATTGCGGCCTATCGCCCGCTGGTAATTTATTGCCCCTGGTGTGATGATCTCTGTATCTCATGGCTCCTCTTGGCCCTAACCCGGGACAGTGAACCATTTATCGTCCGATTTCATCATAGTTTGAAGCAGCAACTGCGGCAGATTTGTAACGGCAACCTGTAGAAATGCTCCTGAGCTTGTTTGGCAGTGGAAGCCTCTGTGTGTGCTGGAAGGGGAGGGGGTCGGGGATTTTGACTGTTGATTTATTTTGTAAACTCTATGTATCATAAGCAGCATGTTGGTGCTTGTAGATCCAAACTGATACCAAGACTAAATATATTGTAAGCTAAAGGCTGTTTGATTCATTTATTTCAAGATGGATTCTTAAACCGGAACTCATATGTTCATCTGTTCACAAGTCATAGGAGCAGAAGTAGGCCATTTGGCCCATCTAGTCTACTTCGCCATTCGACCATGGCTGATCTAGAAAGAAACACTGAACACCTCCGCTGAACACGTCTGTTCAGTCCGCCTGGGCCTACGTGATCTCCCGGTTGCTAAACTCCCCCTCCCATTCCCACACTGACATTTCTGTCTCGGGCCTCCTCCACCATCAGAGTGAGGCCTAACGCAAATTGGAGGAACAGTACCTCATATTTCACTTGGGCAGCCTACAACCCAGCGGAATGAACATTGATTTCTCTAACTTCAAATAACCCTTGCTTTTTCTCTCTCTCTGTCTCTCCACTATTCTAGTTTCCATCTCGTTTCACTGTCCTCCTGATTAATTTTACTGATTGTATGCATCATAGTCATCTTCCCCTCAGCTAACAATGAACGGTGTTACAATTCCTGGATCAGCATCTGCTTTGATCTGCCGTTTTCACACCTTACCTTTCCATATCTCTAGTTTCCCTCTCCCCTCAGTCTGAAGAAGGGTCTCAATCCGAAACCACCCATTCCTTCTCTCCAGAGATGCTGCCTGTCCCGCCCGAGTTACTCCAGCATATTGTGTCTATCTTCTGTGTAAATCAGCATCTGCAGTTCCTTCCTATACATGATTATAGTCGAGCAGTCCACAGTGTACAGATACAGGATAAAGGGAATAACGCCCAGCGCAAGATAAAGTGCTGTAAAGTCTCATTAAAGATAGTCCGAGGTGATAGTCTCTTGCCTGATGGGAGAGGGGAGAAGAGGGAGTGCCCAGGGTGATCCTTGATTATGTTGGTGGCCTTGCCGAGGCATCGTGACGTGTAGATGGAGTCAATGGTTCGTTTGCTTGAGAGTAGCTATCCTGGTTGAAGTTAGTACAAGGTCATAAATTAACCATATTTGCCAAGTTTACACGATTTTCCCTCGCAGGTTAGGGTACTTCAAGATGTAGAGAGTCAAATAGTTTAGTTTGGTTTGAGATACAGCGCGCAAACAGGCCCTTCGGCCCACCGGGTCCGCGCCGATCAGCGATCCCTGCACATTAACACTATCCTACACCCACCCACTAGGGACAATTTTTACATTTACCAAGCCAATTAACCTTCAAACCTGTACGTCTTTGGAGTGTGGGAGGAAACCGAAAGTCTCGGAGAAAACCTACGTGGTCACGGGGAGAATGTACAAACTCCGTACAGACTGCACGCATAGTCGGGATCGAACCCGGGTCTCCGGCGCTGCATTCGCTGTATGGCAGCAACTCTACCGCTACGCCACCGTGACCGCCACTTCCACTTTAATAATACACATAAAGAGATGGATTCACATCTGCTGAGAAGGGGCAGGATTGAAGGTACAGCGGTAGAGTTATTGCCTTACAGTGCCAGAGACACGTTTGATCCTGACTGTGCTGTCTGCACGGAGTTTGTATGTTCTCCCTGTGACCGCGTGGGTTTTCCCCGGGTGCTCAGGTTTTCTCCCACACTCCAAAGACATACAGGTTATTTGGCTTCAGTAAAGATTGTACATTAGTGACAACACAAACAAGTTGATGCCAACACCCCATAAGGTCACAGGGTCTTAAGTGATAGAAGTTAGATTAGGACACTCGGCCCATCAAGTCTACTCCGCCATTCAAACATGGCTGATCTATCTCTCCCTCCTAACCCCAATCTCCTGCCTTCTCCCCATAACCTCTGACACCCGTACTAATCAAGAATCTATCTATCTCTGCCTTAAAATTATCCACTGACTTGGCCTCCACAGCCTTCGGTGGCAAAGACTTCCACAGATTCACCAGCCTCTGACTAAAGAAATTTCCCCTCATCTCCTTCCTAAAAGAACGTCCTTTAATTCTGAGGCTATGACCTCTAGTCCTAGACTCTCCCACTAGTGGAAACATCCTCCCCACATCCACTCTATCCAAGCCTTTATACATAAAACTATTTGTTCAAACTCATATAATAAATATGGGGAAGTCCAGGACAAGGGGTCACAGCTTAAGGATAAGGGGGAAATCATTTAAGACTGAGATGAGAAAAAACGTTTTCACACAGAGAGTGGTGAATCTCTGGAACTCTCTGCCACAGAGGGTAGTGGAGGCCAGTTCATTTGAAGTCTTGCGAGTCTCGACACATGAAGTGCTCACCTAACCTGCCTTGGATTCATTCCTTCACCTTCTCAGGCGGCAAGTTCCAACCGAGTCAGCAGCGGTGAAGTGTGCAAGACTTCAGCTTTGTTATCTTTAACATGAAGAAGCACATCCATCCGTACTATTGTGATTTGGACCTACAGTTTAGCTTAGTTTAGAGATACAGCGTGAAACAGTAACACGGACCCCCCCTGAGTCCACACCAACCAGCAATCCCTGCACACTAACACTGTCCTACACACACTGGGGACAATTCTACCAAGCCAATTGGCCTACAAACCTGCACGTCTTGGAGTGTGGGAGGAAATCGGAGCACCCGGAGAAAACCCACGCAGTCACAGGGAGAACGTACAAACTCCATACAGAGACAACACCAGCAGTAGTCAGGATTGAACCTGGGTCTCTGGCAGTGTGAGGCAGCAACACTACCGCTACGCCACTGTTTATCCTGGTTACCGATCCTTGTGCCTTCACATTCACTATCTCTGTAATGTACCCCAGCCTTACAAAGCTCAGAGACCTCCTCACCCTCTCCGTTCCCTATGCTGCAAACCTCCAACCTCAGTGGCTGCTTTTTAGGTTTAGGTATAGGTTTATTATTGTCACATGTACAGAGGTACGGTGAAAAGCTTGCTGTCCAAATAGATCCGATATACCATACATAAAACTATTTGTTCAAACTCATATAATAAATATGGGGAAGTCCAGGACAAGGGGTCACAGCTTAAGGATAAGGGGGAAATCATTTAAGACTGAGATGAGAAAAAACGTTTTCACACAGAGAGTGGTGAATCTCTGGAACTCTCTGCCACAGAGGGTAGTGGAGGCCAGTTCATTTGGCTATATTTAAGAGGGAGTTAGATGTGGCCCTTGTGGCTAAAGGGATCAGGGGGTATGGAGAGAAGGCAGGTACGGGATACTGAGTTGGATGATCAGCCATGATCATATTGAATGGCGGTGCAGGCTCGAAGGGCCGAATGGTCTACTCCTGCACCTATTTTCTATGTATCTATGTAAATAGAGCAAAGGGGAAGGTACAGAGTGCAGATATCGTTCTCAGCATTGTAGCGGGGGGGGGGGGGGGGGGGGGGGGAAGAAGCTGTTCCCGAGTCAGGTGGTACACCATTTCAAGCTTCCTTACCTTCTGCGAGACACCCCACCCAGAAAGTTCATCCCTAAAACTCTCCCATTTCTACAGTTCTTTCCTCCTTCAAAATACTCCTGAAAATCAAACTTTTTTCTGCCCTAATATCTCCTTATGTGACTAATGGGCCTGTTCCACTTAGGTGATTTTTCAGTGGACTGCTGGCGACTGTCAAGTTGCCGGCAGTCGCCTGAAAAACCAGCAACTGGAACGGCGACAGTCAGAGTGGAACACACACACACACATTGCTTCCTTCACCAGCCCGTTATGCAGGCGGGGGATTTGGTAAGCTGGGGGGAGCACTGTCTACAAAATTCACACGGTGCAAAGCCAAGGTGAAACAGACACACACCGCGATGAACAGGAAGGTTGGCGCTGTAAAAAGACGGCTAAAGCACAGTGCAAGGTAAGTTCTTTAAAAGAGGGGGGGGGGTGGGAGAGGGGGGGAGAAGGGAGGAGAAGGAGTGGAGACAACTTTTAAGAAGCTAGAGATACACGGCTGTGAAGCTCAGCGGACATTTTACATTATCCGTGGTTCTGAAAACTACTGCTTACCTTTTTTTCCCCCAATGAGCCAATGAAATTCACCGGTCAGCACCGGCTACAACCTACGAGAACCTCAGAGAACCTTCGACCACCTGGCAACCCATTAAGCCCCTGTCCTACTTAGGAAACCTGAACGGAAATCTCTGGTGACCTTGCGCCCCACCCAAGGTTTCCATGAGTCGCCAGAGGGTTTTGGTCACTCACCTGGAAAGCCTTGGCCGAAGCGTGAGCTGCATCTACTGACCAAAGATCCTACAGGATCCTTGCTACCGACCGCACACACACACACACACACACACAAACAAACACATCGCGATAGGTGGGGGCCAGGGACAGCGGAGGAGCGCTGTCTGCGTGATGAAGAGGAAGGTAAACGGCTGCCACAGAGCACGGTAAGTCCTTTAGAGAGCGCGGGAGGGAGAGAGAGAAGGGGAGAGAAGGACAGAGAAGGGGAGAGAGAAGGGGAGAGAGAAGGGGAAGAGAAGGGGAAGAGAAGGGGAAGAGAAGGGGAAGAGAAGGGGAAGAGAAGGGGAAGAGAAGGGGAAGAGAAGGGGAAGAGAAGGGGAAGAGAAGGGGAAGAGAAGGGGAAGAGAAGGGGGGGGGGAGTAGGAGTGGAGACAGTTTTAAGTTTAATAAAGTTAGCGGGCATTTTACCTTCCGGCGGAGCTTCTAGGTCCTGAAAACGAAAGATCCTCTAGGATCTTTGCTGAAAACTCAAATGAGCCAATCAAAATGGCCGGTCAGCAAAGGAGATTGCCTTCGACTTCCTGTAAGTAAATAGCGACCCCACTCCACTGGCTTCGACCAAACGGCAACCTATTTTTAATCGAGGCCGGTTTTGAATTTGTTTAAATAATCGCAGGAACATAGAAGAAGCCTTGACTACGCGGAAACCACTTTCGACCATTAGGGAGAGTGACCAAAACCTCCGGGAACCTCACGGAAACCTTGGGTGGGGCGCAAGGTCACCAGAGGTTTCCGTTCAGGTTTCCTAAGTGGGACAGGGGCTTTAGGACCTCCTGGCGACCCACCTATGGCTCGGGGAATTCTCGCTACTCTCCACGGCGGCTTCATTCTAATCGCCGCTAATTTTTCAACATGTTGAAAAATTCACGGCGACCATAATGAGGCCGAGACTAGTTCCCAGAATGCGGGAACTCCTCGCGATCATGAAGGCGACTCCCCAGCAACCACCCGCGAACATGTGGTGACCATGTGGCGACTGCATAGTCTCCTGCAGTCGCCTAAAAAGTCACCTAAGAATGAGGGGGGACCTCGTTGAAACATACAGAATTTAGGAGGAATATGATCATTAGTTTATATGTTCATAACATAGGAGCAGAATTAGGCCATTCGGCCCATCAAGCCCACTCTGCCATTCAATCATGTTTGATTTCCCTCCCAACCCCATTCACCTGCCTTCTCCCCGTAACCCCTGACACCCTTACTAATCAAGAATCTGTCAATCTGTGACTGAAAAATATCCATTGACTTTAACTCCACAGTCATCTGTGGCAATGAATTCCACAGATTCACCACCCTCTGACTAAAGAAATACATCCACATTCCTCCCTGTTGGTTTCAGGGAGGTCACGGTTATAAAAATGATAACTTAAAAAAGTAAATTTAAAACAAACATGACTTTTCAATTCTACTTTCAAGAAAGTCCAATTATTTATCAGCCTTAAACATCCTTGACAAATGAGTACTCATGGCTACTTGGAATGAGAATTCCAAAGAATCACAATTATCTTATCCACATGAGAGCCTGAGCACTGGAATCATAACTCTCAGATTAACTCAAACACACATTAACATTCTTCAGTGTCATTTCAATAGGGGGAAAAAAAATCAACTACTGTTCGTACCACACCAAAAATACTGCTCTATTAAAAGCTTAGCTGAAGGACTGACACACACAGTGCTAGAGTAACTCAGCGAATCAGGCAGAATGTGCAGGAAGGAACTCAGATGCTGTTTTTTACCAAAGGATAGACACAAAATGCTGGAGTAACTCAGCGAGTCAACACAGCATCACTGGAGAAGAGAAATAGGTGATGTTTTTGGTTAAAACCCTTCTTCAGACTTAAAGATAGAGGTGGATGGTGGGTGGCAAGGCCAGAACAAAACAGGGCCGGAAACAGATGACCTTAGGAATTGTGGTCCATAATGGCCCATTGTTGGCCCATGTGCTAAAGACAGGGATACAAGGATGCAAACAGTGGGACAACTAGGGTGGGGGGTGGGGGGGAGGGGGGAGGCGGTGTGGAACGAGCTGCCGGAGGAGGTAGTTGAGGCAGGTACTATCGCAACGTTTAAGAAACATTTTAGACAGGTACAAGTATATGACAGGTTTAGAGGGATATGGGCCAAACGCAGGTTGGTGGGATTAGTGTAAATGGGACATGTTGGTTGGTGTGGGCAAGTTGGGCCAAAGGGCCTAATTCCACGCTGTATGACTCTATGACAACAGTCACTCAGGCGATGATTTAAAACACATCTCTTCAAATGTGAACCTCACTGTGGAAAGACTTGGGCAAGCATGACTAAGACATAGCCACTGATCAGAAAGGAATTCAACATTATTAATTGTATTATAATTAACTTTTTGCCACCCCCTAACTCACCCCCTATGAACGTATAGCCCTTTGCTCACTTTGCAACATTTCATATAATATCATCAAACCCGCCACTTTCAGTCAGAAGAAGGGTTCCGACCTTTTGTGTCTATCTTTGGCATCTGCAGTTCCTTCCTACACTTAGTCTGAAGAATGGTTTCGGCCCGAAACGTTGCCTATTTCCTTCGCTCCATAGATGCTGCTGCACCCGCTGAGTTTCTCCAGCACTTTTGTCTACCTTCCTACACTTATTAATTGACCACGTGTCTATGATAATCTCCGTTAAAACTACATCTGTTGAGATAAAACTACCAGCAGAGAGCACCAGCAACATGCATTAGGCAGAGTAGCTCACATAGTTAACACAATTGCAATCCATTACTAACTACCACCGAAAAGAATCTGGGTTTCTAATTAGGCACTATTTTGGCTTGAGGACTAATCATACTATTTTAATCTCGGTCCAATGTACTCCCTGGGCACTGCTTTGAAGGTGGAGCACAAGTCCCGACTGCTTAATTGTAGCGTTTAATTGTTAACACATGTGGAGCGGATTCCATTTGGTGATGCGTGTGTCAAAATCACTAAACTGAAAAATCCATGCCTAGAAGTTGGCCAGCACAGGGCCATGGTTTTGTACCTTGTGGTCTGTGTCGAATGAACGATGAGATATAATTGAAGCTGGAGACTTCATACATGCTGTACAAACTACAATGCTCATCCTGGGCCCTCCAGGTGCCTGAGGGGTCCACCCATCTCTCTGTGGGACAGTCATTGAGAAGGTTTCTCTTGCCTAAAATCTGAAGAAGGTTCTTGACCCAAAACGTTCCCACCAAGTCCGTGCTGACTAGCAATCGTACATGCAACAGTTCTATCCTACACACTAGGGACAATTTACAGAAGCCAGTTAACTCACAAACTTGCACGTCTTGTGTGGGAGGAAACTGGAGCACACGGAGCAAACACACGCGGTCACAGGGAGAACGTACAAACTCCATACAGGCAGCACCTGTGATCATGATTGAACCTGGGTCTCTGGCACTGTGAGAGAGCAACTCTACCGCTGCACCACTTGCCTGAAAAAATCCCAAGTTGGCATTTAGTTTAGTTTAGTTTAAGGATACAGTGTGGAAACAGGCACTTCGGCCCACCGTATCCACACCGACTAGCGATCCCCGCACATTAACACTGTCCTACACACACTAGGGACAATTTACATTTATACCAAGCCAATTTACCTACATACCTGTACATCTTTGGAGTGTGGGAGGAAACCGAAGATCTCGGAGAAAACCCACGCAGGTCACATGGAGAACGTACCAACTCCGTACAGACAGCACCCATAGTCGGGATCGAACTCGGGTCTCCGGTGCTGTATGGCAGCAACTCTACCGCTGCGCCACCGTGCCTGCCCTATTGGGGACCTGACTTAGTCAAGTCCTCTTTATGGTGAGAAATATCTTGCTCTTCACATGAACCTCGGATCGGAACCCTTCTTCAGTCTGAATGTAGGTGGGGGAGGGGGAGGGGGAACTAGAGATAGGTGAAGGCCAGAACCAATTATGACCGGCAATAGATGACAAAGGAAGGGTAGGCCTCATAACGGCCCATTGTTGGCTGGGAAGCGATAATGAAGGGATACAAAGATGCAGGCAGTGGAACTACTAGGACAACTAGGGTGGGGGGGGGGGGGGGAGGGGGAAGGGAGGGAATGTAAGGATTCCTTGAAATTAGAAACGTCAATATTCATACCACTGGGTTGTAAACTGCCCAAGCAAAATATGAAGGTAGTACGGGAATGGGAAGGGGAGTTAAAATATTTGGCAACTGGGAGATCGTGTGGGCCAAGGCAGTATTCCAAGATCTACATTTTTTTACTTCACAGCAACAGAAAACAAATGATATAGACCTACTGAAGGAATATTCACCTGATCAGCACATTCTTCCCCTTTGAAAACTGTGAAACTAACAGCAATTTTGGATAAAGTCAAGTAGATTGCATCAAAGATCCTATAGCGAGCAAGATAGTCCACTCGACGAAAAAGACGTAGTACGGTCATGGGCAGATTCATGGGTAATTTAAGGTCCCATTTCCGTAACCGGCTTCCGTCTCCGCACCAAAGATCCCATAGGATAATAGTACGGAGATGGAAGCCGGTTACGGAAACATCCTCGTAAAAATAAAAGTTATTTCGTAAAAAATCTTCTCCTCATTTTCCGAATTTTAATTTATTAACACAAATTGTTCCCCCGCAATGTTGATTACACTGTGAGTCGGGTCGGGTCGGATCTGGTCCGGTTACGGAAATGGATGAAAAAAAGGGCCACGTTCCGTTCCGTTGCATACTACACGTCAGCCCATTGCATTTAGCAGGAGTGGACTATCTTGCTTCGCTATAGGATCTTTGGATTGCGTTATCAGATCATGCACAAGGTCATTGCTCTTCAAGATATCTCCACCAAGTTTTCTTTAATTGGATTTAATAGTAAGATTAAACGAGAACTTACCAAGTTTGAAGTTTGATCTTTATTTTATGAGGAGTTACGTTGGTGATTACGTGAAGAAGACCCAGCCAGTCTGCTTGCGCGTCAATCTTCAAAGCAGCGGTATGAAATAACTGGTAACAGTAATTGAAGTAACATAGTAAGAACAGCAACTTGAGAACTACCAGATGACCTTTTATGAGAGAGGGTTGGGAGTGGAGGGCACGAAATCACCAACGTAACTCCTCATAAAATAAAGATCAAACTTCAAACTTGGTAAGTTCTCGTTTAATTTAACTATTTTACTTCGGAGTCACGTGAGTGATTCCGTGAAGAGTTCAAAGCTCTGTGATTTCATGCCGCAGATTCAAATCCCGGCGTCTCACTGCATCGATTGACTCAAGATGAGTAAATAATCAACAATGCATTAATCATGACATTGAATTAAATGCAATAACGATTTATTTGAATAACCAAAACACAACAGCAACCCCTGTATCCCAGGGGAAACTTAAACACAACTTAATACAGAATTGGCCCCGAGTCAGTAATCAGCCTGTGATAAAATTGTTGAAAAATCAATTCATTTGACCACCCAGCGGCTGCGAGTATATGGTCGATGGGGACGTCCATCGCCCTGGCCGCGGATGTTGATGCCACCCTAGTAGAATGAGATGTAAAAACGTCAGTATTAAAACCTGCATAAACCATCACTTGTTTCAACCACCTCGAGATAGTCTGCACTGACTCTCTCTTGTGTGGTTTCTTGTGACTGATAAACAATGCTGTTTCCACATTTCTTAAGGCCCTCGTGGCATCGATATAATGTAGTAAATGTGTCCTTACACATAGACATAGCTCTGTAGCATATGCTGAAAAAACAATTTTAAATCCTGTCACCCCTGGCCTGCTCTGTTTCAGCAGATCATAAATGTAGAATGTAACGGTGTCTGCAGCTACTTCCATCCTGTCTAGCTGCAGTTTTTGCAATGTCTGCACTCGTTGTGCTGATACCAGTGCCATGAGCATGACCACCTTCATGGTGAGTTTCGCCAAAGACAGAGAGGTGACAGGAGTCCACTGACGCAGTAGCTTCAGGACAATGCTTACATTCCAGATTGCCATATACCTGGGTTTAGGAGGATTGGAATTAAAAATTCCTTTCATTAATCGAGCTATGAGAGGGTGAGACCCTATAGGAAATTCTTCTGACCCCATCAACAAGTACGAGGACAATGCACTTCTAGCTGAATTGATCGCACTATAACTGAACCTTTCATCGTAGTAGAGTGTCGACAGAACATCCGAAATACCTGCCGAATGGTATTCAATATTCTTTTGTACACAGAATTCCTCCCATTTTTTAATATAAGAGATATATTGCTTTTGGGTGCTCTTTTTCCAGGCTGCAGTGAGCATATCCACAGTTCGCCCAGACAGTCCTCGACCCAGATATGGCCTTCTTAAAATCTGCAAATTAACAAATCAATACGGTCATATAAAGGATGCCGTTTGCCAGTTACCGGGTGCACCAGTAAATTTCTCAGTTTAGGAACAACCATAAGAGGTTGTGTCATCAGCTCCAATACTAAAGGGAACCATGGCTGAGTAGGCCAGTCGGGTATCACCAACACTCCTGAAGCGGAGTCCTGCTTGATTTTTAGCAGATATTGACATGAGGCAGAACGGAGGAAATACATATAAAAACATACCTCCCCAATGTAGCGAGAACGCATCAATCGCTACTGCCCCAGGATCTGGTTCCCATGACACATATTTAGGTAGCTGGTGGTTGAGTCTGGATGCAAACAAATCGATATCTGGCATTCCATATCTAACAACTATATTATTGAATACCTCCTGATTCAACATCCATTCTGTGTTGTCATTGAATTTTCGTGACCTGGTGTCTGCGACTATGTTGAATCTACCTGGTAGGTAAATAGCTGAAAGCCAAATGTTTCTGTCAATACTCCAATTCCATATCTGATTAGCCAATTTGTCACAAGATATCGACTTCATTCCACCCATGTGATTAACTTACACAACTGCTGTAGTGTTGTCAATCTGAAGCTGAACATGCAGATTACTTTTAGTAGAGCAATAAGCCTTAAGTCCATAAAAAGCTCCCAAAAGCTCTAAGTAATTAATCCCCAAATGACTGCAAAAGCGATGCCTCTTCCGCATTCCATCTGCCTCCACAGCTGGAATTCGTATCAGTGGCACCCCATCCTAGTGCACTGACATCAGTCTGTAAGACCATGGAAGGTTGTTCAAGCAAAACTTTACTGAAACAACTGGAGACATTTAGTATCCACCACTGCAGTTCAGTAACAGCTTCTGCTGATAATTGCATGGACCTATCATAATAGTCCCAATGTATCCTCAGTGCCTGTTCTTTTTCCCTCTGTAACTGTTGGTAGTGCAATGGTCCATACAGCCGGAAAAGCTGCCACTAATTTACCAAGCAAGCTGGCCACCTGTCGAATTGAAGGGTGTGGTTCCTCAATGAGCTTAATACAACCTTCAATTAACTCCAGCCTTTTTTTCCTGGGCAGAGTCACTACCATGTGATTTGAGTTAATAGTAAACCCCAAATAATCAATTGTTGTAACTGGTGTTAATTTAGATTTTTCTGGATGAATGATGAAGCCCAATTTTTCAAAAGTGAGTTTAACAACTGCCACGGATGCTTCAGCTATTTCCCTAGTTCGACCTGTAATTAAAATATCATCCAAATAAGCCATAACAACATGACCCTGGGCTCTAAGTAGCCCCAGTACTGGTTTTAACAATTTTGTGAATATCCTAGGGGCTGAAGTTAACCCATTAGGCAGTGCCTTGAATTGCCATAATTGATTCATCCAGCTAAATTTCAAGTATCTTCTATCCTCCAAATGAACAGACACTGAGTAATACGCATCTTTCAGATCTATACTTGCCATATAGCATCCTCTGGAAACTAGTTGTTTGGCCGTAACAAACGTTTCCATTTTGAAATGTCTATACTGTACAAAAGGGTTAAGACTTGTTAGATCAAGAATAATTCTACATCCTCCGTCCTTTTTTGGCCGGGGAAATATATTAGACACAAATTGATGGGGTTGTCGAACCGACTTCTCAATTACCCCTTTTTTTACACAGATTTTCAAGTTCTGCCTGAACCTGCATATTCTCTGTTTGCGAGAAAGTGAGTGTTCTCCTAGGAACATGTTGAATGGGCAAATCACAATTTGGATCGAACTCAATTCGAAACCCTTGGATAATATTCAGTATAAACGGATCTGATGTTATTTGCTGCCATTCCTCTAAGAATAGGTGAAATCTACTGCCAATTTTAAACTGTGTTGCAGTTAATATGTTCCCATGAGAACCAGGCCCACCTACCTCCTTATGGAATGGTGGATTCTGCTGTCCCCGATTCCTGGCAGGAAAATCCATGTTGGTCCGTGTCCACGCTGGAGGACGCCAACTGCGCATCTGCGTAGGCGGCCGGCTTGTTCCTGGAGCAGATCCCGACTCTGCTGCTGGTCTGTAAGGGTGATGCTTCCGAACAGGTTTGCCGACCACCTGTGTCTTAATCATGCCGACCGTCTTAGCCTCATCATCCAACTCCTTAACTCGCTTGTCAAGGTCCTCACCGAAGAGTAAATTGGGCGCCTGTATAGTATTTGGATTGATGGCCGGGCGAATGGCACTCTTACGTAAACAGTTAATTTCGAAGTGCGCACTGCACATCAAACCTAGTGCCTCCTGCTGCGTCTCCGACAGGTGCCCTCCATCCATCGTTCTGGTGAACGGCGTGATCCCCGAACCGAGCAGCTTCAGGATTTTCTGCAGCTTCATCTCCTGGGCACGAATGCCCAGACCCATCTGACCCCATATCACTTGGTTGACTGCTGGCACTTTCAATAGAACGCATATCACCGGGGTCTCATGTTTCTTTGCGGTCTCGTCCATAGTCAGCTCCTGCAGCTGATGGGAGACTAAATAATTGATTGAGGAAGCCAGCTCATCATCCAGTGGCTCCCCTGACTCTTTTGGGACGGCAAATCGTGCTGCCAGGGATGGGACATCTGGCACTTGCCCTTGGTCCCGCGGGGTGAATTCCCCGTCAGAGTCGGAGTCAGAACTTTGCTGACCCATTACACTCACCTCATCAATGAGGGAGCGATTGAGCAGCCCTACACCAGGCGCTACTGGTGCGACCTCTTCATCCGGCTGGTGCCGACACCTCTCCTCCTCCCGGAGTGTGCCCTGCTGGAGCAACCCTTGTATCAGGTGCTCCATTTGAGATAACCGTTGAAAAACGGTATCTAATCCTGGAGGAGAATCCTCCCGGCCCGACTCCGACGAGTCTATGGGCCGCACAGACTTTTCCACAGGCCTTGCGCCCGACTGGCGCTGCCTCAGTGCTCTGCAGCACTAAGTCTGTAGTCGCCCAGCTCCCAACCGGCGACTGGGAAGGGGTACGAGGCAGCCGTTCACTGACCGCTGTCCCGCGGTTCTCCACTGACTTTGCACCGGCTCGCCTCCTTCCCTTGCTCGCTTTGTCCATGGCGCTTCCTG
>CM075979.1:69068765-69108694 GCA_038087875.1 Malacoraja senta | reverse complement strand
ATCCTAAAGCATTTCTGATCCTTTGTGAGAGTCAAATGATCACGAATAGAAAAGGTGTTAAATTGATTCAGTTTGTGTTACAAGATTGGCCCATGACATTCCTATAAGATTTTTGAGAAAAATATATCTTGATTCAGATTTATCAGAAAGCTAAAGTGTGTATGAAATCCAGCTTATTATAACATTTCTATGTCTTAAAAAATTAAAGAATTCCTATTGCTCAAGTGTAGTGTATATAATATATATCTCGTAGTCCATTAAACAGCAGAAGAGCGTTCTACATAATGGAATCAATGTACAAAGACAACAGTGAAGTAACATAATTCAGTTTTAACATTGCACTTGTGCATACTCAGTTTACTGGGAAGCTTTAAAAAAAACTGTTATTCAATTTGCAGCCAGCTGGAGAATATAATTCATATACGCTATATTTCAAAAGGATGCTTCTTTGCCACTTTGCCTTTAACAGCGTTAACCTTTAACATACACTACTGTAACATTAATTTATTTTCAATTATATTGTCAATTTTATTTAGCTGTTAAGAGAAAAGTTATGATTATGTGACGATATAAGAATTAAAGGTGTTAGGTTTGCACTATATGATGTGTTAATAGGTGAACAATTTGAAATCAAGCCATTTTCTTCTCAATTGATTAAAATGTCCCCAGCCATGCGGAGGCACTGTGACATCTCTATGGGTAAGCTTTCACGGGTGAGATGATTGCCATCCAGTCGCAGGTATTTGATCTTGGAGAAATCCACAGAGGTGGTTAGACGACAGAAGCTAGACAAGGTGAACTCTGAAAAACGAGTGACAGTATTAGAACATGAACAAACAGCAGCTCAGCACAAGAACAGGCCCATTGGCCCTAAAGGTCCATACAATCTCCGTACAATGTCCGTACAATGTCCGTACCAAACACGATGCCAAGGTCAACTAATCTCTTCTACCTGCATGTGATCCATATCCTTCCTTCTCCTCGTGCCCATCTAAAAGCCTCTTAAATGCCACTATCATATCTACCTTCACCACCATCCTTGGCAGCACGTTATAGGCACTCACAACCCAATGTGCAAAATATTTGTCCTGCATCTGTCTGCCAGCCTGCCAGCCTGCCTGCCTGCCTGCCTGCCTGCCTGCTGCCTGCCTGCCTGCCTGTCTGTCTGTCTGTTAGTCCGTTCATCCGTCCGTCTGTCTATCTATCTGTCTGTCTGTCTGTTATGGTATTTACAGAGTGTATCTGTAAATTATCTGTTGTGCTGCTGCAAGTACGAATTTCATTGTTCCATATCAAGACTTATGACAACAAGACTTTCTTGATTCTTGTCTGTTGACCCTTCTTCAGCCTCTTATGGGTGGCGACCCTTCTTCAGACAGTTCTCCTTGCATCTCCTTTGAACTTTCCCCTTCTTATTTTAAAGCGACGCCCACTAGTCTTGAACATTTTCACGTATTTATTTCATCCACCAACCCCAGAAGCACGTTCCAGGCACTCACCACCCTCAGTGCAAAATCCTTGCCCTGTGCATCCTCCTTAAATTTACCCCTCTCACCTCAAAGCTACCCCTATTATTAGCCTTTGCCATTTTCACCCTGGAATATAGATTCTGACAGTCTACCCTATCTGACTTCTAATAATTCACGTTTAATCAATAATGTTTTATTATTTATATATTTATTGTTTTATGTGTCATTCCTAACTGTCACTGTATGTTGTCACTTGCGGGCAGAGCACCAAGGCAAATTCCTTGTATGTGAATACTTGGCCAATAAACATATTCATTCATTCATTAACCTGTACTTCTATCAGGGTGTCATGTACTTTATGCCCAGCAGTATGAATATTGATTTCTCTAACCAAGTAGTCCCGGCATTCCCCCTCTCTCCATCCCTCCCCCACCCAAGTCGCACCAGCTTTTTGTCTTCACCCAACAAACAGCCAGCAATGGCCTGTTTCCTTTATCATCGTTACTTTTTGCCTATCTTTCATTCATTGCTCTTTATCTCTCTACATCATCGTCTATATTTCCCTTTCCCTTTCCCCTGACTTGTCTGGTGAAAGGTCTCGACATGAAACGTCACCCATTCCTTCTCTCCAGAGATGCTGCCTGTCCCGCTGAGTTACTCCAGCTTTTTGTGTCTATCTTCGGTTTAAACCAGCATCTGCAGTTCCTTCTTACACACTTTATGTACTTCTACCAAATATTGAAAAAAAACAAGAATAACTGATTGTACTTAAAATCAGCACCACACAATTTTAAACATATACGAGGCACGTCAGATTTACATTTTCATGTGCTTAGGCACTAAATGTGAGAACAAGTATGTGAGAAGCTAAGAGATTAAAGTTGGCGAAACGTAAATATTGGCGGGTGTTGGCATTACTGAGATGGGTGCTAACTGGAAAACTTCCACCAGATTCTCAATAATCATTAATACAATAAAAGGGGCGGCACCGTGGCGCAGCGCTAGAGTTGCTTCCTTACAGAGACATGGGTTGATCCTGACTACGGGTGTTGTCTGTGTGGAGTTTGTACGTTCTCCCTGTGACCTCGTGGGTTTTCTCCAGGAGCTCCTGTTTCCTCCCACTCTCCAAATGACATGCAGGTTTGTAGGTTTTCCCTAGTGTGTAGGATAGTGTCAGTGTACAGGGGTGAGCGCTGGTCGGCATGGACTCAATGGGCCGAAGGGCCTGTTTCCACGCTGTATCTCTAAAGTTCAAAATCTAATGTTGCTTGCCTTTTATTAGCACGTCTTAAACTAGAGCAACCATTACGGGGGCAAATGTACTCAATTATAAACTGTTACCATCAACTGAGGAGACTAATTATAGAACAACCTGTTCATGGAATAATAGGAATATATAACATGGAGATACATTAGATCCATAACGTCTACCATTTTATGAAAGAGCTAATGGGATATCCCACATAGCCCTGTTTAATTTAAACTACCTTTTTCAGATCGGACACAAAGTGCTGGAGTAATTCAGCTGGTCAGGCAGCATCTCTGGAGAACATGGATAGGTGACCTTTCAGGTCAAGACTCTTCTCAGACTGTCTGAAGAAGGGTTGCCACCCGTTAGAGTCTGAAGAAGGGTCAACAGACAACAATCAAGAATGTCTGTAGGTACGCAAAAATGCTGGAGAAAACTCAGGGGGTGCAGCAGCATCTATGGAGCGAAGGACATCTCCTTCGCTCCATAGATGCTGCTGCACCCGCTGAGTTTCTCCAGCATTTTTGTGTACCTTCGATTTTCCAGCATCTGCAGTTCCTTCTTAATCAAGAATGTCTCATTGTCATAAGTCTTGAACCAAAACAATGAAATTCTTACTTGCAGCAGCACAACAGACATTTAACCATGGTTCTCTGTAAATACCATAGTGGGTGGGTGGTGGGTGGGTGGTTAGGTGGGTAGGAGGGTGAGTGAGTGGGTGGGTGGGTGGTTAGGTGGGTAGGTGGGTGGGTAGGTGGGTGAGTGGGTGGGTGGTTAGGTGGGTAGGTGGATGGGTTGGGTGTATGGATGTATGGGGAGTTGGATAGATAAAACAATAATAGTGCAAAGACAAAAATAATGCCCCCAAAACTACCTAGTTTGGGGCTTATTTGGAGGTTCTAGTGTTCAAGAGCCTGATGGTTGTTGGGAAGAAGCTGCTCCTGAACCTGGACCTTACAGTTTTCAGGCTCTTGTACCTTCTTCCCGATGGCAGGAATGAAATGAGAGGGTGGCCTCACCCAAAACATCACCTATCCATGTTCTCCAGAGATGCTGCTTGACCCACTGAGTTAAGGGCGACTGCATGCGACTGCATGCGGCGAGCGCGACCAAGCATGGTAGCTTGAGTCGTACGGCCTCTCGGGGCCGGTCCCACTTCCAACCGCGGAGCCGCATGGAGCTGGTCCCGACATCATACTCACCAACCAGCTGGGCAGGAGGCGGGCCGACTGAATTTGGACGTCGCACGGCGTTGGGCGGTTACGTCATCACGCAACGGCATGCCGGGCGGTGACGTCATCGCGCAACGCCACACGCTAGGCGTACGCCGTCAAGACGTTGCGTACGGCGTCGAGGCGGTGCATACGGCGTCGAGGCGGTGCGTACGGCGTCGAGGCGGTGCATACGCCCGTCGAGGCGGTGCGTACGGCCTCAATGCGGCAGCGGGCCGGCAGGCCAATGCCGCGCGGAATTTTTGGAAAGTGCCAGTTTTTCGAAGCCCCGCGGTGTCGGGACCAGCTCCGCACAACTCCATACGGCTCCGGCGATCGAAGTGGGACCGGCCCCGCGAGGCCGTACGGCTAGCGCGACCACGTTACGTCGCGCTAGCCGCATGCAGTCGCATGCTCGTGGGACAGGCCCTTTACTCCAGAACCTGGTGTCCTTTTGTGTATTAACCAGCAACTGCAGTTCCTTCTTTCCTCCCCTTACATACATTGGTTTTGGATTCTGTCACTGCGTGGGTGAAAAGTATTCTCCTCGATTCTAGTCTTTAAATTTATACCTTCTTGTGTTTACCTTACCTAACTAGATGTCAACAAAGACAGAGCAATTCAACCAATAGGTCTTGATGAGCTCAAATATTTGATTAATAGTACATCCTTATAGTCGATGTCAAATAACTTGATCAATAGTGTGCGCTTATGTCCGATTATTTGAGTCAAATAGTAACTAGGGATGAATTATTAACAGTAGCTGTCTGAGTAACCATTGCCTTGGTTTAATCATGGGTTTCTCCATCGACTATTTTTGCACATTATTTTAGTTTAGTTTAGAGATACAGCAGAGAAACAAGCCCATCAGCCCACCGAGTCCATACCGACCAAAGACCACCCATACACTAGTTCTATCCTACACTCTAGGGACAATTTACTGAAGCCAATTAACCTACAAACCCGCATGTTTTTGGGATGAGGGAGGAAACCGGAACACCTTGGGAAAACCCATGCGGTCACACTGAAAATGTATAAACTCCGTACAGACAGCACCCGTCGCCAGGATCGAACCCGGGTCTCTGACGCTGTAAGGCAGCAACTCCACCGCAGTGCCACTGTGCTGCCCCCAAACACTCCAACCCAGGTAATATCCCTGTGAATCTTTTCTGCATCTTTTCCAGTTAATTCACCTCTTTCCTGCAGTATTGTGAACAGAAACGCACCCAGTGCAGCCTCACCAACATTTTGTATGACTACCACAACATCCCAACACTTGTTGTCAATGCCTTAGCAGCAGAAGCCCAGCATGCGAAACTTTTTTTGTATCACCCTGTCCACCTGCAGTGCCACATTGTGGGAGCTATGTCCTTTTACCTCAGGGGTTTTCTCTTCAACAGCACTCCCCAGGGTCCTGCCATTCACTGTGTATGCCCTCCCTTGGTTAGCTTCCCAAAATGAAGCACTTTGCATATGTCTGGGTTAAAACTCTGCCTGTCATTTCCTTGCTCATTTTCACACTTGATCCATGTCATAGAAGCATAGAAACATAGAAAATAGGTGCAGGTGTCGGCCATTTGGCCCTTCGAGCCTGCACCGCCATTCAATATGATCATGGCTGATCATCCAACTCAGTATCCTGTATCTGCTTTCTCTCCATACCCCCTGATCCCTTTAGCCACAAGGGCCACATCTAACTCCCTCTTAAATATAGCCAACGAACTGGCCTCAATATCCTGTTGTAGCCTTGATGAACCCTGATGAAAAATATCTTGCAAAACCCCCAAATTTTAGATTATATTCTGCTAAGGGACAAGTTTGTCATTAACATTTCTGCAGGCAAAGTCATGCATGGGGAAAATGTGGACAAGTCATAGTCATAGAGTCATACAGCGTGGAACCCAACTTGCTCACATCGACCAACATGTCCCATCTACACGAATCCCACCTGCCTGCTTCTGGCCTATATCCCTCTAAACCTATCCTATCCGAGTCTAAATCTTTCTTAAATGTTACAATAGTCCCTGCCTCAGCTTATTCTTCCAGCAGCATTTCATACACCCATCACCCTTTGTTTTAAAAAGTTACCCTTCAGGTAAATTTTTCCCACCTCACCTGAAATCTATGTCCTCTGGTTCTCGACTCCCCTGCTCTGCATTTACCTGATCTATTCCTCTCATGATTTTGTACACCTCTATAAGATCACTCCCACATCCTCCTAGGATCCAAGGGATAGAGTCCTAGGCTGTTCAACCTCTCCCTATAGCTCTTGAGTCCTGGAAACATCATCCTAAATCTTCTTTGCACCCTTTTCAGCCTGACAACATCTTTCCTATAACATGATACCCAAAACTGAACACAATACTCTAAATATGGCCTCACCAACATCTTATACAACTGCAACGTCTTATCCCAACTTCTATACTCATTGCTCAGGCTGATGAAGGCCAATGTACCAAAATACTTTTTGACCACCTTATCTACCTGTGACGCCTCTTTCAAGGAACTATGTACCTGTACTCCTATATGTCCAGATTTGCCCCTAATGTTAATTTAATTTTATGTGGTTTATTTTAGGAATTGTAATGAAATGCAGTCAGACTTACTTTCAATCTGATTCGCCTGTAGATACAGATTTTCTAGGTTTTCGTTGACAACTGGGATTGTCTTCAATTCATTGAAGGCAAGATCCAACTCAATCAATGAGGTGATGTTGAAGACTTTGTCGGGGAGTCCTTCATCCGTTATTTTATTATTTGCCATGCGTAGGTATTGCAAGGTGGGATATTTGTTGAAGTAGTCCTTAGGAATCTTGTCAATGTCATTGTTATCCATGTAGAGCATTTCGATGACAGGCGGAAGATTGTCAGGTAGTTTGGTTAATTTGTTCGTACTCAAGTCAACAAACATCAGTGACTTCAAATTGCCCAGCACTCCGCCGACATCTTTCAACTTGTTGTCTTCCAGTACAAGCGTAGTCAGATTTTCAAGTCCTTTTAAGCCGTTTCCAATCTTCGAGATCTTGTTTGACGACATTTTCAGCTCCATCAATGACTTTGGCAGGGAGGGGAAGACTTCTGTCAGGTTGTTCCTGTTGACATACAACCTCTGTAAAGACTTTAGCTTTGAGAAGACTTTCTTGCCTACCTTCTCGTTGACGATCTCATTGTTGTCGAGGATGATCCATCGCAGGTCGGTGGCGTTTTCGAAAGCATTGTTTGGAATGCCCGTGAGCTGGTTGTTTTGGAGGTAAACATACTTTATCTGTGCTGGCACAATTGGGATTGTTTTAAGCTTGCGGTCATTGCAGTACATGGCAGTGGGGAAGGTGTAGGGACATTCACACTCAACCGAGCAGACTGGATATGGAAGACCTGCTTGGTTTGCTGGATAATAACCAAAGAATGAATCGTAGTCATACTGACAAAGTATGCAGCTGACCAGCAAAGCGAATATAGGAAGTTGAATGAGCTTCATCTTAGGAGTGAGTGTACGATACTGCTGTAGATAGAGAACATGGGGAAAAAATAAGCATGGAATTAATCCTCTTCTCTCAAATGACAGGAATATCAATATTCAACAGTGTATTTCAGTTAAAATGTAGGAACAAAAAACTGCCAATGCTGGTTAACAGAAAAACTCACAAAATGCTGGAGTAATGCAACTGGTCAGGCAGCATTCCTGGAGAACGTGGATAGGTGACGTTTCAAATCGCGACCTTTCTTCAGACCCGAATTGTCATCTTATGAAGAAGGTTCCCAACCCGATACTTCACCTAGGCATGTTCTTCAGGGATACTTCCTGAGTTATTCCAGCACTTAGTGTCTTTTTTTTTTAACATATAGAAGCTGCAAAGTACCGAGCTGTACCAGAAAATTCCAGCCGCACAATTGCGTAGCAGTAGAGTTGTGTCTTGCAGTGCCAGAGACCCGGGTTCGTTCCTGACCATGGGTGCTGTATGTACGGACTTTGTACGTTCTCCCTGTGACCGCATGGGTTTTCTCCGGGTGCTCCAGTTTTCTCCCACACGCCAAAGATGTACAGGTTTGTAGGTTAATTGGCTTCTGGAAATTGTAAATTGTCCCTGGCGTGTAGGGTCGTGTGGGGTGATCACTGGTCAGCATGGACCCAGTGGGCCGAAGGACCTGTTTCCACGCTGTATCTCTAAAGTCTAAATCTGGTGAAGGTGGAACTGGGAACAGGAAGGCACAAGGGGAACGGTTCCTTGAGAATATTGGAAGGGGAGGTGAGGGGCCTGGTGGTGGAATCTCAATAGAGATGGGTGGATTTGTGAATGTGGAGACTGGAGGGTGGAAAGTGAGGACCAGGGGACCATATCCCCCCAAACCATATTCATGTACCCATCTAAATGTTTCTTAAACTTTGTGAGAGTACCTGCCTCAACCTCCTCCAGCAGCCCGTTCCATACTCCTACCACCCTTTGTCTAAACAAAGTTGCCCTTCAGGTCCCTATTAAATCCTTTCCCCCTCACCTTAAACCTTTGTCCTCTTTGTTCTTGTTTCCACTGCAATGGATAAATGACTCCACGCATTTACCCTATCTATTCCACTCCTAATCTTATACACCTCTGTAAGATCACCCCTCATCCTCCTGCGCTTCAATAATTCAATAAATGATGCCTAATGTGTAGGGAAGAACTAGTGTACATGTGTTCACTTGTCAGCGTGGACTCAGTGGGCTGAAGAGCCTATTTCAACGCTGTATCTCTAAACTAGACAAAACAAAACTAGTGTACAGGTGATTGGTGGCTGGTTGGCACAGACTCGGTGGGCCGAAGGGCCTGTTTCAATGCTGTATCTCTAAACTAAACTAAACGAAACTAGTGTACGGGTGATCGGTGGCTGGTTGATATGCATTCTGTGGGCCCAAGGGCCTGTTTCTATGCTATATCTCTAAACTAAACTAAACTAAACTAAATTGCATGGGGTCATGTTTAACAACAGACACACAGAACATTAGGATAAGCGGAGGTGAGATGCAGATTGGCTCCCAAAATAATTGTGGGATGGAATCGGCCCAAAGGGCTGAATGGTCTTTTTGTGGCTTTGGTCTCTGTATGGCCTGTTGTCATGTGGTGCTGTTGCTTTTCCATCATGCATTTAAGAGTCTTGATGAGCCAGCTGGAACATGCTGCCTCTGAAGCAAGCTGGCGTCAAGGAAAGGGATTTTAGCAACTTAACCATTTAGCAACCCCGCCTGGGTTTCTATCCTCCGCTTGCCAGAATGAAAACCAAAAAAAACATCTTTATAATGACTGACTGGCTCAGTAATGCAATTTTGCTTAGTGTGAGGTCAATTTCACAGGGCAATTATAAAATTTCTTGCCTCAAGACCATTAATTCCAAGCAAATTAAAGTTGGACAGATGGTGTTTTGAACATAAGTGAATTTTGTTGGGTGTGGGCAGAGGTTGAAGATATTGGAAATGCTTCTGTAAGACATACGTTCAATCAAACAGCACCAGTATTCTATGTCAGGGCAGACAACTGCCTTTAGAAAGGAGATGAGGAGCAATTTCTTTAGCCAGAGTGTGGTGAATCTGTGGAATTTATTGCCACAGAAGGCTGTGGAAGTCAAGTCAATGGATATTTTTAAGACGGCGATTGACAGATTCTTGATTAGTATGGGTGTCAGGGGTTACAGGGAGAAGGCAGGAGAATGGGGTTGAATGGGAAAGATAGATCAGCCAAGATTGTATGAGGGAGTAAACATGATGGGCCAAATGGTCTAATTCTGCTCCTAGAACTTATGAACATAGGTTTTTATTTAATTTCCTCTGGGATCCTTGCTTGGTTGGCCCCAGCAGTGTTAAAGTACATGGCTGGCGTGAATTCTGTTCATTAAAGCTTTATGTTGTACTTCTATAGACAGCATGTAGTTGGAAAGTAAAGTTTTGGTTTTAAAATAATTAACTGGTAACATTAAACAGCAGAGGCATTTTCAAATATCAGAGCTTTCAAAATCAAATTTCTCCTAAGTTCCAATAGTTTGATAATGGTCAAAGATTGATATTCACCGTTTGGCAATTCTGATAAAGCATAATTGATATTTTCCTAAATTCATGTCATAGGAGCAGAATTTGGCCATTCGGCACATCGAGTCTACTCCGCCATTCAACCATGGCTGATCTATCTTTCCCTCCTAACCCCATTCGCCTGTCTTCTCCCTATAACCTTTGACACCTGTACTAATCAAAGGAAGCTATCAATCTCCGGGTTTTTTTGTGGCTTGATTCTTGTCATAATTAACAATAGAGGATATTAGTGTTAATTTTGAACAAAATAACCTTATGCATAATAAATGTCCTGCACAATTGACCAGTCAATAATTGTAATAAGACCAACTCTTCAGACGGTTCATCTCTGGAATCAAACGGCGATGGTTCTGTGTAACATCACAGCCTGAAACATTGCCTTCCCTGCTTTGCATCAGGCACAGAATGCTAAAAAAAAATGATTATTGATCTTCTTCTTTCAACATGAACCTGGCTTTCTTTGAGCAAGAAGATTAACAGCAGATAGCTCCTGGAATACACTCCTTTTTACTTCTCTACTTCGGTAGTTGGCTTCAGTATTGTGGTTCTACAGTTTTGTATAGTTTTGAGATTATTTCTGAATTCGATCTGCTTTGCTCACAGTTGCGAGGAGAATCTCTCTAACAGTGGAGTCTTAAAAACACCCAACGCCATGAATTTCATGTTAATTACTCTTCCGCCCACAAACGGCTGTATTAGCCCCGAGCATGTATGTTTACCATGATCAATTAATATCCACCAGCCTACAACAAAGTATGAATACACTCGACAATGATGATCCTTCACAAATTGCCTGCTGTACATATCTTACAATATCACCGTTCAAGGGTTAAGAAGCAATTTTCCAATCTGTTCCCTGTGCAACAAAAGTTTCTGAATGTAACTTTGGGGGAAGTGAAAGAAAGAGCGTATAAAGACCTCCACTGACAATGACTGAAATCACATACGTTCAAGCTCAAACGCTGAAACCCACAAAATTAAACTTACCTTTAGCTGGGAGCCTTGTGGTTTCTTAATTCCAAAAGAATGAGAGGGGAGAGAGAGAGAAACAAAGAGGACAAGAATCAAATAATAAGTGCTGTTCTCATGGGTCTCTGGAGAAAGAGGAAGCTGCCAGACTTCCCTGCCCCAATGCTGACAATAACAGTGAGAGAGGTGGATACTGCTAGAGAGCTGCTATGTCATCACTTTGGATTAGTGCTGTGGAATGCTAAAAAATACCAAAAATAGAGCCCGCTAACTAAATGCAGATGGATGGCTGGAGTTACGGTGCAGATAAGACACAAGGGATAAGGGTTTTTTTGGTACAATTTGCGTGTTGGCGTTTCAATTTTCACAAGTTCCCCATTTTGATTCAATTATTTTTTGGGGAAAAGCACAGCCAGAACGAGCAGCGAAAGCCAACGACTTCAAAGTGCCCGACGCTCTTCAGAGTGCATAGCTCAACACTCCACGAAGCAAAGCAATACTTTCCATGTGTTCTCAGATCCCGAGAGAAAGTGTTTGAAAAGACTAGCGTGAAGTACAGCTTGACCCTGAGCAGAATGCTGTACAAGGGTTTGTGCCTTTCCGAAACCTATCACAAAAAGCAGCCGAGGATCAAATCTCGCACTGACGCCAAAACAAAAACAGTGGAAAGTTTCTGTTCGATACTCAAAGCTGAAAGAAAGGAGAACAGGGTTACAATTTCTTGCAACAGTGAGAGATCAGATTTAACATTTCAATATCTGTAGTCAATAAAAGCACACAATGGGGCAGCGCAGCGGTAGAGTTGCTGCCTCACAGCGCCAGAGACTCGGGTTCGATCCTGGATCGAATGGATTTTATCCGGGTGGTCCGGTTTCCACCCACACTCCAAAGACGTGCACATTTTTTAGGCTAATTGCCTTCTGTAAAATTGTAAATTGTCCCTGATGTGTAGGATAGTGCTGATGGATGGGGTGATTGCTGGTCGGCATCGATTCGGTGGGCCGAAGGGACTGTTTCCACGCTGTATCTCTCAAATTGAAAGTCTACAAATGACCCCTCACCACATTTACAAATTCCATCCAATTCGAGTTCAGCTTCTCTGGATTTGACTGTAAAATAGTCTGGAATAAATCAAGCCTTTTGTGTGAAGCCTGTTTCTTATTATGTGGATAACATTAAAGAATGTCGACTCATCCTGAAACCTTAAACCTTCCTAGACTTAGAACTGCAAGACAGAAAACACTTGTAATTAAAGTAAACTACAACTTGCAGCGTGGCTGTGAGGTTTCAGTATGTTGCACGGTTAAGATGGAGAGGGTGCAGAAAAGATTCACAATGATGTTGCCAGGACTCGAGAGCCCGAGCTATAGGGAGAGTTTGGGCAGGTTAGGACTTTTTCCCTTGGAGTGCAGGAGGATTAGGGGTGATCTTGTGGAGGTGTATAAGGCATGAGGGGAGTAAATGCATGGAGTCTTGTATCCAGAGTAGGGTAATCAAGAACCAGAGTGTATAGGTTTATGGTGAGAGAGGAGAGATTTAATAGGAACCTGAGGGGCAACTTTCCCCCCCAAAAATGATTGGTGGTATATGGAACGAGCTGCCAGAGGAGGTAGTTGATGCAAATATTATCACAACATTTGGACAGGCACATGGTTAGGAAAGGTTTAGAGGGATATGGGCCAAACACAGATGTGGCAGACCAGTGTGGATAGGGTATCTTGGTTGGAGTGGGCAAGTTAGGCCATAGGACCTGTTTCTATGTTGTATGACTGGTGGGCTTGAGTTATGAGAAGAGAGTGGGTAGGCTGGGACTGTTATTCGTGAGGGATGACTCAGAGATAGACATAAAGTTTCCAGCTGCGGGCGGCGCTGACTTTAACATCGCGGAGCCTGGGATCTTTCGCCGAGGTCTCCAGTGTTGGAGCTCTGCCCAGCTTGGCCTGTGGACTTCGGCCGTTTCGGAAACTCCAAGCCGCTGAGAGTGTTCTTCCGTCCCGACGCCGGAGCTCCATCATCCCGGCGAGAGGGCGTGAAACATCGGGCCGCCGTTGCGGTGACTGCGGAGGCCTCGATAGGCCCCGACCATGGGTGAATAAGAGGAAGAGGACTGGACTTTGCTGCCTTCCCTCACAGTGGGAAACATTGATTCCGTAGTGGGGGGGATGTTTTAATGTTTTATGTTAAATTCTATAGTGTTGTGTTTATCTTATTTGTGTGCTGCATGGTAACTCACATTTCACTGCACCAATTGGTGTATGTGACAATAAATGTCCTTTGTCCTTTGTCCTTTGTGCTGGAGTAACTCAGTGGGTCAGGCAGCAACTCTGGAGAAAAGGGATAGGTGTAGTTTCGGGTCAGAAACCTTCTTCAGACTGAAAGTAGAGGTTGGGGGGGGACGTGAGATCGGAAGACGGCCAGAACTAATCAGGGCTGGCAAAAAATGACCAAGGAAGGTGTGGAGCCCACAATGGCCCATTGTTGGCTGAGGAAGAGGCGATAATGAAGGGATAAAGGGATGCGAACAGTGGAACTGGTTGGACGACTAGGTGGGAGAGGGAATGCAGGGGTTACTTGAAATTTGAGAAATCAATATTCATATCGCTGGGTTGTAAACTGCAATTATGAGGTGCTGTTCCTCCTATTTGCATGAAGCAGTGGAGGAGGCCCAGAACCGGACAATCAGTGTGGGAATGGGAAGGGGAGTTAAAATGTTTGGCAACCTGGAGATCACGTAGGCCAAGGCAGACTAAGCATATCTTAGAGGTTTAGAAAACCTTGAGGGTCATAGATTGGGCAGATGGTCACAGTCTCTTTTTCCAGAGTAGAGGTGTCTAAAACTAGAGGGAACAACATTAAGGTGTGAGGGAACATAGAAACAAAAAAAATAGGTGCAGAGGAGGCCATTCGGCACTTCAAGCCAGCACCGCCATTCATTGTGATCATGGCTGATCGTCCCCAATCAATAAATAGAAACATAGAAAATAGCTTGGGAATCTGAGGGGAGAGTTATTCGCACACCAAGAAGCTGGTATATATTGAACGAGCTGCCAGAGGAAGTTGTAGTGGCAGGTACAAGCCCCATTGAAAGCAGGTATATTATTTCTTTAAATTTTATTTTAGACCATAAGACCATAAATCATAGGAGCAGAATTAGAATATTGGGTCCATCAAGTCTACTCCGCCATTCAATCATGGCTGATCTATCTTTCCCTCTCAACCCCATTCTCCTGCCTTCTCCCTGTAACCCATACTAATCAAGAATCTGTCAATCTCCGTCTTAAAAACATTCATTGACTGGGCCTCCACCGCCTTCTGTGGCACTGAATTCCACAGATTCACCACCCTCTGGCTAAAGAAATTCCTTCTCATCTCCATTCTAAAGGTACGTCCTTTTATTCTGGGACTGTGACCTCTGTACCAGGACTTTCCCATTATTGAATCATCCTTTTCACATCCACCCGGAATGTCACCCATCATGTTCTCCGGAAATGCTGCCTGGCCCGCTGACTTACTCCAGCACTTTGTGTCTTTTTTTGTAAACCAGCATCTGCAGTTCTTCGTATCCTATCATTGTAGCTGATTTCCTCTAGTTAATCCTGACTAAATTGGACAAGCTAGGACTTCAAAATGGGGTTAAGTTTCAGGGTTGCTGGGAGGTTTGGTCAAATTGGAATTGCTCTCTGCAGAGCTGGGACAAGCTGCAGAGAGGTGCCAGAGTGTCTGGAGCTTATTTACAATTTGCAAGCAAAGAATGGGAAGATCTGCAAACCCTGTCAATTTGGTGCAAAATGCATAGAATGGATTGGATGGCTGCAAACCAGACATACACCTTGTAAATAGTTGTAAATAATGTTGCACAGCTTGACCTTGCCAAGTGTTGATTGGACGAGGAGTTGAGCCTTGTCTGGGTTTTCTGTAAATCAGGGTAAATGTTTCTAAGTTGGCTTCGTCTCGAAGTCCGTTTTGAATACAATGTATTGAACTGTTGTATCATTGGGTAGGGAAATGCCTGTTATGAATGGGATTAATCGATATCTGTAATTAGGTTATTGATAAACGAGCCCCATGTGGTTCGGCCCCTTGATGCCCTGGTGCATATAAAAGCTACCCCGAGGCTCAACGTCGATCTTCTGGGAGAACGCTTGGGACTGCGTGAACTTCTGGAGTGTCTCTGTCTGAGCGAGGCCTAGAGGACTTGAACAGGCAGACACGAGGATCGAACCAGCAGTGGGATAGGTACAGTAGTTGATCTGTAATGCGCTTTTGGTAAAATTAAATTTAGTTCTTTCAAGTGCTTGATTCAGTGTTATTACTGAAACTATACTGGGGGGAAGCTTAGAAACGAGCAATTATCATTGGGGGCTCGTCCGGGATCTCAAAAGTTTGTGATCAAGGGTGTTGAGCTGTTTCGATCGCGAGTGCAGAAATTGGGCCCACAATGTGGTTTTCGCATAGATTTTCGGCACTTTGTGAGTCGGAGCGATTCGATCATTCACGGGCTTGGGAAAGGGTCCAATTGAAATCATTAGAACAGAGTCTAGCAAGCACAGGGGAGTGGTTAGCACGCCTTTGGGTTGGAGGCTCATAAAACCAGGCTGGGGTTAGAGACCCAGGTGGGGTTGGGTTAGAGGCCCTTGCCTGGGTTAGAGGCCCAAAACTGGTCATAGTTAGGCAAACTGCAGCTGCCTTTAACGAGAGCCAAACGCGCTTCATCAGGCGAGGAGTGGCCCAGGGTTAGACTTGGTATCCAAATTGGTGGGGTATTGAAAAGGTGTGCTTCGAAAAATGGCATCGAAAATTCACAGCGCGAAGCGGCTAGGCGCTGGATCCTCGGTACTTAGCAGCGGGGTGTGTCTGTGTGTAGGTATCTGTAACTCTCCCTGAAGTTACAGACGAGGAGCCTCGAGAAAGTACCAGGATTGGACAAACAGAGTATAGATTGGCCGGAATACTCCAGTTCGTTCAAGAATTTAACTGGGCAATTTTAGCTGATTCGAGAGCTCGCGTAGTAAGAGAGATACGCACTAAAAATTAGGAGATCGAGTTCGAGCCTGAGTCTATATTTGCAGCCAAATTTTCAAATACTGGATTTCATATTGAAGTTCTGCTAGTAAGGTGGAATTTGAATTCCTGTATATAGAACTTCGAAGTTGGTGCATGTCCGTGATCGATTCCGAATTGCATTCCGATGATCAACAGTGAACAGTAACCCTCTGGTCGATTGTTGACTAGTACCTGTTAGCGAAGTGTACCTGAGAGACGGGACCCTCCTCATTTGACAAAAAGTAATCCGAATAGTGAAGGGTTCCCCTAATTCTGTCGAACTTAGAGAGGAAGGGTAGAGGTCCCCCTATAGAAGTCCAGTCTTAGCAGAGGGATAGTAACATTCAGGAGGAAAAGTAAACATTCAAGGAATAGTACCCCTCAGCAAAGAGTAAACTAGGAAGGGGGAAAATCTTCGGTATCAGAGGGAGAGGTTCACTGCTTGATAACAGCGTGACGCAGCGTCGAGATCGAGTGTTCGTGAATTGTGCGCTAGTGCTTTAAATCATTTTATAAATTGTAAAAATCTAGCTTTCCGTATTGTCATAGGATCCGGATTATGTAAATATTCTCTATGTAAATAAACTTTTAATTAAAAGTTAAGATTTAGATCGTGTTAAGTCCGCGGACTGTCATTTGTGTTGCTGCATGTGCGAGTGTTTACAGATTTAAAACTTGAAGTGAGAGTGTGTTTAAGTTAGATATTCATAGTGTTTAAGTTAGATATTCATATTTGTATAATATCGTTTTGTAAGAATCTGAATCGGGGTGGTTTGATCAGGGGTTGTACTCCTTCGATCGTTGCCTCGGGGGAGGAGTCATCCCGCTGATTGATTGTGCCATGAGGAAGATTAATTAGAGTGGGGTTTACTGGATGCTTATAGTTTATATTGGGGTGTGTTTTGGGTTATTGATAATCAGGGGAATATTTTCATTCTTAATTATAATTGTGCTAGCGTGGTTTGGGTTCGTTTGTTTGTGCAAACGTAAAGTTAATTAAGCGAGAGAGAGAGACTGCTGCTTGAGAGACTGCGAGTGGCAGTTAGACCCTTTGTTTGAAAGTTTGGAATTGAATGCAGTGATTGTGATTTAACTGATAAGAGAGTCCGGAGAGAATGAATAGGAGCGAGTGGTTTGAATAATTAAACAGGAGTGATTGAATAGGAGTGATTGGGAGATAGTTGAAAGGAAGCGATTGCTAGAGTAAGTGTGAATCGGAAAGATCGTTGACCATTGTGTGGGAGGGTTTCCATTGACCCTGGATTCTGAGTGAAAGAGGTGTTAGTGTCTGGAACCTTTATTTTGCAATTTGTGTTTTGTCCAATGTTCCGAGAATGGGGAAATCTCTGAGAAGGATCGATCAAACAGATTAGAAAGCCCGATAAGGATAATTTGCGGGGAGCTTCCAAATGAAGCAGATAGACTTCAGGGAATTATCAGGGAAATTAAATGCAATTTTGAAAGACCAACTTCGGCCGTTGGGGGGAATAAAGTCTTTAATTGGGATAAACTATATAGAGACGATTGTTAAAAAATATGGGAATAGTGAAGAAGCAAACGAGTTAATTGAAATGTGAAAGATATTCTTCACTAAAATAAAAATAAATAAATAAATTGTTTTTCTGTCCACCCTAAGAATGGCGGCTTGTAAATTGGGAATAGGAGAAAACGATAGAACTGATCCTTCTCAGGACATTTCTGAGCAGGGACAAGGAGAATTAGTAAGCCAACAGCAGGAGCAAGAGCAGGAGCAGGAGAGAGTGTCATCTTTCGGAAGGGAGACTGCTGAAATGGCTCTTAAAGGGAAGGTGCTGACGGAAATTAAATCTGGTAAATTGGGTAAGAATGAGAAAGGGTCTGAACATCTTGAAGGGAGAGATATTTATTAAATGCCAGGTTGGGCAGAATTCTTCGGAGTAGAGATAGAGCCACAGTATTCCTCACAGAACACTCATGTTCCCAATTCGGAGAAACCGTGCACAGTCTGCGAGCGGGGCACACGGGAGCAGTCAGCGTTATCTTCGGCTCCTCCCCTTAAATTTAAATCTGAAATAGAGACATCGGAGAGAGATCTTCTATCTCCTAGGATTGCCCCACAGGTGGAGGACAATAGGGGAAACCAAGGAGCTGGAAAGAAGACTTCATCGACATGGGTGCCGAAACTAATTAGGGATTCCAGTAGCAAAAGAATAAAATAATCCTTCTTGAAGAACCAGGATAAAACAAATAGCCTTTCAAGGGGTGAGATAAGGGGAGAATATGGATGGATTGGTCCAGACATAAATAATATTATTATGTCAGACCAATTCACCACGGAAGAGGATTTAGTAAGAACTCCCCGTAGACAATGTGTTTTAGGGAGATGCTCGCATCAGGTATAAATGTTCCCCAGACCACAGACAGTCAGACATCAAGGCAGCCTGGTTCAACGGCAGCCCGGAGATTAGAGGTCCGAATAAAAGAAATAAGAACAGATGAGGATAAGGAGGAAGAAGACCTTATGGCCTGGATAGACCTCCCATTTAAAGAACCAACCTTTCCTAGGTATGGCTGGCGAGGTTGTAGAGCAATCCGGCCCGATCAGTGTTTTAGTTGTGGGGGACTTGGGCACTGGAGTCGGTCGTGTCCCATGAGAGAATACCATCAGGAAGGAAGGGGGCAGAGAAGGAGGCCACAGGGTCACGGAAACCGATGGATTCCAAGAGGGTACCGAGGCTCTTGTGACCCTGAAGGTAGAGGATGGGGACACTGGCAGGGGGATCAGGGGGATGAGGGGGAAGGGACATTCCAACAGTCCAACCCATTTCGGTAGCCCTGACCTGTCAGTTAGCAGCAATACCATCTGATTGAATTAAAAGGCATCCTCACATGGCCTGAGAAATAGCACTGTACATTAAACAGGAACACCACCCCTTCCAAATAGGAGAAGATACATCAAATCCGACTCTCAGAGAACCCTCACTAAAGGAAGAAATACGACAGGGAAACATAGTAGCTAGCGTGAAAAGGGATGACAACTAATGGCTCTGTCCCACGGGCAGGCGGTTACTGGCGGTGAAGCGCGGCATCGCCGGAAGAGGGAACCGCACGGCAACCGCGAGAGCGCGTCACGTATGCCGCGGGAGCGCCGCACGAATGCCGCGCGGGGGCCGAGTGATCTCCGTACGGCCGGTTCCACGAGCTTGCGGTAAGTTAAAAAAAATTAAACCTTACCGGGCCGACTGCGAAAGGACGTCGCGCGGCATTGGGTGATGACGACATCGCACAACGCGACACGCTATGCGATGATGTCATTTCGGATCGCGGGGCTGTGGCGGTGCTAGTGGTGATCGCGGCGCTGTGGCGGCTGCTGTGGCGGTGCTAGTGCCGCACTCGTGCCGCACTGGCGGCGGCTGTGGTGGTGCTAGTGGTGCTCACGGCGCTAACGGCGCACTGGCGGCGGCTGTGGCGGTGCTCGTGCCGCAATGGCGGCGGCTGTGTGGTAGGACAACAATTTTGAACGTTGTCGGTTTTTTGTGAGCACCGTGCGGTGTTGGGACCAACACCGCACGGTCCCGGCGGTGTGCGTGGGACCGACCCCGCAGTCTCTGGCGGTCCACGAGCGGTCCAAACTTCCTGCTTCACCGCCAGTAACCGCATACCCGTGAGACAGGCCTTTAAGGAATGGAAATGACACTAGGGAGAGAAGAAACAAACTTACCGTGCAGGAGGAATGGGAGTGGGGAAAGAAGATATTGAATTAATGTATTGCTGAGCTTTGTGCCTGCAAGACAGCATATCAACGAGAGACTATCTGGGGAGTGAGGTAAAAAAAATGCACAGACCCCTAAGAATGGGAAGAAGACAGCAAAAGCTAATGTAGCTCCCCAGAAACAGGTGACCAGCAGGAAGAATTGATACTGTTCTGCCCCTTTAAGGCATTTGGGAAGGCCAGCAGGCAGAGCAACATGCTCCTCAGTATCTCCACTCCCTAGTAACCGACACCATTATCAGAAAGGAGGAAGAAAAGGACCTACCCTAGTGCCCAACTTTAATATCACCTAGTAACTGGAGGAAGAAAAGGAAGGAGAATAAAGGCCACTTTAATCATCTTTGGAAGAAACAACACCGACGACTTATAATGACTTCTGGGACAAACCTCACTCTAAAGGACTGATTTCAACTAAAATATTTCTCTGTGGTTTGGAGTAAAATACCTGAATTGCATCCAAATTATGGGTTTTAGAAATAAATTTATAAATTTTGGATTCGGTCTCGAAATTGTACGGTGATGAATTGGAGGGACTTTAAAATGTTCAAGATTTGGAATAGACTTGTGGAATCTGACTTTGGACTAATTGGAGTTTGATTATTAACTGACATTGTTTTTATCTCATCCTCAGGACAAAGGACAAAGAAAAAAGGACATTTATTGTCACATACACCAATTGGTGCAGTGAAATTTGAGTTGCCATTGCAGCACACCAATAAAAATAAAACACAACATTAAAGAATTTAACATTAAACATAAAATCACCCCCCACAATGGTTCCCACTGTGAGGGAAGGCAGCAAAGTCCAGTCCTCTTCCTCTATGTTCACCCGTGGTCGGGGGCTATTTGAGGTCTCCACAGTCACCGCAACGGTGGCCCGATGTTTCAGGCCATCTCGCCGGATGACAGAGCTCCGGCGTCGGAAGAACACTCTCAGCGGCCTGGAATGTCTGGAACGGCCGCTTGCTGCCAGAGACCACGGCTCCCGAAGTCCACAGGCCGTGCTGGTCGGAGCTCCAACACTGGCGATCTCGGCGATAGATCCCAGGCTCCGCGGTGTCTAAACTCAGCGCCGCCCGCAGCTGGATGCTCCGCGACCACAGCTCCGCGATGTTGGAGTCGGCGGTCTCAGCACTCCAGAGCTTACCACACGGCGACCCGGGTAAGGTATCGCCCGCTACACGATGGTGCTTCAGCGCTGCGCCACCGCCGAATCAGAAGTTCTGGACGGTCCCAGCAGGAAACGCCCCTCCAGTCCAGTTGGTAGGCCGCGAGGAGCGGGCGAAGATGCGGCTCAGAGGAAAGACGCATCTCCGACCAGGTAGGGACTGAGAAAAACAGTTCCCCCACCCCCCCACCTAAAAAGACTAGAAGACCTCCAAGTCAAAACTTTTTACACACTAAAAATTAAAAAAGGGGGAAAGGAAGAACAGCTGCAGGCAGGGCAGCCATACTCAATGTCGCGTCCACTCAGAAAGGCGGACAAAGATAGAAACGATTGTTCAAAGGGCATCAGGAAGGATGGAACTTGGGAAGATCTGGTAACATGGAATTACTTAGGGAATGTGAGAGTTGGAATTATAATCAGGATTAAAATTGGAATTAAACTTGAAAATTAAAATGGGAATTGAAATTGGAATTGGTGTTATAATTGGAAATGGTCAAAAGAGGACTTCCCTTTGAGAGACCGGACTAAGAAATTATTCAATAGTTAAGATCTGTAAAAGCGAGAACCCCTAGACAGAGAACGAAGCCAACATAGTAAAAAGCCAACATAGTAAGAGCTAATAGAGTAAAAGAACCAACGTAGTGGAGAAGCAGCAATAGTAACGAGTTACCGTAGTGAGGAGTGCATACATAAATAAGAGGAGATACTGGGGGAAAGACGGTTAACTATAGGGGGAAACTTGAATTGTATTGCGAATAGCAGAGCCGATGCATATTCGCCCGATGGATTTGAATTGTTTAACCCTTGATGGTAAAGAGGCTTATATTATCAAGATGGAAAGAAATTGTCCCTGGATTTGGCATTTTTGATTGGACTTAAGATTAAATTAATAGCAAAGGAAATTGATTGTTTAAATTTGAACAGCTGGGAATTCCACAGAAATTGGAAGGGAATTGTATTATCCGCTACAATGCTGTGGAATGAGAAAGAGGAAATGGGCATTGAAATTCAAAATAGTAAATTGAAGGCTGAGACTAAATTTGGTTAAATTGGAACATTTATCATGGTTAAATTAAAGTCACGCCTGTAGGGGAATCTGGACTGAACCCAGCTGAAATTTATATGATTACCTGTCATCAGATATACATATTTATAACGTCGTGTGAGTATGAAGAAGGCTAATTAGTGTCGATCCTAGAATAATAGAGAATATATTAGGGAACAGGCATAGGGAACAGTAATAGAGCACAATATAATAGGTTCAATAGATAATAGAATAGGAATAGGTTCAAGTGAAATAGAAATAGCGAATGTGTGGGGAAGCATGAGAGCATGATGGTAACTTGCTTTGTCCCAAGCAGCTAAGGATTTTCTAGGGTTTAGGTTCGACTGTGGAAGGTGATGGAAGACTGGGCAGGACCACGGATGGAGGGAATTCGTGCCCACGAAAACTCAGGAGGTGAAGACTCCTCAGACAGATCATGTGAAGTTATGCCAATGAAAACTCGGGACGCTTGACAAGATTCTGAGAAGAAACATCATCTTGTGTTACTGATGGATGGGAAATGTAAAGCACACATGTATATCTGGTTAGCTGATTATTGAGCCACTTTGGTTATCATTAATGAAGGGTTATCATTATGATAAAAGGAAGGAATGTTAATCCTGGCTAAATTGGAGCAGCTAGGACTTCAAAATGGGGTTAAGTTTCAGGATTGCTGGGAGATTTGGTCAAATTGGAATTGCTCTCTGCAGAGCTGGGGCAAGCTGTGAAGAGGTGCCAGAGTACACAAAAAAGCTGGAGAAACTCAGCGGGTGCAGCAGCCCTTCTTCAGACTGCTAAAAAAAATAATTATAGCCAGTCGGTACCGATAGTCCGGCTGGGGTCCGAACTGGGAGGTAGGGAACTGGAGCTGGAAGCCACGAGGTATGAGATGGAGGCGCAGGCATGCCCCGAGGAAGCAAATGTGGTTGTGGTATCGAGTTTGGGTAAGGATGTGGTCGTAGAGTTGGAGGGCAGGGGGGATCACAGAGATGGGGCAGTTAGAGAGGTGGTTGTGGAACTGTCTCCGGAGAGAGGAGGAGAACTTCTTCAAAGTAGGCATACCTTGAGGAGATTTTGCAGTGGCAGAGTGTCTGGCGCTTAGATACAATTTGCAAGCAAAGAATGGGAAGATCTGCAAACCCTGTCAATTTGGTGCAAAATGCATAGAAAGGATTGAATGACTGCAAACCAGACATACACCTTGTAAATAGTTGTAAATAATATTGCAGAGTTTGACTTTGCCAAGTGTTGATTGGATGAGGTGTTGAGCCTTGTCTGGGTTTTCTGTAAATCAGGGTAAATGTTTCTAAGTTGGCTTCCTCTCGAAGTCCGTTTTGAATACAATGTATTGAACTGTTGTATCATTGGGTTAGGGGAATGCCTGTTATGTAAGGGGTTAATCGATATCTGTAATTGGGTTATTGAGAGACCACCCCCATGTGGTTCGGCCCCTCGAGGTCCCGGGACATATAAAAGTCCGCTACCACGAGGCTCAACGTCGATCTTCTGGGAGAACGCTTGGGACTGCATGAACCTCTGGAGTGTCTCTGTCTGAGTGAGGCCTAGAGGGCTTGAACAGGCAGACACAAGGATCGAACCCATGGTGGGATAGGTACAGTTGATCTGTAACGTGCTTTCGATAAAATTAAATTTAGTTGTTTCAAGTGCTTGATTCAGTGTTTTTACTGAAACTAGACTGGGGGGAAGCTTAGAAACGAGCAATTATCACTAATCCAGGTAGCATCCTGGTAAACCTTTTCGGCACGCTCCACAGCCTTTGTGTTGTTCCTGTAACAGGGGACGATACTCCAAACGCAATACTCCAAACGCAGCCCAACCAAAGCTTATTAAATCTGCAGCATTACATTCAATGATCAATGAAGGCAAGCACACTAGGCTCATTCCTTAACTCTCTCTCTTTGCTTTTTGTTAGTTAATTATTAATATCACATGTACTGAGGTTCAGTAAAAAGCTTTTTTGTTGCATTCTATCCATCAGCAATAAGACTATACATGATTACAATTGAGCCATCCACGGTGTACAGATTAATGGGTATAGATAAAGATAAAGTAAAGTCCAATTAAAGAGACTCCAAGTGTTTCCAATGAGATAGATGCTAGGTCAGGACTGCTTTCTAGTTGGTGATAGGATGGTTCAGGCACCTGATAACAGATGGGAAGAAACTGTCCCTGAATCTATAGACATGCATTTTCACATTACTATACCTCTTTACCAATGGGAGAGGGGAGAAGAGGGTGTGACCGGGGAGAGACTGGACTTTGATTATGCTGGTGGCCTTACCGAGGCAGCATGAAGTGTAGATGGAGTCAGTGGAACGGAGGTTGGTTTCCATGATGGTCTGGACTACGTCTACAGCTATCTGCTTTTTCTAGCGATCTTGGATGGACTGTTCCTGAACCAAACTGTGATACTTTTAAATGAAATGCTTTCAGTAGTGAGGGTTGTTGGTGACAAGCTGAACTTTCTAAGCTGTTTTTGCCCTTTTCCACCATTTAAAGCCCCAAACATTCTTTCCAGATGAACAGATGACCTGCTCTTATTTCTGTTCACTTATTGCATTATATTTGGTGTTCAGGAATGCGGATTCTCCTACCATAACCCCATAAGATCTTAAGACATAGGAGCAGAATTAAACCATTCGGCCCATCACTCTCAACCCCATTTTTCTGCCTTCTCCCTGTAATCTTTGACACCCTTAAGGGCCTGTCCCACTATACGAGTTTACCCAAGAGCTCTCCCGAGTAAAAAAAAAAATCAAACTCGTGGTAAGTACGTAGCGGGTACATCGGAGCTCGGGACGTCTCTTAGCGGCTCGTAAAGCTAATGGCAGGTACTCGGGAAACGCGGTAAGCTCGTGAACTTTTTTCAACATGTTGAAATATGTCCACGAGAGCCCCGAGTACCTACGAGCGGCTATTACCGTAATTCTCCAAGTTCGAATCAGGGGAAACTCGGGAGAACTCTTGAATTACCTCGTACATTACCTCAGCCTTTTATTAATCAAGAATCTATCAATATCAGTTTTAGAAATACCCAATAACGTGGCCTCCACAGCCATCTGTGGCAATGCATTCCACAGATACACCACCCTCTGGCTAAATAAATTCCTCCTCGTCTTCATTCTGAAGGTATGACCTTCTATTCTGGGGCTGTGCCCTCTGGTTCTAGACTCTCCCACTAGTGGAAACATCCTCTCCACTCTATCCAGCCTTTCATAATCTAGCAGGTTTCAATGAGATCCCCCATGATACTTCTAAACTCCAGCAACTCCCAGAACCATCAAACGCTCCTCATACATTAATCTAATCATCCACGGGATTATTTCTGTAAACCTCCTCTGGACCCTCTCCAACGCCAGCACATTCATCCTCAGATATGGGGCCTAAAGCCGCTCACAATATTCCAGATGTTGCCTCACCAGCACCTGATAAAGCTTAAGCATTGCATCCTTGCTTTTATATTTCAGTCCCCTCGAAATGAATACATGCATTGCATTTGCCTTCCTTACCGCCAACTTAATGATGCAATTAACCTAACACAGACACAAGATTCTGGAGTAACTCAACGGGTCAGGCAGCATCTCTGGAGAACATCAATTGTTGATTTTTCAGGTTGGGACCTTCTTCAGACTTATGAAGGATCCTGAGTTGAAACGTCACCTACCCATGTTGTCCAGAGATGCTGCCTGACCCATTAAGTTACGCCAACATTTTGTATCTTTTTTTGGTATAAACCAGCATCTGCAGTTCCTCTTTACTGCTAATTTAGCTAATGGAAATCCTGCATCAGCACTCTCTGTTTCTCTGCACCTCTGATTTCTGAACCGTCTCCATATTTAGAAAGAGTCGCACGGTGGAGCAGCAGGGAGTTGCTGCCAGCTGTGCCAGAGCCCTGGGTTAAAGTTTGACTGCGGGTGCTGTCTGTAAGAAGTTTATACATTCTCCCTGTGACCGCGTGGGTTTTCTCTGGGTGTACCAGTTTCCTCCCACACTCTAAAGACGTGCAGGTTTGTAGGTTGACAAAAATGCTGGAGAAACTCAGCGGGTGAGGCAGCATCTATGGAGCAGGTTTGTAGGTTAATTGGTTTCTGTAAAATGCCCCTCGTGTATTGGATGGAATTAGTGTATGGGTGATCGCTGGTTGGCCCAGACTCGGTGGGCCGAAGGGAATGTTTCCACGTTATATCGCTAAAGTAAACTAAACTAAACTAGTCTGTGCCTCACAAGGTTATGGAGGGCATGATGGGGAATGGGAACTGAAGGAAGACTGGAAAACATGTTTGTAGATCACCTTCATGTCCACAGCTATGACCCAAAGCATTAGGACATTAGTTCCAACAATGCTCAAAATAGCTCAATGACAGCATGTTATCTATCAACAGGTTATATCACTTCGCTTTACTTTAGAGATACAGCGTGGACATATGCCCTTCGCCCACCGAGTCCATGCCAACCAGCGATCACCCTGTACCCTAGTTCTATCCTACACACTAGGGACAATTTACAGAAGCCAATTGAGCAAAAACCCACACATCTTTGGAGTGTGGGAAGAAACCGAAGCACCCGGAGAAACCCCACGAGTTCACAGGGAGAACAAAGAAACTCTGTACAGACAGCAGCCAAGGTGTTCAAAGCCACGTCACTGCGAGACTGCGGGACCTGGAGCTGGTGCAGCGGAGTCTGGAGCGGAGACTGCGGGGCCTGAAGCTGGTGCAGCGGCCCGGAGCGGAGACTGCGGGACCTGGAGCTGGTGCAGCGGGGTCCGGAGCGGAGACTGCGGGGCCTGGAGCTGGTGCTGTGGCCCGGAGCGGAGACTGCGGGACCCGGGGCTGATGCTGTGGCAGGCCGTCTCGGAGCGGAGACGGCGTTTCGGCGGCGGCAACATCACCACGGAGGTCCGCTGGACTGGAGGGCGGCATCTTCGGCCTGGATCGATCGCCTCAGCGCAGAGGGAGAACAAGGAGGGAAGAGACGGAGACTAAGACTTTGCTTCCATCACAGTGAGGATGTGCTTGGTGAACCCACTGTGGTGGATGTTTAATTTGTGTTTATTGTATGTTTTGTTATTATTGGTTCTGTGTATGACTGCAGGCATCACAATTTCGTTCAGACCGAAAGGTCTGAATGACAATAAAGGAAACTTACTTACTTACTTACTGGCGCCGTAAGGCAGCAACTCTACCGCTGCACCACTCTGATGTTTGACACTGTTCCAACAACACTGTTTCAACTACAGGTCCACCAGTGATTTTCCAGCACCCTTGGTTCCTGAGACTTGCCATCTATACTATTACTAAAACTCTCATCTTGACCACTTCCGGTCTGCGTTGTTTTTAAATTTGTGCAAAAACGGCACCCTATATCGCTAGGATCTTTTTGCCACCTCACTCACCGTTCTCCTCTGCTCCAAGGCACCAAGTTTTGTTCCGATCGGTGGAAGATTACAAAAGTTATGAAGATTGGTCTTCTCACCTGTCGGTCACCATGAAGGTAACGCCCCTTCCATCACTCGCAGGAGAATAAATCCCCAGAGGCGGGGCTGAGTCCGTGAGCATGTCCAGAAGCCGCCCGTCCAGAAGCTGCCGACAATAAAGCTGAAGCAGCAGAGTGTGGGTTGTGTTCCACGGGCGGGGGCGGGCTGTGTTCACGGGAGAGGGCAGGCTGTGTTTGAGGGCGGGGGTTGTGAGCGCGACAGGCACTGGGGACGGGAACAGCTGAGTGAGTCCGGAGCCGGATCCTGGAGCCAGGAGTGCGGTCGGAGCCGGGGCCGGGAACTGGTGAGCCCACAAACACCCTCTCCCCCACCCCCCTCACCACCCTCCCCCTACACCCCCCTCCCCCACACACACCCTCCCCCACACACACCCCAATCCTCCACACACCCCTCCCCCACACACACCCCCCTCCTCCACACACCCTTCTCCCCACACTCCCCCTCCTCCCCACACACCCCCTCCCCCACACCCCCCCTCCCCCACACACACCCCTCCCCCACACACACACCCTCCCCCACATACACACCCTCCCCCACACACACCCTCCCCCACACACACACCCCACCAGCCCCTGACAGGCGCCACCTGAAGCCGTCCCCCTCCCCTGGCTGCAGGACGCTCCCGCCGTTGTGTTGGGAGAACAGGTGAGTGGTGGAATATTGCATTGGCGAATGCGTTGCTTTGGGGTACCAGGGCTCCCGTGTGACTGGGACCCAACGGGTCCCACTTCGTCTAGTATTATCTATTTTGCCGAGTCAACAGAGGTCACGGCCTTGGAGGGCCGAGATACCCACCAGCTAAATCAGTCTCGGGAGTCGGTTATGGCACCGATCTGCCGGCTCCGGCCGGGCCGGAGTTCCAGAGCCCTGGCCGCAGGGAGAAAATTTGACACGCCGATCGGCCGCAGAATGCTCGATGAGGTTGAGATCACCGCCTCACCGAGCCTGGGCGCCACAGTTTCGGGGGGGGGGGGGGACTTCCTCGGGAGATTTCAAGTGCGCTCTCGTAATATTGTCTGGATTAAAGGAGATTCCAGACCACCCGGTGCTGTAAAATCGGTGATGGACCTGTAGTTATTTCATTGGGAAGGGTAGTGCAATGGTTAAGTTGCAGTACACTAGTTTAGTGATGTTTAAATTTCACCACAGCAGTTGAGTTTAAATCCAGTGAGTGATGTCAACTAGAATTAAAGCTAAAATAAAACCAGTCACAGTAGCTGGTACTTACCGTTACTGATAATAAAAAGACATACATACGAGGAATGTACTAATTTTGTGATTATTATGTCATGGTTTTAATCTTATTGACCAGATGGTTAAAATCAGCAACAAAACGTTCTGGCAAGAGCATTTTTCTCAGTGTAGAGACCAAAGATTTACTTTCATTAAAAATTAATTTAGTGACTCAAGATCCGTGATGGGTCTGAAGAAGAGACCTGACCCAAAATGTCACCTGTCCATTCCCTTCATTGATGCTGCCTGACCCCCTAACTTGGCCACTTTGTGTAAAAGTTGCCCCTCAGGTTCCTATTAAATCTTTTCCCACTCACCAGGGGATCTCACTCTGGTCATTCCCTCTTCTCACCCTTCTCCCCTCTCCCATCGGGCAAGAGGTACAGAAGTGTGAAAACGCACACCTCCAGATTCAGGGACAGTTTCTTCCCAGCTGTTGTTAAAACCATCCTATCACCAACTAGAGAGCGGACCTGACCTCCCATCTACCTCCATTGGATACTCTCGGACTATCTTTAATCAGACTTTACTGGACTTTATCTTGCATTAAACGTTATTCCCTTTATCCAGTATCTATATACTGTGGACGGCTAGATTGTTATCATGTATAGTCTTTTCGCTGACTGGATAGATAGCACGCAACAAAAAAGCATTTCACTGTACCTCGCTACATGTGACAATAAACAAAACTAAACAAAACCTATATCCCCAGTTTCTTGATTCTCCTTCCCGGGGTAAAAGACTCTGTGCATTCACTCTATCTATTCCCCACACTATCTTATACACCTCTATAATCTTGCTATTGCGGGAGTGCAGCGTAGGTTCACAAGGTTAATTCCCGGGATGGCGGGACTGCCATATGTTGAAAGAATGGAGCGACTGGGCTTGTATACACGGGAATTTAGAAGGATGAGAGGGCATTTTATTGAAACATATAAGATTATTAAGGGATTGGACACGCTAGAGGCAGGAAACATGTTCCCGATGTTGTGGGGGGCCACAGTTTAAGTATAAGGGGTAGGCCATTTAGAACGGAGATGAGGAAAAACATTTTCACCCAGAGAGGTGTGAATCTGTGGAATTCTCTGCCTCAGAAGGCAGTGGAGGCCAATTCTCTGGATGCTTTCAAGAGAGAATTAGATAGAGCTCTTAAAGTTAGCGGAGTCAAGGGATATGGGGAGAAGGCAGGAACTGAAGGTACACAAAAATGCTGGAGAAACTCAGCGGGTGCAGCAGCATCTATGGAGCAAAGGAAATAGGTAACGTTTCGGGCCGAAACCCTTCTTCAGACTGAATGCTGGCTGGAAGGGCCGAAAGGCCTACTCCTGCACCTATTGTCTATTGTCTATTGTCTAAAAAATCACCCCTCATGCCCCTCATGCTCCTGAGCTCCAAGGAATAAAGTGCGGGCTGTCAAATCTCTCCCCATAGCTCAGGTCTTCAAGTTCTGGCAATATTCTCGTAAATCTTCCCTGAACCTTTAGACTTTAGCCTTTAGACTTCAGAGATAAAGAACCTATAAACCTTTCCTATCCGTGTAATATATGAAAGAGTCAGAGGCAGGACATGTGGAGACTAAATACTAAGATTGAGCTGCAGGGCTGAACAGCCTGATTTGCTCAGTGTGCAATTCTATGCTGTAGAGTCATAGAGCATGTAAACAGGCCCTTTGGCCCATCTTGCCCATGCTGACCAAGATGCCCCATTCAAGTTAGTCCTATTTGCATTAATTTGGCCCTTGTAGAGCCAAATGAACATTTAACATCCATATGTGTGGTATTGGAATCTTCAGAATTAGTATACCAATATTTTTTAAATTCTTATTCAAGCTGAAAACTTGCTGAATGCAGTGAGGATTTTGCCCCCAATAAACACTTAACTGTTAATCCTTTACAATAACCATTTAACTACTCTTCCTTTCTGGGTGGTAAGTTGGGCAGGATGTTGAAGAGGGGGAAAAAAGCAATTTAATTAATGCCAATGGAACTGTTAGTTCTTTCACGAATCACCAGGACATACAGTATGAATTACAAACAACTGCAGATGTCGTAATTCTACAAGTGAAATGCAAAAAGCCGGAAATATTTAGAAGGTCAACCAACATCTGTGTAGAGAGACACAAAACGCTGGAGTAACTCAGCGGGTCAGGCAGCATCTCTGGAGGTGAGGAATAGGTGACGTTTCGGGTCAAGACCCTTCTTCAGACTGAGAGTCAGGGGAGAGGGAAACTGGAGGTATGAAAAGGTACAGAACAAATCAGAGCCAGCACCAATGGCCAAGGAACCCACAATGGTGCATTGATGGCTGCGGAAGAGATGACAACGAAGGGATATGCGGATACGAACAATGGAACAGACTAGGTTGGGGGAGGGAATGCAAGGGTTACTTGAAATTAGAGAAATCAATATTCATACAGCTGGGTTGTAAGCTGCCCAAGCGAAATATGAGATGCCGTTCCTCCAATTTGCGTGTGGCCTCACTCTGACAGTGCGGGAGGCCCAGGACAGAAAGGTCAGTTTGGTTATGGGAATGGAAAGGGGAGTTAAAATATTTGGCAACCGGGAGATCGCATAGGCCAAGGTGGACTGCGCGTAGGTGTTCAGCGAAACGATGGTCCAATCTGCACTTGGTTTAACCGATATATAGGAGTGCACTTCGAGAACAACAGATACAGTCGATGAGGTTGGAGGAGATGCAAGTAAACCTCTGCCTCACCTGTAAGGACGGTTGGGGTCCCTGGATGGAGTTGAGTGTAGGAGGTTTAAGGACAGGGGCTGCATCTCCCGCAGTTGCCGAGTAAAGTCCCTGAGGAGAGGATGGTTTGGGTGGGAAGGGATGAGTGATCCCTATATATCGGCTGTATGAATCATCGACTCTATGACTCTGGATAAAGGCACTTCTGCTCCTTTCGGCCTTTCATGGCCAACTCTTTCTCTGCCTGGCTTTGTCTGCCACTCCGTTCTCCCCCCCACCCCCGAAATCGGACTAAAGAAGGGTCTCAACACAAAGTGTCGCCTAACCATGTTCTCCTGAGATGCTGCCTGATCTGTTGAGCTTCTCCAGCACTCTGTGTCTTCTTTTCCTGTAACTCTTGTTTTGAGGCACACAGGACAGGGAAAACATTAGGGCTGCATCTTCAAGCCCTCAGTTGAAGCCCAAATGTAGTTTAGTTTAATTTAGTTTACAAATACGGCGCAGAAACAGCCACTTCCGCCCACCAAGCCCGCAGTGGCCAGTGATCACCCGTTCATAGTTCTATCCAACACACCAGGGACAATTTACAGAAGCCAATTAACCTACAAATCTCTACGTCTTTGGAATGTGGGAGGAAACCAGAGCACCCAGAGAAAACAGGTAGAACGTGCCAACTCCATACTGACAGCACCCGTAGTCAGGGTCGACCACTGCGCCACTGTTTCGCCCTAGGAAGAAATTAATCTTCTCAGATGGGACTTGAACCCATGATCACTTGCTTAAGAAACCAGTGACTTATCCATGACACCACTCGGGCTGGCAGTACATATAAATAATATGACAAAATGCAAGTTTATTTATTGCGGAATGTGGCTCTTAATCTGAACAATTGAAGCAATAAAAACAAAACACTTATTATAGATCAGTGAATTAAATGTCTTTTGATACAAAGGAACTGAGAAGCTGGTTACTAAAAACAACACAAAGTGCTGGAGTAACTCAGCAGGTCAGGCAGCATCTCTGGAGAACATGGATAGATGATGTTTCGGGTCAGGACCTTTCTTCAGATTCAGGGCTGTATCATTTGCAGCCTTGAGTAAATATATTGTCTGAATTCCAACTCATAAATAATCTTCTGCATAAAACAATTTGGGCCCCATTTTCAATTCCTGGTCTGCTTTCAGTTAGTTAGTTTTGTCAGCTGGAGACAGTGGTTGGGTTTGATAATCTTTACTTAAGACTTTAAACTTTAGAGATACAGCATGGAAACAGGCCCTTCGGCCCACCGTCCTTGCCGATCAAAGATCACCCCATACACCTGGGACAATTTACAATTTTACCGAAGCCAATTAACCTACAAACCTGAACGGCGTTGGATATTGGGAGGAAACTGGAGCAACCGGATAGAACCCACGCGGTTACAGGGAGAACATACAAGCTACGTACAGGCAGCACCCATAGTCAGGATCAAACACGGGTCTCAGGCACTGTAAAGCAGCAACTCTATCGCTGTGCCATCGTGCCGCCTCAAATCAGCCTTAGCGATGCTTGGGGAGAGGCAATCAACTGGCTTAGGTTTCTGAACCAATTCTATGCACTGCAACCTGCTAACTTTGTCCCACTCCATGCCTCTTTGTAGATATGCAGGGGTTTGGGAACTTTGGAAATGGCAGGCTTCTGTGAAAAAGTCAGGCTGTGCTGAGTGACAAAGGGACACCAGGTGCAAGAGGCCCATGTAATTAAATCTTGCCATCAAGTCTAGATTTGTAAAGAAGCTCCCAACTCTTTCTGTTCCAATGAAGTCCTAGGTGCCGCCAAGTCTAGGTGTCTGTTAAACAGACGCTAAACTCAGGTCTGTGATTGGGTAAAAGATTTTGTGTTTATACATGGTATGTGTGTTAAGTGTTTTTTTGTAAACATTGTTTGTAAGTAAGCAGAGGAAGTGCCTCTTAATGTGATCTCTTATCGGTCAGAAGTGATTGGCATCCCATTGCATTTTCGCGCCTTTAGTGTCCCCGCCTCCGTTTAGGGGTATAAAAGTGAAGGTAATTAATTTGGGCGTGTCAGTTGTCTCTTTCTTCTGTTTTGTTTACACAAGGCCGGCGAGGGCTGGAGTGAGTAGATCCGAGTCTGGCCCCGCGGTGCCGTTACAAATAAAGAAGAGTTTGGACTACAGTGTTCGTTTCAGTGATTGACTGAACCAGACTAAGAGGATAGTATTTGATCTGGAATCAACATTTTCTGTTTAGTTTAAATTAAATTAGAGATGCAGCATGGAAACATGTCCTTCGGCCCACCGAGTCCACACTGACCATCGATCATCCGCTCACACTAGTTCTATGTTATCCCATCGTTACATCCTACACACTCGGGGTAGTTCACAAAAGCCAAGTAACCTACATACCTGCATCCTTTGAGATGTGGGAGGAAACTGGAGCACCCGGAGAAAACCCACATGGTCACAGGGAGAGCGTACAAACTCCGCACAGATAGAAATCAGGATCGAACCCGGGTCTCTGGCGCAGTGAGACAGCAGCTCTACCCGCTGCATCACTGTGCCGCCCCAGGAGGATTATTCTGTGGCGGAAAGTGTGCATTTAGTTAGCACCTGACCTGACCTCAGGATGTCCCAAAGCACCTTGTGAAGTACAGGCACCTTGGATTTAGATGTGTTTGATTCATGCATTTTTGATATAATGTGCTTGTTCCTTAAATATCAAACCCTGATTCAGACGCTGTTATTTGCATACCGCTCTCAAATTTACTCCTGGCAGCGCAGTTGCGTATATGTTTAATTTGCATGGCTTTGAATTACGCACTGCTTTTCAAGCACATAACCCCCGCGTAAAACCCCCGCGCTATGACCCCGTACTTTCCAAGTGCAATCTTGGGAAAGTGTCAAGCAATCTAGGTTTATCTTTATTACTGTCATGTGTACCGAGGTGCAATGAAAGGTTTTGTTTTGCATGCTTTCCGATCAAATGAGATAATACCATGCATAAATACAATCAAGCCAAACCCAAATACAACAGGTAGAGCGAAGAGAAAGATGCAGAGTGCAGAAATTAGTGCTCAGCATTGTGGCCCAACAGTTCCAGAGAGAAAGTCTAATGTCTGCAATGAGGTAGGTTGGAGGATTGAAACTGAACCCTAGCTTATGGAAGGACCGTTCATAACAGCGGGGAAGAAGCTGTCCCCTGAGTCTGGTGGTGTGTGCTTTCAGGCTTCTGTACCTTCTGCCGGATGGAAATGGGGAGACAAAGGACCTACCTTCAGAAAGGAGATGAGGATTTAGTTGGAGGGCGGTGAATCTGTGGAATTCATTGCCACAGACGGCTGTGGAGACCAAGTTATTGAGTATATTTAAAGCAGAGATTGACAGGTTCTTGATTCGTAAGTATGTCAAAGGTTATGGGAAGGAGGCAGGAGAATGGGGTTGAGAGGGAAGGATAGATCAACGATAATTGTATGTTAGTGTAGACGCAATGGGCCAAATGGCCTACTTCTGCTCTGATGATTGTTGAACGTTTGAAGGAATGACCAGGGTGGGACAAGTTTTTGATTATGTTGGCTGCTTTCCCGAGACAGCGCAAAATGCAATTGGAGTCGATGGTGGGGAGTCTGGTCTGTGTGATGGACTGGGTTACATCCACAGTCTTTGCAATAAATATTAGCCAGAACATGTTGGAACTCTCGGTGTAATTTACAGATAAATGTAATGAATCTGAAACAGCGTCAATTGCCACGAAACTGGGCAACTTCCACACATGATGGTCTACTCCATGAAGTCTGCTTTGAGCATTGCCAGCACACTGCAGTGAGTTTTTATTGTGGAGCAAATGAAAGAAAAGGCCTGATTTATTTTTGAAAAGGACAAAAAATTCTTTTCAGATTGGATTTCACACAGAGGTGCCTGGGCTCTCACTGTAAAGTGAAGTGAAAGGATAATTTTCCAGCTTTCTTCAATTACGCTTTACAAGACTATACCTATTCCAACGGCGTACTCCAGAACATCCATATGTTGTTTCACCGATCAGCTCCATTGTGAAATAGCTTTAACATCAGTGGGGGAAAAAATCAAAGGGGTTGCATGAGGCAAGATTTTTACACAGAGTGTGGTAGGAGCCTGGAACATGGAACCTGAACCAGGGTTGGTGGTGGAAGCAGATGCAATAGTGGTGTTTATGAGCATTTAGATACGCACATGCGACATGGTGGTGCAGCGGTAGAGTTGCTGCCTTACAGCGCCAGAGACCCGGGTTCGATCCTGACTACGGGTGCTGTCTTTATGGAGTTTGTACATTCTCGTGACCTTCATGGGGTTTCTCTGAGATCTTCGGTTTCCTCCCACATTCTAAAGCCGTACAGGTTTGTAGCTTAATTGGCTTGGCATAAATGTAAAATTGTCCCTATTGTGTGTAGGGTAGTGTTAATGTGCGGGGATCGCTGGTCGTTGCAGACTCGGTGGGCCGAAGGGCCTGTTTCCGCACAGTATCTCTAAACGAAACTAAAAACTAAACATGGAAGTGCAGGGAATGGAGGGATACGGATCACGTGCAGGCAGATGTAAAATGGCATTGTTTTGCTCACACCTGCTGTAAGAATCGTGTACCTGTTGGACAATTACAAGTGAAGCTACTTTACGGATGCTTGCACTTCCCAATTTGGAGACCACACCTTCCTTCCTCTGTTGGCAATTCATTCTGCAGTGCATAATCTAAAAGGTCTGAATAAGAGTCTCAACGCAAAACATCACCTGTCCTCCAGATGTTATCCAGAGATGCTGCCTGACCTGAGCTACTCCAGCACTTTGTGACCTTTTGTGTATTAACCAGCATCTGCAGTTCTTTGTTTCTACATCTAAAAGATGTGAGTGGCTCTGGAACCGGTATCTAAGAATCTTTCCCCCTCCCTGACAATATCACAGTGTCCAATTTCAGACTCGAGCTCAATAACACCCGCGATAGATGCACCTGTCGATCCTATCAATGTCCACATTCTCCCAAATTACCTCGCCTGCCTCAGCATGCTGGCTTACTTTTGTTAAATTGCAGAATTAATTTTATCTAGTTATTTATTGTCTTCCCGTAAAATGTGCCATTGTCCTTCCTGCATGCATACTTGTCAACACTCCATAGACCCTGCATTTCATGGCCATTGCACACTATGCTGGAGCACTGAATTATTTCATGGTCGTCATACAGCGCAGAAACAGGCCCTTGGGTCCATCTCGACCAAGTTTCAAAATTGAGCTTGGCTGCATTTGGCCCATATCACTCCAAACCTTTCCCATCCATTAAGAGTGGGCACAGCCTTAATGCTGGCATGGTGGCACAGTGGCACAGCACTCGAGTTACTGCTTTACAGCGCCAGAGACCCGGGTTCGATCCTGACTACGGGTGCTGTCTGCACGGAGTTTGTACGTTCTTACAGTGTCCAAGTGGGTTTTCACCGGGTGCTCTGGTTTCCTCCCACATTCCAAGGACGTGCAGGTTTATAGGTTAATTGGCTTCTGTAAATTGTTCCTAGTATGTAGGATAAAACTTGGGTACGAGTGATCAATGATCAGCACAGGCGCAGTGGGCTGAAGTGCCTGTTTCCACGCTGTATCTTTAAACTAAACTAAACTTAATGGGTTAAACATCTTCCTCTTATGCTTTAATGATTCTGTGATTTTTATGATCCTGTCTCAATTTATCTTTGGCAAAAATATCTCATAAATATATCTCAAAATTCCAGCTGTGTGCAGATTCCAGCTGCTCTCACAGATAGTGTAGAGTGCATAGTCCCGGGCAGCCTCCCAGCTCCTTCTGGTCCCCAAGCCCGTTTTCTAATATGGGGTTACATAGGATTGTAGGAATTTGCAAGAAAGTAAAAGACAGCAGCTTCCAGCTGGCCCGTGGCTCTCTGGGGGCAGTCATGGTTCCTTCTCCACCTCTCCATTAATTGACTCTCCTGATTCTCTTCCCAATCTCCTGATTCTCTTCCCAATCTCCTTTAAGCCCTGTCCCACTGTACGAGTTCATTTAAAGAGTTCTCCCGAGTTTGCCCTGATTCGAACTCAGAGATTTATGGTAATGGCCGCTCGTCGGTACTCGGGGCTCTCGTGGACATTTGTCAACATGTTGAAAAATCTTCACGAGTCTTCCGGAGCTTACCGCATTTCCCGAGTACCTGCCGTTAGTGTTACGAGCCGCTAAGAGACGTCCCCGAGCTCCGACATACCCGCTACGTTCATTCTACGTGCTTACCACGAGTTTGATTTTTTTTCTTTACTCGGGAGAGCACTTGAATGAACTCGTACGGTGGGACAGGGCCATTATTAATCTGCTGATATTTGTGCCCTACCCTTGAAATTCTACCCTGCACCTGTGTTAAGTGGACAACCTCGTTACCTTCCCCCTTCCCTCATCCAAGAGCCTCATGGCATTACGTGTAGGAAGGAACTGCAGATGCTGGTTTATGTCGAAGATAAGCACAAAGTGCTGGAGTAACTATGACCTAAAATGTCATCTATTCTTTTTATAGCGTAGAGTCATACAGTGTGGAAACCGGCCCTTTGGCCCAATTTGTCCACTGCCAAAGTGTCCCAGCTCAACTAGACCCACCTGTATGCTGTTGGCCCATACCCATCTAAACCGGTCCTATCCATGTACCTGTGTAAATGTTTCTTAAACATTGCAATAGCACTTGCCTCAGCTACCTCCTCCGGCAGCTCGTTCCCTACACCTGCCACCCTTTGTGTGAAAAACGTTGCCCCTCAGGCTCCTATTAAATCTTTCCTCACTCACCTTAAACCTATATCTTCTGGTTCTCGATAACCCTACTCTGGGCAAGAGACCCAATTTATTTATCTCATGATTTTGTACACTTCTACAAGATCACCCCTCATCCTCCTGCACTCCAAGGAAGAGAGTCCTCTCCCTATAGCTCATGCCCTCAAGTCTTGGGGGCAACATCCATGTTAATCTTCTCTGCACCCTTTCCAACTTTACAATATCTTTCCTATAACACGGTGCCCACAACTGAACACAATACTCTAAATGCGGCTCACTTATGTCTTATATAACTGCAACATGACCTCCAAACTCCATTACTCAATACTCTGACTGATGAAGGCCAATGTGCCAAAGCCTTTTTGGTCACAATATCTACCTGTGGTGCCACTTTCAATGAATGATGTACCTGCACTCCTAGATCCCTCTGCTCTACAACACTCCCTAGAGCCCTGCTGTTCCCTGCTGTTACCGGTGTAATTTCTCCAGAGATGCAGCCTGAACCGTTGAGTCACTCCAGCATTTTGTGTCTATCTCACTCATAGCATAGACTAAATCCTTGCAGGACCTAAGACTGAAGCCCATTAAATGCTCTACAAGAGGAGATTTACAACACTGACAACAAAGATGCAATCTTCGCTCATCCCACATTTAGGTCCAGAGATGAAAGACCTCTTACTTCTTATCCAAACTAACATCCAACTTTGTTCTCTGCCAGAACAATATTGAAATTAAATTAAAGTACTGGAATAACTTCACAGATTTATTTTTCTTTGTGTCACATAAAATGTAAACGCAGAGAGAGAGCCTGTTTTTTCAATGTAAACCTGTGAAGCCTTGTTTTCATAACTGCATTTTAACAATCTGGATACAACCAGAAAATCGTCTGAGTGATCCAAGATAAATATTTGGTCTGATAAGTCTCCAGGCGTTCTCAGCTGCCCATCAGATTAGACAATTTCCCTCCTAATCACGAGCGCTTTGAAAGTTGTGATCAAGAGCTTGAGGCCCGGGATAACAGAGGAGGTTAAACATTTGGTGCTTGAGACAGGTATTTGCTGGTGACTTGTCAGTTCGCTGCCCAGCAACTTGTGGAGTGGCTGTGTAAACCCAGCTGGAAAAACGTTCTGCAAAAGTTCGGGGGAATGAGAACGTTCTCTGGACATAGTTTATATTCATACAGAAGTATTGCACAGTTAAACCGAGAAAGGAAAGCACCAACACGACTTGTGGGAGTTGTGATGGTAATAAGTCAGAACAGCAATGTAAATTCAAAACAGCCAAGTGTTATAAATGCCAAATGAAGGATCATATTATTGCAGCTTGCAAGTCAAAAAGCAAACTGAAGATGAAGCCAGATGCTGACATGAAACTTTATTGTATGGAAGTTGACAAGAGTGATAAAGAAACTTTTGCATATACTGTGCATGCTTAAGTAGGTGAAATGCAAACCAGATGAACCATTAGTTTAAGATGCATGTTTTAACCGACAATAATCACACTGAGATGAAGATCAACGCTGCCACAAACTCTGCTATTATGTGGCAAGAAATTTCTTACAGGAATTGGAGACACAGGAACTGCAGAAGCTGGAACACAAAGTGCTGGAGTAACTCAGCGCGTCAGGCTGCATCTCTGGAGAAAAGGGATAGGTGACGTTTCGAATGGGGACCCTTTTTCAGATTCGCAGTTCTCCAGGATTGCTGCTTGACCAGCTGAGATATGGTCAATAGTCAATGGTCAATGGTTCT
>CM075979.1:68983530-69068565 GCA_038087875.1 Malacoraja senta | reverse complement strand
GACTACAGCATTTACATCTGGACCACAACCAAATCAAAAGTAAGTAAGAGGTTATTCAGACGCCTGTATGAGAATTTACACCCACGTTAGACTTTAGAGATACAGCGTAGTCACAAGCCCTTCGGCCCATCGAGTCCGTGCTGACCAAGGATCACCCCGTACACTAGCACTATCCTACACACTAGGGACAATTTACAATTTTACTGAAGCCAGTTAATGACAAACCTTTGGTTAGTCACAAGCCCTTCGGCCCATCGAGTCCGTGCTGACCAAGGATCACCCCGTACACTAGCACTATCCTACACACTAGGGACAATTTACAATTTTACTGAAGCCAGTTAATGTACAAACCTTTGGTATGTGGGAGGAAACCGGAGCACCCGGAGTAAACCCATGCAGTCACAGGGAGAACGTGCAAACTCCATACAGACAGCACCCATGGTCAGGATCGGACGCGGGTCGCTGGCACTGTAAGGCAGCAACTCTACCACTGCAACCCTCCCTGTTTTTCAAATAACTAGTATTCCAGTGTGTTTTTTAAGTCCGCTTCCCATTCCCACACTGACCTTTTCCATTGCCAGAGTGAGGCCACACACAAACTACTTAATCATTGGGTATCCTACAACCCAACGGTATAAACATTGAATTCTCTAATTTTAGGTAACTACATAACCCTCCCCCGTTTCCTTCTATAAGCTCCCTCCTTCTTCCCTGCCCCTCACACCTATTTCTCTCCTCCCCCTCCCATTCCACCTACATTCCTTCCTCTAGCTTCACAATTTACAACCCTTCAATCCTTCTGTCTCAAACCTTCTGTCTTTTTATCTCTGGCCTTTGTCCAATCGTCTGCCTATCAAGAAACTCTCCTCACCTGTATCAACCTATTTCCTGCCAAGCTTTGTTCCTGCCAACCCCCCCCCCCCTCCCCTCCCCCTTTCTACACAGTCTGAAGAAGAATCCTGACCCGAAATGTCAACAATTCATGTATTCCAGAGAAGTTGCCTAACCTGCTGAGTACATGTTCATTAGGCAGAATTAGGACATTCAGCCCATTGAGTCTGCTCCATCATTAAATCATGGCTGTTCTATCTTTCTCTCTAAACCACATTCTCCTGCCTTCATCCTTAGTCACTCCAGCACTTTGTGTCTTCTTTTGTAAACAAGCATCGCAGGTTCCTTGTTTCTAAAGCTTGTTGTTTACTGGATATGTCTTGAGTATTTGTGCTGAAAGTTCACACGCATTTTGGTCTCCAAAAGAGATTGTAGAGAACATATTATGAATTTGCAATCCGAGAATAAGAATTTTGCCCACCAATATTGCAGATTAGGAACACAAGGCACATTGCTTTTCCATTCATTTTTAATAAAAGACATAAAGTGTTAGATTAACTCAGCTGGTTAGGGAGCATCCCTGGAGAACATGGATAGGTGATGACTCAGTGACTCAAGAGTCTGAAGGGTCCCCACCCAAAACATTACCTATCCATATTGTCCAGGGATGCTACCTGACCCGCTGAATTACTCCAGCACTTTGTGTCCTTCCATTATCCAGCTTATTCCTCACCACTTCTAAACATGCTATCAAAATGTAGGCCTTCTTTGCTCAACAAATTAAAAAGGTCGATCTTCTATCCAGGCTATTCAAAACTTACAAGGATTTTGCTAATAATCTAGTAAGCATTGTTAAAAGCAGATCGCAAGTCGCAAGGTTACAATATCATGAATGGCCCAGCTTCAGACTTCATAAGTTTGTGTCGTAGGAGCAGAATTAGGCCACTCGGCCCATCAAGTCTATTCCGCCATTCAATCATGGCCGATCTATCTTTCCCTCTGAACCCCATTCTCCTGCCTTCTCGCTATAACCTCTGACTTGACCTTCTGTAAAAGGAATTTTGACTCTGCAAAGTAATAACGATTACATTCTTTCCAGCTCTCTTTCACCCTTTTTTTGATTGTAAATGTCCAAGGTGAACCAATTTCATATGCTCGAGATGTCCCAGTAACTTTACGTTCAATATAAATTCTCACCAATTCTTCTTAAACATTTCAAGTAATCATACTAAAACCCCCGGAATAAAATGTCAACTGTAATCCACTCTGACCCCCATGACCTAATAGTTTAACGCCATAGATGTAAGTGTATATGGTATTGTAAGTTAAATTGTAAAGTTACTTTTTCTTTATGATAGTATTTTTAAAAATAAATAATGCCGGGCTTTTATATGTTTTAAAGTCATAAGAGCAGAATTAAACCATTCAGCCCATCGAGTCTGCCCTGCCATTCAATCAAGGCTGATCTATCTTTCCCTCTCAACCCCATTCTCTTGCCTTCTCCCCATAATCTTTGACACCCTTCCTAATTAAGAATCTGTCAACCTCCACGTTAACAATACCCAATGAATTGGCCTCCACAGCTGTCAGTAGCAATGAATTCAACAGATTCACCACCTTCGGGCTAAAGAAATTCCTCCTCATCTCTAACTTTTATTCTGAGGCTGTGCCCTCTGGTCCAAGACTCTCCCTCTGGTTGACAAATCCTCTCCACGTCCACTCTATCCAGGCCTTTCACTATTTGGTAAGTTTCAATGAGGTCTGCCCTCATCCTTCTAAACTCCAGCGAGTACAGGCCCAGAGCCGTCAAACACTCATCATATGTTAACCCAATCATTCCCAGAATCATTCTAATAAACCTCCCTCCTGACCCTCTCAAAGCCAGCACATCCCTCCTCAGATAACCAAGAAAACCTCTTAACAAAATACATTTTATTTTCAGCAAATTCAAGGAGCAACAGGTTGTAAATGGTAATGTATTTAAGTTGTGTACTTCCAGCAATGTCCTATGTGTTCATTTTGTTGAAATGTTTTGACTCCGTTTAATCTGTGCTCTATGATGAATGAGCACAGTCCCAGTTGTAACACTGTAGTATGCAGGAACATTGGAGGGAGGGAGATAACGGGTCCATCTGACTTATCACCCCCCTTAACGAGTCTCACCCCGATCACTCCTTCTTCTCCCATCTCCCATCAGGCAAGAGGTACAGAAGTGTGAAAGCGCACACCTCCGGATTCAGAGACAGTTCACTTCCCAGCTGTTATCAGGCAACTGAACCATCCTACCAACAACTAGAGAGTAGTCCTGACCCATCATCTACCCCATTGGAAACCCTCAGACTATCTTTAATCAGACTTTATCTTGCACTAAACATTATTCCCTTTACCCTGTATCTGTACACTGTGGACTGCTTGATTGTAATCTTGTATAGTCTTTCTGCTGACTGGGTAGCACGCAACAAAAAAGCTGTACCTCAGTACACGTGACAACAATAAACTAAACTAAAACATCCATTCGATATTGCCCGCTCAAGGCAGACCACTGAGACGTATTTACCATCATTATTTTTGTCTGAATATTAATACAGATCTTTTTTTTCTTTTTTTTTCTTATTTACAGTGATTAATGGACCGCAAATCTGCCCTCTCCCTGTCAGCAATATTTATCAGAGGCCCATCGGAGAAAATCAGCCTCAACTCCGTTACCTACGTCTCGACGGCAATGAAATTAAACCACCCATTCCCATCGAGCTCATGATGTGCTTCAGGCTCCTCTCCGCAATCGTGATTTAAAGAGAGCCGACCCGCTCTCCCCATCAATTCAAAAAGAGAAGATTAGAAAACACAAGTCTTGCTGGTCTAGTACTTGTAGATTGAGAATGATTCTTATCTTCTAATGTGGAAGACAGGTGATGAAAAATAATCTAGTAATGACTGAAAAGGTGGCCAATTATTATCAGTAGCATTGGTGAAAATTCAAGTACATTAGAAATTAATAATTAGTCAGAGGTCTTCAATTCCAGTAAGACCAGCAAAAGAACATCTGAGCCTCAGTATCATTGTTCAGGTAGTTTAAATCTGAAGTTATATTTTCATGTAGGTAGCTGGCCCATTACAAGCGTGGATTGGAAAATATCATGTCTAGTAATTCGCTATATCTTGATGAGTAAAGTATTATATGCAACGCAAAGTGACAAAATCTGTAAGACGATAACATTTTACATCGAATTCACCTGTGGCGATTTACATATTTGGTAGAAGGTTCGTAGAGCAGGCATTTAAAAACAAATTGAAGAGCGACTTTTCTAACACATTCCTGTAATGGTAATAATCAAATTTGTAATAATTAAACAATATTGTATGCATTTCCTGAAGGAAAACAACAGCAAAGTTACATTACATTAAGTGGCTTTCACTCCAACCGAGGTTGAGTGGTGCCATCTGCATTTTGCAGTTTTGCTCAAGGGCAAGCTGGGCGGATGAGTAGTCCTCGCCCAAAGTTACTTGCTTGTTAATCCATTTGTTTCCTCCTCTGGTCCGTAGAACTTTCTTGATCCTTTCAGAACGTTGTTAAGGTGCCATTAGCCTTTCTCACAGGATAAGAAAGAAAACTGGACATCTAGAGCACAAGCAGAAAATGGCAACAATACGCATTAATGGGGATACAGTATTAGAAATGTGGAAAACTGCCCGATTCTTGAAGGGGTCGAATTGGATCTTTCAAGACTGTATTGGTAGGTTTTGGTTGGGTAAGGATATTGAGGGCATCGAAAAAAGTTAGGTAAACCAAGGAATAAATTACCCTTAACAGGAGATTCACAATGCTTGCTTTTAAAACAAATTGAGGTGGTGTCACTGCTAACACATCTCAATAACGATCAAATTTTAATCGCAGAACCGATCTGAGGACTTAGTTAAATTTATTTTATTCATTCAGGGGATGTTGGTTAATTGTTGTCACGTGTACCAATTACAGTGAAAAACTTTGTTTCACGTGCTACCCAGGCAAATTAAATTATACACGAGTACATCAGGAAGAGCAAAAGAGAAAATAAAAAGAGTGCACAGCTAATGTTACAGCTACATGGAAGTGCATATTTTAAAAATGCAATGGCCACAACAAGGCAGGTTGGAAGACTGAGCAATCACGGCCAAACTCATCATTCACTGCCCATCCTTAAAACTCTTTTTCCTATTATTTTTAACTATGGAGGTAAAGGACCAATTAACATTACGTCAAGTCAAGTGTTTTATTGCCATATGTCCCAAAATGGAACAATGAAATACTTACTTGCAGCAGCACAACAGATATGTAAACATAAAAATCTGTAAAACTGTTAACAAACACCAAAAAAAAGTTCATTATATATTAAACAAATAAACAAAAAATAATAGTGCAAAGACAAAACCAATGCCCCCAAGTCTATGCAATTCAGAGCTTATTTGGAGGTTGTAGTGCTTAATAGCCTGATGGTTGTAGGGAAGAAGCTGCTCCTGAACCTGGACGTTACAGTTTTCAGGCTCCTGTACCTTCTCCCCGAAGGCAGGAGTGAAGTGAGAGTGTGGTCAGGTTAGAATTTGTTCACAAGAACATCAATGTGCATTTGAAGAGCTATGTCCTAGGAATAGTCCCACAGGACTATGTGTTTAGTGTTTGCAGCTGAGATTAAACTAAGTAACACTTTCTTTTCCACACAAGCATCTTCATGATGGGTAAAATAGCTTACTGCTCTGTCACATATTTTCTATGAGTCTGTGACGAAAGCTTTCCCCAAAAATCCACCTGGTGTTTTCCCTCTTCCTATCTGTTCAACACTTTTGCTGCATCAATATTTGATATTTTTTGCACGTTATCCTGTCAAACCAAGCTTTGGGATTTTGTCCTAACCTCCAATTGACCACAATCGGGAAACTGTTCAACTGACTGGGGAATGACTTATGAATTCATCCTCAATTGTGATTTTGTAAATAAAACATGAAAGATACCGAAACTCTAGAAATAATAGAAATTGGATTTTAAATAATTTCAGTGGACCATTATCTATATTACTAAAAGTCTGATCTTGACCACTTCCTGTTGTTCTGTATATTGATTTTAGAGAAAATGCTGCCACTTACGGCTGTGATTTTTGGCCATCTTACTCAGAGCCCCCCTCCGCTGTGCAGGACAAGAGGATTTTTCCCATCGATGAAAAATAAAAGAGTTATTAGTGTTTAAAAAATGTTGAGATTCTCTCTCCTGAAGGCCACGCCCCTTCAGGAGGGATTATAAAACCCGTCTCAGTCAGTCTCTGCAAGATGGGGGAGCAAGAGGGTCACGTCTCTCAGTCTGAGCTGTGAATAACACTGAACACATGCCTACTAAACTGTCAGTGGCTTACTGACCTGTCAGTACCCTTAATGTGGTTTGAAAATATAGTTTGGAAATGCTAAAGCTGTGTTGCCTTTGGTTTGGAAATGCTAAAGCTGTGTTGCCTTTAGTTTGGAAATGCTAAAGCTGTGTTGCCTTTGGTTTGGAAATGCTAAAGCTGTGTTGCCTTTTGTTTGGAAATGCTAAAGCAGTGTTGCCTAATTAAAGTTGTGTTGCCTAATTAAGTTGCCTTGCCTAATTAAAGTTGCCTTGCCTAATTAAAGTTGCCTTGCCTAATTAAAGTTGCCTTGCCTAATTAAAGTTGCCTTGCCTAATTAAAGTTGCCTTGCCTAATTAAAGTTACCTTGCCTAAAGTTGCCTTGCCTTCTATATAATTAAAGTCTAATCTTGACCACTCCCTTTATATTGCTTTTAGAAAAAACGTTACCACGTACGGCTGTGATTTTTGGCCATCTTACTCAGTCCCCCTCCGCTCATCAGGTGCCGAGGATTTTTCCCATCGATGAAAAATAAAAGAGATATTAGTGTTTAAAAAATGTTGAGATTCTCTCTCCTGTCAATCACGGCATGAAGGCCACGCCCCTTCTGGTGGGAGGGGGGGACTATAAAACTCAGAAGTGTGGGAGTGGCTCAGTCTCTGCAAGATGGAGGAGGGAGAGGTCACGACTCACTGTCTTTAGTGGCCTTGCACCCTGCTTGAAATGGTATGAAACTGCAGTTGAATTTGGTGGCATTGCACTCGGCTTGAAGTGGTAAGAAACTGCACTTGAATTTGGTGGCCTTGCACCCTGCTTGAAATGGAATTTCAAGGAATAGCTGTGAGTCAACTGCCAGCCCACCAGCCGTGAGTGAGCTGCCAGCACAACAGGCTTGAGTGACTGAGCCGCCAGCCCAAGAATCCATTCGGCCAACAATGTCCATACTGGCCCTCTGGAAACCAGTCCCTTCAGCCCACAACACCCATACTAGCGTTCCAGAAAGCCCCCCCCCCCCCCCCCACCACCACTGGCCACCAATATTGGAAATGGTGGAGAGGTGGAATATTGCGTTGGGGGACTGTGTGATGCTGGGACCCAACGGGTCCCACTAGTAGGTTTTAAAAATGGCATTTCAGTTCTGAAATAATAAATTTGCTACAATCATTCAATGGGTTTACGTGGTATCAGTGTACGAGCAGTAGAGTTGCTCCCTCACAATGCCCGAGTCCCAGGTTAGATCCTGACTGGGCCCATTCTTTGGAAAGCGAACCAAAACATCACACACGTGACCAGTCATATTTAGCCTCAGACCCTAAACAAACATTGTCAGCATAACATATAAAATTTCACCTGATAAACCGAAAAAAAATATGAATCATATATACAGCACAAAACAATATACCTGTACTGCTTTCAGAATTAGAAGAGATGTACACAATATTTCATCTTTTTGGTCACACACGTGACTAAGAATGGGCCACTACCGGTGCTGTCTGTACGGAATTTGTGCGTTCTCCCTGTGACCGCGTGGGGTTTCCGGTTTCCTCCCATACTCCAAAGACGTACAGGTTTGTAGGTTAATTGGTAAAATTATAACTTGTCCCTAGTGTGTAGGGTAGTGTTAGTGTAAAGGGTGATTGCTAATCGGCATGGACTCGGTGGGCCAAACGGCCTATTTTCAAGCTGGATCCCCAAAATCTAACAAGAGGAGAAAATGTGCGCAATCGAGCTCATGTTGTCTCAATGAAACATCAAAAGAACAGGCCCATTCTTCTAAAAGAAGAATTTAATTACATTTTTTTCCAAATGTTCACTTGATTTTTGAATGTTACTAATGAATTTTACATAATGTATTCCTGATCACTGCTAATCATCAGAAAAAAATCTCCTAAACTTTCTCTAGCTTCTTTGGCAATAGTTTTAAATCTGTATCCATAGAATGATGGAGTCGTACAGCATGGAAACAGGCCCTTCAGCCCAACTTGCTCTCTCCAGCCCACGTGCCCCATCTACACTAGTCCCACCTGCCTGCATTTGGCCCAAACATCCAAATGTTAATGTATCTCTGTTAATGCAGTTTCTGACAAATATGTGTCTGTCTGATACAGTGCCAATGATCCCAGTCAGTAGTATACTATTTGTTAATAGTATACGTTTAGGTTAAATGGATGTAATAATGGGACTTCACATCACTGATTGAAACCCTCACCAGCCAGGTCTCACAATCAACACCTGATATAAAGGAAAGATGGACTTTTCTCCCCACCGGAAACTTGGGAAATGACACCTTGATGCCTTCACTGAGTTAACTATAAAACCATATGCAAACTGACAAGAACAAGCAACTTATCTAACATCCGATAAATCGCCACGGAAAATGTATTGGGAAATGCAACTGTTTTACGTTCCAAGGTAGACCAACAGGGAAGCTATACGACATAACTATGTCAGACGACATAACTATTTTAGACATAACTATGTTAGACGACATAACTATTTTTAACTAGAGCCTTATACATAAAATATGTTTTACAATAAATTAGAGTTAAGCTTATAATAATGGAATATAATTGTGGAATATGCATGTTATACAGTATTTCAACATTATCATACAGTAAGCATGTATGGATAAGTTTAATTTATTTCCATTCCAGATAAATATGCTACAGGAATAATTTTATATTATTGCAAACTAATAAAAGTCCAAAAAATATCTGTCTAGCCTATTACAACTTGTGCATTGATGGGAACCTGTGGACGGGTTACCACAGTGATGGCTTAATATGTGAGATTATACAAATAACTGAAATTCCACCCGGTGGTGTTTAGTTAAAGAATTTAACCCATGTCTTAATGCTGTTAACTAAATAGTGTGCAGGACGATTTTAGCAAGCTTTGCATACTGAAAACCAAACTGGCATTTTTTCAATGCAATAACATTTAGAATAATATATCCAATTTACAAAATATAATGGTTCTCTCTTATCACTAACCTATGTTACTGCAACAAGTTGTAACATGAAATACTATTAATGTTCATTATTATGAATGTAACATGAGTCAGGGCGGCATAGTGGCGCAGCGGTACAGTTGCTGCCTAACAGTGCCAGAGACCTGGGCTCGATCCTGACTACGGGCGCTGTCTGTATGGAGTTCGTATGTTTTCCCTGTGATCGCGTGGGTTTTCTCCAGGTGCTCTGGTTACCTCCCACGCTCCAAAGACGTGCAGCTTTGTGGGTTAATTGGCTTCTGTAAATTGTCACTCGTGTTTAGGGGGTGATCGCTGGTCAGCACAGACTCGGTAGACCGAAGGGCCTGTATCCAAGCTCTATCTCTAATGAATTACTATTGAATTTTACACAGTGTATTCTAGATCGCTGCAAATCATAGAAAAAAAAATCTAATTTTTCTTTGATTTTTTTTAATTTACTGATTTTGAATTACTGAATTATTCAATAACAACATCTTACATCTGATTTTCCATTTTTGAATAAGCAAGGCATTCTAAGTGCATTTCACTTGAGTTCCTTCAATCAATATTTGACATGAAACACATAACGAGATGCTTTGTCAATCGAATAGGTTTATAAAGAAACATCTTAAAGGGTTTGAGGAGAGATGTGCTGGCGTTGGAGAGGGTCCAAAGGAGGTTTATGAGAATGGTCCCGGGGATGATTGGATTAACATATAATGAGCGTTTGATGGCACTGGGCCTGTACTCGCTGGAGTTTAGAAGGACGAGGGGGGGACCTCTCTGAAACTTACCGAATAGTGAAAAGCCTGGATCGAGTGGATGTGGAGAGGATGTTTCCACTAGTGGGAGAGTCTAGGACCAGACTAAAAGGACGTACCTTTGGCATAGTCGGTTAAATCTTTGCTTGCACTCCCACGACAATGCTGTGCATTATTTAGATAAGTAATGGTGAGCAGACAACATAAAAAAATCAGAGCGGGATGCAGCCATTTTGCCTCTTGTTCGATTCAGGTAGATTTTCTATGTCAACAGCATTTTCCTATCTTATCCCCATAGCTTTTGGGTTTTGTTTCTATTGTCCAGAAATCTATCGGCACAGCGTTGAATGAACTCAATAACTGAGCCTCAAGCCTCTGTGCTGTAGATTTACCACACTTTAGGTGCAGAAACGTCCCATCATTCCAGTCTTGAGTGGCCTATAACCCCATATTTGGTGGTTATCTCTAGTTTAGATCATTAATCTTTGTGGAAAGTTATGAATTTTGGGTTTTTTTCGTTTTTCGTTTTTTAGTTTAGAGATATTGCGTGGAAACAGGCCCTTCGGCCCCCCGAGTCCCCGTCTACCAGCGATCCCCGTACACTAACATTATCCTTCACACTAGGGACAATTGCAGATTTACCAAGCCAATCAGCCTACTGACCTGTACATCTGTGGAATATGGAAGGAAACCAGAGCACCCGGAGATAACCCACGTGGTCAAAGAGAGAACGTACAAACTCCGTACAGACAGCAACTGTAGTCAGGATCGAACCCGGGTCTCTGGTGCTGTGAGGCAGCAACTCTACCAGTGTGCCATCGCTCCGCACTGGAATGGTGACTTCCAGACAGTAAGCTGTCCCATTCGAAAAAAAGGACTAAATTCATGACTTAAGATATTTGGTAGAAAATGGTGGATTTTTAATTGCAACCAGCTTTCCTAGAAATCTTTCACGTGTCTGCCTGCTGAATGCCAACTTGTTATGTAGAAGGAGGCTGTTGTGCAAAGCAAATTTACAGACCGCACTGGCAAAGCAGTGTCTTTCTTGATTCAAGATCAGCAGGTCCGGTCTCCCCTCTATTTCCCTGTCTGCTTATGCTGCCAACTCTGGTGAAGTGGCTGAGTGGCAATAAGCCCCGGTCCTTTGCCAATGCCACTCTCTGCCAACCATAAAGACACAGGGAAATAGTCCAGTCACATCCCTGTTGTTGGCGCTCCGTTCCTAGATAGAGGCGGCAGACACAAGGTGCACTCGCAATAATGGGAGCGCATTGAAGAGTCATCAGACAGGTTTCTGCGTTGGCAAATCTGCTGTATGAGCAGAGATTGATTAAGCTGGGCCTCTAGTCATTAGAAAGATGAGAGGTGACTTCAATGAAATAAGTAACATTCTTACAAGGCTCAATAGGGTGGGTAAGAGGAAGATGTTTCTCCTGGTAAAGGCATCTAGATCTAGAGGCAGCACAGTGGGACAGCAGCAGAGTTGCTGCCTTAAGGGCCTGGCCCATGGGCATGCGACTCCATGCGGCAAGCCCGACCTAACCGCAAGAGGGGGCCGTGCGGGGGCCGGTCCCACTTCGATCGCCGGAGCCGTATGGAGTTGTGCGGAGCTCCGAAAAACTGACACTGTTCAACAATTCCGCGCGGCAACGGCATGCCGTCCCGCAGCCGCATCGAGGCCGTGCGCGCCGCTTCGACGGCCGTGCGCACCGCCTCGACGCCGGACGCAGCCGCCTCGAGTCTGTGCGCACCGTCTCGACGCCGGACGCAGCCGCATCGAGGTGTTTAGATCCCGTTGACTTGATGATTGCACTAGTTTGCTGTGTGTGTGTGTGTGTGTGTGTGTGTGTGTGTGTGTGTGTGTGTATGTGTCTCTCTCTCTACGCAACTGCTCGGCCACCCTGCAACCAGACTCTCCCGCCGCCACTCAGCCCGTCCTGTCCGACCACCGATTGCTGCCGCTCGGCCTGTCCCTGCCCACCCGCCTACCTGCCTGCCCTCTCGCTGCTGCCGCCAGGCCATGGCGGGGGAGGGGGGGGGGGGAGATGGAGTCGGTGTTCGGCACGGTGGGCACCACAAGACTAACCCGGGGGGATGGGTAGATGGGATCACCATTGCCGCAGAGGGCAAGAGGGGTGAGTGATGATGGAGAGAGAGACGGGACCAGGGCCTCCACTGGGCCTCCACTGAACCCCCCCCCCCCCCCTCCTCCACCCCGCGACCGCCGCCGGTTTTGGGGAGACGATAGACAAGTTACTGTGAGGAGGGGAGAGAGGAGTTTGTGAGTGAGGCGGGACAGGCTGCCGCTGGTGGGGCAGGAAGGGGTGTCGACCAATCTGCGTGGTTCCCCCTCGACTGAAGGAATCGGCGCACGCGGTTTTTACAATTTTTAAACCTCGATAACTTTTACAATATACCACCGATCGGAAACAAAACTTGTTGCACTTGCAGCACAGGAGAACGGTGAGTAACCTGCCGAATAATAGTAGCGCTATCGCGTACGGTTTTTGCGCAAATAGAAAAACCACTCAAACCGGAAGAGGACGAGATCAGAGTTTTAGTTATGTACAGATAGATTTTAACAGGTACACGAATAGGACAGGTTTAAAAGGGTATGGGCGAAACGCGGGCAGGTGGGACAAGTGTAGATGGTATATGTGGGGCCGTAGATGTCATACATGCTGTATGACACTGATTTTAATTGAAACATTTCAGCTTGCATGGTGGAATTTGATTGAGAACTTTGAAATTAAATTAATAATAAAATAACACTTCTTACATTTGTCGTGGGATCTGTCAGTCCAAGCCTTTTATTGCTTATTCTCAAGATGGATAAAAAAAGGTTGAATGTAAGTTCAAGATCGTTGCTCTTCAATACTGTCATTCCAGCAAACAACACGGTTGCTTGTTTTTAAAAACCTTGCCAACCTATTCCATTAATCTTCATGATCTGTATATGTTCAGCTCCTGACCCATCTGTTCCTCTGGTCTACTTTAGTGCAAATCCCCAGGAGCACATTGTTTCATTAATCTTCTCAATCTTAGCTTCAATCTCTCTCCAGAGGCTCAAGCATAAACATCTAGGCTTGGGCTTCAGAGAGGTTTAGGCACGCTTTCACTTGAGACATCAAAATGAGGGCCCATCTTTGGCAGGTTAAAGATCTTATTGCCCTATCTCAATGAGAAACAGGGTGGATTCTCCTAGTATCCAATACGTTCATAAGACATAGGAGCAGAATTGTGCCATTCGGCCCATCGAGTCTGCTCCGCCCTTCTATTATGGCCGATCTATTTTTCCCTCTCAAGCCCATTCTCCTGTCTTCTTCCTGTAACTTTACAGGTTGCAGTGTGGAAACAGGCTCTTCGGCCCACCGAGTCCATGCCGACCACAATCACCCGTACACTGGCGCTATCCTGCACTGAAGGGATAATTTAAGATGCCAATTAACCTACAAATCTGCACATCTTTTTAGTGTGGGAGGAAATCGGAGCACCGGGAGAAAACCCATGTGTTCACAGAGAGAACATACAAACTCTGTACAGAGAGCACCTGTAGTCAGGATCTAACCCAGGTCTCTGGCGCTGTAAGGTTGCAACTCTATCGCTGCACCACTGTGCCGCCCTATCTTTGACACCCTTACTAATCTTCAACCTCTCAACCTCTGCTTTAAAAATACTCAATGACGGCCTCCATTGCCGTGAAATTCACAGATTCACCACTCTCCTTATCTCAATTCTAAAGGTATGTCGTTTTCTTCTCAGGCTGGGTGCTCTGTTCCTAGACTCTCCCACTAGTAGAAACATCCTCTCCACATCCACTCTATCCAGCCAAGGCTCAATTAGATCCTCACTCATCCTTCTAGACTCCAGCGAGTACTGGCCCAGAGTCATCAATGCTCCTAGTACATTAACCCAAACACTTCGGGATCATTCTCGTAAACCTCCTCTGGATTGTCTCCAAACGCCAGCAAATCCTTCCTCAAAAAATGGGCCCGATATCCTGACCAATATCTACCCACAGATGATCTCAAGCAAGAGAGTTCCCTGATAGTCAGACTGTTGAACACAAGTTAGATATAGAAGCAGGTGTGAGCCCAAGAGGGATACATGGTTGCTTGATATGAACACTGAAGTCTCCAATTTTTGGTAACCACCTAACTGCCTCCCCTTCCTCGACCTTCCCTCACACCTCCCTTTCTGCTACCCTCTCCCCTCCCCTGTGCCCCACCTGGTCTCACCCCTATTTTTCTCCTTCCCTCCACCTGCATTCCTTCCTCTGGCTTTACCTTTTACAACTCATCATTCTTTTGGTCTCACAGATCTTCTGCTGCCCAAAATCACTTCACATCCACTCTAGTTTAGTTTATTATTATTATTATTATTGCCACGTGTACTGAGGTACAGCGAAAAGCTTTTTTTTTGCGTGCTATCCTGTCAGCAGAAAGACTATGCACAATTACAATTGAGCCATCCACAGTGTACATATACACGATAGAGGGAATAACGTTTAGTGCCAGATAAAGTGCAGTAAAGTCCAATTAAAGATAATCCGAGGGTCTCCAATGAGGTAGAAGGAAGGGCAGGACTGCTCTCTAGTTGTTGGTAGGATGGTTCAGTTGCCTGATAACAGCTGGGAGGAAGCTGTCCCTGAATCTGGAGGTGTGCGTGCTTTTGCTTCTGACACACGCCCCCATTGAGAGTTGATCTCCCAGCATTTCTAACCAGCTCAGTACAGCAAAGGGTCTGTCTCAGCACAGATGTATTCAGACAATTACTCCGACAGTGTGTGTGGCCCCACACCCTCTAACTCATTGGCTGTCAATGTTGGCATGCGCTCCGGACCATTGAATGCTGGGTAGTTTGATATTCACAAATATCCAATAACTTGAGACGCAAAAAAATTCTTATGTAAATATATATCTTTTTTGCATTCAAAAAAGGTTAAAAAGCTCTTAGTACGTACAAAAAATCAATTGAAATCATTTTTAGTTTTGTTTATTGTCATGTGTACCGAGGTACAGTGAAAAGCATTTTGATTGCATGCTATCCAGTCAGTGGAAAGTCTATACATGATTACAATCAAGCCGTCTACAGATATAGGATAGAGGGAATAAAGTTTAGTGCAAGATAAAGTCTGATTAAAGATAGTGTGAGGGTCTCCAATGAGGTAGATGGGAGGTCAAGACCACTCTCACGGATGGTTCAGTTGCCTGATAACAGCTGGGAAGAAACTGTCCCTGAATCTGTACTTCTTGCCTGATGGGAGAGGGGAGAAGAGGGAGTGACCGGGGTGAGACTGGTCCTCGATTATTCTGTTTCCTTGCTGTTTTAAGTTGCAAAGGAGCAGGAGAGATGGAGAAAACAAATGGGACATTTTGGATGGAGTGGTTCTGAACAATCTGGATGGTACCAAGTGAGGCGAGCCAGATGTGAAGATGGTGTAGACTTATCGATTGCAGCCAAATTATCAGGAGGAGATGACATCCCTGCAAACAGATACGAGGGGAAAAATGTCTGATGCATGAAATACAAAACTCTGCAGTTGCTGAAAACCTGAAATAAAAGAAATACTGAAAATTGCTGGTAAGGCAATAAGAAATTTGCTGGTAAGGATAGAGAAAAAAAAATGAATTAACATTAGAGGTCGATGACCTTTCATCAGCAGTGGCCAGTGCTGATATAAACTGTAAGTGCTGGTTATCTGAAATTTAGTTTAGTTTAGAGATATAGCATGGAAACAGGCCCTTCGGTCCACCGAGTCTGTGCCGAACAACAGACATAGGTACACTACTTCTATTCTACACACTAGGGACAATTTACAGAAGCCAATTAACCTACAAACTTGCACATCTTTGGAATGTGGGAGGAAAGCAGAGCACCCAGAGAAAACGCACGTAGTCATAGGGAGAACGTACAAACTCCGTACAAACAGCACCCGTGGTCAAGATCGAACCCGGGTCTCTGGCGCTGTAAGACAGCAACTCTGTGCCACTCTGTAGAGTAATGATGGCTGCAACATGCCTAGTCAAAGATGCTATGCTATCCTATGCGTAGAGCTTAATTGGAATAAGATAAAGGTTATGGATTCAGTAGCCAGAGTATGAATGGAAAAACTAAAGTTACAGACTATGAATTTCAGGATCATACAGGAAGAACTAATATGTTTTGCAAAGTGCTCACTCAAACTGCGTTTGCCTTCTGCATTGTTGATAAATTTCCCTTTCTGTTCATTGATTGCAAGAACTTTAATCTCTCAAAATCACACCAATAATCATCTACAGTAATGTTCATCGTCCAAGAACACACTCATTGTGTAAGTGCCTGCTCTAGATCTTTATATGCTCTGGCTTCAACATCCTTTTTTAATGGCACACTTTAAGGCCTTGGGGAATTTGGCATGACATCCAGTAAATGCTGTTTGCAATTATAGAAACCAAAGTGGTAAGAAGAGTTAGGAAAAGACATGCAGACTTTCAAAAGACAAATAAAATTTGACAGCGGAAGCTGGAAAACCTTATGGCAAATAAGGGGTGGCACAGTGACGCAGCGGTAGAGTTGCTGCCTTACAGCAGCAGAGACACAGGTTCGATCCTGACTATGGGTGCTGTCTGTAGGGAGTTTGTACATTCTCCACGTGACCTTTAGAAAGAAGATGAAGAGGAATTTCTTTAGTCAGAAGGTGGTGAATCTGTGGAATTCATTGCCACGGACAGCTGTGGAGGCCAAGTCAATGGATATTTTTAAGGCAAAGATTGACATTCTTGATTAGTGTCAGCAGTTATGGGGAGAAGGCAGAAGACTGTGGTTAAGAGGGAGAGAGAGAGAGATCAGCCATGATTGAATGGTGGAGTGGACTTGATGGGGACGAATGGCCTAATTCTGCTCCTATAACTTATGGATGCATCGGTTTTCTCCAGGTGCTCCAGTCTCCTCCCACATTCAAAGATGTACAGGTTGGTAGGTTAATTGGCTTTGGTAAGAATAGCAAATTGTCCCGCATGTGTAGGACAGTGTTAATGTACAGGGATTGCTGGTCGGCGCAGACTCGGTGGGCTGAAAGGCCATTTTCTGCGCTGTATCTCCAAATTAAAATCACCACAAACCCTAAACTAGTTTTAGAGATACAGTGTGGAAACAGGCTCTTCAGCCCACCGAGTCCACACTGACAAGTGAACACCTGTATACTAGTTCTACCCTACACACTAGGCATCATTTACAGAAGCCAATCATTCTAAAAACCTGAACGTCTTTGTGATGTGGGAGGAAACCAGAGCACCGAGAGAATACCCACATGGTCACAGGGAGAACGTACAAACTCCATACAGACAGCACCTGTAGTCAGGATCGAATCCTTGCCTACACTAGTTGGCCTACACTTGCCTACCTGTGTTTGGCCAATTTTCCTCTAAACCCTTCACATCCATCTACCCATCCAAATGTCATTTTTAATATTGTTATAGCACCAAACATCTTTTAAATGTTGTTCGAGTAATACCCTAGATTATACTCTAAATACTCCAATAGATAATTAGCTGGCAATTGCAAGCAGACTGCTGAATTAACTATTGATTGTTATGCATTTTGTGGTTTTTAAGCATATTCTTTCATGTTTCTTTTGCCATTTTCATTTTTTCTGGCATTTCTCTGCGCACTTTGTGCTGATATACTTATCAAAATAAAGGCCTGCTGTTTCCCATCTCCGCCTTGACTGTGGCTAGCGTTCTCCTGGGTCCCCAGGAAACGAGGCCAAATTAAGTCTGGCTGTTGTCAAAAACAGCTGGCGGCTGTCCATGTCAAAACCAAGCTGAGTAAATGGGCAGCAATGGGCATTGAAAAGACCAAAGTCGTTACTTCTCCTTCAAACCCAGGTTTAAATTGGGACATGACAGATGAGATTAAGATTTCATCTGTTTGATGGGCATGTTGTTTTTTTCAGTTTTTAATGCTAGATATCCTTCTTCAATTCAATGTATTCAAGCACTCTGGTAATCGGATGTACTTGGGAACCTGAGTGCACTTTTAACTCTGAGAAACAAAGAACTGCAGATGCTGGTTTAGACCAAAGATAGACACAAAGTGCTGGAAAAAACTCAGAGGGTCAGGCAGCATCTCTGGAGAAAAAGGATGGGTGACCTTTTGGGCCGGAACCCTTCTTCAGATTTCAGAAATGTCACTCATCCTTTTTCTCCAGAGGTGCTGCTTGACTTGCTGAGTTACTCAAGCACAGTTGCACTCAACTACTGAGAGTATCTGGGTGAATGGAAATATTAGGGCTGCACAGTGGTAGAGTTGCTGCCTTACAGCGTCAGGCACTGGGGTTCGATCCTGACTATGGGCACTGTCTGTACGGAGTTTTACGTTCTCCCTATGACTGCGTGGATTTCCTTGGAGTTCTCTGGTTTCCTCCCACACTCCAAAAAATACAGGTAAGAAGGTTAATTGGCCTGTAAAATTGTCTCTGGAGTGTACAATAGAACTAGTGTATGCTGATCGCTGGTTGGCATGGATTTGGTGGGCCGAAGGGCCTGTTTCCACACTGGATCTCAAAACCAAAACAAAATATTAATCTAAGCTGAATCTGAACCAATGTCAGAAAAAACTAAAATTTTCCATGCTGTATCTCGAAAATACAAAGTCTAAAGACACCAGGAAGATTCTACTGATGCTACTAAAATTCCCAGAACTAGCTCATGAGTGGCCACAACATGGACGGCTGTTAATAGCCAACTAAGATTGACTCCTCTCTGCACCACTCCACTCTCATTCATCACCATCATCAGAATTTGATCGCCCACGGAGCCAGAGGATTTTCCAGAAACTCATTCACATCTATCTTGCCACGTGTGGTAAACGATCATTCCATCAGTCTGAAGAAGTGTCCCGACCCGAAGCGTCACCTATCCATGTTCTCCACAGATGCTGCCTGACCTGCTGAGTCACACCAGCACTATGTGTAAATCAGCATCTGCACGTCCTTGCTTCTACTATTTCCTTTTACAAAATCTCTGGTTTATCCTTAGATTGCTGCATCAGCCATTCTGTCTGATGTTACACTATAGTTCCTTCAGAGATGCAGCGTGGAAACAGACCTTTCGGCCCACTGAGTCAGCGATCAACCCGTACACTAAATCTATCCTACACCATGGGGACAATTTACAGAGTCCAAATAACCTACAAACCTGCACATCTTGGGAATGTGGCGGGAAACTGGAGCACCTGGAGAAAACCCACACAGTCACAGAGAGAAGGTATAAACTCTGTACAGTCAGCCCCCATAGTCAGGATCGATCCCGGGTCTCTGGTGCTGTGAGGCAGCAACTCTACCGCTGCAACACGGTGCAGAATTAAAAGTTCCCCATATAATGTTTTCCCGCAGCAGTGACTGGAAAAATGTTCTCCTTCAACTGTAGTGCTCTGTGGCACATCCTGATATAGATGCAAACGCTGCAGTGTTAATCCAAATCTTTCTTTCTCGAACAACAAACATCCCATCTGCTCTTACTCTGGTATCTGTAACACAATCTCATTTCCGATACAAATGACTGAGTTGGTGGGAAATTCTGCTTGGCTAGCATCTTTTTATGCCATCATTAAACAAAAAATGGAATACTCCCAATGGGTTTTCAATCCCATCCAATTTATTCTCTGGGCTGTAAGATTCAGCTGGTGTCAGTGAAGATTTTAAAGCTTTTTTGGCATTGTCTTGAGAAGGGACAGATTACAAAATAGTCAAGTCAAGTCACTTTTATTTCTATAGCACATTTAAAAACAATTCTTGTTGACCAAAGTGCTTTACATTGGTGGAGGTACTAACGTTACACAACAGTGATTCATAGATTAAGTACATACATAAATACATACATATAGCCCTCCCTCATCATAAATACACCAGAGAAACAAGGAACTGCAGATGCTGGTTTACAAAAAAGAACACAAAGTACTGGAATAACTCAGTGCCCTTCAAGTCCACGCCAACCAGCGTTCACCCCCTATACTAGTTCTAATCTATCCAGTTGGGATGACTTACAGAAGCCAATTAACCCATAAACCTGCATGTTATTGGGAATGAGGGTGGAAACCGGAGCACCCAGAGAAAACCCACACAGTCGCGAGAAGTACGTACAGACAGCACCCGTGGTCAGGATTAAACCTGGGTCTCTGGCGCTGTAAGGCAGCTATTCTACCACTGCACCACTGTGCCGCCCCATCTCTGGAGAACATGGATAGGTGACGTCTCAGATCGGGAATATCGTCTTCAGCCACCCTTTCCTTTGTCATGTTCTGTTTGACAATGTTTATTTGAAGAGCAAAACAAAAGTAAGAAAGGGAGATGATTCAAACTGATGGATGGAAATGGGCAGTGATGATACTAGAGGGTGCATATTACAAACTGACAGAGGTGTTGCTGATTGTAGAATCTTCTCTCAGAGTCACTCCTCATATTCCATTCTGCAGACTTTAAAGTTTGCCAATATCTTTTTATATCTGTTGATATACTGACCTCTACTGGTTTTGCTCAAATATGCTGATTTATTTCAAACGTGGTTACAATTCTTTAAGGCTTCACTTTAGGCTTTAGAGATAGTGTGGAAACAGGCACCTTGGCCCACTGAGTCCATGCACTAGCATTATCCTACACAGTAGGAGCAATTTACAATTTTTACTGAAGCCAGTTAACCTACAAACCTGTGTAGGAAGGAACAGCAGATGCTGGTTTATACCGAAGATAGACACAAAATGCTGGAGTAACTCAGCAGATCTGAAGAAGGGTTCCGTCCCAAAACATCACCTATTCCTTTTCTCCAGTGATACTGCCTGACCCGCTGAGTTACTCCAGCATTTTGTGCTAACCTCCAAACCTGTACATCTTTGGAGTGTGGGAGGAAACCGGAGCACCCGGAGAAAACCCACGCGGTCACAGGGAGACCATACAAACTGTATACAGACACCATCCTTGGTCAGGATCGAACCCGGGTCTCTGGCGCTGTAAGGTAGCAACTCTACCGCTGCGCCATTGTGCCGCCCCCTTTTCTAAATCAATATGCCGGCACTAAGTAAAACTTCTGATCAAAATGTATATTTCATTTCGAGTCAATGGAATTCCCAAGACTGAAGACCCAGCAAATGTTCTTGGTTGTTTACATTTAATATAGAATTGTTGGAAGCAGTGAGATGTGCAAGAGACCACATTATCTTCAGACTTCCAAATAAGTTAAACAGTTTAAGAATACCCTCTTTATTCTTATCCCGATTCCTTTTTTGCTAACATTGCATTACTTTGTGTCTAGCAACTTTCATTTAAAATAAAGAGCAGCACAGTTGCACAGCGATAGAGTTGCTGTTTTTACTGTAGAGACCCGGGTTCGATCCCAACTACGGTGCTGTCTGTAAGTGGTTTGTACGTTCTCCCTGTGACTGCATGAGTTTTCTCCAGGTGCTCCGGTTTCCTCCCCCACTCCAATTATGTACAGGTTTGTAGGTTAATTGGCTTTGATAAAAAAATGTAATTTGTCCCTAGTGTGTCGGATAGGGCTAGTGTCCAGTGGTGATCGTTGGTTGGCTCAGTCTCGGTGGGCCAAAGGGCCTGTTTTCATGCTGTATCTCTAAAGTAAAGTCTAAAGTCACCTATCCATTTTCTCCAGAAATGCTGCCTGACCCGCTGAGTTACTCCAGCATTTCACGTCTAAAAAGACCCAGTGTCTAATTGATGTCATCAGTACGCTGCATCAGAAATATACCCAACCTTGGCTGAGGCCGAACTGTTCTGCGCACCTGTAATCATGCCAGACCATGTTCACCAAGGATCAGACCAGATCATCAGGGGAATGTTGGTCAGGGACCTCTTGGCCAGATCAGTGTCAATAGTCCGTTCATGAACAGTTCCTCATTGTGGCCACATAATGTAATGTACAACTCAACCGCATAATGTACACAGTGTCAGATCAACATGTCAACATCTGATTTATTGACTAGACTTTAGAGATATATCGCAGAAACCGGCTCTTCGGCCCACCGAGTCCGCATCGACCAGCGATCACCCCGTACACTAGCACTATCCTACACACACTAGGGGCAATTTACAATTTTATTGAAGCCAATTAGCCTATAAACCTGTACGTCTTTGGAGTGCGAGAGGAAACCGGAGAAAACCAATATGGTCACAAGGAAAACGTACAAACCCTGTAGAGGCAGCACCCGTGGTCAGGATCCAAGCCAGGTCTCTGGCACTGTAAGGCAGCAACTCTACTGCTTCACCACTGTGCTGTCGCCTCCTAATCCTATCACATATCTAATCTCAGTGTGTCAGAAGACCCTCCACGTGATCAATTTCATCAACCAGGTTAAAGCAAATATGATGATTCCACTGTATATGTCCAGAGGAAACAACCAATGACCCTGGGATGATTGAGAATATATGATGAGCGTTTGACAGCTCTAGGCCTGTACTCACTGGAGTTTAGGAGGAGGAGGGGGGGGGGACCTCATTGAAACCCAATAATGAAACCATGGATCTGCACCTGGTGCTTTGAAAGAGGTTTCTGGGCTGATTATCATTTTATAAAAACACGTAGATTCTGCAATGTTTCTTGTAATCGGAGGCGAGTAGCAAATGTGACCCTACTACTTAAGGAATGAGGGAGCAAGGAGGGAGCGTCTGCAGGTGTACAGCAGAGAACATATTGACTGGTTCTATCACGGCCTGGTTCGGCAACTAGAACTCCCAGGAATGAAGAAGATTGCAAAAAGTGGTGAACACTGCCCAGTCCATCACGGGTTCTGACTTCCCCACCATCGAAGGGATCTACAAGAGTTGCTGCCTCAAAATGGCAGCCAGCGTCATCAGAGACCCACACCACACTGGCCAGGCTCTCATTTCATTCCTGCTACAGGAAGAAGATACAGGAACCATAAAACTGTAACGTCCAGGTTCAGGAACAGCTTCTTCCCTACAACCATCAGGCTATTAAACGCCGCATCTCCAAATATGCTCCAAACTACATAGACTTGGGGGCATTATTTTTGTCTTTGTACATTTCGGGACATATGACAATAAAACACCCCTGACTGATTAATTCAAAACAGAGAGAAAGATTTGTGGATATTAATGAAAAGGGATATGGAATTAGGGCACAAAAGTGGTGTTCGAGATACATTGGTTATGATCTTGCTAAATTATAGTGAAGACCTGCTTCGGTTTCTTGCATTCTTATTGCACCACAATGACGGTCTTTATTAAAATTGCTCGCTCACACTATGACATCACTGAAGGGCTTGGCTCTTGATTCAGTTGGCAGCACTCACCAAAAGGTCAAAGGGTTGCAAGCTCAATGCCATTCAAGAAACTCAAACACGTTAGCTGACCTTTTGCTTCAATAGAGCACTGCATTATTAAAGCTAAAGTATATGAAGCTTAATTAAGTGTAAAAGATCCCATATAATCATCCAAGGTGTTGCAATGGGTAGGGACACTGCCTCTCAGCATCAGAGACACAGGTTTAATCCCGACCTGCACTGTCTATGTGGAAGCTCCATGAATTACTCGAGACTGAGTGCATTTCATGCAAATGCTTTGGTTTTGCTTGGCATCATGTAATAACAAGGGTGGCAGGTACTTACATAATGTTAAAAAATACATTTGGACAGGTACGTGGATATAATAGGTTTAGAGGCATATAGGCAATGTGGGGGCAGGTGAGACTAGTGTGGATGGCGCAGGTTGGTTGGCGTGGGCAAGTTGGTCTGAAGGGCTTGTTTCCATGCTGTGCGACTATGACTAAATGGAACAAAGTCACACCTTAACATGTCACTGAGAATTCTTTCAGGTTACTGATGAAGTTCTTGTTCTCTTGACACATAATCCAGTATACTTCTGGCATGTTGTGTCTCACACCGTTTTCCCATTTGGCTGTGGAATACCACTACGTCTGTCATGCCTGAGAGATTTTGTTTGACTTCAGAGGTCAGTTCTCAGTGGACTGCTGGGGAGCTGGTCTGAACGTGTTACATACTGGGCAGCGTTCCCGGGCCAGCCTTGATGTTGAGCTCCGTCGCCTCCGCCTCTGGGCATTTTGCTCTGGTAAGGTGTCCTCATCTCCCAGTGATGACCCCTACTCTCCTGTCTCCAACATTGTCTGAGGAAGGGTCCCAACCCAAAATGTCACCCATCCATGTTCTCCTGAGATGCTGCCTGACCCGCTGAGTTACTCCAGCACATTGTGTCTTGCCTAGTTCTTTGAACAGGTTGATTTTCGCTCCAGATTCCAGCATCTGCAGACATTTTTACATGGGAAAGTGTTATGATTTCCTGATTTCAACCTGACTTTTTTTCTCACGCCAGATTCTGAGCACAATGGCAAATCGTGCGCCTGATTGTGCAGTGGGGGTTTACCAGATGCAGTGTGGCAGCCTGAGGCACTGCTGCAGACCCTGCCCTGCCTCAGCTGAAAAGGATGCTCGTGGAGTATTGGCAGTGGCCACAAAATGAGAACGTCAGCAGCTAAACGCTTGATAAATAACTCTTTGTAAGTCTGAGCAAACTCTGTGAACTTTCCAAGGTGCTTGAGCAGTCAGGACTGAGCTGTGTATCTGCCCTGTCAGGCTTTTAGACTTTTGAGATAGCGTGGGAACAGGCCCTTCGGCCCACTGAGTCTCTGCCGACCAGCGATCCCCGCACACTAACACTATTCTACACACTTGGGACAATTTACAGAAGCCAATTAACTTACAAACCTGTACGTCTTTGGGATATGGGAGGAAACCCGAGCACCAGCAGAAAACCCATGTGATCACAGGGAGAATGTGCAAACTCTCATAGTCAGGATGGAACCCTGGTATCTGGCGCTGTAAGGCAGCAACTCTACCACTGTCTCACTATGCCACCCTAACATTTACCTAGATACTGGATGGTTAAAAGTCCAGTGCTGGAGTAACTCAGGGGGATAGGCAGCACCTCTGGAGAAATGTACGCTCAATCCGCCTTGGCCTACACGATCTCCTGGTTGCCAAACATTTTAACTCCCACTCCCATTCCCATTCTGGACTTTGTGTCCTGGCCTCCTCCACTGTCAGAGTGAGGCCACATACATTTTGGAGGAGCAGCTTGGGCAGCTTACAACCCCGAGGTATGAATGTTGATTTCTCCAATTTAAGTAACTCCTGCATTCCCACCCTCCCTCCTCCCCCGCCATAGTCATCCTACCAGTTCCACTCTTTGCATCCTTGTATCCCCGTGTTACCACCTCTTCCCCAGCCAACAATGGGCCATTGTGGGCTCCATCCTTGCCGGCCCCGATTTCTCCTGGTCTTTTCCTACCGGAAACGTCTCCTATTTCTTTTCTCCATAGATGCTGCCTGATTCGCTGAGGTACTCCAACATTATGTGTCCATCTTCAGTATAAATCAGCATCTCCAGTTTCTTCCTACACAACACCCAAGGAGTTATTAGCGTGTATTTCCCAAGCATTTTTGTGAATGGAGAGTTTCAATTCATTTTTGCCATAGCATTAGATAAACATACAGTGGCTTGCAAAAGTTTTCATACCCCTTGAACTTTTCCACATTTTGTCACGTTACAACCACAAACGTAAATGTATTTTATTGGGATTTTATGTGATAGACCAACACAAAGTGGTGCATAATTGTGAAGTGGAAGGAAAATGATACATGTTTTTCAAATTTTTTTACAAATAAAAAACTGAAAAGTGTCGCATGCACAAGTATTCAGCCCCCCGGAGTCAATACTTTGTAGAACCACCTTTCGCTGCAATTACAGCTGCAAGTCTTTTGGGGTATGTGTCTACCAGCTTTGCACATCTAGAGAATGAATTTTTTGCCCATTCTTCTTTGCAAAATAGCTCAAGCTCAGTCAGATTGGATGGAGAGCGTCTGTGAACAGCAATTTTCAAGTCTTGCCAGAGATTCTCAATTAGATTTAGGTCTGGACTTTGATTGGGCCATTCTAACACATGAATATGCTTTGATCTAAACCATTCCATTGCAGCTCTGGCTGTATGTTTAGGGTCGTTGGAAGGTGAACCTCCGCCCCAGTCTCAAGTCTTTTGCAGACTCTAACAGGTTTTCTTCCAAGATTGCCCTGTATTTGGCTCCATCCATCTTCCCATCAACTCTGACCAGCTTCCCTGTCCCTGCTGAAGAAAAGCATCCCCACAGCATGATGCTGCCACCACCATGTTTCACAGTGGGGATGGTGTGTTCAGGGTGATGTGCAGTGTTAGGTTTCCGCCACACATAGCATTTTGCATTTAGGCCAAAAACTTCAATTTTGGTCTCATCTGACCAGAGCACCTTCCTCCACATGTTTGCTGTGTCCCCCACATGGCTTGTGGCAAACTGCAAACGGGACTTCTTATGACTTTTTTTCAACAATGGCTTTCTTCTTGCCACTCTTCCATAAAGGCCCGATTTGTGGAGTGCACGACTAATAGTTGTCCTGTGGACAGATTCTCCCACCTGAGCTGTGGATCTCTGCAGCTCCTCCAGAGTTACCATGGGCCTCTTGGCTGCTTCTCTGATAAATGCTCTCCTTGCCCAGCCTGTCAGTTTAGGTGGACGGCCATGTCTTGGTAGGTTTGCAGTTGTGCCATACTCTTTCCATTTTCAGATGATGGATTGAACAGTGCTCCGTGAGATGTTCAAAGCTTGGGATATTTGTTTATAACCTAACCCTGCTTTAAACTTCTCCACAACTTTATCCCTGACCTGTCTGGTGTGTTCCTTGGGCTTCATGATGCTGTTTGTTCACTAATGTTCTCTAACAAACCTCTGCGGCCTTCACAGAACAGCTGTATTTATACTGAGATTAGATTACACACGTGGACTCTATTTACTAATTAGGTGACTTCTGAAGGCAATTGGTTGCACTGGATTTTATTTAGGGGTATCAGAGTAAAGGGGGCTGAATACTTTTGCACGTGACACTTTTCAGTTTTTAATTTGTAAAAAAAATTGAAAACCATGTATCATTTTCCTTCCACTTCACAATTATGCACCACTTTGTGTTGGTCTATCACATAAAATTCCAATAAAATACATTTACGTTTGTGGTTGTAACGTGACAAAATGTGGAAAAGTTCAAGGGGTATGAATACTTTTGCAAGCCACTGTAATTCGGGAGCACTTTGTCAAACCACTGATTCGTGGCTTGTGGGTAGAAGAAAGGCTTTGGAGGGACACAAACACCCTACTGCAGGGCATGCAGTCTCTGAGCTGATCTTGTAACCATAGGCTGTGGCTAGTCCAGTTAAATGTAGGGTCAAAAGTGACCCTCAAGACAAAGGCGTGACAATGGTGAGAGTAGTAACATTGAACGCAAAGGGAAGTAGTTAAGCCTACCCTCATTAAAGACGTTCTCTGCCTAGCATCTATGAACTTATCACCCGAGCTTTGATCAGCCATAATCATATTGAATGGCGGTGCTGGCTCGAAGGGCTTACTCCTACACCTGTTTTCTAATATTAGTTTAGTTTTGTTATTCTCATTTGTACCGACGTACAGCGAAAAAACTTTTTGTTGCATGCTATACATGAATTACAATCAAGCCACCCACAGTTATAGATACAGGGTAAAGGGAGCAACGTTTAAATGCAAGATAAAGGCCAGTAAAGTCCTATTATAGATTGTCTGCTGGTCTCCATCGAGGTAGATAGAAGGTCAGGATCACTCTCTAGTTAGTGATAGGGTGCTGCAGTTATCTGATAACCGCTGGGAAGAAACTGTCCCTGAATCTGGAGGTGTGCGTTTTCACACTTCTGTACCTCTTGCCCGATGAGATGGGGGTGAAGAGGGAGTGACCGGGGTGAGACTGGTCATGGATTATGCTGGTGGCCTTGCCGAGGCAGCGCGAGGTGTGGATGGAGTCAATGGAAGGGAGGTTGGTTAGCGTGATGGTCTGGGCTGTGTCCACAACATTGCAATTTCTTGGTCTTGGATGGAGCTGTTCCTAAACCATGCTGTGATGCATCCCGATAAAATGCTTCTTGTGTCATATCTGCCGAAGTTGGTAAAAATCGTTGAGGACATTCCGAACTTTCTAAGCCTTTTTTAGTTTCTTCGGCATTCAAGAACGGACTACTTCATTATGTGAGGAGATTACAAGTATTCATTTACAAATACTTTATCTTGCCTTTTTCACTCCTGCGCTGAACTCTGCCATTGTGGGAGGAATTTCTTGCCAGCACTTTCTTTACATTCTTTATCAAAAATCAGTAAATCAACCTTAATATGAAACCATGTCAAAAATGAATTAATTTTGATTGTAGTTGGTCCACTTACAATGCTCAGTCATTTGCATTTCAAAAGTCTATTAAGACGTACTAAGAGAGAGAGGAGAGTATGTCAATGAGAAAAACATGGGAGATATATATATATAGGAAGGAACAGCAGATGCTGGTTTAAACCGAAGATAGACATAAAAAGTTGTAGTAACTCAGCGGGACAGGCAGCATCTCTGGAGAGAAGGAAGAGAACCCATTCCTTCTCTCCAGTGATGCTGCCTGTCCCGCTGAGTTACTACAACTTTTTGTGTCTATTTATGGTTATATATATAGTATAGTTACGGACGGACAAATAACACGATTTGAAAAAGCAGCTTTTATGTAATCAGAGTAGCGTGGGTAATGTTATAATATAGCTACTGACATAGGGTGGTGAATCTGTGGATTTCATTGCCATAGATGGCTGCAGGGGCCAATCATTGGGTATTATTAATGCAGAGATTGACAGATTCTTGATTAGTAAGGGTGTCAAAGGCAATGGGGAGAAGGCAGGAGAATGGGGTTGATAGATCAGCCATGATTGAATGTTGGAGGAGACTTGATGGGCCAAATGCCCTAATTCTGCTCCTATGACATGAATGTGCATACATTTTTTTAAAAGACACAAAGTGCTGGAGTAACTCAGCGGGACAGGCAACATCTCTGGAGAACATGGCTAGGTGACGTTACGGGTCGTGACCCTTCATCAAATTAAAGTTGAGTAAATTTAAAATGGAGCGAACATCGTAGTTTCTAATACAAGTTTTGATCAAGACCCAAATAATAATGGGCTTTATTTGCTGTATGATCCAGGGCTGAAGGCATTGTTTCTCATCAGTATACAATCATCAGCAAAATTCATTTTTGATTGTTGATTTGATTGCAAAATAGTCTCCGAGACACTGATGCCCCAAGCTTTGTCACCGAATATGCTTGTGCTACACTGCAGGCTCTCGCAAAGCTTTCCCTAGCCTAGACTGCAAACCTTTTGGAAATCTCAGGGTGTTGTATGCAGTTTTTTTTCCCCGAGACACTTGCAGAGGTAGTATTAGGTTACATGAAAGTAAACACTGTGTCACAAAGTCTACACAGCCATAGCTGCAGCAGCGCACACAGTGGGTAAAGCCAGCTGCAGTTCATTCAAGGGAAGCCCTTGAATCTCATAAATGTAGCTTCATCTTATGGTATTGAATTTCGTCATCATTTTCTCTACATTTTGCCAGTGGACCATTTCAGAGGATATCAACTGAGGGTGAGTATTGGGCTTTCAATACATTTATAGAATCTAGATCAGTTCAATTTTTCTTATTGGATTACATCTGCATAAAACTACAGATGAATCTATAAAGTGCTGAAGAGGCAACTGCTAATTTTAATCAAATTCTTCAAAAATACTGATCAACCCAAGTACTGAAGTGTCAACTACCAATTTTAATCAAACTGTTCATCATCTAGAATCCTTCAGAAGGAATGATAAAAGGGAAATGGATCAAAGAAGGCCAAGCTTTTTTAAGGCAGATACAATGCTGATATTGTGGACATCTTTTCAAACATGGAAAAGGAAACTGCTTTTAATTTTTGCTGTATATTACGTTTTTTTTTACTAAATTCTACACTGCGGCAAAGGGGATCACTGTTTCACCTTTTGAGTTTGCAGGGGAGAATATGCAGAGCTTCACCTAGCCAAGAAAAATAAGGCTGAGATAGTGAGCAGCATTCAAAATGAGATTGTTCCAGCTCCAATTGAAGAAGCTTTAATTTATCACAAGATTTAATTTGAAAACCCCATTCCACAAGTGAATCCAATGACCCATGAAAAAGGTAAAAGTGGATTTAAAAAAAGGTAATGGTAACATGGATAGCTGACTTTTCAGGAGGGGACCCTTCTTCAGATTAAATTTGAGTAAATTTAAAATGGAGTGCAAATCACAGTTTCTAATACAAGTTTCCACCAAGACCTAAATAGTAGTGGGCAGCACTTGCTGTATGATCCGGGGCTGAAGGCTTTGTTGCTCATCAGTATACAATCATCAGCAAAATCGTATCCATTCACAGATTATCCATTTCCCATTTTTGATTAAATTTAAGGGAATGTTCTATTTCTCGGATTGAATCTAAGGTAAGTGTGTTCAGACTTTGATTCTATTTACAGAACCTCGGCCACAGTAGGGATTCTGACAAATAAGAGTCACAAAGTATCACTGTACAAAGTCAACCTCAACATTTTACAGTTTGACTGCACAGTTTATGTGAAGACGACTGAAAAAGGAAACCAGTGTGAAATCCTTGGGTTTCTCCACAGTCGTCAGCTCCCAAAGGAATTTCATGTAGCCATGATTAGTGAAAGTCCATACACAGACTTGCTTTCATATGGAGAATCCCGTCTGTAAATAAAACAAATTGCTAGTCTCGACAAGTTGAAATGTAATCTGAGGTGCATATTCGCTGGAAGACTTCAATTGAATTCACTTGCTTGAGTAAACTAGCATTTGGTTGTATTTGGTTTGTAATAGATTTTATGATTGGAATGTATTTATTATGTCAAGGCATGTCAATTTTATTAATAAAATATCATAATCTAATGGAGCTAAGAGGACAGAGAATTTCCACAGAATATACAAGCAAATCCATTACTCTTGGATTTTAAATTTTTTAAAAAGCACTTCCTTTTAAAGAAGTGTTAACGGTACCATTTATTTCTTCAAGAATTCAAGAATGAAGACCTTTGCTTATCAAATACTGGTGGGATTTCTGCTCCTAGAGGCAGTTCTTGCTGCTCCTGCAAGGAATGAGGAGAGAACAAAGTTGAAACAAATACAATTATTACCTGACGATCACTTTGAAGATCTCGACTATGTGAATCAGGAAGCAAGTACTTTGTATGACTATGAAGAAGAGTTGATCATTAGTGAACCTGAGGTAACTGCTTTAATTCTCCCAGTGATGAATATCTAGATGTGTAGCGTTTATATAAAAATACTTTGAACCTTCTGCAGTTTTAACCGGAATGTATCTTTCAACAAGGGAACCCCTTGTGTAGAAAGGAACTGCAGATGTTGGTTTATACCAAAGATAGACATAAAAAGCTGGAGTAACTCAGCAGATCAGGCAGCATCTCTGGAGAAAACAAAGGTGATTTTTCGGGTTGGGACCGTTTTAACTCTTTCCTAATAAATCTACTTCTTCTTCAGGCTGCGGTTGTTAATTGCTGGTAATATTTTAAAAATTACCCTGTATTGAAATTGTTGATAATCTTGGTCTCAAGGTTCAGTAGTTATGTATTTTTAAGGAAGAGCTGGATTAGTCTGGATGGGGCACTCGGTATTAAGGTCTAATTTTTATCGCGATAAACTGTGTCTTTTTAAATGCATTGTTAAATTGTGTTTTATAAGCTCAGTGTGTATAAAAAGTATGATTTCCCCCCCCACTGTCAATATAATAGTGTTCTAATGTTGCTGAAAAAAGAGTGATAACTCATGCTACATTTCTACTGTACCAAAAGTAATATTCAGTTTAAGTGATGGTGTCAAGGAAACATTGACATAATATCAAATTACTGTGAATATTAGATAATTGATATTGATTTTAGCCATTGTATGAAACCTTACCCAAGAAATTGCCAATGCATTCAGTTAGTCTTGTGCTAAGTGGCACATTTGCCAAACTCAATAATCTGGACCAGACATCTCAGCAGATTAGTTTAGCTTAGTTTGGAGATACACTGTGGAACCAAGCCCTCTGGCCCACCGAATCCACACTGACCAACGATCACCCCTACACTAGTTCTATCCTCCACATTAGGGACAATTTGCAGAAACCAATTAACCTACAAACGTGCAAGTGTTTGGGATGTGGAGGTAAACCAGAGCACCCTGAGAAAACCCACATGGTCACAGGGAGAACGTGCAAACTCCTTACGGTCAGGATTGAACCCGGGTCTCTGGCACTGCAAGGCAACAACTCTGCAGCAGCGTCACTACTGTTCTGGAATGTAAAAATCAATAACCACCCTGATGGCATTCAATTTTTTAACGAACAGTAGGTTGTGGAGTTCAAATCACAGTCCACAAACTCTAAAGACCCAGTGTCTCTGCTTTTCATCACATCACTTAACCCAGTTCAACCAGAATTCTTACTGCAGAAAAACAAGGCTGCAAGGCAGCAAGACTTAATAGGAAATAGGAACAACTTTTAGGTGTGTATAGATATGAAACGCTTGAGACATTTATAAATTGTAGTCTGCAACTTCTGGAGATGGAGGAGCAGACTGCTTGGGGCTGGCAAGTTACAAGTAGTTTCTTCTCTTCCAAATAAATCAATGTGAATGCAAAATGTAACTAAATCTTAATTAAATCCTATGTTTTTACAGTAATTACTGTAATGATTATATTCTCATTAAAAAGCATCATAACCACATTTGTTATGCATCAAAGTTAAATGGCAATAATTAAAACATATTAGTTTGCAAGACTCATTTAAGAAACAAGTTACATCAATCAAGAACAACATAATGGTGCATAATGCTTTCAACATGAATGGTAAAGCAAATTAAATAATCAAAAAATCTCAAGGATCCTAGCACATCACATTAAAGTACAAAGCAGATTATAGTGCCACTATTATGATACATTAAAAAGTCAAATTAGATGATCGTCAACAATCAAGGAATGGAATTAAATACTACAAGCTGTGCCAGAATATATCTCCATCATTTAAACAGACCAATATACCTCAAACGTAAAGCACTACTTCGAGGAATAATTAACTCACTTATTCAAACGCATTCAACTATCTCTAAAAAATAACTTTAAGATTCAAGAGAGTTTATTGTCATGTGTCCCTGATAGGACAATGAAATTCTTGCTTTGCTTCAGCACAACAGAACATGGTAGGCATGACAACACCCTTAGTTTAGTTTATAATTGCCACGTGTAGCGAGGTACAGGGGAAAGCTTTTTTGTTGCATGCAATCCAGCCATTAAAAAGATTATACATGATTACATTCAAGCTGTCCACAGTGTACAGATACAGGATAAAGGAAACAACATTTAGTACTTTTACGAGGACTTTCATTACCAAGATAGCCAAGGGGCAGCCAAAACAAATCTCCAAACAAATGCCCTCTAAAGGGTGAGGTGGACATCCATTTTCTGTTGTATTTGGAAATATGCCCATCAGCATTTCAATAGACAATAGAAAATAGACAATTTCAGTTATACTTTGCAAAATATTCCATACCAACACATTCTATGATATTCAGTCATAGATTCATACAACGTGGAAACAGGCCCTTCAGCACAACTTGCCCTCTTCGGCCAACATGTCCCTGCTACATTAGTCCCAAGAGGCACCATGCATTGACCAAGAATGTAGACTTCGAGATTATTTATACCGATAGCCTATACTTTAAGAGTAAATCTAATCCTTTAACTCTAAATCTTGACAGTGCTGAGATTGTACTGGTTATAATCAACATTGCTGTAGGAAATGATATGCATTAGAACACAATCCCAGAAATGATAAATCAGTGGGACTCAAACATAATATCCAAATAAAAGATGACAACGATCTTTCCCTTTCACTTGCCAGTATGCTACATATTAAATGTTCAAAATTTCATCAACACTTTCAGACCATGTGTATGAATAAATAAACCACAAAAAGTAAAAACCTTTCTGATTGATCTTTTCTTGAATCTAAGCAGTTCCAAAGCATTTTCAGTCTAAATAACCACCTTTGAAGTGTAGTTACCATTCAACAACGTGAAAAATAGGAAATAAGGACAGAATGCTGGAGTAAAGGGGCTGTCCCACTGTACGAGGTAATCCACGAGTTCTCCCGAGTTTCCCCTGATTCGAACTCGGAGAATTACCGTAATAGCCGCTCGTAGGTACTTGGGCCTCTCAAACAAAGGTCGAATGTACGTAGTCTTCACGAGCTTACCTGCCGTTAGCGTTACGAGCCGCTAAGAGACGTCCCCGAGCTCCGACGTACATTCTACGTGCTTACCACGAGTTTTTTTTTTTTTTTAACTCGGAGAGCTCTTGAATCGTACAGTGGGACAGGCCCTTTACTCAGTAGGTCAGGCAGTATCTCTGAAGAACATGGATAAGTGAAATTTCGGATCGAGAACCTTCTTCAGACTAGAAGGGTCTCGAACCGATCATCACCTATCCATGTTCTCCAGAGATGCAGCCTAATCTGCTGAGTTACTCCAGCACTTTGTATCTTTTAATGTATGAACCAGCATCTGCATTTCTTCGTTTCTACATGAAAAAGGGCATACTCTGACAAGTAATAATCCATCTTGTTGACATTGACATTGGTTGAAACAACTGGACCAACTTCCTACTTTAATTGAACATAGTGGGAAAAGATATTTTCCATCCACAGGAGAGTACAGATGAGGACATCATAAAGAACCCACACTCATAGAATCATAGATTCGACCTTTGGGCCAACTTGCCCATACTGACCAACATGCCCTATCTACACTAGTCCCATCTGCATGCGCTTGGCCCATATCTCACTTCTTAGGCTGACCATGGGTGTCTCCAGGGTGTTATTCCTTATATGGTGGATGCCTGTGCGTGACTTTGTATAACGTGGGGAGACTGGTGCACAAACAGCCACCCCACAGTCCTTGACAGATCTGGGTCATGATCCAGTGGCATGGAGTCCGACGACCAGGGACCCTTTTCTGCTGCATCCTTCATCCGCCTTCCCAGCCGTTGTGATGCGCCACAAAGGTCAGCCATCATCCTCGGCCTGTTCTACCGTTGAGGTCTTGGTTGGATTGCTCTTTGTCAGAGACCTCCCCCTCGATCTTACCGCCATGGGTGGCCCTACCAGGAGCATAGCTCCAGACGGCATCGCTCTCAGGATCTCAGGTCCACACGAGCTTCTCTATCATGACAAGGTGACAATCCACGGAGATCCCACTAAACCTATCCTATCCATCCCTCTGCTCCACACTGGAGTGTAGGCATAAATGTCGTGCTCAGTGTAGGGAATTTCTGGCCAAGGGCGTGAGTGCTCCCCTTTGCAACCACCAAGTCACCTTATAAATTAAACAAGCTTATCTCAGACCTATAAACCTTAACAGTGAACCATTCATATTTATTTTTGTATTCTGCTATCATCCACACAATGAATGTGGACAGGATGTTTCCCCTAGTGGGAGAGTATACTACCAGAGGGCACAGCCTCAGAATAAAATGACATACCTTTAGAATGGAGATGGAGAGGAATTTGTTTAGTCAGAGGGTGGTGAATGTGTGGAATTCATTGCCACAGACGGCTGTGGAGCCCAAGTCATTGGGTTTTAAGTGGAGGTTGATAGATTCTTGATTTGCATTGGTGTCAGGTGTTATGATAAATATTCACACCCACACTTCTACCTCTCATCCCTCTTGCTCTGCAACCTCACCTTAAAGACCCCAGTCGCAAACTGACCCCAAATCAATGAGCAGAACTGTAGTAGCAAATGGAAAGGCCACGTGGAGTTGGTGTTCGAAGTAACAGGCAATTTATTAAAACTGGTGCACACCAGGAGACCAGTCAAAGCTGATCTGCTGAGCGCAACTTTGGTACAGCTTTTATATTCTCAGCTGACAAGATGACACAGGAACTTGATTAACAGTAAACCTAGGTCTTGATTACTGAATGATGGCTACAGAAACACTTAATTAGGTAACAAACTAGGTCTTGATTACAGAATAAAATGACTATCCACAAGTCTAACTTAGTTGACAGTAGATCCAATTTTCTGTTACAACAATGGGTGCACGCAGTAACATAATGAGCGATATTCCTGAAACTGGGATGTCGTCCCTGCTGCATTCCATGTCTCTACTTTTAGGCTTTGTCTGCGGTTCCCTGTCACCACATTAGCACAATCCACATCACTATTTACTAGTTATTAGCCCTCACTATTCTTTCCCCAACATCAGAACTAAACAACCCGAGCCCATCAAATGTCTCCCTCCGCCCAGCCATGTGTGAAGCTCCTCAGAAATGATGAACAATTGATTTCTAAAAAATCACTGCTGATTTCCAAAAAAAAGTCATGAATGAGATTGCATGTACCAAACCCGCACGTCTTTGGGATGTGGTAGGAAACCCACGTGGTCACAGGGAGAATGTGCAAACTCCACATAGACAGCACCTGACTAAAGCAAGACAAATTGCTTTACAAAAAAAAAATTGAAAGACACAAAATAATTTGGGTCAGGCCAAATGCAGGCAGGTGGGGCCAATGCAGATGGGACATGTTGGTTAGTGTGGGCAAATTGAGCTGAAGGGCCCGTTTCCACGCTGCATGACTCCATAGCATTGGAAATGTATTTTGAACTGGGTTAAACTCTCTTGGAGAAGTTCCAATGGCACTGATGAAACATCCTGAAACTAAAACAGCTGGTAGAGATGCCACCTCACAGCACCAGAGACACGGGGCTCAATCCTGACCTCAGATGCTGTCTATGTGGAGTTTGCACATTCTCCCTGTGACCGCATGGGTTTCCTCCCACATCCCTAAGGCGTGCGGGTTTGTAGGTTAATAGGCCCCTGTAAATTTCCCCTCGTGTGTAGGGAGCGGATAAGAAAGTGGGATAACATAGAACGGGTGTGAACGGGTTGACAGATGGTCGGTGAAGACTCTTTAAAACATAAACACCAAGATTTAAAACAGATTCTCTGACATCAAGATCATCATAATGGTCAAATACACAGCCCAATCTCATTGTAGCACCAACACAACATGTTTATGCTGAAGGACTGCAGGGAGTTAAGACACTCGCATCACATTCTTAGTTCTATTGTTCGTTGGATTTTTGTTCTCCTACATGATCCATATGACCAAACCAAACACTTGTTATTAATTATATGTATTTAACAATAACAGAGGAGGTTGCTGAGGCAGGGATTATCACAATGTTCAAGAACCAATTGGACAGGTACATGGATGGGATAGGTTTAGAGGGATATGGGCCAAATGCAGGCAAGTAGGCCTAGAGTAAATGGGATATGTTGGTCAGTGTGGGCAAGTTGAGCCGATGCATGACTGCATGACTCTCTGACTCTATAACAGTCATAGAGTAATATAGTGTGGAAACAGGCAGGCCCTTGGACCCAACCTGCCTATGCCGACCAAAATGCCCTATCTACACTCGTCCCACCTGCCCACATTTGGCCATATATCTTTAAATCTTTCCTATCCATGTACCTCAGAGTCATACATCACAGATATAGGCCCTTCAGCCCAACTTGACCACACTGACCAACATGCCCCAAACTAAACGGGTCCTACCTGCCCGCATTTGGCCCGTATTCCTCTAAACCTATCCTATCAATGTACCCGTCTAAATGTTTCTTAAACGTTGCGATAGTACCTGCCTCAACTACCTCCTCCGGAATCTAGTTCCATACACCCACCACCCTTTGTGTAAAAAAATTGCCCCTCAGGTGCCTATTAAATCTTTCCCCCTTTTGTAATATAATCGTTAGAAAATAATTATTAGACCTACAGTTGCCTGCAATTTACACTGCATCTCTGGAGAAAAGGAATAAGTAACATTTGGGATGTTTTGGGTACCCTTTTTCTGGCTGGGGATAATCTACAATTTATCATCGGTGTAAACCAGCATCTGCAGTTCCTTCCTACGCCCTTTGAGTCCATGTGTTTGTACACGTGTGGATAGTGTTTGTTAGTCCTTTGTGGTTGGGAATGCCACAAGACTATTTCATTCTTTTAGATTATGTTATATGAGCAGAATTAGGCCATTCGGCTCAAGTCTACCCCACCATTCAATCATGGCAGATCTATCTTTCCATCTCAACCCCATTCTCCTGCCTTCTCCCCATAACCCTTAACACCCATACTAATCAAGAACCTATCAAACTCCACCTTAAAAATACCTATTGACTTGGCCATCACAGCCTTCTGTGGCAATGAATTCCACAGATTCACCACCCTCTGACTAAAGAAATTCCTCATCCCCTTTCTAATGGTACTTCATTTTATTATGAGGCTATGGCCTCTGGTCCTAGACTCTCCCACTGGTGGGAACGTCCATTTTGGATTAGAGAAGGTAAATTTATTTTGCACCTTTCACATCCTCAGGACTTGGCAGCAAATACAGTATTTTGGAAGGTGGTCGCTGTTGGAACGTGAAATGCTATCATCTAAACTAATGCTTACAACTGCATCATCAGGAATAGTGCAAAGGCATATGCCTACTGGCCGGCCAAATACTCTGCTGGGATATGTTGAAAGATCAAAATCCTTGATATTCCAAGCAAATAGCAACCATGGCTCAGTGCCATCAAACTGTATGTTGAAGTTTTAGTTTAGTTCGGAGATACAGCGTGGGAAAAGATCCTGTGGCCCACCGAGTCCACACCGACCAGCGATCACTCCATACACTAGCACCATCCATACCCTAGGGACAATTTACAAAAGCCAATTAACCTACAAACCTGTAAGTCTTTGGAGTGTGGGAGGAAACCGGAGCACCCGGAGAAAACCAACGCAGTCTCGAGGAGAACGTACAAACTCCATACAGACAGCGCCCGTAGTGAGGATCGAACCCGGGTCTCTGGCGCTGATAGGCAGCAACTATACCACTGTGCCACCATGCAGCCCTAATTAATCTTTTGAATTGGTTTATGAATCGAAATATAAAAATAAAGTTTGTCTAAACTTTTAGCGTATAAAGTTTAAGAGTCTGAGGATAGGTCCCAACTTGAAACGTCACCTATCCATGTTCTCCCAAGATGCTGCCTGACTTTCTGAAGTACTCCAGCATTTTGTCTTTCTTTGCAATAAAAAGCATATGCAGTTACTTGTTATACCGTATTGTATTTACAAGTCTTTTTGTCTATTTGAACATAATCACTAGAAAACTATAGTATGAAAGTCAACAAGGTCATTCATTTTCAAATTGTATTTCTGGTAAAATTGTTCTTACATCACAACAGGCCAGTGTATGGTGACTATTGTTGGTAGTTATAATTGGATCCATTAAACCATAAAACATAGGAGCAGAATTGGGCCATTTGGCCCATTAAGTCTGCTCCACCATTTTGACTATGAGCAATGCCTGTACGGAGTTTGCACATTCGCCCTGTGACCACATGGGTTTTCTCCAGATGCTCCAGTTTCCTCTCACACTCCAAAGACGCACAGGTTTGTAGCTTAATTGGCTTCAGTTAAAAAAATGTAAATTGTCCCTAGTGTATAGGATAGTACTAGTGTACGGGGTGATCGCTAGTTAGCACAGACTGGGTGTAAAGTCTAAACTAGTGTACGGGGTGATCGCTAGTTAGCACAGACTGGGTGTAAAGTCTAAACTAGTGTACGGGGTGATCGCTAGTTAGCACAGACTGGGTGTAAAGTCTAAACTAGTGTACGGGGTGATCGCTAGTTAGCACAGACTGGGTCTAAAGTCTAAACTAGTGTACGGGGTGATCGCTAGTTAGCACAGACTGGGTCTAAAGTCTAAACTAAACTAAAGTTAATGAACAGTCTATAACCAGTCATAATCATAGAACCATCTAACACCAAGAAGGCCATTCTGCCCATCATCCCTAGACCAGATCTCCAAAAGAGCTTATCATTTCATCCCACTCCCCATAAACTAACTCCTGAAAATACTTATTTTTCAAATATATATCATACATAAGATGTGCAAAACTCTCTACCTCTTGTTGGCAGAATCCACGAGGAATGGACATTTTAACATTCCTCTACACACAGAAGGGGGAGGAAAAATATTCAATTATACTTTATTGTCACATGTACCTAGGTACAGTGAAATGTTTTGTTTTACACACCACATAGCAAAATCATGTGGCAGACCTCACCTAGGCAGTGAACAAGTGTCACCACATTTTGGCTCCAACATAGTTACACAAAACTTCACCAAAAGAGATCAGAAATTCAGAACTCACCTCACTGCTTGAGTAGATTATAAGATCCTATCCATGACCCCAACCTGTCAAAGCCAAATCTGCTCTCGTCTAATGTCCACTAATTTCCCCCCTACTAACTAGTGATGGTGGCATAGATTGTGTTTTGTTTTATGTTTAAGTATTTTCACCTGTGTGTCATTATCATCATCTTAATTGAGTTCCCTATTCAAGTTCTGATGTTTGTGGTCTCTGCAGTATCTTTGCTCGGTCTTGGATTTTTCTCCCTTATACAGAGCTTTGTACTCTTGTTAATCTTGATTCTAGTAAAAGCCTTTTTTGAGTTGTGTCTTCTCTGTGGTTGGGAGTGCTCAGTTTGGAATTTAGACTTTAGAGGAAACAGTGTGGAAGCAGGCCCTTTGGCCCACAGAGTCTGTGCCGACCAGCAATCATCCCATACACTCTAGCACACTAGGGACAGTTTTACAATTAACAGAAGCCAATTAACCTGCAAAGCTGTATGTCTTTGGGATGTTCCAACTGAAGCACCTGGAGAAAACTCACGTGTCGCAGGGAGAATGTATAAACTCCGTACAGACAGCACCTGTAGACAGGATCGAATGCGGGTCTCTGGCGCTGTAAGACAGCAAATCTATTGCTGTGCCACTGTGCTGCCTTGAACACCAGATGCATTACATGTAGTCAGTTCTGGATATCATTATGAAAGGCCTGCTCCTGTGGTGTGCTGTTCTATGCATCCTATATGGGTGTGAAACACAGGACTCTCTGCTTTACAGAATGTTCTCAAAGACAATCACTGATACAAACATTAACTGTTGCTCAGTGAAACGTGCTCTCAGATTTGCCCAAAACCTGCTGATCCTCCGGTGCATGAAGCTGTCAGTAGCCACAAGTTGCACATCGCAAGGTCCAGGACTGCATATTGAGGACTACTCCTTACATCCCACCAGCCTCAGCATCCAACACATCATCCTCAGACATTTCCATCACCTCCAAAGTGATCCCACCACCAGTCTCACCCCCCTCTACTGGCATTCCTTCCTCTGCCTTCAGAATTCACAACTCTTCAATCATTTTGTCCCACGCCTTTTTTGACATCTTTCGACTTTGTCCAACCATCTTCCTATCAAAATTCTCCTCGCCTGTGTTCACCTATAACCGGCCACACTTTGGCCACTGCCTCTCCTCTATTGCAGCTTTCTTATCCACCCCCCCCCTCCCCCATCCACCCCCTACAATCAGTCTGAAGGGTCCTGACCTGAAACGTCACCTGTCCATGTTCGCCAGAGATGCTCCCTGACCAGCTGAGTTACTCCAGCACTCTGTGTCTTTTTTTTGTAAACCGGCATCTGCAGTTCCTCGTTTCTACCATGTGTTGTGCGACACACTGAAGCTTCAGGTTTCTACGGAGAACATAGAACAGTACAGCACAGGAACTGTCCCTTCGGCCCACAATGTCTGTGCTGCACTTGATGCCTAGTTAAATTGATCTCATCGGCCTGTACATTATCCGTATCCTTTTATTTCCTGCACTTTCATGTGCCTATCTAAAAGCCTCCTATGCACTACTATTTTATCTGCCTCCACCACCACTCCTCCAGACCCCCACCATTCTGTGTAAAAAAAACTTGCTCTGCACATCTCCATTAAACTCCCCCCCTCTCACCTTAAAGCTATGCCGTCTATTGTTGGACAATTCCACCCTGGGGATAAGGTTCTACCCTATATACCCTATCTAGATAGGGTAGTAAATTGTTACGCCTCTCATCATTTTATATACTTCTTTCAAGCCTCCGCTCAACTTCCAATGTTCCTAAGAAAACAATCCAAGTCTATCCTCTCTCTCCCTGTAGCTGAAATTCTCTAATCCAGGCAGCATTCTGGGAAACCTCCTCTGCACACTCTCCAAAGCCCCCACTTCTTTCCTGTAATGGGGCGACCAGAACTGCACGCAATACTCCAAGTGCGGCTTAACCAAGTTTATGGAGCTGCATTATAACTTTCTGACTCTTATTCTCAATGCTCCTACCAACGAAGGCAAGCATACCATACACCATCTTCGCCACCCAACTATGTCGTAATATTGGCGAGCATTTCTTTGAGTACAAAAGATAAATCAGGATGTTTCAGAATTAAGAATTAGATAGGAAAGTTATAAAGAAATTGTTAGATGAATCTAGTTTATATATCACAATTTTGAAACTAGATCCTGGGCATTCAGGAAAAAAATTCAGGAAGCACTTTGTCATATAAAGGCTATAAAATAGTTGTGGCACGTCATGAATCCACAACCTTCTGCCTCAAGAACCAGAAGCCACCTTTTGAAAGACAGTTGACGAAAGAGGAAAAAATAGCAAAGATCAAAGTCACGGTATTTTAATTACAAATATATGTTCTCAAATGGTTGGCATTAAAACAATATTTGATCTTTCATTAGTAAGTTTGTAGTTTTGCAGTATCCTTTCAATAGGGCGGCACAGTGGCGCAGCGGTAGAGTTGCTACCTCAGTGCCAGAGATCCGGGTTCACTCCTGATTACGGGTGCTGCCTGTACAAAGTTTGTACCTTCTCCCTGTGACCACGTAGGTTTTCTCCGGTTACTCCGGTTTCTTCCCACACTCCAAAGACGTACAGGTTTTGTAGATTAATTGACTTTGGTAAGCTGTAAGTTCTCCCTAGTGTGTAGGATACCGCGAGTGTATGGCATGCTTGCTGGTTACACAGTCTCGGTGTGCCGATGGGCCTGGTTCTGCGCTGTATCTCGAAAGTCTAAAGAATCAGAAAGTACTTATTGAAATACAGCTGATGAAAGAGAAAAAAATAACAAAGATCGTACCCAGGGTTTTTTAATTACAAATACTGTATATTTTCTCAGAGATCGATCAAATGGTTAACATTAAAACAGGATAAGGTCTTTCATTAATTAGCTCGTATATTTGTAATATACTTTCAAGAACTTTTGAGAGTTTCAGTCTCCAGAGCCCTCGTGTGGTAGAACGTGGTAGATTCACTAAAAGGGAATCCCTTGATTGCCAAAGATGGACGCAAAGTGCTGGAGTAACTCAGCGGGTCAGGCAGCATCTCGGGAGAAAAAGGAATAGGTGACGTTTCGGCTTGGGACCCTTCTCCCATCAGTCATCATTCATCATTCCCATCCTTATTCTCCCGAAATGCTGCCTGAACCGCTGAGTTACTCCAGCACTTTGTGCCTATCTTTGGTATAAACCGGCATCTGCAGTTCTTTGTTTTGCCTTGATTGCCATTGTGTGTATATATAAATCTTTAACTTTTCAATCATAAGGTGGAAGTTGGTAGGCTGGACCCTTCCGAGAACAGTGTGTTTGAAACCTATGGCAGTGGCTATGAGGAGGAAGAGTCTCCCTATGGACCTTTGGATCCTGGTGCTCCGAGTGTGCCTGGCCTTTTTGGCCCTGACTCGAAAGAAGGTTTGTAGCGGGAACAGAATGAGTTTCTATTCACAATCTGGGTCTGTTTGCACTTCATGGAATTTTGGATGATTGCCCCAAACTATATTCTCAGTATTCTTTTACAACATTGTAAATGTAAGACTAACTTCAACAAAGCAGGACTGGTAAACTAAACTAAATTAAGTAGAAAATTAGCTGGAACTAAGAAAAAATGCAGAACGGTGGCGCAGTGGTAGAGTTGCTGCCTCACAGCACCAGAGATCCAGGTTCGATCCTGACTACAGGTGCTGACTGTATGGAGTTTGTACGTTCTCCCCGTGACCTGCGTGGGTTTCCTCCGGGTGCCCTGGTTTCCTCCAGCACTCCAAAGACATACAGGTTTGTAGGTTAATTGGCTTGGTATAATTGTAAATTGTCCCTCGTGTGTGTAGGATATTGCTGGTGCACGGGGATCGCTGGTCGGCACAGAATCAGTGAGCTGACGAGCCTGTTTCCACGCTGAATCTCTAAACTAAGCTAAACTTATACTAAATGTATTACTTTTTAAATTGCTGCAGTACATCACAAATGGTTATTTATTTCAGTGTAGCTAGACACAAAATGCTGCACCAACTCAGTGGGTCGGGCAGCATCTCTGGAGAAAAAGAATAGGTTACGTTTCGGGTCGAGACCCTTCAAACTGAGAGTCAGGGTAGAGGGAAACTAGAGATACTAAAAGGTTCAGAACCAATCAGAGCCAGGAAAGGTGGAGCCCACAAAGGTCCATTGTTGGCTGAGGAAAAGGCGTTAACAAATTGCTATAAACAGTGAAACTAGCAGGACAAGTAGGGTAGAGGAGGTATGGAGAGAGAGAGGGAATGCTTTACTTTAAATTAGAGAAATCAATATCCATACCGCTTGGTTTGTAAGCTGCCCAAGCAAAATATGAGGTGCAGGGAATAGTAGATTTTACAGATTTTTGCACAATTTGCACGTGGCCTCACTCTGGCAGTGGAGGAGGCCCAGGACAGACAGGTCAGATGTTAGTTAGAAGTGACAGAGCAACCTTTGTAATCCTCTCTTTGTAATTTTGGCGTGAAAATAACATTTCCCCCTAAATTCTCCACCACAGTGTGTGATTTTTCCAGTGTCTATAATCTAACCACAGCAGACAAAGACTAACCATAAAAAATTTAAATTGGATCAACAGTTCCAGACTTTGGATATACACATGGCATACCAATCAGATAGAATCCAAACCCAACATTCCACATTGCAGGAAAAGATTAATACTTGGACATTAGTAGTCCATAGTTATGTAATATTCTTGGTTCAAAATGGGGTACAGTGAAAACTGTCCCAATTATAACATGCAGAGATATCTTCATTAAAATTCTCCATTATTTCTTCTGAAAATGTTAATTGTGTAATAATGTAGAGGGCTTGGAGCTACCTTGTGTTGTTTCCAACAGGAGAGAAATTCTGCAGTGACAGAGCCAAAGTAAATTGTTAACCACACTATACAAGGAGTCAGTATTCAACTAAAAGACGTACTGTAACTATTCTACATTAAATCATCTGGTGCTTTTCAAAAAGAATATCTGTAAAATCTACTATTCCCTGCACAATTCCAGCCAGATGTAATTTATAGAGGTGTATAAGATCATGAATTACATGGATATATGGATTACATGGATAGGACGTGTTAAGAGGGATATGGGCCAAACACCACAGGTGGGACTAGTGTAGATGGGACATGTTGGCCTGTGTGGTCAAGTTGGGCTGAAGGGCCTGTTTCCACGCTGTGAGAGAGACAGGGTAGATGCACAGTGTCTTTTACCCAGAGTAGGGGTACTCTAGGTAAAAGAATACCCAATTAATGAGAACCAGAGGACAAAGGTTTGTGAGGGGAGAAAGATCTAATGGGAATCTGAGGGGCAACTTTTTTTACACAAAGTTATGGAACGAGCGGCCTGAGGAGGTAGTTGGGGCAGGTGCTATCACATAGAAACATAGAAACATAGAAATTAGGTGCAGGAGTAGGCCATTCGGCCCTTCGAGCCTGCACCGCCATTTAATATGATCATGGCTGATCATCCAACTCAGTATCCCGTACCTGCCTTCTCTCCATACCCTCTGATCCCTTTAGCCACAAGGGCCACATCTAGCTCCCTCTTAAATATAGCCAATGAACTGGCCTCGACTACCCTCTGTGGCAGAGAGTTCCAGAGATTCACCACTCTCTGTGTGAAAAAAGTTCTTCTCATCTCGGTTTTAAAGGATTTCCCCCTTATCCTTAAGCTGTGACCCCTTGTCCTGGACTTCCCCAACATCGGGAGCAATCTTCCTGCATCTAGCCTGTCCAACCCCTTAAGAATTTTGTAAGTTTCTATAAGATCCCCTCTCAATCTCCTAAATTCTAGAGAGTATAAACCAAGTCTATCCAGTCTTTCTTCATAAGACAGTCCTGACATCCCAGGAATCAGTCTGGTGAACCTTCTCTGCACTCCCTCTATGGCAATAATGTCCTTCCTCAGATTTGGAGACCAAAACTGTACGCAATACTCCAGGTGTGGTCTCACCAAGACCCTGTACAACTGCAGTAGAACCTCCCTGCTCCTATACTCAAATCCTTTTGCTATGAAAGCTAACATACCATTCGCTTTCTTCACTGCCTGCTGCACCTGCATGCCTACTTTCAATGACTGGTGTACCATGACACCCAGGTCTCGCTGCATCTCCCCTTTTCCTAGTCGGCCACCATTTAGAAAATAGTCTGCTTTCCTGTTTTTGCCACCAAAATGGATAACCTCACATTTATCCACATTATACTGCATCTGCCAAACATTTGCCCACTCACCCAGCCTATCCAAGTCACCTTGCAGTCTCCTAGCATCCTCCTCACAGCTAACACTGCCCCCCAGCTTAGTGTCATCCGCAAACTTGGAGATATTGCCTTCAATTCCCTCATCCAGGTCATTAATATATAACGTTTAAAAACATTTAGAGAAGGTACATGGATAGGATAGGTTTGTAGGGATATGGGGCAAATGCAGCCAGGTGGGACTAGTGTAGATGGGGCATGTTGGTCAGTATGGGCTAGTTGGGCAGAAGGGCCACTTTCCATGGTGTATGACTCTATGACTCGACACACAAGTAGCCCTGGAAATTCAATTATACAACTCCATGAAAATTATGCTGTGCAGCTGAAAATTGGGTTAAGAGGGGAAACCTGTGCCATTTTGCACATATTACTGGGTGTCTTAATCCCCCCTGAGAAATTCTGCCCTGCACTGCTTCATTTTGACAGGATTTTCAATTGACTGGATAGCATGCAAACAAAAGTTTTTCACTGTACCTCGGTATGCGTGACAATAATAAACTGAACTAAACCAAACCAAACCAAATTGTCCTCCCACATTCTTTGTATAAAATTCATATGCAGTGACATTTTTAACCTCACTGGTCTGAAAAATTATTATTCTTATATACTCATAACACAACTGCCGCTCCGATTTCCTCCCACATCCCAAAGACGTGCAGGTATGTAGGATGGATCTGTCTGTCTGTCTGTCTGTCTGTCTGTCTCCGTCCCTCCCTCCAACTCGGGGTTGAGTGGTGCCATCTGCTTCATGATGTCCTGCCTCTCTCTACCATCCCCATCTAGCGTGCTAGCTCTGACCAGAGAGTTGATGTAGTATAATCAGGGGCTCAAACCCTGGTGCTGTGTTGGCCATTCATCATGATGCAGTTTTACTCATAAGTAAGCTAGGTGGATGAGCAGTCCACTCCTAGCAAGGAAGAAAGAACACAACATAAACATTTCAACATAAACATCCACCTTCAGTGGAACCAGCACTTCCCACTGTGATGGAAGGCACAAAAGTCAATCTTCCTCCTGTCCAACTTTCATATCGCCTCCTTACACACTAGGGACAATTTGCAGAGGCTAATGAAGAAGAGCGGAGATTGACAGGTTCTTGATTAGTAAGGATGTCAAAGGTTATGGGGAGAAGGCAGGAGAATGGGGTTGAGAGGGAAAGATAGATCAGCCATGATTGAATGGCGGAGTAGATTTGATGGACCAAATGGCCTAATTATGCTCCTATGACCTATGTATTTTAAATCCTAAACAACCAGGTTTTATAAACTGTGTTCCTCCTGTTCTGCTTCCTCAATCTCCATCGAGATGAGAACCACATGTGACCTGGCTGCTTTGCACGTGTAAATCAAGGTCCTCATCCATCTCAGATTCCCAGACACATTTTAGGCTGCTGTTGTTGATTGTAGCCACATTCCACACTATGCTGCCCAATGTGGCATTCGGAAGGTCATCAAAGCTCCTTGTCCAAGCAGAGATCTCACCTAATTTTCCTTCAGCCCACCTGTATAGGCAAAACAGGACAGTCATTTGCCTGTATTAATAGCTCCCCCAAATTACAGTCCTTCCGAGCTTTCACATAACCTTACGGAGACATCACCAGCAACTTCCAGCCAGGAACTCCTGGTGTTGTCCCTGGTATTTTTCATCACTCCTTTGTTGTGAGCATTGTTCTTCACCAGCCTCAACGTTGACTGTCCATTTCTCTCCATGGATGATGCCTGGCCCGCTGAGTTCTTCCAGAACCTTGTTTATATGCTCAAGATTCTAGCATCTACAATCACTTGTGACTCCTTATTCTTCACCTAGACCTCACCACATCCCAATTCCCTCCTCGCCCAATAACTACATTTGCAACAAGCATTCACTCACCAGCAACATTCTTCTGTAGCTGGAAGAGTGTTGTTTACATTATGTTATCAGTTTGTATCACAGCATTGTTTGGGAACAGCTCCATCCAAAACCGCAAGATATTGCAGAGAATTGTGGACGCAGCCCAGACCATCACGCAAACCAACCTCCTTTCCATTGACTCCACTTACACCTCATGCTGCCTCAACAAGACCACCATTATCAGTGGTCTATCACACTATCAATGGTCAAGACCACCAAGACCACTGTTATCAAGCAACTGATCCATCCTACCAACAACTAGAGAGCGGTCCTGAGCCACCATCTACCTCGGTCTATCTTTGATCGGACTTTGATCTTGCACTAAAAGTTATTCCCTTTATCCTGTATCTGTACACTGTGGATGGCTTAATTGTAATAATGTATTGTCTTTCCGCTGATTGGATAGCACACAACAAACAAGCTTTTCACTGTACCTTGGTACATGTGACAATATAAACTAAACTAAACTAAACCAAGATATAAAATTATGAGAGGCATAAATAGGGTAGATAGTCAAAACCTTTCCCCCAGGGCAGAAATGCCCAACACTAGAAGGCATAGCTATAAGGTGAGAGGGGGGAAGTTTAATGGAGATGTGGGGACCAAATTATATATACAGAGAGTGGTGGGGGCCTGGAACACATTGCCGGGGTGGGTTAATTTAGAGATGGAGCATGGAAACAGACCCTTCGGCCCACCGAGTCCACGCCAACCAGCGATCACCCATACACTAGTTCTATCCTACACTCTAGGGATAATTTACAGAAGCCAGTTACGTAACAAACCTGCACAACTTTGGAATGTGGGAGAAAAGCGGAGCACCTGGGGAAAACCCATGCGGTAACAAGGAGAACGTACAGACTCCACACAGACAGCATCCGTAGTCAGGATCGAACCTGTGTCTCTGGTGCTGTAAGGCAGCATCTCTACTGCTGCACCACCATGCTGTCTCACGGATTGTGGTGGAGGCATAAATGAGAGTGAAGTTTAAGTGGCTTTTAGATAGGCACATGGAAGTGCAGGGAATGGAATGATATGGATCATGTACAGATGAGATCAGTGTAAGGACATCATGTTCGGCACAAACATTGTGGGCCGAAGGGCCCGTTCCTGTGCTGTGTTCTCCATAGAGGCCCGAAGCTTCAGTGTATTCCTCAAATGTAGTGGACGCAAGGAACTGCAGATGCTGGTTTACAAAAAAAAAGACAAAGTGTTGGAGTAAATTAGTGGGTCAGGCAGCACCACTGGAGAACATGTAAAGGTGACATTTCAGGTCAAAGCTCTTCTACAGACTGATTGTGGGGAGGGGGGGTTACGTTGACTCGGTTTAACTTGGTTTTCTGTTTACCTTGGCATGATGTTCAACACTAACATTGTGGGCCGAAGGGCCTGCCCTGTGCTGTACTGCTTTGTGTTCAGTCAGTCTCAATGCTACTGTAGATTACACAGGCAAACCTGATAACTGGTTTTTGAACCTCACAATTAGTCTTGATCTACATTGACTGTCACAATCAGAATGAGATGACCATAATGGCTGTTAGAATTTATTGAACAATTTCTAATCTGGTGAAATGCACTTCAATCTTATCGTAGAATTGTCAGAATATACTTTTACAATCTTTTCTCTTTTTACATTATTTCCAAGGTCTTCCAACATGCCTCCAGTGTACGTGCTTGAGCGGGTCGGTCTACTGTGATGATACGGACATCGAAAACATACCTCCTCTGCCGAAGGACACCACACACTTCTACGCACGCTTCAACAAGATCACAAGCGTAAAGAAAGGGGACTTTGCTGGGCTAAGTATGACTGTGCGGAGTTTCAAGCTTATTGTTACGGATGACAAGCCCCCATTTCAGTTACAGGTGTAAATGTTGATTGTGTACAGGTCCACCACTGATTTTCAGGCAACTGGTGGTATGGCACCTCCTTTAATCCGGATGGAATTACGAGAGCGCACTTGAAATCCCCCCGGAAGTCCCCCCGAAAATGTGGCGCCTAGGCCGGATGAGGCGGTTGATCTCGACCTCATCGGGACATCCGCGGCCAATCAGCGGGTCGAATTTGCCCCATGCGGCTGGAGCTCTGGAACTCCAGCCCGGTTAAAGCAAGCAGATCCATTCCCCCAGCCGACCTCACAGGACAACTTTGCGGTCCGGTATCTCAGCACCATCGGATCTCAACTCCTCTTGGAGGCCGTGACCTCTGTCGGTCCAACAAAGTGGATAATCCAGCAAGGGTCTGGAAGCAAGGATGCTGGGAAAATGATGGTGAACCTGTAAAGTTTGTCCTTTTACTGTGGGAGATGAACCTTAACTTTCAGGGCATGACGAATGCCTTTAATAAATCAAATTAGGATTCAGGTCAACTATAAATGAATGCTACATGTAGAAACTAAGAGCTGCAGATGCTGGTTAATGCAACAACAAAAAAAGACACAAAGTGCTGGAGTAACTCAGCAGGTCAGGCAGCATCTCTGAAGAACATGCATAGTTGACGTTTCAGGTCGAGACTCTTTTTTAATCTCTGGCCTTTGTTCCAACCATCTGCCTATCAAAACCCCCCTCGCCTGTGTCCACCTATTACATGCCACACTTTGTCCGGCCTCTCCTCTCTCCTAGCTTTCTTCCCCACACCCCCATCTAATCAATCTGAAGAAGGGTCCCGCCCAGAAATACCACCTTCCCATGAAGACAGAGCTCAAATACAAATTAACTATATTATTATAAATAAAAGTGGAAAATGGAAGCTCTACCTTTCATTTAGAATCACCAGAGAAATATTTAAGTATATTAAACGCACATTATCAGACAAAGTCAAGTCATTTGACACAGGAGACTACAGTACTTTTAAACCTGTGGTTGGAGAACTTTATGTTTAAGAAGGAACTGCAGATGCTGGAAAATCTAAGGTAGACAAAAGTGCTGGAGAAACTCAGCGGGTGCGACAGCATCTATGGAGCGAAGGAAATAGGCAACGTTTCGGGCCAAAACCTTTCTTCAGACCCTTCTTCTTCTGAAGAAGGGTTTCGGCCCGAAACTTTGCCTATTTCCTTCGCTCCATAGATGCTGCTCCACCCGCTGAGTTTCTTTTTTTTTTTTTTATTATTTTTTTTTTTTTTTTTTTTATTTTTTAGAAGTACGGTAGATTACAGTAATGTACAACACGTATATATTAATACATTTTTTGTACCGCTTCACTTTTTTAAACTTTAAGAAAGAAAAAGAAAGAAGTAAGAAAAGTGAAGAAAGTGCACAAAGGTTGTGAAGTGCAAAAGAGTGTTGGGAAAAGAAAGCCCCTTAGAAAAGAAGTTAGAGAAGGAAGTAAAGTTAGAAAATAGACCCTAGAAAAAAAAAGAGAAAGAAAGAAGGAACAATCGCTCTATTATAATTCTTATACCATACTTCATAGAGAAGGAACTACCAACCAAGTCTGTTTTTATTTTACCTCCCATTACCAGGTCCAGATACCTTTTATTTATTTATTTGTTTTTCTAAATTACTATTGCACCTCATGCTTGTAATAGGTCCAAAAACGTAGACCACGTCTTTTGAAATTGATCTACTTTGCCTACTAGGAGGAATCTCATCTCTTCCAGATGTAATGTTTCCAACATATTTGATGTCCACATTTTTATTGTTGGTGTGGGCGCATTTTTCCAGAATTTAAGTATAAGCTTTTTTCCCATTATTAGCCCATAATTGAGTAAATTCTTCTGATACACGTTTAATTCAGGAATACCTTCCGATATTCCAAAAATAATCCATTCTGGTTTTGGTACCAGTTTTATTTTGATTAATTTTGAAAAAATATCAAATATTTCAAACCAGAATTTTTGGATTTTTGTACAAAAAACAAAAGAATGTGCTATGGTAGCTTCTTGACATATACATTTATCACAGATTGGTGAGACGTTAGGAAAGATTTTATTTAGTTTGGTTTTTGAATAATATAATCTATGTAATGTTTTAAATTGGATAAGCGTATGTCGTACGTTGATCGAGCATTTATGCACCTGTAATAAATGATTATCCCAACTCTCTTTTGAAATTTTTATACCTAGATCTTGTTCCCAATCTCTTCTAATTCCATCTGTTGTGGGTATTTCTATATTTAAGATGATATTATATAAGTATGATATTAAATTAACTGATTCCGCCTTTGTCTTCATTGCTTCATCTAGTAAGTCGGAAGGCATATTATAATAATCTTTTGTGTGTGTTTTCAAATAGTCACAGATTTGTAGATATTTAAAATATTGATTATTTTTCAAATTATATTTCAGTTGTAGTTGTTGGAATGATAGTAATTTTTCTAATTCATACAGATCTTCGAGCGTTTTAATTCCCATTCTTTCCCATTGTATAAATGCTTTATCTATGATTGAAGGTTTAAACGATGGGTTATTGACTATTGGTATTAAGAGAGATAGGTTTCTTAATTTTAGATTCTGTTTTATTTGCTTCCATGTTCTAATAGTGCTATATATAATTGGATTTTTATTATAATTTTTATTATTCAAATTTATTGGAGAGAGAATAATCGCTCCTATATTATTCGGGGAGCACCCGCTGAGTTTCTCCAGCACTTTTGTCTACGTTGGAGAATTTATGTTGTGAGTTTTATTTTTATCATTTTGAGAGAATACAGTGTATTGGCATCTACAATATCTATGATTTAGACTTTAGAGATACAGCGTAGAAACAGGCCCTTCGGACCACCAAGTACGCGCTGACTAGCGATCACCCCGTACACTAACACTGTCCGACACACACTAGGGAGAATTTACAATTTACAATTTTACCAAAGCCTATTAACTTACACATCTTTGGAGTGTGGGAGGAAACCGGAGCATCCGGAGAAAACCCACATGATCACAGGGAGAACGTACAATATCCATACAGACAGCACCCATAGTCAGGATCGAACCCAGGTCTCTGGCTCTGTAAGGCTTCAACTCTACCACTGCCCCACTGTGACACCCCTGATGATGTCTGATAAGAAACGTGAAAGGAAAGACAAGCCAAGGGATTCAATCAGTGTATTCTCCATTGCTACATATTGATTTTTTCTTTATTAATGGACCACAATTACAATTTTGGCCCCTACCCCCTACAACTCTCACCAACCTCTACAGATGCACCATAGAAAGCATTTTATCAGGATGCATCACAGCTTGGTTTGGGAACAGCTCCATCCAGGACTGTAAGAAATTGCAGCGAATTGTGGAAGCATCCCAGGCCGTCACACAAACCAATCTCCCTTCTATTGATTCCATTCACACCTCATGCTGCCTTGGCAAGGTCAGCAGCATAATTAAGGATGTCGCACCCTGGCCACTCCCTCTTCTCCCCTCTCCCATCAGGCAAGAAGTACAGAAGTGTGAAAATGCACTCCTCCAGATTTAGGGACAGTTTCTTCCCAGCTGTTATCAAGCAACTGAATCATCCTACCACAACCAGAGAGCAGTGCTGAACTGCTATCTACCTCTTTGATGTCCCTCGGACTATCCTTGACCAGACTTTTCTGGCTTTATCTTGCACTAAACGTTATTCCCTTATCATGTATCAATACACTGTAAATGGATTGGGTTGTATTCATATATTGTCTTTCTGCTGACTGGTTAGCACGCAACAAAAAGCATTTCACTGTACCTTGGTAGACGTGACAATAAACTAAACTGAAACTGAAACTGAAACTAACCAGAAATGTGGCTGATTCTTCCAGCGGTGTTCCTGATGCACTTTCCATATCAAAAGTGCCACAAGTCATGCGATTCCCCATACTGATTGTACGCACTCATGAGTTTGCTGTTTTTACCAAGTGGCAGACCAACAACTAAACCGATTCCTGTCTCTCTGCAGACAAAAATGTCTTTCTTGTCCCATAACATTGACTGAGTTAAAAAAAATAATAATGATGTTAATTTGCTTTATGCCTTCAGTTATATTTTTTCAGATAATGTTGAAAATAGCACGTGATAAAGCTGAAAATTAGTCTGATACTGCTTTGGTGAATCTTTGTGTTGAAGAACTAGACAGCATAAATTTCTAAAGTTTTCTAGGCATTTACCTTTGTTGAGCTCATCCCAATGTTTGAATGAATCCATCCTTGGCTTTACTTCACTCTCCGCTGTTACCTCTTCCCCACAACCTTACGGGGCATACAATATGGGTGCAGGGAAGAGAAACAATCCAAAAGCAAAAGCAAAGGCATTTTAATAGTCCTCCAAAATAGTGAAGGAATCTGATGATTATTCCTCCTTGTGTGGTAATATTACCTTTAGACTTCAGACGTTTGAGAAAGAGGCCCATCGGTGCACCAAGTCTACTCCAACCAGCGATCACCCCATACTCTAGCACTATCCTACAAACTAGGGACAATTTTACAATTTTCAGAACCTACAAACCTGTAAACCGGAGCACCCGGAGAATAACCATGTGGTCAGGGGGGGAACATACAAACTCCTTACAGACAGGATGGAATCCGAGTTTCTGTCGGTTGTAAGGCAGCAACTCTACCGCTGTTGCAAACGGGGAAAAGGTTTAGCCATGAGCAACCCCTATTAGTGTTACCTCCGGGTTAATTTCAAATGTTTAATCTTTGGCTAAAGCCTAAATAGAAGACCACTGACATAAAGAGTCATGAAGATATTATTAAGCTTTATTTCCACGGTATTTTAACAGTGCATTGTCATTTTAGATCATCTAAAGAGGATTGACGTAACAGGTAATAGGATCTCTTCAATCGATGAAGATGCTTTAAGACAGCTGCCTGATTTGGTGGATCTAATGATCGCTTCTAACGAACTTGTTCAGCTTCCTGAGCTGCCGAAATCTATGGTCAACATTGATGCAAGTTACAATAAACTACACAGCAATGGGATAAAAAAAGAGGCATTCAAAGTAAGTCTCATTATTACACACATAAATACATCTTTTCTTTTAAATATTTAGTTGAGTTTGGTTTAGTGTGGTTTGGTTCAGTATAGTTTAGGTGAGTTGACTTTAGTTGAGTTTAATTGAGTTTAGAGGTACAGCGTGGAAACAGGCCCTTCCGCCCACTGAGACGGCGCCGACCAGCGATCACCCCGTACACTATCACTATCCTACACACTAGGGACAATTTACAATTTGTAGAATCCAATTCACCTCCAAATCCTGTACGTCTTTGGAATGTGGGAGCAAATTAAAGCATCCAGAGGGAACTCACATGGTCACGGGGGAAAATCCATCACAGACAGCACCTGTAGTCAGGATTGAACCCGGGTCTCTGGTGCTGTGAGGCAGCAACTCTACCACTGCGCCACTGTGCCGCCTCTACTTACTTGGATTTTTTCCAATATTATTGCAATTTAATCTTGCACGAAACGTTATTCTCTTTATTCTGTATCTGTACACTATGGACATCCCGACTGTAATCGTGCAGTCTTTCGGCTGACTGGTTAGCATGCAAACTCGGTACATGTGACAATAAACTAAACTAAACTAAATTTGCCCATGAAGTGTCACACTTCAAAAATAATTATGTTTTTGCCATATTTTCTCAATCAAGTTTTGCTCTTGATAAACTCCACACATAATGTGATTGAGCTATGCTACAGTTGCTGTCTAATCATAGCAAACACTCGCTCCTTTCAAAGAATTCTTTGTCAATGTAGTTGCCGCCTTGCTTTCTCCCTAACTGAGGGATTGATTAATATTATAACTTGTCTTCAGTTACGTCATAGGGTCATAGTCATGTAGCCTGAAAACAGGCCCTTCAGCCCAACTTGCCCAAATCCACCAACGTGCCCCATCTATACTAGTCTCACCTGCCTGCATTTAGCCCAAATCCCTCTAAACCTGTCTTATCCATGTACCCGTCCAAATGTTTCTTAAGCGCTGCAATGGACCCTGCATCAACTACCTCCGCAGCTCATTCCATACACCCACCACCCTTTGTGTAAAAATGTTACCCCTCAGGTTCCTATTAAATCTTTCCCTCCTCAACAAACCTATATCCTCTGGTTCTCGATTCCCTTACTCTGGGTAAAAGACATTGTGCATTTACGCTATCTATTCATTGTCATAGAGTCATGCAGCCTGGAAACAGGCCCTTCAACCCAACTTGCCCACACCGACCAACATGTCCCATCAACACTAGTCCTACCTGACTGCATTTGGCTCATATCCCCTTAAACCTCTCCTATACATGTACCGGTCTAAATGTTTCTTAAACGTCTCTCATGATTTTGTACACCCCGAGATGATCACCGCTAATCCTCCTGCGCTCCAAGGAATAAAGTCCTAGCCTGCTCAACCTCTCCCTGTAGCTCAGACCCTGGAGTCCTGGCAACCTCATCGTAAACATTTTCTGCAGCCTTTCCAGTTTAACAACATCACTGAGACATCAACTGTAGTGGCAGCTGGACATAAAAGATCCTGCAACGCTATTTTACTGAGCAATAGTCCTTTTTCTCCTGTTCTTTATTTCAATTCTCAACCAACATCATTAAGAAAACCAGATTATATGGTTATGTGGCATAGTGCTAATTACTTGTGTTGGACAATTTTTTCCTCACAATTTAATTTTCTTCTTTTTACAGGACATGAGTAACCTTGCGTTTCTGTACCTGGCTGGCAATGCATTGAGTTACGTTCCACTTCCTCTGCCTGAAAGCCTGCGTTCTATTAATCTACAGGTAAAAAGATACTTCATGCATAGTGTAGATCTCTTGTGATCAGCGTGAAAATCCCTGGTAAAGTACAGAGTAAAATCACTCTTTAATTCTCTTGTAAAGAACAGAGTCCATTGGAAGATGCCAAATTTGAAGAAATTACTGGACAGATTTAGAACATTATTATTTTTTCCCAGTGAGATCCTGATCTTAATATACATGCGGGGAGAAAACAAGAAACTGCAGATGTTTGAATCTTGAGCAAAGAAACGTGCTGGAGGAACTCAGTGGGTCAGGCAGCACCCCTGGAGGTCATGGATAGGCGACATTTTGGTTGGGACCCTTCTTCAGACTGTTTGTAGTTTTTGGAGGAGAGGAGGAGGGGGGAGAAAGCTGGGGGTGGGACACTGCCATAGATGTGACTGCAATTCCAGCACCTGCAGTTCCTTGTGCAAACAATCTCCGGAGCTGGTTGGTGGGTGGTGGGAGAAGCTGGATTGAACATGGATACAGATTATTCAGTCAGAGTATTGAGTATAGAAGTTGGGAGGTTATGTTGCAGTTACATAAGGCGTTGGTGAGGCCACATTTAGAGTATTAATTCAGTTTTGGGCACCATGTTACAGGAAAGATGTTGTCAAGCTGGAAGGAGTGCAGATAAAATGTGTAGGAAGAAACTGCAGATGCTGGTTTAAACCGAAGATAGACACAAAAAGCTGGAGTAACTCGGTGGGTCAGGCAGTGAGAAGGAGTGGGTGAGATTTCGAGTTCAGACATCTGAAGAAGGGTCTTGACCCAAAACATCACCCGTTCCTTTTCTCCAGAGATGCTGCCTGAACCGTTGTGTTACTCCAGCTTTTTGTGTCTATCAAGGGTAAAGAGAAGATTTACGAGGATGCTGCCAGGACTCAAGGGCCTGACCTATAGGGAAAGGTTATAGCATGCTAGCACTCTATTCCTTGGAGTGCAGGAGGATGAGGAGTGATCTTACAGAGGTGTACAAAATCATGAGAGGAATAGATCAGGTAAATGCACAGTCACTTGCCCAGAGTAGGGGAATCGAGAACCAGAGGACATTGGTTTAAGGCGAGGGGGACAAGATTTAATCAGAACCATTGGTATAACTTTTTGACACAAAGGGTGGTGAGTGTAAGGAACGAGCTGCTGGAGGAGGTAGTTGAGGCATGTACTATTGTGACATTTAAGAAACCTTTAGACAGGTGAATGGGTAGGATAGGCTTAGAGTGATATGGGCCAAATGTGTAGATTGGGTACACTGCGAATGCGCAAACTCCACGCATAGAACACTGGTGGCCGGGCTCGAACCCATGTTGCTGTAGCAGTGGGCCCCATTAGCTGCTGCACCATCCCACCCAACTGGCAGTTACTCCCTGAAATTGCCTTTAACCTTATAACCAGACAGGAACGGGAAGGAGAAGCACAGTTCATCGGTGTGGGCAAGTTTGGCCAATGGGCCTGTTTCCACACTGTATGACTCTATGACTCTAGGTGTCATGTTCTCTATCAGAAAACATTATGAGACTTGATAGAGATTCTTCTCCTTTCCGTTCCTTTCTGGTTATAAGGTTAACGGCGGGAATTTCAGGGCGTAACTGCCTATTGGGTGGGATAGTGCAGCTGCTAATGGAGCTCACTGCTACAGCAACACAGGTTCGATCCCGACCTCCAGTGGTTCTATGTGTAGAGTTTATACGTTTTCCCCATTACCAAGTGGGTTTCCTCCGGGTATTCGGTTTCCTCCCACCTCCAATAGATGTGTGAGTTGGTAGGTCAATTGCCCACTGTAAATTCGGCACAGTGGCGCAGCAGTGGAGTTGCCGTCTCAGCGCCAGAGATCCGGGTTTGATCCTGACTACGGATGCTGTCTGTACGGAGTTTGTACATTCTCCCTGTGACCGCGAGGGTTTACTCCGGGTGCTCCGGTTTCCTCCCACACTCCAAAACTTGTGGGTTTGTAAATTAATCGGCTTCAGTAAAATAAATGTAAATTGTCGCCAGTGTGTTGGATAGTGTTAATGTACTGGGTGATCGCTGGTTGGCTCGGGCTCGGTGGGCCAAAGGGCCTGTTTCCACGCTGTAAGTCTAAAGTCTTATGGTCTTATGGGTTAGTAGAAGCTCGCAAAACTGCCATGAATGGATATAAAGAGGAGAGTTGATTAATACTAAACAAAGATTGTTTAGTATTAAACTAAGGTAATAATTTATCTTCTTTTCATTTCAGAACAACAATGTACAACGGATTGATGATGACACTTTCTGTAATTCGAAGGACATTCATTATGTTCGCAAGGCTCTTGAACAAATTAGACTGGACGGAAATCCCATTAATCTTAGCAAAACACCCAATGCTTATATCTGTCTGCCCCAGGTGCCCTATGGCAAGTATTAAAGATCCGTAATACTGTCACCAGTTGACAGCAAACAAAGGTTTCATATTATCGTGTTTAGGATTTTCAACGGCAAACTGATTTCTTTCCCAAAGAACCTTTTAAAATGCAATCTAATGTACAAACAAATAATTAAGAAGAGATAATTCTGTTCAAACTAATTCCATTTGAAATGCTGGGCAACAAAATAAAAGGCAAAATGTTGTAAATGTTTAAAGCTGAACTATTTTTGAGTCCAATCTGTAACGACAATCTGTCCACAAAAAAAATCAAATCAAAAAAATATGATGTGGTTAATACATTCTTGTTACTGATTAAGAAGTATTCCTTCTTGGTAATTTTTCAATTCACTTCACGTTTTAAACTTGACTCTTGACGGAACAATTTTACGTGTTTTTTTATATTCCTTTAAAGCATTGTACTTTATTGTTAAAGTCCAGTGGGTCCATGTTTCTTCTCAACCTGCCTTGTAACTGTTCCTCAGACTGTACTGCAGCACAAATAAATGGCTCATCAATATCTAATTTTAGAAGTCTCTTAATATATAGAAAAAGAGAATCTTCATATATGCAGCTGGTCAGGGCAAATTGTAATAAATATAATAATAATTATGCAGTAATAATAATAATAATAATAATAATAATAATAATAATAATTAGGTGGTAATAATAATTTGAGTTGCACAGTGGCACAGCGGCACAGTTGCTGCCTTACAGCACCAGAGACCCAGGTTCGATCCTGACTATGGGTGCTGTCTCTACAAAGTTACATTTCTCCCTGTGACCGTGTGGGTTTTCTCCGGGTGACAATAGTCAATAGACAATAGGTGCAGGAGTAGGCCATTCAGCCATTCAATGTGATCATGGCTGATCATCCCCAATCAGTACCCCGTTCCTGCCTTCTCCCCATATCCCCTGACGCCGCTATCTTTAAGAGCCCTATCTAGCTCTTCCTTAAAAGTATCGAGAGAACCGGCCTCCATCGCCCTCTGAGGCAGAGAATTCCACAGACTCACAACCATCTGTGTGAAAAGTGTTTCCTCATCTCCGTTCTAAATGGCTTACCCCTTATTCTTAAACAGTGGCCCCTGGTTCTGGACTCCCCCAACTTCGGGAACATGTTTCCTGCCTCTAGCATGTCTAAACCCTTAATAATCTTATATGTTTCAATAAGATCCCCTCTCATCCTTCTAAACTCCAGAGTATACAAGCCCAGCCACTCAATTCTCTCAGCATATGACAGTCCTGCCATCCCGGGAATTAACCTTGTAAACCTATGCTGCACTCCCTCAATAGCATTAATGTCCTTCCTCAAATTAGGGGACCAAAACTGCACACAATACTCCAGGTGTGGTCTCACTAGGACCCGATACAACTGCAGAAAGACCTCTTTGCTCCTATACTCAACTCCTCTTGTTATGAAGGCCAACATGCCATTCACTTTCTTCACTGCCTGCTGCACCTGCATGCTTACTTTTATTGACTGATGAACAAGGACCCCCAGATCCCGTTGTACTTCCCCTTTTCCCAACTTGGCACCATTTAGATAATAATCTGTCTTCCTGTTTTTGCTACCAAAGTGCTCTGGTTTTCTCCCTCACTCCAAAGATGTACAGGCTTGTAGGTTAATTGACTGCCCTGAATTGTCCCTTGTGTGTGTAGGATATTGCTAGTGTACAGGAGATCGCTGGTCAGCTTTGACTCAGTGGGCCAAAGATCCTGTTTCCACGCTATATCTCTAAACCTAATTTTTTTTTAAATCTAGGCATTTGTGTTCCAAGTTAGGACCAACAAAGCAACAACTGTAAAATTTGTCTGTGACAATTCCTCAATGCATTCAATAAAATAGTAACCTGGCTTAAGATGCTAGAGTGCATTCGCTTATTTATGTATATGAAAGTTTAAAACATTTTGTTTAACCTTTAGCAATTTTCTTTGTGTCTGAAATAGTCTGCTGTTCGAGCAAAAGTTCACAAAAAACAAGACCTCACTTTAGTCAGAAGGTGATGAATCTGTGGAACGCATTGCACAAACCTACACAAACTCAAAAGTTGGTATTACTTTTCAGTATTGAAAAGTCATCTGAATCATAAATATCTGCTCCCTTCTCCCCATAACCTTTCACGCCCATCCTAACCAGTTGTGGATACCAGGAGTAGATGATCTGGCTTTAATATATTGGACCAGTCACCTGTGCTACAACAATACAGCCACAGGGCTGTGAAGTGTGTGGGCGGTACATGTCTGATAGCCAAGACAAAGTTTAAGAAATCTTTAAATCCATTTTTAGGATCTGGGTATTGTTGGAAAGACCAGAATTTATCACCATCCCGTGAGAAGATGATTTGTTTGGTTTGATTTAGAGATACAGCTGGGAAACAGGCGCTTCGGCCAACCGAGTCCGTGCCGACCATCGATCACCTGTACACTTGTTCTATGTTATCCCACTGTGGCATTCTGAGCACTAGAGGCAATTTACAGAAGCCAATGATCCTACAATGCTGCACATCTTTGGGGGCATGGGAGGAAACCAGAGCATGCAGAGGGAACTGATGCAGTCACAAGGAGAACATGTAAACTCCACACAGACAGCACCCGAGGTCAGGATCGAAACTGAGCCTCTTGCACTGTGATGGTAGTAGCTCTACCAGCTATGCCGCCCAACCGGACCCTGCAGCTTGCTAATTAAGCGTTCATTTTCAATTTTCATTTACAAAAGGTGCAGGAGTAGGCCATTCGGCCCTTCGAGCCAGCACCGCCCATTCAATGTGATCATGGCTGATCATCCCCAATCAGTACCCCATTCCTGCCTTCTCCCCATATCCCCTGACTCCGCTATTTTTAAGAACCCTATCTAGCTCTCTCTTGAAAGTATCCAGAGAACCGGCCTCCACTGCCCTCTGAGGCAGAGAATTCCACACTCACAACTCTCAGTTGAGGCTGATGTTGGAACTGTGGCCTATTTAGTTTAGTTTGGAGATGCAGCACGGAAACAGGCCCTTTGGACCAGCGATCCCCGCACACTAACACTATCCTACACACACTAGGGACAATTTACAATTTTACCAAAGCCAATTAGCCTACAAACCTGCACATCTTTAGAGTGTGGGAGGAAACCAGAGCACCCGGGGAAAACCCACACTCTCGCAGGGAGAACGTGCTGACAAGCACCCATGGTCAGGATCAAACCCAGATCTCTGGCGCTGTAAGGCAGGAACTGTTCCACCGTGGCGCCCTCTTCATGGTATATATGGAGACGGTATTTGCATCATGGAAAAGTGATAGTGACGTACTCTAAATCGTTCAGTTGTTTTATCCAGCGGGCTGATAGCTGACAAAATCATTAACAGAAGGCTCGCGACTGGACTGGCACAGCTTGAGGGAACTCAATTCCATTTGAGAGTTATGTGGCTTCATTGTCACGTGACAGCTGCTATTCAAGCATCGGCACGATGTGTTCTGTGCTTCTAATCCCCAGTCTGGTCTACTCTCTGACGGCCATTCCTTGGACAACTTCCATTGTGGAGAATACAACAGAATTGATACCCTGCACTGAACCAGTGAGGGAGACCAGAACAAAGGAAAACCTGGCGGCATTTCTAGTTTTGAGATACAGCGTGGAAACCGGCCCTTCGGCCCACTGATTCCACACCGCCCTACGATCACCTGTACACTAGGTCTATCTAGGCACAGGGTGAGAGGGGAGAGATTTAAGAGGGACTTCAGAGACAATCCTTTCACGCAGGGGGGTCTGTAACTGGAGCAATTCCAGGGGTAGCTATAGAATCGGATACAATTACAACTTTCAAAAAACATTTGGACAGATATATGGATTGGAAAGGTTCAGAGGATTATGGGCCAAATACCACTTAAAGGGAGACAAAAGTGCTGGAGAAACTCAGCGGGTGGAGCTCCATAGATGCTGCCACACCCGCTGAGTTTCTCCAGCACTTTTTTCTACCTTCGATTTTCCAGCATCTGCAGTTCCTTCTTAAACAAACCTTCATAAAGGTACTAGCCCAGAACATTGTCAGCATGGGCAAGCTTGGTCGAAGGACCTATTTCCAGACATTATAGTTCTATGTTTCGAGCCCCTAACCCCCTTTTACCCATTGACACTATTGTCTTTATAACGTGATTTTTCTATAACAGTTTTGCCAGCACAGCTATAGTGTAGTAGCATAATTACCTGTGTTATTATTTCCTCTCATATACATTTAGTTGCCTAGTTGAGTGATAATTGGTCCATCTGCACGCACCACCAGACTTAAGAACAGTTTTTATCATCATGCCATCAGGCTTCTGAACTCATAAACACATCATATATGTAGATTATTTTATTTATTATTGTCTTTTACCTACCAATGTCACTTTTATCTTATCTTTTTTTTTAACCTTAACTTTATCCTTGTAATATCATTGCTGAGGTGATCCGTTGTCTGGTCAAAAACATTCCATTGTACCGTTGACCCTGTTAACCTACATATGACAAATAAAAGTGAACTGAACTGATACTTGCAATTGAGCCAACAGTAGATTTTAATATTAAGATTAAACGAGAACTTACCAGTTTGAAGTTTGATCCTTATTTTATGAGGAGTTACGATGAGGGATTACGTGAAGAACCCGTCCAGCCGCACACGTGTCAATCTTCAAAGCAGCGGAGTGAAATCACAGACAACAATTACTGAAGTATGATAGTAAGATACATAAATACTAGAACTACCAGCTCGATCTTTTATGAGGGTGGGAGCGGAGGGTACGTAATCCCTCATCGTAATTCCTCATAAAATAAAGGTCAAACTTCAAACTGGTAAGTTCTCATTTAATCTTACTATTTTACTTCGGAGTCACGTGAGTGACTATGTGAAGATTTCAAAGCTCTGTGATTTCACGCCATAGATTCAAATCCAGGTGTCTCACTGCATTGATTGACTCTAAATAAGTAAAGCAATCAACAATGCACAACCACAACATGGATGCAACCAGTTAATGGTTAATTTATCACCATAATAGTAATCCCTTTATAACAAGAGGAATATTTAATACTAAATCCAAAATAGCACCACCAAATAACCACAGGTATTATAATCTCCTTATGGTAATACTTGTGAAATTCTTTCACTTATGCCTGCGGCCGCGAGGATATGTTCTATTAGAACATCCAATTCCTTGGCCGTCAATGTTGATGGTGCCTTGGTGAAATGAGATTTAAATTTGTCAGTATCAATACCTGCATCAAGCAACAACTGCTTCAGCCTTTTTTTAAATAGTCTGAACCGACACTTTCTTATGCAGCTATTTTATGGCTAATAAAATACTGATACTGAACCTCTTTAAGGTTCTGGTGGCTTCAATCTAACATTGTAAATGTGATACCACACATAGACGTGGATCCGTAGGATATGCTGAAACCCCAACTTACATCCTGTGATTCCAGGTCTATTCTATTTAAGCAAATCATAGACATAGAACACAATAGTATCTGTTGCTCTTTCCATCATGTCTATTCGTACTTTCTGCAATGTTTGCACTCTCTGTGCTAAAGCCAGTGCCCTGAGCTTGACTACCTTAATGGTAATTTAAGCCAAGGACAGCACTGTAATAGGAGTCCATTAACGAAAAAACATAACATATCTCTTACATTCCAGATTATTGTATACCTGTGTCTAGGAGGCTTAGAATTCAAAATTCCTTTCATAAATCTGCAGACCAAAGGGTGTAACCCTACAAGATTTTATTCTGATTCCTCCATAGATATGCAGTAAAGGCACTCCTTGCAGTATACATAGCACTATAGCTTAACTGCTAATAAAATAAAGAGTTTACAGAAACTCTAACACTAATGATATGTCTATAGTGTGATATGTAATATTCTGCTTTAAGCAAAACATGTCCCATTTCCTTATGTAAGAAATGTACTACTTCTGGGTAATATCCCTCCAGTTTGCAATAATATCCACAGTACAATCTGATAGTCCTCCTCCGATATATGGTACCTTAGAATCTGCAAATCAACTAACCAATATGATTATGTAAAGGATGTGAATCATCAGTTATAGAGTGCACAAACAGATTAATTCTGTTTGGGAAATCATAAGAGGCTTTGTGATCATTTTTAACACCTGAGGGTACCATGGTTTTGTAGATTCAATCTGATACCACATATACTCCCGAAGCGGAGTCCTGTTTGCTCTTCTGTATATACTGTTAAATGAGACAAAATGGAGAAAATGTATACAAACATTCTACCCCAATGCAGCGAGAAACATCCACCGCTACTGCCCCAGGATCAGGTTTCCATGACATATATTTAGGTAATTGGTGGTTAAGTCTGGATACAAACAAGTCATCAATCGTGCAACAATATTATTAAATTTGTCACGATCCAACATCCATTCTGTATTATCATTGAATTACATGACCTTGAGTCTGCAACTATATTGAATCTACCTCGTAGGTAGATTGCCAACCAAATATTTCTGGTAAACACCAGGTCCAGATCACATTAGCCAGTCTATTACAAGATTCTGACATACCACTCGAATGATTAACATTCTATTCCGTAGTGTCAATCTATACCTAAACATGCAAACTTTGCATATTAGAGCAATAAGCTTTAGGCCATAAAATGTTCCTAAAACTTTCATTAATGATCCCTTGTTATTGGATCAAAGGTACTTTCTCCACATTCCATGTACCTCCACAGCTGGAAATACTTATAAGTATGACCTCAACTTAGAGCACTACAATTAGTGTGTAGCATAATGGAAGGTGTTCAACCAGAATATCTCTGGAGGCATTTGAGACACTCCTGATTCATTATAATATTCCAGTAATAACTGCAACTGGCAAATACATGACCTGGCAAAATTGCCCTAAATTGTATTATCCATTCCTCTATCCATGCTTACTGTAAATGCTGATAATGCAGCAGTCTAAATTCTACAGCTGAAAATAAGCAATAGTTTGCAAAGCAGGCATGCTTCCTGCCTAATTGAGGGTTGGTGCTCTGTAATGAGCTTAATACAACTTCCAATTAAATGCCTAATTGAGGGTTGGTGCTCTATAATGAGCTTTATACATTGGTTGGTGCTCTATAATGAGCTTTATACAACTTCCAATTAAATGCAGCCTTAATCCTTAGGCAGAATCAGAAACATGTGTTCTCATTAATAATGGACCCAAATATCAATAACTGTGTTTGGTAATTGTTTAGATTTAGCTGGATGGTTAATAAATCTCCTAAGTGAGCTTGATTCTTAACACTCATGGTTCTGTTGTAGTCCGAATGTTTCCTATAATCAGAATATAGAAATAGGCCATTACCAAACGGCCCTGAGTTCTTAGTAATGCTAAGATTAGATCCAACAACCTGGCAAATAGTCTCAGGGCTGAGACTAAACCTTAATACAATGCTTTAAATTTCCATAATTGACATCCAGATAAAATTAAAAATATCTATTATTATTTACCATATACAGTCACACAGTAAAATGCATTTTCTTGAAATTGGCTGCAAAACATTGACAAATGTTCCAAACTGTTTATTATACTGTACAAAAAAGGGTTAAAACTTGTCAGATCTAGAATAATTCTACACCCACCATCATTATTTGCTCTCATAACACACTTGGCATCAATTGATGGTAATGGTGAACTGACTTCTTAATCATCCCTTTTCACAATATATCATGTTTTGTCTGAATCTACATATTCTCTTATTTTGAGAAATATGTGTCTGGTTTCAAATACCTTAGTAAGAGAAACCAAATATGGGTAGAATTACATTCTAAACCCCACAATACTGAACAGTATAAATATATCAAATTGCCATCTTTTAGCAAGAAATGTAATCTTTCCCAACTTGTAAGTGTAAAACATTTAATATCTTTCTTACAGAACCAGACCTCCCACCTCAGGATTTGCCTATGGCAATTGTTATCACCTGATCTTTAGTGGAATATTGTAACCTCCACATATCTCAGGAGGAGTGCGCCTACAACGCACATATGGGAAAGACCAATTTGATCCTTCACTATCCCCAGTCACCACATATTGGTGGGGAAAACTGCCTTTAATTTGATCTGTCAATCACACAGGATCATTCCTATTTTTGGCGAGATTCTTTCTAAAACAGATTATTAGGCAATTTAAATATTAGATGGTGTACAGAGCCCCCAAACTTAGGGTATATATTAGGTCTTATAGCACTTTTATAAATACAGTTATTTCAAAGTTAATTTATCTCCCAATGGTTCCCCTCATATTTTTGGAACCACAACTTTGATAGATTGTGCCAATTCTGGTCCTTTGGGCTCTGTTATTGGGCTCTAGTCCTCATATGATTCGTTTACTGAATCTTTGTATGAAATAATCCTCCTCATGGAGGGGCGGATTTACATCCTGCTTCAGGTGTTTCTAGCGCTGGCTCTCCCATAGGCCTACGCATAGTAAACCCTTTCCCAGGTGCTCGCCGTGTGGGCTCTCCTGTAGGCCCATGCATAGGAAGCCCTCTTTCAGGTGCTGCTGGCGTTGGCTCACCTGTAGGCCAACGCTTAACTGTTCCAGATATAGTTGGCGCAGGCTCTCCTGTAGACCAACGCATAAAAAATGCCTTTAACCAGGCATTGCTCACACTGGCTCACCTGTAGGCCAGTGCTGAACCGGATCTTCCCAAATACTCCCTACGCTGGCTCTCCCTTAGGCCAACGCTGAGCCGGACCTTCTAAAGCACTCCATGCTCTGGCTCCTATAGACCAACGCTAAGCCTGGACCTCCACCAGGCACTCCCTGCGCTGGCCCTGTAGGGACAACGCTAAACCAGACCTTCCCTAGGCACTTCATACGCTGGCTCTCCTATAGGCCAACGCTAACCCTGGACCTTCCCCAGGCATTCCCTGCGCTGCCTCGCAACGCGGTTCTGAATATAACAAACTAGCTACCTGAATTGGGGATCCTCCGGTCTGACTTTCCAGTCTACTGGCCACCTCTATTTCTTATGCGCTCTAATGGCGCTACAACGGTAAATATCTTTAGCCGTTTAAAAAAAATGTAAAAGGGCGCCCGCTACTCGCAGACCCGTGGTCTTGAGTTCTCTGCGGTACACCTCTAAATCCTTTCTTCATTCTGACTTGTGTTTTCCCAACTACAAGTCTTCTGAAGAAATCAACCTGAAAAACGTAAGTAAACACTTACCTTCAGGTTTTTTACTTACCGGTTTGGAGGAGCTCTGCTCACTCCAAACACATCGGCACTACGCTATGCGTCTGACGATATGACGCATGTGCGGCTGGACGGGTTCTTCACGTAATCACTCACGTGACTCCGAAGTAAAATTGCTTATTAGTTGGGTAGCATGTGATTCAAAGATGATGCTAGGCTGATCACCTCGGTCCAGTCTCTGCAGGGAGGTTTTTGTATGAATTTATAAAAAGAAACTGAGGCAGAGCAACTCAATGTATTATCCAATATTAAATTCAGATGTAGACCTAAAGTGCTGGAATAGCTCAGTGGGTCAGGCAGCATCTCTGGAGGACATGGATAAATGGTGATGTTTGGGTCGGGACCTTTCTTCCATCTGATTGTGTTGAGGGGTGTGGGTGGAAAGAAAGCTGGAAGCGAGGAGGGGCAGGACTAAGTCTGGCAGGTAATAGGTTGATAACAAATATAGACACAAAGTGCCAGAGTAACTTACTATTGCAATGATTAAGAAACAATTAGACAGGTGCATGGATAGGATAGGTTTACAGGGATATGGGCCAAATGCAGGTAGGTGGGACGAGTGTAGATGGGACATGTTGGTCGATGTGGGCAAGTTGGGCGAAAAAGCCTGTTTCCACGCTGTATGACGACTCTATGACTCTAACTCAGTGGGTCAGGCAGCATCTCTGGAGAAAAATGATAGGTGATGTTTTGGGTCAGGACCCTTCTTCAGACTGGAAGTAGAGGTGGGGGGGAGGGGAGAACTGGAGGCGAGAAAAAACCAGAACAAATCAAGGCCGGCAGCAGATGATCTCCGGCAGGGTGCTTCCCTGATCGGCCTATTGTTAGCTTGGTGAGGGAACGCCTATTTAAGAGGCAGATGGTTGGACACAGGTCAGAGATGAAAAGGCCGAAGGTGTGAGACGAAAGGATTGAAGAGATTAGCCAGCATCAGCTGTCATGTTCTCCAGAGATGCTGCCTGACCCATCGAGTTACACCAGCATTTTGTGTCTATCTTCAACAGCTGTAGTTCCTTGTTTCAAACATTACATTCAGCCCACCAGAGGGAGCTCCAACCCAATGTCCTGTGCATTTAAGGACGATAGACACAGAATGCTAGAGTAACTCAGCGGGTCAGGCAGCATCCCTGAAGAACGTGGATAGGTAATGTTTCGGGTCAGGACCCTTCTTCAGACTGTCGGTCTGGAACTGGGCCTGGAATCCTTAGAAACCATAATGTCACCCTGTGCGTACTATGAACAAGGTTATGGGTGAGCATTGGGCACTCGGACTCAGTGGGCCGAAAGGCCTATTTCCACGATTTATGCTAAACTAAACTAACATATTGTGGGTGGCACAGAGGCGCAGTGGTAGAGTTGCTGCCTTACAGTGCCAGAGACCAACCAATCCTGACCTTGGTTGTGGGTTAATTGGCCTCTGTCCCTAATGTGTAGAATAGAACTAGTACACAGGGTGATCACTAGTCAGGGTGGATTCAGTGGGCTGAAGAGCCTGTTTCAATACTGTATCTCTGAAACTAAAATTAAAACTGAACTAAGAATTGACGGTATAAAAAGACAAATCATTTAAAATGCATGGTGAATTTTGTAATGTTCTGACAGCACTGTGCTGTGTTAGTTATTGACTCCATTTACACCTCACGCTGCCTCGACAAGGCCACCAGCATGTATTGTCTTTCCACTGACTGGTTAGCAGACAACAAAAGTTTTTCACTGGGACAATAAACTAAACTAACTAACTAGTGAGTGATATTGCAAGTTGAAACCGAACTGATCTACCGATTGAAATACCCTGAAAGGAAAAGATTCAGCTCTTCATTTGTCTACACTTCAAACCTTCTGCTGACTCCATAGTTCCTGAAATATAATAGCTTGTTTTCAGTTTGCGTGCGTGTTTGTTATGGAAGAAAAGCAGTTGAAAATTGTCAAGATCAAAGCCTTGCAGCAGATGGCTGACTTTCTGATCCCGAAATGTCATTTGAGACTCATGATGTTACGACTATTGGGCATTAAGCCATTCTCTTATTAAATAACAGCTGTAAATATTTCCGGACACTCCAGCTCTTTTATGTCGAGCTACCCCAATAATTAAACTTTGATAGGCCATTTCTGATATTTTTTTTAAGAAGGGCCTTATTAAAAATTCTGGATTGGCCACAAACCTGACCTTAGGTGCTGTCTGTGTGGAGTTTGCACGTTCTCCCTGTGACCGTGTGGGTTTCCTCCAGGTGCTCCGGTTTCCTTTGGTTTCCTCCCACATTCCCCACAGTGCCCCCCACAGTGCCAGACACCCAGGTTCAATCCTGACCTCGGGTGCTGCCTGTGTGGTGTTTGCACGTTCTCCCTGTGACCCCATGGCTTTTCTCCGGGTGCTCCGGTTTCCTCCAGCATCCCAAAGCGGTGCAGGTTTGTAGGTTAATTGGCTGCTGTAAATAGTTCCTAGAGAGTAGGGAATGGATGATAAAGTGGGATAACATTGAACTAGTGTGAAGGTCAGTGGACTCGATGGGCCGAAGGAATTGTTTCCATGCTGAATCTCTCTAAAAAAAATAGGCAGCACAATTTTGCAAAAATGTGAAAACTTTAAGCTGCACATACTGATTACACCTTACTGCTGTTTATAAAATTGCTCTAAAAAAGGCTATTGCATTGCCCTGTTTTCAATAAATGATTCTACTTCAAAAATACATATTTGGCTGTAAGACATTTAGAAATGTTGAGGTTGTCAAAAGTTCAATTAAAAGTTTTCTTCTCAAACATCCTGAATATGGAAAAGACCTTGGCTGCCTCTGAAGCTACAGAAGACAGAAGATATCTGCACAAAAGTCATGGAACATATATTTCATTACAGTGTGTAGTCAGCTATCTGCTGTAAAAATCACAGAACATTCATACACACCACACGCATCAACTGTTGGAAAGTGTCTTGCCCATAATAAAGGCAAATTTAGTTTAGTTTAGTTTAGCGATACAGCCCTTCATCCCACCGTCCCTGCCGACCAACGATCTCCCGTACACTAGTTCTAACCTACAAAAGGGACAATTTACAGAAGCCAATTAATCTACAAACCTGCATGTCTCTGGAGTGTGGGAGGAAACTGCAGCACCCGGAGAAAACCCACGCGGTCACAGGGAGAAAGTACAAACTCTGTACAGACAGCACCCAGAGTCAGGATTGAACCTGGGTCTCTGGCGCTGTAAGGTAGTAACTCTACCGCTGCGCCACTATGATCAAGGGTTCCCAATCTGGGGTAAATTTACCCCCAGAGAGTAAATTTTCCCTAGCCAGGGGGTAAATTTGTTGATTCTGGATTTGTACATATTTTTTCGCATTGACTGACTGTGTTTGGTTCTGGTATCTGTTCATCATTACTTGTTCATAAATATGTGAAATAACATTGTTATGTGCTATTAAAGTTGCCAGGGGTAAATGGGACGAAAAAGGTTGGGAACCCATGCCCTAGATGTACTTAGTTTAGTTTATTTAGTTTAGTTTAGTATAGTTTATTATTCTTGTCACGTGTGCAGCAAAAAGCTTCTTAGTTGCTTGTTATACAGTCAGCAAAAAGACTAAACATGATTACAATCAAGGTGTCCACAATGTACAGATTCTGCATTTCAAATAAGATGGGTCACGACCTGAAACGTCGCCTATCCCTGAACCGCTGAGTTACTCCATTTTATTTTGTGTCTATCTTAAGAGATTTTCGTTACTCAATATCTCAATATCTATCACCAGTGAAAGGCAATTCAGAAGCTTGACCTGAATTTCAGATGTCATACATCTCAGAAATCTTATGGGTTTGTGTCCAGTAGTTGGAAGTGACATTTTGTCTTTGTGAGAGAGATTATTAAGAAGGTTAACTTGCAAGAGGAACACTCCGACCCGCCCTATTTTTAGGAGCATGCTTAATGCTAGGTAGCCTTTGCCGTTTAAATGAGCCATATTCAAGCAGTTTATTATTAGGCTTTCATTTATCAAATTGGTTCTGCTGACTGTCCATAAAGTGATGTGCCAATTATGTTGATGCATGGTACGGGTCCAATACCAATTTTCCAGCACCCTTGGTTCCAGAGCTTTGCTGGATTGCCGGAACAACAGAGGTCACAGCCGACAACTATTTGCATTTAATAATGTCCCATGAACAGCAATAACAATGAAATAACAATTTCCCTCGGGTGTACGGTAAACCCTCGATATAACGGACAATGGGGAGGGGAAGTGATCCATTATTGCTGATTGTCCTATATAACCGCGTAAGGGATTATAAATCATAGAAACAAAGAACTGCAGATTTGGGGGGCAGCACAGTGGTGCAGTAGTAAAGTTGCTGCCTTACAGCGCAAGAGACTACAGGTGCTGTATGTACGAAGTTTGTACGTTCTCCCTGTGACTGCCTGGGTTTTCTCCGGGTGCTCCGGTTACCTCCCACACTCCAAAGATGTGCTGGTTCGTAGGTCAATTGGCTTCTGTAAATTGTCCCTAGTAATTGTAACTAGTGTTAATGGGTGATCGATGGTCAGTGCGGACACGGTGGACTGAAGGGCCTGTTTCCACACTGTACCTCGAAAACTAAAACTAAATCAGATGCTGGTTAATACACAAAAGGACAAAGTGCTTAAGTAACTCAGCGGGTCAGGCAGCATCTCTGGAGAACATGGATAGGTGATGTTTCGGGTCGAGATCCTTCTTCAGACTCCCAGTCTGGAACTGGGCCTGGAATCCAGGTGAGTTGACGGCCCCGGCTTGCTGGCAGCTGGGGGAGAGGGGAGGATTGGCGGAGTCAATGGTCGCGGCCCGTGGGCGGCTGGAGTGCAGGTCACGGTGGTGGTGGTGGTGGTGGTGGTGGTGGTGGTGGTGGTGGTAGGCGTGGGCTGGAAGCGATGTGGGCCAGGGGTCGAGCCATCATTCAAACCAACCTCCCTTCCATCGACTCCATCTACACTTAACGTTGTCTCAGCAAGGCCACCAGCATAATCAAGGGTCAGTCTCACCCCGGTCACTCCCTCTTATCCCCTCTCCCATCAGACAGGCGGTACAGAAGTTTAAAAACGCACACCTCCAGATTCAGGGACAGTTTAGTTCCAGCTGTTATCAGGCAACAGAACCGCCCTATCATCAGCTAGAGAGCGGCGCTGACCTCACATCTACCTCAATGTAGACGTTGAACTTTCTTCAGCTTGTTTTATCTTTCCACTAATGTTGTACCTTAATCCTTGCACGGTGGATAGCTTGATTGTATTTATTGTGTTTAAGAAGGAACTGCAGATGCTGGAAAATCACAGGTACACAAAAATACTGTAGAAACTCAGCAGGTGCAGCAGCATCTATGGTGTGAAGGAAATAGGCAACGTTTCGGGCCAAAACCCTTCTTCAGTCTGAAGCTCCATAGATGCTGCTGCACCCGCTGAGTTTCTCCAGCATTTTTGTGTACCTTTGATTGTATTTATGTTCGGTCTTTTCTTTGTTTAGATAGCATGCAAACAAAAAAATTTCACTGTACCTCGGTACACGTGACAATAATAAACTAAACTTAAATTGGATTGTGACTGTCCTGGATCAATGAATATCTTGTGCTGTCACATAATAACACGCCTAAGTGCAGTGGCATGTGAGACTTGACTTTTTAAAATTATTTTAATAGTAGAATATTAATTTAGCAATGTAACATTATGTTATGCAACTGATGTTATTTTTGTCCATCAGCTCCTGTGTTTTCAGCTGAAACTATAGATGCAGTCAAACTGACATTAGATCTGATACTGTGTGAATCTTTGTTGTTGCTATTGTGATCGACGTACTGTAACCTGGAGTATTGCGTACAGTTTTGGTCTCCAAATCTGAGGAAAGACATTCTTGCCATAGAGGGAGTACAGAGAAGGTTCACCAGACTGATTCCTGGGATGTCAGGACTTTCATATGAAGAAAGACTGGATAGACTCGGCTTGTACTCGCTAGAATTTAGAAGATTGAGGGGGGATCTTATAGAAACTTACAAAATTTTTAAGGGGTTGGACAGGCTAGATGCAGGAAGATTGTTCCCGATGTTGGGGAAGTCCAGGACAAGGGGTCACAGTTTAAGGATAAAGGGGAAATCTTTTAGGACCGAGATGAGAAAAACATTTTTCACACAGAGAGTGGTGAATCTGTGGAATTCTCTGCCACAGAAGGTAGTTGAGGCCAGTTCATTGGCTATATTGAAGAGGGTTAGATGTGGCCCTTGTGGCTAAAGGGATCAGGGGGTATGGAGAGAAGGCAGGTACAGGATACTGAGTTGGATGATCAGCCATGATCATATTGAATGGCGGTGCAGGCTCGAAGGGCCGAATGGCCTACTCCTGCACCTATTTTCTGTTTCTATGTAATCCAGTGTTAACTTGTTACAGCCCTGCAAAACTTTCAGGTGATGCAGAAATCTGAAATTGGCCATTGATTTTTTTTAAATCCAATAACAAACCAATTTTATAACACCTTAACATATTGCAAAATGCTTCAGAAATTTTCAAGTGAAAGGTAGGTAGGTGTTTGTCCAAATAATTTACATGGCAGAATGGTTTAAATGGAAATATAGACAGAGGTGGCTTGCAGAGAAACCTATGTTGGAAATGGATAGGAAGGGAACTCATGGAGAAGAGAACTCTTTTCAGACACCAGCGAATCTCCAGGATTGAGCAAAGGAATCTGGATTTAAGCGCATAGAAATAAAAGATGGGTATTTTAAATTTAAGACTTTGGCTTAAATGCACAGTGTCTTTTACCCAGAGTAAGGGAATTGAGACCCAGACGATGAAGGGGGAAATATTTAATAGGAACCTGAGAGGTGACTTTTTTACACAAAAGGTGATGGGGATGTGGAACGAGCTGCCGGAGGAAGTAGTTGAGGCTTCTGCTTGTTAACTGCGCAACCGCCAACAGCTGGGCAATCACCTGCAGGTTACGCTCGCATGGGCACTGGTTGCAAAAGGGTTCTTTAGATTTTTATGTGGGCAAGTTCGGTGAGATGATCCATGTCCAAGTTGTCGAGCTGTGACTTGAAGAGTGACAAGGTTGGTGCACACCTGGTGGTGTCAGGAAGGATGTTCCACTCTGGGATAGTCCATGGATATGGTGACTCGATAGCTATTTTTGTTTGCTCTAATTCTAGTATAAATAAAGTGACCCGAGGACTCTTGTAGATTTCTGGGTATTGGATTGAATGAGGTGAGATATGTTACTGGGGATGATGCCATGAGTCTCCTTGTAGACAGTACATAGCGGGCTTTGGTGCATCTGGACTCCAGCGACTCCCAGCCAAGGCGATTTAACATATCGGAGACACTTGATTGTCTTGAGTAGACGTTATTGACAAACCGAGCTGCACGCCTCTGAACCTTGTCAAGGTTGTCAAAGTTATTTTTCTGGTGAGGTTCCATATTGTCTGGCAATATTCCAACAGTGGGCAGACAAGTGCTTCGTACGCTACCTCCTTAGATGGTTTGTCACAACCGGATAAGTTTCTCCAGAGATGGCCCAAAGTTCCTGAGCCAGGTACTATCGCAACGTGTAAGAGAGAATTGGACGGGTACATGGATGGGACAGGATTAGTGGGTTATGGGCCAAGCACGGGCAGGTGGGAGTAGTGTTGATGGGGCACATTGGTCGGTGTGGGCAAGTTGGGATGAAGGGCCTGATTCCACGCTGTATGATTTTATTACTCCATGGCTCCCATTTCAATGGAAGCTGTGAGAATAGTTGATGAACAACAAGTGCATTGAAGCTGTTTATTTGTATGATATTTACCAATACCCACATGTGTGATTTTAAGTCGCTGATGTAAAAAACATTCTACCTTTGCTCCATTAAATCATCAGAGAAACCATAGGACGGCTTCACACCTTGGAAGTGGCTTCACTACGTGGATACCCATTGGAGTAACTAACTGTTTACTGCCTACCTTTCTGCTCCGATACAGCACCAAGACAAGCGTCTCCATCAGTAGAACAGTCCAAGGTCCTACACTGTCTGCCAGTCCAAGCTGCTATTGTCTGAAGAAGGATCTCGAACCCCCACAGCATCACCTATCCATATTCTCCAGAGATGCTGCCTGACCCACTGAGTTGCTCCAGCACTTTGTGTCCTGCTATTGTCTGTTGTCCCCTTACTGCACCTGCACATACTTCCCCACACACCCACCAGCATTGTCCCACTGACGTTTATGGCACAACCCAACAGATGCGCCGTATAAAGCATTTTATCGGGATGCAACACCGCCTGGTTTGGGTTATATGTATCATTAGATTAGCTTCTAAGTGAATTGCATAGCATGCCATTTACTTTGCTTGCTCTAGATGGAGCTGTGTTTTAAGTGAAGAAGAACATTTTGTTTTATATAACTCAATCATTTTTCAATTAGTCATCGCCTTCTCTGACAATCCTTTGAGGATGACCTGTTTACATTTCAATTGTGAGGGTTCTAAGGTGAAGTTACACATATCACAGGAGCTCGGTATCCTGACTACGGGTGCTGTCTGCGCGGAGTTTGTACGTTCTCCCTGTGACCGCGAGGGTTTTCTCCCACACTATGAAGATGTACAGATTTGTAGGTCAATTGGCTTCTGTAAATTGTCCCTAGTGTGTAGGATCGAATTAGTGTACGAGGTTTTGTTGGTGGATCCACATTCCCCACAGCCAACAATTGACCATTGTGGGCTCCATCTTACCTTGATCATCGTTGCTGGCTTTAATCTGTCCTTTTGCATATCTTTCAATCATTTGTTTCTCAGTACCTTTTCATATCTCTCAGTTTCCCTCTCCCCTGACTCTCAGTCTGAAGAAGGGTCTCGACACTAAAAGTCACCTCTTCCTTTCGTCCGGAGATGCTGCCTGACCCACTGAGTTACTCCAGCTTTTTGTGTCTATCTGCAGTGTCAACCAGCATCTGCAGTTCCTTCCTACACACCATTGCACACAATCCTCCCGCAGTCGCCCATGTCTATGGAGTCATTTTGAGTCTGCATGAAACGTACTCCTCTCGATAAGAATAGATCCAACAAACGAACAGTATAATTGGCACTGGCAAAGTAAATGCAAAATTATTAACTGATTCCTTGTTAAAGACCACACAGAGAAAGGGATCATCACAGCGACTTGCAGAACCCGACTCTAAATCAGCTGCAGACCCAATTATCTAAACTCCATGAAAGATTCTTGGGGAAAAAAGCAAATGGGCCGTCAATAAGTCGTGTTACAAGAGATAATAGAACACAATGTGAACATGTCACTACTTTTAGTATTTTAAAGGTCAACTCGGGCCCAGTTGGCATCCCTCTGACCTTTTAAGTCCGGAGTTTGTGGATTCAAATTCCATTCCAGAGACATTAGCACAAAAATGTGGGCTGGCAGTCCGACACGGTGCTAAAGGCAGGCACAAAGGGCTGGAGTAACTCAGCGGGTCAGGCAGCATCCTCTGGAGAAAAGGAATGGGTGACGTTTCGGGTCGAGACCCCTCGTCAGACTGAGAGTGAGGGGAAAGGGAAACTTGTGGTGTGAAAAGGTACACAGATCAAAAACTAAACTGAACCAAAGGTGTTCAGTTCTCATCTGCCTTCGGAGATCAATATAAAAGATCCCACAGTACTACTTCGAAGAGGGATATTTACCCATATCTTTGTCAGCATTTATTCCTGTCAAAATCATTAAAATATCTGTAGAAACCAGGAACTGCAGATGTTGGTTTCCAAAAGAAGGCACAAAGTGCTGGAATAACTCAAAGCACCGGTAGTCAGGATTGAACCCGGGTCTCTGGCGTTGTGAGGCAGCAACTCTACCGCTGCGCCACTGTGCCTCCCCCGCAGACTGGGAGATCCTTAAGTTATGCTACGTAAATGAAAAAACAAAGGAACTGCAGATGCTGGTTTACAAAAAAAGACACAAAGAGCTGGAGTAACTCAACGGGTCAGGCAGCATCTGCGAAGAACATGGATAGGTGACATTTCGGGTCAGGACCTTTCTTCAGACTGACCTTTAGGGTTGCTGTGCTCACTGATTACCTGCCACGCTTTTGTCCTGCCCCTCCTATCTTCCCAGCTTTCTCCCCCCCCCTCCCCTCCCCCTGTACAATCAGTCTGAAGAAGGGTCCCAAACTGAAACGTCACCTCTCCATCTTCTCCACAGATGCTGTCTGACCTGATAAGTTAGTCCAGCACTTTGTGTCTTTCTTTATGCATAAATTAAAATCTATCTCACTCTATTTATGAGCAGATTGACCAAATGAAGCCATTGAGCAGGAAAATCTAGGTATTCTAATTTCAAGTAACCCTTGCATTCCCGTTCCTCCCCCACCCTAGTCATCCTGCTAGTTCACTGTTCGTATCCTTTCCTTATCACCTCTTCCACAGCCGACAATGAACCATTGTGGGCTCCACTTTTCCTGGTCATCGGTGCCGGCTCTGATTTGTTCTGTACCTTTCCACACCTCTAGTTTCCCTCTCCCCTGACTCTCAGTCCGAAGAAGGGTCTCGACCCGAAACATCACCTGTTCCTTTTCTCCAGAGATGTTGCCTGTCCCGCTGAGTTACTCCAGCATTTTGTGTCTGTCTTCCATGTTCATAACGGTGCTGATGGAGCGTAGAAAGTGGATGCATTGCTGAAGTGGCTTGTCTGACCCCAGGAGAGCTCAACATTTAAATGGCAGAGAAAGCAATTTAGATAAAATTATGAATGCAATGCAGCGTGCAGCGTTATCTGAATTCTCCACAGACGATAAATGTCAGTGAACACAATTTCATCGCACAATTTAAGCTGGCAGTGTAACCTCCAACAACAACTCCAACCCGGAGGAAAACACTAGATCACATGGTTTCTATTCTATTTATACCCTATGTTTGTCTCAAATGAGGGGAATACCCTAAGATTATGTCATCGTTTCTGAAGAATGTAACATAATTCTCTGTGAAGTGTTTCTGGTTGTTCACAGCAGAGGTCCACCAACGATTTTCCGGCACCCTTATTTCCAGAACCTTTCTAGATTATCCGTTTTGCCGGACCAACAGAAGTCATGGCCTCCGAGAGGCACCGGAACGGTCCCCTTAGGCTGCCGGGGGGGGGGGTGGGGGGGGGGGGGCGGGGGCGAGATACCGGCCCACAAAGTCGGCCCTGGCTAATTCAACCCGCCGATCGGCCATGGAAGTCCCGATGAGTTCAAGATCGGCCGCCTCACCCGGCCTAGGTGCAACGTTTTCAGGGGGGCTTCCAGGGGGGATTTCAAGTGCACTCTTGTAATTTTGTCCGGATTAAAGGAGGTGCCGGACCACCAGTTGCTGGAAAATCAGTGGTGGACTTGTATTTAAAAAGTGACATCTTGTCCTTTAAAGAACTGCTATATTTCCGTAAAATGCTGGCGTACCTCAGCGGGTCAGGCAGCATTCCTTGAGAACACGGATAAGGTGATGTTTCAGGCCGGGTCTTGTCTTCAGACTAAACTGTTGAAATTTCTTCAATTCTGTGAGATCCTCTCTCGCAGCTTTAGTTCTTTGAGACCCTCTCTCACTGCTCCCCCTCTGTGATTCCTGTTGCTCCCCTGCTCTATGGGTCTGAAGAAGGGTCCCGTCCTGAAACATCAGTCTGAAGAAGGGTCCCAACTTGAAACGTCAGTCTGAAGGAGGGTTCAACCCTGTCTCGCACCTTCTGCTTTTATCTCTGACCTTTGTTCCAACTATCTGCCTATCAAAAAAAAACCTCGCCTGTGTCCACCTGTTACCTGCCACGCTATGGCCTGCCTCTCCCCTCTTCCAGCTTTCTTCTTCAACCCCGATCGCCCTTCCCCCTCCCCCCCCTCCCCCTCCCCCCCTCCCCCTCCCCCCCTCCCCCTCCCCTCCTCCTGTATCTAAACGAAACGTCACCTATCCATGTTCTCCAGAGATGCTGCCTGATTCATTGTCTCCATCCACACTTCGCGCTGCCTCGGCAAGGCCACCAGCATAATCAAGGACGAGTCTCACCCCTGTCACTCCCTCTTCTCCCCTCTCCCGTCAGGCAAGAGGAACAGAAGTGTGAAAGCGCACACCTCCAGATTCAGGGACAGTTTCCTCCCATCTGTTATCAGGCCAACAAGATAGCAGTCCTGAGCTACCTCATCTTCCTCATGTGGAGACCCTCGGACTATCTTTAATCAGACTTTTATGTTGCTCTAAACGTACGCTGTGGGCAGCTCAATTGTAATCATGTATAGTCTTTCCGCTGACTAGTTAGCACGCAACAAAAGCTTTTTAATGTACTTTGGTACACATGACAATAAACTAAACTCAAACTAATACCCGTCCAACACTTTGTGTCTTTTTTTTGTTGTAAACCGGCATCTGCAGTTCCTTGTTTCTGCTATATTTCCGTGTTTGTTTTGGGGTCGTTGCAACAAATAACCATCTTTGTTCTGACGTGCTGCTGCGTAATAATGATGGGGGAAGAAGATATGTTTATGTGCACGATAAGAATGTCAAAGCAGGTGCCTAGCTCTGGGACAGAGCTGACATGGAGTCCTGTTTGAAATTCTCAGCTGTCTCTCTGTATGACTGCCCAGCTATGCATTTGCCATGGGAAACCACTCTTCCAAGAATGTCCTCTGAACTAATGACAAAATTATTGGAGCATCACTGTTACTGCGAATGTGAAAAAGCTTTAACAAGTTGGTCACAGCCTGTTTCTGCTCGTCTTCTGAGCCAGACATGCTGTTGGGAGAATACCAATATTGTGGGCTCCATCTTTGTTGGATCATCATTGCTGGCTTTGATTTGTCCCATTGCATACCTTTCATTCATTTGTTCTGTGTATCTTGTCATATCGCTCGATTCCCTCTCCCCTGACTCTCAGTCTGAAGAAGGGTCTCGACCCGAAACGTCTCCTATTCCTTTTCTCCAGAGATGCTGCCTGTCCTGTTGTGTTACTCCAGCTTTTTGTATCTAAACTAAAGGTTCAAAAGCACAGCCTGTTAACAATGAATTGCAAAGGATGGACCATGGACATATATTATAAAGGTACATTACCTATTTAAAATGTACCTTGCATATTTAAAACAATTCAATGATAATCTTTATTCAGTGTGGTTTATACATAGAGTAGAAATAAACAGCTGCAGATGCTGGTTTATACCAAAGATAGACACAAAGTGCTGGAATAACTCAGCCGGTCAGGCAGCATCTCTGGAGAAAAATGGTCTAAAGATGGGTCCCAACCCGAAACATGGATTGGGACCCATCCTGACTACGGGTGCTGTCTGTACAGAGTTTGTACCTTCTCCTTGTGACCACGTGGGTTTTCTCCGGGTGCGACGGTTTCCTCCCACATTCCAAATACGTGTGGGTTTTTTAGGGTAATTGGCTTCTGTAAATTGTCCCCAGTGTGTAGGATAGAACTAGTGTACGGGTGTTTGTTGGTTGGCACGGACTCTGACAGCCATCCTGCACTGATGGACAATTTTGCAGGCCATTTCTTCATCATGAGTGATTTAGACTTTAGACTTTAGAGATACAACGTGGCCCTTCGTCCCACCGAGTCTGCAATCATCCCGTACACAAGCACTATACTACACATTAGGGACAATTTATATTTTTTACAGAAGCCAATTAACCTACACGTCTTTGGAGTGTGAGAACACCCGGAGAAACCCACACGGTCACAGGGAGAACTTACAAACTCCGTACAGACAGGATCGAACCCGGGTCTCTGGTGCTGTGAGGCAACAACTGTGCCGCCCAACATTTATTTTCAAATTCTGTGAGCCATCAACAGGTTCTCTGCAGATGGCACAGTAACTGCATAGTAGCCATGTGTATACATGTAACACCAAGAAAGGTGACCTTCAACTGTGTTAAGTAGTCGCCTCATTGATTTTTTCAGTGAGACAGCCGGCACTGCTGAATAATTCTCATCTCCCACTGCCAGACAACATCCTTTCTCCTGACTCTCTCAAATGTGACACCAAGAAAGAACAGGTGTTCCATCTCTGCAGGTTGACGGGTGGCTGATAATAAGCCATTTATGATGTTATCCTAGTGAACAGGAGAGTGTCACTATACTAACAGACTTTGTAACAAATAATACAATTCTGATAATCTTCAAGGATTCGTTAAAATCCCATTCTGCTGAGGCTATGATTTGAGGGAAAAAATGGATGCAAGTAAGTTTAGTCTTTAAAGATACAGTGCAGAAACAGGCCCTTCGGCCCACTGAGTCCACGCCAACCAGTGATCACCCCGTACACTAGGCACAATTTACAAATTTTAAATCGAAGCCAACTAACCTACAGAGTTGCACGTCTTTAGAGTGTGGGGGGGAACCGGAGCACCCGGAGAAAACCCACAGGGAGAACGTACAAACTCTGTAGCTGTTTAAAATCCTGAGGCACAAAGGGCAGAGTGATAAAGAAATATACAAAAAGGATTGAATTTGCAGAATGAATCCAAGTTTCTCGATTATTATGGGTGTCAGAGGTTATGGGGAGAAGGCAGGAGAATGGGGTTAGGAGGGAAAGATAGCTCAGCCGTGATTGAATGGTGGAGTAGACTTGATGAGCCGAATGGCCTAATTCTACTCCTATCATTTATGAACTTATGATCAAACCCTCAACAGAATCAATTATGTGTTACTTCTTGGGAACAATAATCACTCATTTAAACACACAACATATTTTTAATGCATCTCACACTGAAAGTTAGAGAGGCCTGTACCTTTGGGGGAGGGTGGAGATGGTGGCATGTGTTTAGCTTTTTTTTTAGTTTTGTTTATTGTCACGTGTACTGAGATACAGTGAAAAGCTTTTTGTTGCGTGCTATCCAGTCAGCGGAAAGACTATACATAATTACAATCCAGTCATCCACAGTGTACAGATACAGGTTAAAGGAAAAATTGTTTAGCGCAAGGTAAAGTCCAGTAAAGTGCAATTAAAGATAATCCAAAGGTCTCCAATGAGGTAGGTGGGAGGTCAGGACTGTTCTCTAGTTGTTGATAGGATGGTTCAGTTGCCTGATAACAGCTGGGGGGGAAAACTGTCCCTGAATCTGGAGGTGGGTGTTTTCACACTTTTGTACCTCTTGTGAGGGGAGAAAAGGGAGTGACCTGGGTGAGACTTTTCCTTGATTATGCTGGTGGTCTTGCCGAGGCAGCGTGAAGTGTAGATGGAGCCAATGGAAGGGAGGTTGGTTTGTGTGATGGTCTGGGCTGCGTCCACAATTCTCTGTGTCTTGCTGATTTTAAATGTCACTGCTGTTATTTCAGCACTGTTGATAGCTCTGCAGTACGTTGAGACTTGTTCATAAGTTCATAGGTTATAGGAGCAGGATTAGATCATTCAGCCCATCAAGTCTTCTCTGCCATTCAGCCATCACATCCACACTGACCATCTACTGATCAATTGTCAGCAGGGATTCGGTGGGCCAAAGGGCCTGCTCATAAATTCATAAGTTATAGGAGCAGAATTAGGCCATTTGGCCCATCAAGTCAACTCTGTCATTCAATCACGGCTGATCTATCTTTCCCTCTCAACCCCATTCTCCTGCCTTCTCCCCATGACCCCTGACACCCTTACTGATCAAGAATCTGTCTATCTCTGCCTTAAAAATACCCAATGACTTGGCCTCCACAGCCGTATCTACCAATGAATTTCACAGATTCACCCCCCTATGACTGAAGAAATTCCTCCTAATCTTTCTAAAGGTACGTCCTTTTATTCTGAGGCGATGGCCTCTGGTCCTACACTCCCCCACTAGTGGAAACATCCTCTCCACATCCACTCTATCCAGGCCTTTCATATTCGGTAGGTTTCAATGACGTCCCCCTCATCCTTCCAAACACTTGCGAGTACAGGCCCAGAGCCAACAAATGCTCATCATATGTTAACCCAAACATTCCTGGGATCATTGTCGTCTTGTGCACACGTTGCCAGCAGCTCTACTCTGCTGCACTTGTTTGCTTCTTCCAGACACGGATTTTAGAACATGGCGTTTTTATCCGTGAAAAAGTCCGACTAAAAATAATAACAGGTAAAACTGCAACGAGCTTTGCAACCAGTAAAATAAACTAACTTCATTTCCCTATATGAAAGATGGGAGCATAATGTGTTTTACCATTTCATTATTCTGAGCTTTCATTCTCCTGCAATAGTGAATAAGTCAACATTTACTTTGTGTAGACCTCAACAGACATCAGTTGCAGACACCTGCCACTGCCTTGCTGAGGACTGGTGTCCCTTTTAATCCAGCCCTTGCTGTGTTCATTTCATGGAACATTAGACTCTTCCTTCAGTGTTCATTGCAATTATTCTGGTACTGCATTTTAGTTTAGTTTAGTTTTGAGATACAGCACGGAGACAGGCCCTTCGGCCCACCAAGTCTGCGCCGACCAGGCATCCCCGCACACTTAGCACTATCCTACACACACTCGGGACAATTTACAATTATACCAAAGCCAATTAGCCTACAAA